>CM035415.1:173263750-174487197 GCA_020310875.1 Ceratopteris richardii | reverse complement strand
CCCCCCCCCCCCCCCCCCCCCCCCCCCCCCCCCCCCCCCCCCCCCCCCCCCCCCCCCCCCCCCCCCCCCCCCCCCCCCCCCCCCCCCCCCCCCCCCCCCCCCCCCCCCCCCCCCCCCCCCCCCCCCCCCCCCCCCCCCCCCCCCCCCCCCCCCCCCCCCCCCCCCCCCCCCCCCCCCCCCCCCCCCCCCCCCCCCCCCCCCCCCCCCCCCCCCCCCCCCCCCCCCCCCCCCCCCCCCCCCCCCCCCCCCCCCCCCCCCCCCCCCCCCCCCCCCCCCCCCCCCCCCCCCCCCCCCCCCCCCCCCCCCCCCACCCCCCCCCCCCCCCCCCCCCCCCCCCCCCCCCCCCCCCCCCCCCCCCCCCGCCCCCCCCCCCCCCCCCCCCCCCCCCCCCCCCCTCCCCCCCCCCCCCCCCCCCCCCCCCCCCCCCCCCCCCCCCCCCCCCCCCCCCCCCCCCCCCCCCCCCCCCCCCCCCCCCCCCCCCCCCCCCCCCCCCCCCCCCCCCCCCCCCCCCCCCCCCCCCCCCCCCCCCCCCCCCCCCCCCCCCCCCCCCCCCCCCCCCCCCCCCCCCCCCCCCCCCCCCCCCCCCCCCCCCCCCCCCCCCCCCCCCCCCCCCCCCCCCCCCCCCCCCCCCCCCCCCCCCCCCCCCCCCCCCCCCCCCCCCCCCCCCCCCCCCCCCCCCCCCCCCCCCCCCCCCCCCCCCCCCCCCCCCCCCCCCCCCCCCCCCCCCCCCCCCCCCCCCCCCCCCCCCCCCCCCCCCCCCCCCCCCCCCCCCCCCCCCCCCCCCCCCCCCCCCCCCCCCCCCCCCCCCCCCCCCCCCCCCCCCCCCCCCCCCCCCCCCCCCCCCCCCCCCCCCCCCCCCCCCCCCCCCCCCCCCCCCCCCCCCCCCCCCCCCCCCCCCCCCCCCCCCCCCCCCCCCCCCCCCCCCCCCCCCCCCCCTCCCCCCCCCCCCCCCCCCCCCCCCCCCCCCCCCCCCCCCCCCCCCCCCCCCCCCCCCCCCCCCCCCCCCCCCCCCCCCCCCCCCCCCCCCCCCCCCCCCCCCCCCCCCCCTCCCCCCCCCCCCCCCCCTCCCCCCCCCCTCCCCCTCCCCCCCCTTCTTTTTTTTTTAAATTTATTTTGTTTTTATTTATTTTAATATTTTTATCATTTTCTTTTTTATTTTATTATTATTATTATTTTTAAAAAATTTTTATTAGTATTTTACTTTTTTATTATTGTATTTTTTTATTATTATAAATTTTTAATTTTACTTTCTTTTTATTTTGCCCTGCAACCGTGTTCGAATATTCAGAAAAAAAAAGAAGAGAAAGTCGTTTTCTTTTATTTTTATTTTTTATCTTTTAATGTATATATAAAATTACATATATTTTTTTTATTTTTCATGATTCAAATCTTTTGGCTCTGGCTCGTGCCTCGGATGGCCATTTTTTTCAAATTTGGAGTCGTTTTCATGTTTTTTGGCACCTCTGGACTCGGTTTTTGGCTTTGGTTTTTCAAATTCCCACATTTTCTCTGAGTTTTGGTCAAAACCCTCAAGTTTTGAGCACATTTACCACTTGTTTTTATTTATACACATGGTCCAAATTGTCTATTTTCATCTCATTTCAACATATGTTGCACATTTTCCCATCTTCCCCATCTGTTTGATCATTTTGGCACCCTAAAGACCCCATAATCCTCATCCCTCACCCTCCCTTTTTCCTTCTGCCCAGCAGTATCCTTACCCCTCCCTGTACTATCCATCTCCACCCCCTCAGCCCTCCCCCTCCCTCTCCTTTCTACCCTCCCATTGCCCCCCTTTGCTTTTCCATAAAAAAAAATCCCACTTTTGGTTCTCCTCTGGTGCTTGTTCTGGTGGAATTGGTTGTTGCTCAGGTGCACTTTTCAAGATTATGCAGCTCCAGAATCATGGTGTCCTCTCTGCTCAGAGTTTTGGCTATTTCTCTCCGGGACGGAGAGCACATTAGGTGGTGGGCAACTGTTGAGCCCATAAAAGTCATATTGGTCAAAGTCAACAACAGTCAAAGTCAACCACAATCAAAGTCAAAAGGTTAAAGTCAACAAGGTCAAGGTCAAAGTCAATAGGTGCAAAGTCAAAGTGATAAAGTGCAGGTGTCAAAGTGCACAGGTAGTGCACAATTAATTGTCCACAAAGGGTAAATTGGAGAAAGTGGGTTGCAGGTTGCAGAGGTATTTCTCTAATTTCCCTAAGGTTCAAAGTGTTTTGGAAGGTTCAGGTGAACCATCTCTTATGTGCAAAAGTGAAGAGTTAAAAGGAAAATGTGAAGGTATGTGAAGCGGCAGCGTACGCAAAAGTGAAAGTATGGCCCCCCAATTAAAATTTTTGGTTTTAGTCTAAAGTCACTACAGGACAAAATAGGGAGTCGTTGGCTGCCACTTGTGAAGACAATCTTGGGACATCAAAGTGAGCACCAAGATACTCTTGCAGTTAGGAGCGTACGTGAATCGACACTCAAATCAAGGCAAGGACCATTCTTGGACCATCCTAAGTGTAAGCAAAAGAGAGCATAGTCTAAGTGAAGCAAGAGAGAGAAGGGGAAGAGACACACAGTGTGCGACGCAGAGAAGTGAAGTGCAAGGTGTGGTTGAAGAGTGACCAAGGAAGTGTGTAGAGGAGTGCTAAGCTTATCCCCCAAGGATCCCAAGGTCTTCCTGAAGTGTGCGTGTGCCGATAGAAGGTGTCCAACCCTCCCCCTTATTGGAAGCTTGGTGCAAGGTGTGCACAAGTGTAGGCTTGGAGAAGGTGGAGGTTTGGTGCAGAGGAGTCCGGCAGCAACAAGACTTCACAAGACTTTGGGTATTTGGTATTTTGTACTTGAGCACTCTGTGGGATTTTGCACAGAAGTATTTCAGTGTATTGTGCATCCCCATTGTAATTGTCTTATTATAATCAATCAGCAGAGGCTTCCAGTGTGTATTTTCTCTTCCTTCCTTTCCCTTTTCTCCTACAAACACTCAAATCCCTTCTTGTCCAAGAATCCCCCAACAATCTTCATCAAGCTCTACCAATCTTGCCTTTCCTTTATTCACTGATTGATGGGTTGAATCCATGCTTGAACTCCTTTGTATGTTTAAACCACTAACTTCCAAGCTATCTTGAAACCTAGCTTCATATCTCCTCTCTGCCTCTTCAATGTCTTCATCCTGCAATGGAACTTTGGAAACATACCATGGTTTGAGTTCATCAAACTCTAATCTCTAGATACCTTTAACTCCTTTGTCTTAGGGTTATGACACCTGTAACCTTTTTGTTCCATAGCATAACCAATAAGCATACATCTTTCATCCCTTGCATCCATCTTACCTCTCAACTCTTGCGGCACATGTGTGTAGCATACAAAACCAAAGATTCTAATGTGTGAAAGGTCTGGTTTCCTTCCACTCCATGCCTCCTCAAGTTTCATGTCATGTACCCCTCATGTGGGACACCTATTCATCAAGTACACAACAATAGATACAAGATCTACCCAATATGTTAAAGGCACATTCGTTTCATTTAACATACTCCTAGAGATTTCAACAATATACCTATTCTTCCTCTCTACCACCCCATTTTGTTGGGGAGTATACTTGCAAGTGATTTGCCACTTTATACCTTGGTCCTACAAGAAATCACAAAAAGCATGGGAAAGGTATTTTCTCCCTCCATCAGACCTTAGGGTTTTGATGTAGCAGTCTGTCTCCTTTTCAACTTGTGCCTTGAATCTTTTGAATACATTAAACACATCTGATTTTTGCTTTATACAATACAACCATACTTTTCTTGAGTAGTCATCTACGAAGGTTACAAAGTACCTATTACCTACAAGAGAGGGCTCTTTGGTTGCCCCCTACACATTTGTGTGCACAAGGTCTAACACACCATGTGCTACATATCCACTCTTATTGAAGGCTTGCATAGTAGACTTGCCTAGTTGACAAGCTTCACACATCTCATGCAACATTTGTATTGAAAAATGTGGTAAACCTCTTACCAATTGCCTCTTCTCCATGTCTTTCAACCTTTGAATGTTGATGTGACCACACCGTTTATGCCACACATCCAAATATCCAATCTTCTTGTCTCCATAGGTGATGAACATTGGCTTGTTGCTTTGTCCTTTGCCAATTTCAAGAGTGAACATCCTTCCTTCCTTCTTTCCTTTGGCTATTAGCTCATAGCCATTCCTTGGGTCTTCAATAAAGCATCCTTTGTGGTTGAACTTGACTTGGTATCCCTTTTCAACCATCTATCCAACATAGATTAAATTCTTTGTAATATTAGGAACATGCAATACCTCAGATAGTCCTCTTGCTTTGTGGTTGCCTTCAAGCTTCACATCTCCCATTTGTTGTATCTCATGCTCTATGTTGTCTCCTGTCTCCACAAAGCCTCTTTGCTTGGGTGCTTGAAGATTACTGAAGTACTCCTCTTTATTTGACATGTGGTTACTACAACCACTATCTATATACCACACCTCACCATGTGGTTGACCTTCACTTTTATGTTTCATAGCTAACAAATGCTCATTTTCTGAATTTGTTGAGGAGTTAGCATAATTACGTTGCCCTTTGTAATTGTTTCCACCTTGCTTTTGCGAACAATCTTTGGCATAGTGTTCGTGCTTCCCACAATTGAAGCATCCATTTGAGTTGGAGTAACCTTGACTTCCATATCTTCCTCATCTACCTCTTCCTCTTCCTCTTATTCTTGATGATTAACCTTCATCTTGGCTTGATTGACTCCCTTGATAGCTTTGGCTACCTTGTTGGTAGTTGCTTCTACCTCTTCCTCTTGAAGCACCTCTATTGCCTTTGCCTCTTCCTCCTTTGCCTGCATAGAAGAGTTGGTCTTTGCTGCCCTTTGACTTGTTGCATCCATCGTTGAGCTCCTCAATCACCATAAGAGAAGTAAGTTGCTCAAAATCTGATAATGAATCCCTTACATACATAGAGTTTGTGAATGCCTTCCATTTATCATCTTCTCTAAGCCCATAAAGTGTGTGGGCAACTAGGTCATCATCATCTACAACACATCCTACTGAACCAAGTGCATCTGAGATCTCTTTTATTTTGAGTATGAAGTCATTAATGCTCTAATTTGATGACTTCATAAGGTTTTTGAGTTCAATCTTGAGCTGATTTTTTCTAGCCTTTGTAGAGGTAGAGTACAACCTTCTAAACACTCCCAAAACTTCTTAGATGTATCTAGGTCTTGGATATAACCTATCATGGAGTTGCTTATGTGTTGAGAAAGAATGAAGATCACTATCCTATCCCTTTCTTCCCATTCTATAATGGCTCTCCTTTGATTCTCAGTAGTTGTATGTGGATATATGTATGGCTTCACCTCAGTACCACTAACCAACCCCCAAAGACCCTTTCCAATGAGGAATTTAGAAATTCTAAACTTCCAAGGTTGGTAATTGCTCTTTTAAAGCTTCTCAATCTGAGTATTTTAGTCTCCCATTGTGTATGAGACTATAAGTGGATCCTAATCCCTCCTTGGATTGTGATAGATGTGAGAAACAGTGATATGTTACCTTGCCACAAGAGTCTCCACTTGTCGTGAACTTTCGATGATGATAGAAGCTCCCTCTTGCTTCAAATCCTTCTTCAAATCTTCCTAGTCTTTTCTTCAATCCTTGGCTCTCAAGCAACTTCAAGGCCTCCTCTTGATTTCATCAATGCTCAATGATGAGCTCTGATACCATTGATGGAGTATATCCGCTCCTAGTTGCAGCAGAAGAATGATAGGCCCTTCCTAGGACCAAACCGTTCACTACCACAGCCCACCAAATATTGAATTTCTCTCTGGACCTAAGGAGTAAACTTATGAAATTTTGCACAATGCAAATAGACTCTCTAATCTTTCTAACAAGCTATAGATTATCTCAATTTGAAAAATTTGACCTATGTCAACCTCCTTGCACAAGACAAACCAAAATCTGTCCAAATAGATAGCTATCACTTATGTGTACCTCTTCACACACATATGTTGGGGAATATGCAAAGATAGACCAGAGAGCTTTCAAGCTCAATATACACAAAGATAAGGAAAAATTGATACTAAATTATATTCAAAAGAAATCTTACAACAAGAGCTTTAAGATGAGCTATCTTGTGCATGAAACAAACAACTAGACAAAGAGATATAGACCAAACAAAATCTCAGCCAAAGTGAAAACTTCAGCAAGCAGGGGGACTATCTTAGCTAGGGGCTAGCTTAGTCCTGGATTATACCCTCCCAATGAGAGCCTAAAAGTGCACAAATGAAGCTTGAGGAGGCCATGATATTCTTCCAAGCTATTGCTTATATAATGCTCTAAAAATTGGTGTAGAATTTGAATTCAAATCATGCCTCCAAAATCCCTTACTTTTCTCAATCAAGGTAGATGGAACCTGAGCTAAAAAATTCGTGGAGAAGTGGTTGTAGGATTTACCAAAAAGTGAAATGATGTGGCACTTGAGTTAAGCCTTGGTTCACACACATTTGAGCTTGTACATTTCTAACAACACATGCAAGATCAACACAATTCAAATTACATTATGTGTAAATATAATCTTGAAAAGATTCCCTAGATGATAGGGAGACCTTTTCCTAAATTATAGGCCTTATCATACCTAAGTATGATATATGGCTTTTGAATATTATGAGGAGGCTTTCAAATTCATTTGACTATTATAAGGAGGCTTTCAAATTCAAATTTGAACACGAGTCTTCATTATTGACCTCTTTCTTGTCAATGCTCCAAGTGGCATCCATCCAAAGTGTCCAAAGGTACTAAGGTTGAAGCTTAAATTTTAACACTCCCCCTCAAGCTTCAACCTCCAAGTATTCATCCTAGGTCTAGCAATCCAATGCATCTTTTGAACTTTGTAATATTGATTGAGTCCAATGCTTTGGCTTTTGAACTTTGTAAGATTGTTTGAGTTCAATGCTCTGGTGAATACATCAATACACCGATGGTTGGTACTTGTATGTTGCAATTGAACCTCCTTAGCCAACAATTTCTCTCTGATGTAGTGATAGTGTACCTCTATGTTCTTGCTCCTAGCATGGAACCTTGGGTTGTCAGATAGGTACACACTACTCATGTTGTCACACATGATTGGAAACTAATTGGCCTGCAAATTTAGTTCAACCATGAGCTTCTTGAGCCACATAAGCTCACATGTAACTTTTTCTAATGCTTTGTTTTCAATTTCTATGGAAGATAGGGAAACTATAGGTTGTTTCTTTGCCATCCATGAGATGATGTTCTTACAAAGCATCACTGCATATCCACTTGTACTTGTCCTATCTTCTTTGGGTCTAGCCCAATCAACATCTACATATGCTTTCACCTGCAAATCATCTTCAAAAGGATAGAAAAGACCTTCATTTAGGGTACCCTTGAGATGTTTGAGAACTATTTTAGGTGAAACTATATGTGGAACCCTAGATGTGTGCATGAATTGAGATAGCACACCAACTGTATATGCTAGGTCAAGCCTTGTGATAATGACATAATTCAAAGGGACTACTACAGAACTCTACAAATGTGGATCCTGAACTTCATTAACTTCCATTAAAATCAATTTCATGTTTTCTTCCATTGGGTTTCTCAATGGTTTTCATCCTGTGAGTCCATACTTCTTCAACATATCCAAGATATATTTTCTATGCATAAGCAAAATACCATTATCTTTATATATGCCTTGAATACCTAAGAAGTATCTTTGATATCCAAGTTATAGGATCTTGAACTCCTTCCCAAGCTTCTCTTTGACATCCTTGATGCCTTCTTCATGATCCCTTGCAATAATCAAATCATCTACATACACATATAAGTAGACAGTTGCTTCACCTTCTCTTTTGTACAAAATGATGGATCTGCTTTGCTTTGATTGTATTCACAACTAATCACTTAATCTACAAGCCTTTGATTCCATGCTCTTGGGGTTTTCTTGAGACCATATAGTCTATTGTAGTGGTTGCTACATCCACCCAATAACAATTAGGCATACCCATTTCCTTCATCATAGCCCTATCACATTCTATAATATACCTATTCTTCCTTTCTACTACACCACTTTGTTGTGGGGAATACCTGCATGTTATTTATCTCCTGATGCCATTTGAATCCAAGAAATCAAATAATTCATTGGAGAAGTATTCTCCACCTCCATCTAAGCTTAAACACTTGATATGCATATCACATTCCTTTTCTACAATAGGCTTTGAGCTTCTTAAAATAATAGAAGTAATCTATTCTATGCTTCATGCAATACAACCAAGTCATTCTTGTGCAATCATCAATGAAAGTTACAAATGATATACTACCTCCAATTGTTCTCCTTTGTTGGTCCCCAAACATCTATATGGACTAGGACAAATGCATGATAGCTCACATAGTTTCTCTTCTTGAAAGTAACCTAGACTGCTTACACAATCGACAAGCTTCACACAAATTTTTAATGTTTTGATTATAGAGCTTTTGCAACCATAGTATTAAACTCTTCCTTTCTATATCCTTCAATCTTTGAGTATTGATATGTCCAAATCTTTTGTATCATAGGTCGAGTACTGCTGCCTTCATATGTGAAATATGTAGTGTGGTTGAAATTTGGCTTCACATCCATTGTGAATAGCCTTCCCTCCTTCCTGCCTTTAGTGATCAATCTGTTCTCCTTCTTAGGTTTTTCCACAAAGCATCCCTTCTAGTTGAATTTGACTTGCAATCATCTCTCAACCATTTGAGCCAGAGAAACAAGATTTGTTGTGATTATGGGAACATGAAGAATATCCTTCAAGCATTTAGCTTTGTGAGAGCCATCCAAAATAACATCACCTGTGCGTGATAGCATGACAGGTATCATCTCCTGTCTCCACATGCCATTTGGTTGATCACACCTACATGTTTGAGAAAGAAATCCTTGTTGTAGCTCATGTGAATATTGCATCCACTATCAATGTTTATGTGCTTTACCCTTGTGTCTTTTAGTCACTCATGTGCATCATAGCTAGCAGAATTTCATTCTCGTTTGATGTAGATGCATCATTACCTTGTCCTTTGTATGTAGATTTTTTCTTCTCCCTTTGATAACAATACCTTGCATAGTATCATAATTGCCACATATGAAGCAACCTTCTGAGATGTGGTTGTATCTATTCTAGTTGTACCTTCCTCCTCTTGCTCTGATCTTGCCCCTTTCTCTTGATGAAGAAAATCTACTTCCTTGGTCTTGATCAGGATCTCCATTTGATCCTCTCCCTTGCCTCTCTCTGCCTCTGCCTTGATTCCTTCCTCTACCTCTACCTTTATCTGCATAGGATGTTTAGGATTTATTGACCTTTGCCTTTGAGCCTCCAATGTTCATCTCCTCAACGAACATCAAGGACACCAATCGATCAATGTCGAGAAGAGAATCTCTAACATATACAGACATTGTAAAAGTCTTCCACTTCTCATCATACCTTAGCCCATTCAAGGTGTATGCAAGTAGGTCATCATCATCTATGTGACAACCTATGGAACTCAATGCATCACAAAATTCTTTGATTTTCAAACTAGCCATTTATATTGATAATAGGTGTTTTGCTTAAGTTATTGGGTTTTATTGAAGTGGAGTAAAGTCTCTCTAGGGTTTCCCATACCTTTATAAAAGTATCTAGATCTTGTATATGCCCTATCATTGCATTGCTAATATATTGTGGTAATATGAATAAAATTCTCTCATCTCTCTCATTTCACTCTTTGAAGATCCTTCATTGTTCTAGAGTTGGATTGTTTCCTAAAATAGGTTTAACATTTGTCCCACTAATGAGACCCCATAAACCCTTTCTTATGAGGAAGCTAGACATCCTAAACTTCCATGACTGATACTTTTTTTGTCTAATTTCTCGGTTTGAGTGCTATAATCTAACATGATGAACTCTCCTAGAGCCGTTTGATGCAAGAAGAGTGAAAATACTAGATAAGTATCAAAATAGATGAGGTAGATGCTCTCCTTCTTCTCTAATACACTTCGCTTAAGTTGATTATGTGCTCTTGATCTTGAATCAGGAGCTCTCCTTCCTTCAAATTCTTTCAATGGATCCTTTTGGTCCTCCTTGAATTTCTTTGTATGTCAAAATGCTATGATAACATTGATGGCAGAATACAAACCTTCCCAATGCAACCTTGAAGCATAAATGGCCTCACACGTACACTCAAAGAGACCTCTATTCATTCAAATGTATGGTTCTCTAAACTCTTGAAGAATGGACTTGAGATCTTTTACAAACACAAACTAAACTATAAGACCTTGATAATGCTAATTATTTTACTCAAAATGGTTACCCCTAACCTAAGAACCGACGCCTCCAAAATAGACTATTTATTGCCTTCACTAGGCATGCACATAGAGACCAATGTTCACTCCTGGATTAATTTCTCTTAGAATATGTAGAGTTTAGAGATGAGGTTCAATCCAAATTTATACAACAATGGTAGCTTTATAATAATCCAAAGATTATAAGATATGGATACAAAATGATAAGGAAGCTCTGCTCAATGCTCAAAGCTATCTAGCTCCTATATATAGAAAATTGTGAAGTAGATATGGCGACTCAAAGTCTATAGAAATCTCTCAAACAAGTAGGGGACTTGCTAAGCAAGGGTCTAATAGATTATTCAAGTCCTATGAGAGCTTACACAAATGGGATCATCACAATTTAACGTACATTGTGTGTAAATGTAATCTTGAAAAGATTTCCTAGATGATAGGGAGCCCTTTTCCTAAATTATAGGCTTTACACATCTAAGTGTGATAGGTGGCTTTTGACTGTTCTGAGGAGGCTTTCAAATTCAAATTTGAACATGAGTCTTCGTATTTGATCTCTTGCTATTTCAATGCTCCAATTGGTATCCATCCAAGGTGTCCAAAGCTACTAAGGTTGAAGGTTGAATTCCAATAAGTCATTGGTAGGGATCGGAATTTACTTGCTGGATGAGGGTGACATTGAACCAATGATGACAGTAGTATGGACTAGATGGACTTGAATCATTGGGAAGAGAGATTTGTTGGACTTCGAGGTCTACGGAAGCATGCAAATGGCACAAGGAAGAAGAAGAAGAAGCTTGGAGAACAACACACAATACTAAATGTATTACCACTAGAATGTACAATGATAAGTAACCCGTTAGGGTTATGGGTGTATATACAAGCAGGGGGGGACTCCTAAAGAGGGAAAAAAGTGCCCTAGCAGTCCTAGTGTGTTCACACAAATCACTACCTAAATATATCAAAAAATCCCCCCTAGGAGTAATTCAGTGAACAAGGAGCTGACACTCATGTATAAGGAAGTGCCAAGCTATGTGGAATCAATCCATAAAAGGAAGTAAGCACAAAGCTTTGTGCAAAGCTTCAAACGTCTCTCAAGGCAGAGCCTTTGTGAAAAGGTCTGCAATGTTCTCCTGCATGGTCACATATGCCAAAATGATCTCTCCAGCAGGGAACCTCTCCCTCACATAATGACAGTGCACCTCAATGTGCTTAGTGTGAGCATGGAACATAGGGTTCTTCGCAAGTGCCAATGCACTCTGACTTTCAATGAAGATGGTGGTAGTAGAAGATTGACCAACACCCAAATCAACCATAAGGCATCTGAGCCACACACACTCAACAATTGCTATGAAAGATGCCCTATACTCAGCCTTGCAATTTCTTGCTCAACCAAGATATACATGAGCTATCAAGCATGAAGCAAAAGGCACTAGTGGACACATGAGCATCATAGAAACAAGCCCAGTCATAGTAAAAAAAAGCACGTAAATATGGCAGTAGTGATCCCCCCTTGGGATACAACAATCCAAGTATCCAGGTACCACTCAAGTAGCGAAAGATGCACTTAACCACTTGCCAATGCTTGACACTTGGGCAATGCATAGATGTGCTCATTTGTGAGATATAAATCAAGCATCCAATAGCATGCTGATAGAGAATAACATCAAATACATCTCCAACATCATGAAGAATCAATCATAAACCTATCTCCATAGGAGTGGCAATAGGTTTGCAGTCTTCAATGCCAAAATGTTGCAATAATGTGTCAATGTATTTTGTTTGACACAAAGCTATTCCACCATCAACTTGCATAAACTGAATGCCCAAATAATGATGCAAATGCCCCAAATCTAATATCTCAAATGAGGCATGCAGATCAACATTAAAATCAACAATATGCTTCTCATAAGGACTAGTGAGTAGCATGTCATCAACATACACAACAATATCACAAGCACATCATTTGCAGGCTTAACATATAAGGCGCTCTCATTTGGACTCTTCTCAAAACCATGTGCAATTAGATAGGCATGTATCTTTTCATACCAAGCACATGGTGCTTGCTTCAAACCATATAATGCCTTCTTCAACGTGCATACTTGGAATTCATGCCCTTTTTGCACAAAGCCACAAGGCTGAAAAACATACACTTCTTCATAGGTCACCATTCAGAAATGTAGTTTTAATGTCCAACTAGTGTACATTCCAACCATGATGAGCTGCAAGTGCACAAATGCTATGAAAAATATTCATATGATATGTAGGTGCAAAGGTCTCATCAAAATAAATGCCTCTTCCTTGAGCATAACCCTTTGCTACAAGCCTAGCTTTATACGTGTCAACTATTCCATGAGGCTTACACTTCAGCTTGTATACCCACTTAGTGCCAATGGCCTTCTTGCTATGAGGAAAGTCACATAAAGACCATGTATCATTTTTCTTGATAGCATCATATTCTGATTGCATAGCAACCATCCGATTTTTAGAAATTTGTGCTTCATAAAAAAAACAAGCTCATTCTCATCACAGAGACTAGATGCACCCATAGCATAGCAATCTGATGCAAAAGGGGCATTGTGAGAGCCTCAATGATTACAATATGATAGATGTGCATCTAATTTTCTATCATGCAAATTCTGTACCAACCATTTTGGCATAATTTTTGCCTTGTCAATATCAACTCTCTCATCAACAAGTGCATCGTGTAAATCTATATCAGAAATGGAATGATCTGCATCATCACATGAAACCTATAAAGGTTGAGAAGTTGCCTCATTAGGACCAACAATAGACTATACACCTAAAAAAAGAGGTAACAAAGTGTCATACATGTCTTTGAAGCTAACTAATGTCTCCTTAGGACATGAAAGTAGTGGCTAAATCGCATTTTCCACAAAAACAACATCACGGCTAAACAAATGTGTTTAGTATGTGGATGATATGGATGATAGCCTTTACTTTAAGAATTGTACTTGAAAGTAGTGGCTAAATCACATCTTCCCCAAAAACAACATCACGACTAAACATAATGTGTTTAGTATGTGGATGATACAGATGATAACCTTTACTTTAAGAACTCTACCCAACAAAAATACATTTCACTACTTTATCATCCAATTTCCTGTGGTGTTTTTTAGGCACTAATGCATATGCCAGACAACCAAAAACACACAAGTGAGCAACAGATGGCTTGTGACCATGCCAAGCCTCATATGGAGTGATAGATTGTAATGATTTAGTGGGACACATGTTAAGTACATATGATGCACACATAACAACCTCAAGTCGGAAACTATGTGGTAAAACCTGACTCTTGACCATACACCTCGCCATCTTTGTGAGTGACGTGTTCTTCCATTCAACAACTCCATTCTATAGAGGTGTATATGGCATTGTACATTAATGTTTTATCCCATGTTCAACCAGAAATGCATTAAAATTAAAGGAGATATATTTTCCCCTCGATCAAAATGGAGGATGCCCATTTTACATGCTGACAAATTTTCAACCAAAACCAGAAACTATTTGAAGCACATGAACACTTTGGAATTTGCTTTCAATGGATATACCCATGCACACCTGGATTAATCATCAATGAAAGTCACGAACTAAAGATAGTTTGCAAAGAGGGTGTCTGCATAGGACTAGAGACATCACTGTGAACAAGCTGTAATTCATGAGTAGCTCGAACTTAACCATCTTGAGGAACACTGCATTTTGCCCAAAATACAGCCTTCATAGACATGTTTACCGGGTGCCTCAAGTTTGGGCTAAGAGGACACAATTTTAGATTTTTGTAGGTTTAGCAAACTAGCAAAATTCAGATGACCAAAGTGTGCATGCCAAAGCTTTGCATCTGACATAGCCTGAGAATCATGTACTACACATGCTGAATCATTCACAAATTTTTCATAGCCTTTGAGCTTATACAACCCACGATATAAAATTCCAAAAGCAATAATGACATCACCATTTGACAGATCATGAACTGTACATCTATCATCCATAAATTTCACAACCAAGGCGATCTTGGCTAATGCTAAAACTGATAATAGATTTTTCTTGATCCTTGGCAAAAATAAAACATCTGACAATGTAAAAGAACTACCATCAACAGTAGTCAGAATGATCCTACCAACTTTCATGACAGGATAAGAGGCGTTGTTGGAACATGTGACAGTATTCCCTTTAGGGGTAGGTTCAAGTGAAGTGAAGAAACTGCACTATGAGATAATATGTTGCCCCACTATCAAAGTACCAAACATCTGAGTCTATTGTATATATACACTCTCCATGAGAAGATGGATCATAACTACAAACAATGGTAAATGCCCATTCTTAATTCTACGCAAGATTAGCAGACTCTATTTTGGGTGTAGAGGCCTCTGCAACAACCATTCCAGCCTCTTTCTTCTTTGCCTCTTTAGAAGCCAGTTTTGGATAACTCTTTATGACATGATAATTTCCTTTATAGTATTTGCAAAACAATTTTTGATTTTCTGTTTTCTTCTCATCTCTATCATCCTTCTTTGATTGTGCAGAATTAGCAGATTTTTGCTTCCTAGTAGAAGAGCTCCATTTACCTTTGCCCTCCTGACTAGCTAGGAAAGCTTGATCTGCAACACGCATAATGGACCTGTTCTACCTACATTGATCTTCTTGCAATAGAACAAAGACTAACTCCTCAAATGTTAAGGCATTTGGATTGCCTTTCATCATCAAATGAAGAGTAGAAGCAAAACTTTGATATGAATCGAGAAGACCATTCAGAACAGTCTGCATAAGTGAACTGTCAAGCAAGACTTTCATCAACAGAAATCAACCGTTCCTTCAAATCTTTGATCTTTGTCAAAAAATTGTCCATGGAATCTCCTTCATTCATGTGAGCAACACGAGCCTCATTCCTTGCCTGGTATAAAGTGGTAATTCTATCCCAAGCATCCTTAATTTTTTCTGTAAGAGCGAGTGTAAAGAATAATGGCATGTTTGATAGACAAGGCTATCAATGCATGCAGCTGCCATCCCAATGAATTTACTCTGCAGTAGGTGCATCAAGAATCGCAACATGAACAAGAACATGAAGAATGTCGTTCAATACCGTCTACATCACCTTCAACAACTGTGTTTGCAGGTGGAATAGGATGTTTTTCAACACCCATACAATATTCGAGAGTCCTCTTGCAACCAATACATGATGCATCATATAAGACCATAATGGATAATTGGTACCATCCAACTTATCCTCAACAGGCAACATACAAAATGCATCATTGCTTTCAGCCATGGCCATTGACTAAAATACCTTGATGGAGAAAAGTGATTGTATCTGAAAAAGTTGAACAGAACTACTAGGACAAGATCTGCTAAACCTGTAGTAGACTTGGGGATGCTTATACTGGCAAATGAAAACCTATATATATCTTTGGCACAAAAAGACAAAATTTCCTACACAAGCACTATGATAGTGCATTCGAAGGCCGAAACAAGCTCAGATCATGATTTCCGCACAACAAAGAAAAGTAGTTTTGATCTCCTAATCACCCTGAGTATGCAATTTCACGCGATTCTAAGAATATGACCAGAGGGGTGTCGACGACACCCTAGATGAAGCGACCACCTTCTGTGATACCAATTGTTAGATTTCGAGGTCTGTGGAAGCACGCGAACAACACAAGGAAGAAGAGGAAGCTTGGAGCACAACACACAATACAGAATGTATTACCATTAGAATGTACAAAGATAAGTAGCCCATTAGGATTATAGGCGTATATACAAGTCAGGGGAAAAAAACTCCTAGAGAGGGAAAAAAATGCTTCAATGGTCCTAGTGTGTTCACACGCATCACTACCTACATATACCAACATGATTGTGATATTGGCACATTGTACCTTAAGCTAAAAATATCAATTCTTTGGATGAGAAGCTCTATTTTCTAGCTCGAATAGTTTACTTCTTTGTTTACTAAAGTTGGTTTTCCGATTTCTCATATTTCATGTAGGTAGACAATGTCTACCAACCTACATATGAGTAGTAGTCCAATTTGTGCAATTTGTGGATGGTGGTTTCCCATGCATAAACATTGCACATAAAGCCATCTCTCCATGGTTGTTTAAAGGGAAGTTGTACTCATAATTAAGCATCAAGTCGATCAACAGATCTCTCTCTTGATGTCAGCCATTTAGAGTCCACGAGATATGTAGGAACCTCAACTCTAACAACTCTAACATAGCATGAGTGAACAATTCCATCAACTCTAACAACTCTAACATAGCATGAGTGAACAATTCCATCATCTCTAACAACTCTAACATAGCATGAGTGAACAATTCCATCATCTTTGACGTCAGTGCCATATATCTTTAATATTTTTAAATAAATAATTTCTTTGGGACATTAGAAAGCTCTAGATTGAATAGTATGTGTTGTGTACGTTTTGTCTAAAAGAAGGGCGATTTGATGGTACCTCCATGATAGTTCCGAACATCAAAATTCTCTCACCTCTCTCTCTCTCACACACACATGCATTCTCTTGAAACACGTACTTCATTGAACCAAAAGAAAGAAGAAAGAAGACTGATTCTCGTTAGAGGGAGGAAGCTATTACGAACTCGATTCAAATGTTTTATGACATCGCAAGGGCACATGTTGATTTTGCAAACATAAAGTGCCATTCGTGAGTGATCACTTCCGTCGATCAAGCATGCAATTTCCATTCTCTCTCCCCTTCTCAATCTAACCACTCGAGGGATTTCACATGGAGTTCAATGTACTCGTAACTACATCCACATTGATTGAAGGGTTGTCTCACGGCGTCCACATGCTCCTCACAAGGTGTGTCATGCCATTTCTGAGTTGCCCTCGTCTGTTGCTCTTTTTTTCTCTCTTTATATATATATATATATATATATATATATATATATATATATATATATATATATATATATATATATATATATATATATGTGTGTGTGTGTGTGTGTGTGTGTGAATTCAACTTGTGCTTGATAGCATATAAAAAAAAAGAACTTGGGAAGTGGTCATATTTGTACAGAAGGAAGAAAAAATCACTAATAACTTCACCTTGGAAGCCAAATATGAAGTGTAAGATACTTCAAAAGACTACAAGCTTATGTTGGTTGCATAGGGCTTTGTACAAGTCTAGGGTCTTTCCTATATGTTCAAAAACTATGAAGATCACTCTTCTATGCCTCTCTTCCCACTCTTTGGCTACTCTTCTTTGAGCATTAGTAGGATTATTTTAATAAAAAATTGGCCTTCTATAACTACTACTAACTAAACCCCTTAAGCTTTTTCCTACCACTTACTAAACCCCCAAGGTTGATAGTTTCCTTTATCTAGCATCTCAATTTGATTGTTGCTATATGCCAAAACCTTCCTTATTGGTCTCCTACTCCTCTTAAATCAAAACGAGGTGTGGTTGATGTCAAATTACCTTTGTAACTTCCTTAGCCTGGTCCTTTGTAGCCTTAAAATTATGATTGTAGGCGATTATGATTGTGGGCGATTCAGAATGTAGCTTGCTATGGATACGAAAATTTTTATGTAGTTTGTTTAAATTTAGCAATGAGAGCTATTGCAAACATTATCTACAAGACATACTAGCTGTCACACATAGTGAATAGAATTGATAGAGATTATGAAAATAAGGATAACTAGAACAATTAATAATTAATAGTTAAAAACTAGGGTAATTGAATAAGCATGGAATAACAAACTTCAAATCCATCGGAAATAATACTTTTAATCGTTTGCGAGGAAAGCTCCAAAAAAATTCCCATTTTGACTCTCTTTTTAATATTTTCGTCATCCTTCTCTAACATTATGCTTCTCTTAGGTACGACCATAAAAAAGAGGTATATATGTATTTGTATATATATTTTTCTCACTTTGGAATCTTTGTTTTATTCTCAAATAACTTATATTTACATTTGATAACATCACAAAGAATATGGGGGCATAGTGATGGTTAACGCTGTCGTCGAGATTTTCTCTTCTCTCTCACTCATGAAGTCCTACAGGAAACACATTCGGTGAAGGTAGCCAAAATTCCCTGAGAAGTCCAAGATGCATCAAGGATGTCAAAGGGAGTTCACATGCAAACTTTGGAAGAAATCGAGCAAATCAAGGGTAGCGGTCAAAGCTAGTCAAACTTTGGAAATTAGTGCAAAAATTTCAATGTCTCCAAATCACATGAAAATTCATATACTTGTATAGCCTATCAAAGGCAGTCTATAGCCTGAATTTCACATGAAAATGGATTTTCTAGCACATTGATATGCCATGTACATTTTGTAAAAAATGTAATTTTTCCACTCAGACCCTACAAAATCTTGTATAGGAATTTTTGTTAGCCATATGGTTTGGCATGTATAAAGATCATATGAGCTTGCATATTTGTACAAAGTCTTAAGGCTATCAAAGCTCCCTAGACACCTTAATGCCACCTTGCAAGCTTCCAAATGTAGTCAAACTTGTACAAGGGAGATTCAGATGGGAGTTTTTTTTGCATATTCCTAAAGGAGGCCTTTCAAAACATAGCCCTACAAATTTTTATCTTCATCAAAGGATATTTGAAGGGTCAAAGAGCACAAAATCCAGTTTTCAAGGTCACCGCAATTTCCAAGAATAAGAAAATTGAAGGCTTGAAGGGCTGCCACATGGCAAACAATGATTGAACCATGTTGTATGATCAAGATGAGCTAATGTTCAAGGGTGGAGATGCATTAAAGGATAAAACAAGGAGGATCCACGAGTTTTTTTACCAGATAAGCCTTTTTTAATGATCAAAGATCAATAATGCAAAGTTTTCTCCAAAAATAGTGGCTTATCTTATCCAAATTGATGTCAAACACTGATCCGACGGTCCAGATCAGCCCTAGATCCAATGGTGGAGAATGAAGGAACCTATTTTCCTCCCCTTTGCCCTAGATATCATATCAAAAACCAATCCTAACAATCCATTTGATAAATCCAATGGTTGTAATCAAAAGAAGCTGATCTTAGTGTTGAGAGTTGATTTCTCTAGATCCAAGGGCCCAAATTCATTCAAAAAACTATATAAACCCCCCTCCAAACTCCTAGAGCATCATTATTAGGCATCCATAGGGCCCTTGCTAGCACATGGTTTCCTTGAGACGATCACCCTCAGTTGAGCATGTGAGGATCCAAGGTGGGCTAGTAAGAGCATAGTTCCTAGATTCGATTTTTAGACTTCCTCTCTAGGATAGGCTCATAAACCCAGTCTCTCTTTCTTTGCTCACCCTCATTGGAGCGTGTGAGTGAGTTAGAGCTGTTTTTATGTGTCTTAGACTTCTTTAGAAACACGTTACGATCCTAGAAAGACATAGGGTGAATGAAGTGGATCCTATCCTCTTTTGTGTGACATTCGGTTGAATTGTCATGGTGAGAGGGTCGTGAGGACCACCTTTGACCAGTAGAATGCTTAGCTTGACGTTTCACAACATTCATGTATATTTTTATCATAACAAGATCTTCTAATTCATGTCTCACGTCTCTTATCTCTTTGTCTCTTCTATATTTTTACATGTCACCTTCTATCTCTTTCTATGTGTGAGAAGGCTCTGCAGTATTGCGCTGAACCAGTGAGGATGATCCATTAAGGTTGAGAGCATAATTTTCTTTTCATTCATAAATCATGACCCACGTGCATTCGTACCACCCACAAACACCCATACATATGTTTTAGTTTCGAAAGTGTATAAGAAGCTCCATTATTGGACCATTCTTCCTTTTGAGACTGATTCATGTGTGTGGTTTTAGTTTTTTTTCTCATCATGCATTCATTCCGTTCAAAAGAACCTATGAATGTGAATTAAATTTGAAAAGTGTTTAAGAAGCTCCATATTTTTGGACCATTCTTCCTTTCCGAATTGATTCATGTGAATTGTTTCTTTTGTCCTCATCATTCATGTTCATGCGATTATCTTGTATTCATATCCCTTTCTCTAATCAAATCATGACATCTCTTCCCCCCATACCCAACTTCATCTTGACCTTCACATTTTTTATTACATAAACCTTCCAACACTCACTAGCTTCATACACTCTACGTGTGCCAACCGGACCTGATCCACCGGGATTGCGATCACCTCCACATTTGAACCTGACGTGAAATGCTTCATGGCATTTGCTTCGGATCTTGTTGGGAGGTTGTGATCCATATTTTTTGTTTCATATTTTTCATCCTCATCATATCATCATCATCATTCGTGATTGTTGCACTCGATTTCTCACAATATCATGCACATCTTTGTCGTGAAGTAAATGCATTTGTGAGAGATCTAGAACATCGTGCATCACACGCTTATTCACATAAGATGGAGAAAGGATTCAAATCCCTTATTGTTGAGAAACAAGGCCAAAGAATAGTCTCTTCTATGTTGAGAGAGAAGGGAAAATTCAATGGCATCAACATTACAAGCTACTTAGATTTGTTTGAAGAGCAAGCTATGATTTTTGGTCTTCCCGAAGATCTTTTGATATCATTCTTTGAACGAATTGTTGATAGCTCTATCATAAACTGTGTCATTCAATATGATAGTCTTCCTTGGAGTGATTTTAGAAAGGAGATGCTCAAATAATTCTATCTTGAAGATTATAGCCAACATAATTGGGATGATTCTTACGATGGGTCAATTCCCCAAAGCCTAGTAGCTCTATTACTCACTTACAAAATGACTATATTAGACGCTATGAACAACTTCCTGATGAGGATAAGATAACTTTGGAACCTGATCTTGTGATCAATTTTCTTAAGCTTCTTCATCCTGAAACTCGTAGGGAAGTTGAACGACGATTAGAAGAGCTGGATAAGCACTATGGTCTTACTGACAATTGGCAAAAAGTGCGTAAAGTAGTAGAGGCTGTAGCCCATAGACATCAAAGACAATCCATGCTTTATGAGCAAACTAGTCTTCCTCAAGCTAGCTTTCCACAAACTAAGGAGCAAGTTAGAGAACAATCCCATGCTATGCTTTTTGACTCTACTCCTATTCCTCAAATGATGGAGCCTACTCAAGGTTTTAAAGTAGAGCCAAATAAAAGTGTAGTTGAACAATCTCAAGTGGAAATTCTCACTAAGCAAATGGAAAGTGTTATTGCTACACAATCCAATTTGGCCAGGAGTATAGATGCTTTACAATCTAATTACACCAAAACTTTCCAAAATCAAATGAACCCAATATCTTTTCAAGAGCCTAATCAACATGTTATAGCTCCCAATCAAAATCCACAAGTAGCTCCTACTCAAGCATTTCAAGTTCCTACAATGCATAATCCTTCAATGCAAAATCCTCATCCTCATCTGCAAAATCCTCAAATGTATCAAAACATGTATCCTCAAGCTTCTCAAATAGCTTTTCAAAATCCTCAAAATCAAAATTTTCAAAATCATCAACCGTATACTATGGAAGCTCCTCTTGCACCTCAAGTACCACATGTTGCTCCCCAAGCTCCTAAATACATCAATTATCTTATCAAAATCCTAATTATCCTATTCAAGCAATACCTTATCAACAAAATCCTTAATTTCAAAATTTCCCACCACAAGTTAATCAAAATCCTCAAAATCAAAATGGTTTTGTGCGTGGCCCTCGTAGGTGTTCTTGGTGTGATTCGTTAGATCACTTTTTGAGAGATTGTGAACTATTGAAGGCTGCTAAGGAGCAACGACTAGTAATAGACATAGACAAGAAAATATGTGACTATCGATCTAAGCTACCTTTGCAAGGAAATTATGGTAAGGGAGGAATGAAAAAACACTATGAAAATATAACCATAACCGATGTAGGAACTAGAGGTGTGAAACTAGAAGCTCTTGATGAACAACAAATAGAATCAAGTAAACCCACAAAGGAAGGTGACTTTTCCATAGAGGCTTTAGTAAGAGCATGAGACGAGATTAGGAGAATAACGGCTTGGGAGTCACCGATAGAAGATCAATCTCTTATTTCTCACATATCCAATGTAGAAGAAAAACGAAAAAGAGATGAAGTTGAGCCTAGTGAAAGAAGAGTGACTCGAAAACAAACCTCAAAGGGAATAGAAACAATCATAGAGCAGGGAGAAACATCACAATCCAAAGATAAAAAACAAGAATCACAACCCAATGAACAAAAACAAGAGGAGAAACAAAAAGGGAAGAAGACAAAGCAAAGAAAAACAGAACCAAAGCCTTTAGATAAACAAGAACAATCAAAACAAACTGAAGACCAAACACGAGAACATGAACAAAAACAAGATCCTGAGCAAAAACAAGAGAAAACCTAAAGCCATCTTGATTTCAGAAATTGAGAGAAAAATAGATCCTATGGAGATTTTAGATGAAATTTTTCTTAAGAGTCAAGTGACTATGTCTTTAGAAAAAGTTTTCTCTATTGCAAAACCTGTTTTTAAAGATAACTTTATCGGCCTAATTAAAAGGAAGAGGTTTTCGCTTAATCTAGATATTGAGATGCAAGATTCTCTAGATCAAGTTCAAGCTATGAATGAAGCTTTAAAATTTGATGAATCTTATGAAGAGGACTTTGATGATGATGAAGTAAATGTTAATAAAAATTTCTTAGGACCTATTCAACCTGACCATGAAAATCATGAAAACAATCCTGAAAGTCACTTTAAAAGAAAATTTTGGTCTAGAGGTACATCAGAGATGCATGTTAAAATAGGAAATGATAAGAACGTTATCATTGTAAATGCATTAGTAGATTCCGGCTCCGAAATCAATGTGATTTCAAGAGAAGTTTATGATAAGTTTCGATGGCCCATAGATAAAGATTGTGGATGGCGTATGAGAACTGCAGTTAATGGTGTAGGTACCTTGTATGGAGCTTGTGCTAGTGTGCCCATATCCATAGGAGGAATCATAGAAGAGTTTCACTTTTTCATTCAAGATAATTTCTCCTATTTAGTTCTCTTAGGTCAACCCTTTATTTGTGAGAGTATGGAAACTAAAGCCATGGATGATGGGTCTACCTATGCTAGATTTAAGTCTAAGGATGGAATGCAATCACTTCAAGTCATGACGGTAGGAGTGAATCATCCTAGGAATCGAGTATCAATTAGAAAGAAACCTATTGTTACTCAGGGTCATGAGCATGCTTGTAGTGATTGTGCACCTCAATTCATGTTTGGAGCTACATATGATCAAAATTTCGGATAGAATCCATTGTTGAGCAGGACAACAGTGGATATTGGTTTGACATCTCGCATCCAACCAACATGTACAATAGTTTGTCACTTTGTTTTCCACATTCTAGATTAGATTTTCTTCATAAGAGTCAATTGTCCAAGTCTTTTATCCAAAAAACCAAAGAAAAAAATTAAAGAAAAAAACAAAATCATGGAAGATGATGAGAACATTGAGCATGTGATTGAAACATCTCATTGTTTCTCTACTCTTGAGGAGTTAGAGTTATGTCTTCAACAAAATTCTAATTCCCATATTATTCTTCTTTCTTCCCTTGATGAGTATGCTCTCATCTAGGAATATGCTCTCAATGTTGACAAGTGCTCAAAATTTAACCAAACACATGATGCCTTAATTGAAACAAAGTACAAAACTGTAGACAAAAAAATCAAACCTATAGCTCAACCATTACCCCAAGGAAGTAATGAAAAAATTATTGATGTAAAAAACGATCCAATTCTTCAGGATAAGAAAAACATAGGACATACATTCACGGATGAGACAATCAAACATGTGAAAATTGGTACAGATGATGACTTTCTTTTGCCAGTAGAAAGAGATAAATTTGAGAGAGTCATACGTAGCCATGGAAAAGCCTTTACTATGTATCCTCATGAGATTGGTTGCATAGATCCTAAGCTAGTTGCACCCATGATAATCTTTACTATTCCACATATTCCATGGAATCTTCACCCTATACCAGTTCCAAAGGCTCACTTACCTGAGCTGATGAAACTACTTAAGGAGAAGATAAACATGAGAATTTTAGAGCCATCTTTTGCACCTTACTCAAATCGATGGTTTACTGTGCCTAAAAAGAATGGGAAACTAAGTTTTATTCAAGATCTTCAACCCTTCAATGACGTCACCATAAGGAATGCAGGAACAGGACCCATTATAGATGAGTTTGCTGAATCATTTTCAGGACATTCTATCTATTCAATGGGTGATTTATATTCTGGATATGACCAATTCCAATTAGCAATTGATAGTCGTGACATAACCACAATGAAAACTCCTTTAGGCTTAGTGTGAATGTGTACTTTACCTCAAGGAGCAACTAATTCTATGGCTCATACGATGAGTGCTATGAATATGGTCTTACATGATTTTATCCCTCATATAACTATGCCATTCATTGATGATATTCCAATTAAAGGGAGTAAGGAACGTGTAAAGGACATTACTTTAGACTCATCTGGATGTCGTAAATTTATTCTTGACCATATCTCTGATTGTGAAAGAATATTTCAATGGTTTGAAGAGGTAGGTCTCACATTTTCCATAGAAAAATCTGTTTTTGGTGTCAACGAGGTTCTTATTGTTGGACAGTTATGTGGTCATTATGGTCGAAAGCCATACCCACAAAAAGTTGATGCCATTAGCAAGATTTCTGAAACATGTAATAATGTGAGTGAGGTACACAGATTTCTTGGTTCTTGCATCTTTTATGTTATTCTTTGCTCATGTTGCTGATTGTCTCTATGACTTGTTGAGGAAGAAACAAAAATTTATTTGGACTGACAAACACACTCAAGCTATGTGTAAATTGAAGAAATTATTGCTTGAAGCTCCCATCCTTAAGCCTGTAGACTATTATGCTAACAAACCTATTATATTGACTTTTGATACTAGTCCTATTGGTATAGGTTGGGTCATAAGTCAAGATGATAGTGAAGGGAATAGATATGTAATTAGGCTTGGTGCCAAAATTTTACATGAAACACAACGAAAATATCCACAGATCAAACGAGAACTATGGGGTATGGTAACAACTTTGAAAACAGACAAAGAATATTTCATTGGTGCAAATGTCAAAGTTGAGACTGATTATTTGCCTCTCATTGGAATGATAGACAATTGTTCATCTCCTGATATAGCCATGCTTAGATGGATCTCATATATTAAGTTCGTAAATCCTGAGTTAGTTCATATTTCAGGTAAGTCAAACTCAGTTGGTTATCGAGAGCTAGATTTGATGATGATCTTGAAAGTGATCTAATAAAGAATGTGAACTCAGTTGACTATGTTCCATATATATATGAGTATGAGAAATTTCATGAGTCTGAGTACGAAAATGAATGGAGAGACATAGGAAAGTATTTGAGTACACTACAACCATTACCTTGCTGGACTACGAATAGATTCCGTACATTAGGAAATGAGCTTATAACTTTTTCCTATGTAACGGTTATCTTTGGAGACATTCTAAGGGTAAGGTTAAGAATCCACAACGAGTCCTAGGAAAACAGGGTCTTCAGTTGCAAGTAATGAAGGAAATGCATGAGACATTATGGGCAGGTCATAAAGAATTTTTTGGAACATATGAAAAAATTAGAAGTACCTATTATTGGCCTAGGTATGTTGACATTACTAGCTATGTTTCTACATGTTCTACTTGTCAACTTCATTCATCAGTCAAACATAGAGATCCGTTGCATCCTACTTATCCACCCTGTATTCACTACAAGTGGGTAGTAGATCTTGTAACTATGCCTAAAGGTATTGACAAAATGCGTTACATTGTACTTGCAAGAGAAGACTTAACTAATCATGTAGAGGGACGTGCACTACGATCTAAGACCACTTATAATGTTTGCAAATTCTTACTTGAAGATGTCATAAGTCGCTTTGGGTACATAGAGAAAGTAGTTGCCGATCGTGGAGAGTTAAATGCGAGAGAAGCTAAAGAGTTCTTTGAACATCACAGTATTTGTTTGTCTCTCACTACTACGTATAATCCAGAGGCCAATGGTAAAATAGAGAGAGGGCATCCACCTATTGTGAAAGCCATATCTAAAGCATGTAACGGTGACATCAAACAATGGCCTAGATTCTTACCTTTTGCACTTTGGGCAGATAGAATGATGTGCACATGTACTACTGGGTATATGCCTGCTGAACTCATGTACTGTCAATAACCATTGTTTCCAATTCAGTCTCATATCTTTGCATGGTCAAATTTGCCTTGGTCTGAAAACATGTCTACTGATGATTTTTTGAGTTTGCGCATTAATCACTTAGAACAAGGTAAATTAAGCCTTGATGATGCTGTTGAAAAATTAAGAGAATCTAGAATGAAGAATAAACATTATTTTGATAAAACTCATCGATTGTGTCCTAAGCCAATTGAAGTAGGAGATTGGGTGCTCATTTATGATAGTACATTTGACTCTCAATATGATGCACACAAAATGCTCACTCAGCGGTGGTTTGGGCCATACATTGTATCAAAAGTCAACAACAATGGTACGTATGCTCTTTGTGAATTAAATGGTGTTGCACTAAAAACTTTGATTGAAGGTAAAAGGATAAAGCTGTTCAAGAAACGTGATAATGACGAGTACATTTTGGATGATGACATTGAAGAAGATGACAACAATGAGGCCGATTCATAAACAGGAGTATCCATGTTATAAATAAATAAATAAATAAATAAATAAATAAATAAATAAATAAATAAAAAGAAAATAAATATAAAAAATATATAAAAATATCATTAATTTTTCAAGTTCATGTTGCTTTGTTTTTTCTCAAGTTCATTCTATTTTTTTTTCCATTCTTGTTTCATGCATGTTTGTTTTCAGTCTTTGCATTGCATTGCATATCCACATCACTTGAGTCAAAAAAAGGCAAATGATGATTTCTCTACTTGTGTAAAATTATATCTTAAGTAGTAATTTATCTACTAAGAAATTGATTATAATCTAGGATTATGGAAAGATAGGGCATGTAGATTTGGAGGTTTATTTTGATGACATGACTTTCATATATAAACATGCATGTGTATCTTGTATCGAAAGCATAATTGTTGAAATCCTAGCTTCTGCTACTGCATGTTTCTACATCTTAGTCCATCTCATAGCACTTGTATTGGAGTTTAAATGACTGTTCTCCATCATAAAAAATGGTTGTACCTTGTATCGGGGTCTAATTTTTCCTCGTCATAAAAAAAAAAGTTGCTACATGTTACCAAGAATTTAACACTTTCTTCTACCCTAAAAAAGTGATTGTAACCATAAAGATGCCGAATCATCATCATCATCATCAAAAAAAAGAGAAAAAAAAAAGAAAAAAAAAAGCAAGCCAAAGGAAGATAAAGAGGCATAGTAGAATAAATGACGGGCTATATAGGTAGATTTATGCATTAGTGGAGTTTAGTTTGATTTCCTTGCATGTTATTAGAGAAAGAGCATATTCATATTTATGTAGGAAAGAAGTTGATCTAAAATAAGCTAAAGATGAAAGATGTCTCTTGAAAATCCTAAATCTTTGTTTATAATCGTATTTAAGGTAGATTACTTTATGAAAAAGCTACATATTTTTCTTCAAGATGAGAGGAACTGATGCTTAAAATGACTCAATACATCCACTTCCACTTCATATTGATGCTTGATTGTTTTCTTTCTTGTTGTCAATGTTGCTTGTTCATTTGCATATATGTTGCCTATTTGTTCATGCATATTCATGTTGCGTGTTTCAATTCTTTCTTTCATGCAAATTTTGCTTCATGTCACGTTGTCTACTCATTCATTCATATGATCAATTTTTCCTTCCATGTTTCTTATGTTTCCTATAAAAGAATTTGATGCCTGGAACATTTTGTTTTTCACAGATACTAGAGTGGCGCTTTCGGAGGAATCGCAGGTTTAGTGGGGGGGAATGTCGTCAAGATTTTCTCTCCTCTCTCACTCATGAAGGCCTACAGGAAACACATTCCGTGAAGGTAGCCAGAATTCCTTGAGAAGTCCAAGATGCATCAAGGATGTCAAAGGGAGTTCACATGCAAACTTTGGAAGAAATCGAGCAAATCGAGGGTAGCGGTCAAAGCTAGTCAAACTTTGGAAATTAGGGCAAAAATTTTGATGTCTCCAAATCACATGAAAATTCATATACTTGTAAAGCCTATCAAAGGCAGTCTATAGCCCAAATTTCACATGAAAATGGATTTTCTAAGACATTGATATGCCATGTACATTTTGTAAAAAATATAATTTTTCCATTTAGACCCTACAAAATCTTATATAGGAATTTTTGTTAGCCATATGGTTTGGCATGTATAAATTTCATATGAGCCTGCATATTTGTACAAAGTTTTAAGGCTATCAAAGCTTCCTAGACACCTTAATGCCACCTTGCAAGCTTCCAAATGTAGTCAAACTTGTACAAGGGAGATTTAGATGGGAGGTTTTTCTGCATATTCCTAAAGGAGGCCTTTCAAAACATAGCTCTACAAATTTTTATCTTCATCAAAGGATATTTGAAGGGTCAAAGAGCACAAAATCCAGTTTTCAAGGTCACCGCAGTTTCCTAGAATAAGAAAATTGAAGGCTTGAAGGGCTGCCACATGGCAAACAATGATTGAACCATGTTGTATGATCAAGATGAGCTCATATTCAAGGGTGGAGATGCACTAAAGCATAAAGCAAGGAGGATCCACGAGTTTTTTCACTGGATAAGTCTTTTTTGATGATCAAAGATCAATAATGCAAAGTTTCTCCAAAAATAGTGGCTTATCTTATCCAAATTGATATCAACACTGATCAGACGGTCCAAATCAACCACAGATCCAATGATGGAGAATGAAGGCACCTATTTTCCTCCCCTTTGCCCTGGATATCATATAAAGAACCAATCCTAACCATCCATTTGTTAAATCCAACGGTTGTAATAAAGAGAAGCTGATCTTAGGATTGAGAGTTGATTTCTCTAGATCCAAGGGCCCAAATTCATTCAAAAAACTATATAAACCCCCCTCCAAACTCCTAGAGCATCATTGTTAGGCATCCATAGGGCCCTTGCTAGCACATGGTTTTCTTGAGACGATCACCCTCAGTTGAGCGTGTGAGGATCGAAGGTGGGCTAGTAAGAGCATAGTTCCTAGATTCAATTTTTAGACTTCCTCTCTAGGATAGGCTCATAAACCCAGTCTCTCTTTCTTTGCTCAACCGCAGTGGAGCGTGTGAGTGAGTTAGAGCTGGTTTTATGTGTCTTAGACTTCTTTAGAAACACATTACGATCCTAAAGACATAGGGTCAATGAAGTGGAACCTATCCTCTTACGTGTGACATTCGGTTGAATTGTCATGGTGAGAGGGTCGTGAGGACCACCTTTGACCAATAGATTGCTTAGCTTGACGTTTCACAACATTCATGTATATTTTTATCATAACAAGATCTTCTAATTCATGTCTCATGTCTCTTATCTCTCTGCCTCTTCTATATTTTTACATGTCACCTTCTATCTCTTTCTATGTGTGAGAAGGCTCCGTAGTATTGCGCTGAACTAGTGAGGATGATCCATTAAGGTTGAGAGCATAATTTTCTTTTCATTCATAAATCATGACCCACGTGCATTCATACCACCCACAAACACCCATACATATGTTTTAATTTCGAAAGTGTATAAGAAGCTCCATTATTGGACCATTCTTCCTTTTGAGACTGATTCATGTGTGTGGTTTTAGTTTTTTTTCTCATCATGCATTCATTCCATTCAAAAGAACCTATGAATGTGAATTAAATTTGGAAAGTGTTTAAGAAGCTCCATATTTTTGGACCATTCTTCCTTTCCGAATTGATTCATGTGAATGGTTTCTTTTATCCTCATCATTCATGTTCATGCGATTATCTTGTGTTCATATGTTCCCCTTTCTCTAATCAAATCATGACATCTCTTTCCCCCATACCCAACTTCATCTTCACCTTCACATTTTTTTAATACATAAACCTTCCAACACTCACTAGCTTCATACATTTTGCATGTGCCACGACCGGAGCCGATCCACCCAGATTGCGATCACCTCCACAACGCGACACATTTTCATCGCTACATGATCGTGAATCTTGCCAGACCAGGCATTGAGCACACATTGCCATTTAAAGGGTGTTAATCTCAAGATTATTTCTGACACTTCTAGCGATGTTCAAGAGAGCATCACTACCTTAGCATTGTTTATGCAATTAAATTGGTAGTGTTGCATATGTGATGCTAATTTGCATCATTTATGTGATGCATATAGAGGTGACTATTCCACAAATTGTACGATCACATACATGATGCTTATACATTGCTTATGCAATGGTAAAGTTTGATAAATGTAAAAAAAATGTCGGATTGCTCTTCGATCATCATTTTACATGCAACTATTTGAAGAGCTCTCCAACATTCAGATTTGTGCTACACTTACAAGATTTGGGAATCTCTTTCTGAATCTCTCTCTTTTATTGTCTCTCTCTCTTTCTCCTTCTTTCTACCTCTTTCTCTTTCAATTTCTATTTCCCTCTCTCTCTCTCTCCTTCTTTCTACCTCTTTCTCTTTGAATTTCCATCCCTCTCTGTCTCTCTCTTCTTCTCTCTTTTGATATCTCTCTATCTCTTTCTCTCTCTCTCTCTCTCTCTCTATTGCAACTTATTCAAGAAGTTCGCCAAGCATAAAATATGGCTAATTATTGTAAGTACCATTTTCATTCTTTGTATATCATTTAAATTGTTTTATTTTGATTAATTAACATACTTACTCATTTATATGCACATATACACATATACATGAACATGCATGCTCACACATATACATACACATACACATACATATGCACATACACACACAAACACATACACACATACACACATACATACATACACATGCACATGCACATACACACACATGCAATTACACATACACATACACATACACATACACATACACATACGCATACGCATACACATACGCATACGCATACGCATACGCATACATACACACACACGCACACACACACACACACACACACACACATACACATACACATACACATACACATACACACACACACACACACATACACACACACACACACACATACACATACACATACACATACACATACACATACACATACACATACACATACACATACCCATACGCATACGCATACACATACGCATACACATACACATACACATACACATACACATACACATACACATACACATACACATGCATACACATACACATACACACACATACATGCATACACATACACATATACATACATACACATACATAGTAAATACATACCCACACACATACATATATACACACACATGCATACATATACACATATACACACACTTACACATACACATATCCACACCTACACATAAACACACATACACATGCATACATACCCAGACATACACATATACATATACATACACACACACATATATGCATACACATACACATATACATACATATATACACATACATAGTAAATACATAACCACACACATACATATTTACACACACATACATGCATAGACATACATATATCCATACATTTACACATACATACCCACACATACACACATAGAAATACATAATAAATACATGCATACACATTCCCGCACATATAGATACACACACATACATAATAAATATGTGCACACATACACATACACACACATACATCCACATATACATACATACATACATACATACATACATACATACATACATATACACATCATACATATATAGTTTTGTATGTGTATTTATATGTCAGAATGTGTATTTGTGTATGTGTGAATATGTGTGTATGTGTAAATGTGTATATGTGAATGTGTATGTATATAAATAATAAAATTATTAATATCTAGTACCTTTATTTGCTACACAATCAGATTTTGATCAATCAGAGGGAACTCCACCACCGTCTCGTAATCATGTAAGGACTAGTTATTGTAAATACATCAAAATTTTAATTCTATTATTTGATAGATACATACATGACTGATATATGTTTTTTTATTGTTATATTATAATCAAATTCTGATCAATCAAAGGGTAGTCCACCACCTCTTATCCATGCAACGACGTCTTGACATGTGTCCCTTGATAGGAATTATGATGATTTTTACTATCAAGAGCATATTATATGTTGGTGTAATTTTGGCTATGGCCAATATCGAATACCACGATTGGATGTATTGAACATGAGGCAAAGTATGGTAGTTTTGAGAATGCACACCACCTGATTAATGTGATAGAGCTTGGGTATGTATTGATTCTATAAATTAATGTCATTATTTTAACTGAAAATCATATACAAGATCAAATTATACTTATATATAGGAATATTTTCTTGATGATGATAATGATGATTCTCCTACAAATAATGCTAATATACCTCATACATGTCATGGACTTGCCCTTCATCAATTATAGGTAGAGGTTTCTTGAAATCCTCTACCTCCTGGTTTACGGACTGAAATGTCTGAAGATTATCCATTGCCAACTTGTGATCATCCTCTCCTACAAACATATGATAGAAGACGATATGGAGGATGGAATAGAGGACCACTTCCTTTAGATGGACATGTTTTTAACTTTTGGGGTAATCACTATATGATTGCTCCCTCCACTATTACTAGTGCTAGTCGTAATCTCTTTATTGTAGAGGATTTATATGTGCCTCCAAACTTTGAAGTCACTCTTATGTCATTTTGTGGTCCTATATATGGATGGGGAGATTGGCATCAACTTACATGTTATGTTCAAAGCATGACTACTTATGGATTATGCCTGAATGTAGCTTCTCTTGCTAGTAGAGGGATTACACATGCCAAAAATGAAAGATTATATATTGATGGAAGAGCTTACATGGACAGAAATATAACAGGTTTAATAAATAATAATTGAGGATATAATAGTTCAGAAAGTTGCCCTATACTCAGCCTCACAACTGGAAGTGGCCACAGTAGGCTGCTTCTTGCTCAACCAAGATATACATGAGCTACCAAGCATGAAGCAGAAACCACTGGTGGACACACGAGTGTCATAGCAACCAGCCCAATCTGAGCCAGAAAAAGCATGCAAATCTGGCGGTAGTGATCCCCCCTTGGGATAAAACAACCCAAGTAGCCGAGTACCACTCAAAGAGCGAAAGATGCGCTTAACCACCTTCCAATGCGTGACTCCTGGGCAATGCATAAACCTGCTCATCTGTGAGACAGCAAACTGAATATCTGGCCGAGTAATGCATAAGTAAATCAAGCATCCAACAACCTGCTGATAGAGAACATCATCAAATGCATCTCCAACATCATGAAGACTCAATCGTAAACCTGTCTCCATAGGAGTGGCAATAGGCTTACAGTCTTCAAGGCCAAAACGCTGCAATAATGTGTCAATATATTTCATTTGACACAAAGCCATTCCACCATCAACTTGCATAAACTGAATGCCCAAATAGTGATGCAAATGCCCCAAATCAGACATCTCAAATGAGGCATGCAAATCAGCCTTGAAATTAGCAATATGCATCTCAATAGGACCAGTGAGCAGCATGTCATCAACATAGACAACAATGATCAGAAGCACATCATTAGCATGCTTAACATATAAGGTGCTTTCAGTTGGGCTATTCTCAAAACCATGTGCAATCAGATAGGCATGTATCTTCTCATACCAAGCACGTGGTGCTTGCTTTAAACCATATAATGCCTTCTTTAACCTGCACACCTGGTTTTCATGCCCTTTTTGCACAAAGCCACGGGGCTAAAAAACATACACTTCTTCATGCAAGTCACCATTCAGAAATGCTGTTTTAATATCCAACTGATGTACATTCCAACCATGATGGGCTACAAGTGCACAAATGCTCCGAACAGTAGTCATACGACATGTAGGTGCAAAGGTCTCATCAAAATCAATGCCTCTTTCCTGCGCATAACCCTTTGCAACAAGCCTAGCCTTATACCTGTCAACTGTACCATCAGGTTTACGCTTTAGCTTGTATACCCACTTAGTGCCAATGGCCTTCTTGCCAGGAGGCAAGTCACATAAAGACCATGTACCATTCTTCATTATAGCATCGTATTCAGATTGCATAGCAGCTATCCAATTTTTTGAATTTTGTGCTTCATCAAAAGAAACAGGCTCATTCTCATCACAGAGACTAGACGTAGCCATAGCATAGCAATCTGATGCAAAGGAGGCACTATGAGAGCCTGAACGAGTACGATATGACAAAGGTGCATCTAATTCGCTGTCACGCAAAGTCTGCACCAGCCATTTTGGCATAGTTTTTGCCTGCTCAATATCAGCTCTCTCATCAACAAGTGCATCATGTAAATCTGCATCAGAAATAGAATGATCTGCATCATCATATGAAACCTGCAAAGGCTGAGAAGTTGCCTCATTAGGACCAGCACTAGACTGTCCACCTGTAAAAAGAGGCATCAAAGTATCATACATGTCTTTGGAGCTAACAGATGTCTCCTTAGTACATGAAAGCAATGGTTGAATAGCATCTTCCACAAAGACAACATCACGGCTAACCAGAATGCGTTTAGTCTATGGATGACACAGACGATAGCCTTTACTTTTAGAACTGTACCCAACAAAAATACATTTTACTGCCTTATCATCCAATTTTCTGCGATGTTGTTCAGGCACTAATGCATATGCCAAACAACCAAAAACACGCAGATGAGCAACAGATGGCTTGCGGTCATGCCAAGCCTCATATGGAGTGATAGACTGCAGCGCTTTAGTGGGACACCTGTTTAGTACATATGCTGCACACATGACAGCCTCAAGCCAGAAACTATGTGGTAAAGACTGACTCTTGACCATGCACCTCGCCATCTCCATGAGTGACCTGTTCTTTTGTTCAGCAACTCCATTCTGTTGAGGTGTATACGGCACTATACACTGGTGTTTTATCCCACGTTCAGCCAGAAATGCATTAAAATTAGAAGACATATATTCCCCCCCTCGATCAGAACTGAGGGTGCCCATTTTACATGCTGACAGATTTTCAGCCAAAACCAAAAACTGTTTAAAGCACATGAACACTTCGGACTTTGCTTTGAGTGGATATACCCACGCATGCCTAGAAAAATCATCAATGGAGGTCACGAAGTAAAGGTAATTCCCAAAAGAGGGTGTCTGCATAGGAACATCACTATGTACAAGCAGCAATTTCTGCGTAGCCCGAACTGAACCATCTTTTGGAAAGGAGGAATGCTGCATTTTGCCCAAAATACAGCCTTCACATACATGTTTTCCAGGTTCCTCAAGCTTGGGAAAAGAAGACACCATATCAGATTTCTGTAGGCGTAGCAAACTAGCAAAATTCAGATGTCCAAAGCGTGCATGCCAAAGCTTTGCATCTGACATAGCCTGAGAATCATGAACTGCACATGCCGAATCATTCACAGATCTTTCATAGTCTTTGAGCTTATATAGCCCACGACATAAAATGCCAAAAGCAATAATAACATCGCCATTTGACAGATCATGAACTGTACATCTGTCATCACCAAATTTCATAACCAAGGCAATCTTGGCTAATGCAGAAACTGATAACAGATTCTTCTTGATCCCTGGCACAAAAAAAGCATCTGACAAGGTGAAAGAACTACCATCAGTAGTAGTCAGAATGATCTTACCAACTCTCATAACAGGATAAGAGGAGTTGTTGGCGCATGTGACAGTATTCCCTGTAGGGGCAGGCTCGAGTGAAGAGAAGAAACTGCGCTGCGAGGTAATATGTTTGGTCGCCCCACTGTCAAAGTACCAAACATCTGAGTCCACTGCAGACATGCACTGCTCATGAGAAGATGGGTCAAAACTGCAAACAGTAGTAAACGCCCATTCTTCTTCCTGCACAAGATTAGCAGACTCTGTTTTTGGTGTAGAGGCTTCTGCAACAACCATTCCAGCCTCCTTTTTCTTTGCCTCTTTTGCAGCCAGTTTTGGACAGTTCTTTATGATATGATCATTCCCTTTACAGTACTTGCAAAACAATTTCTGCTTTTCTGATTTCTTCTCATCTTTATCCTGGTTCTTCGAATGTGCAGCATTTGTAGATTTCTGCTTACTAGTAGAAGAGCTCCATTTTCCTTTGCCCTTCTGACTAGCCAGGAAAGCTTGATCTGCAACACGCATAATGGACCTGTTCTGCCTGGACTGATCTTCCTGCAACAGAACAGAGACTAACTCCTCAAATGATAAGGCATTCGGATTGCCTTTCATCATCAACCGAAGAGTAGAAGCAAAACTCTGATATGAATCAGGAAGACCATTCAGAACGGTCTACACAAGTAAGCTATCTGGTATAACCTCATCAACAGAAATCAACTGTTCCTTCAAATCTTTGATCTTCGTTAGGAAACTGTCCATAGAATCACCTTCATTCATGTGCTCACTCTCCACCTGTTTTCAGAGGTAAGCATTACGTGCCTCATTCCTAGCTTGGTACAATGTGGTAAGTGTATCCTAATCATCCCTAACTGTTTTGCAAGAGCGAATATGAGGAATAATGGCACCTTTGACAGACAAAGCTATCAATGCATGTGCCTGGGCATCTCTGCCATCTCAACAAATCTGCTCTGTAGTAGGTGCAACAGAAACAACAGCACGAACAGGAATCTGTGGAATATCATCTTCGACACCATCTTCATCAGCTCTAGCATCTGTATTTGTAGTACCTATCGTTACAGGTGTAACAGGACGTCTTTCAACACCCTGCACAATGTTCCACAATCCTTTTGCAACCCAAACATGTCGCATCATATAAGCCCATAATGGGTAGTTGGTACCATCCAACTTATCCTCAACAACCAACATACGGAATACATCACTCCTTTCAGCCATGGCCGGTGACTAAAATACCTTGATGCAGAAAATTGACTGTATCTCAAAAAGTTGAACAGAACTGCCCAGACGAGTTCTGCTAGACCTGTAGCAGACTTCGAGACGCTTAAACTGGCGAACAAAAACTGGTATATACCTTTGGCACAAACCTTGCACTTATTTTGTAGAGATTACACAAAGAGTGTTAATGGAACGTTCTCAACAAAAGCAGTATATGACGCAAGATCTCCCAACTATAACTTTTATGAATTATAAAACCACGCAGAGTCATACGAAGAAAGTCTTTCAAAGTGTTTTAATGATTACTGAACACAACAAAGTGATGTTATCACATGTTTTTCCTCTACCTTTCAAAGTATAACAAGTCTTTGTACTTCTGTTTCTAAACGCTAATTCATCAAGTGCAATACGTAGATAAAATCAAAGGTATGGATTTGTTTACAAAAGCATATCTATCTAAATATATTTTTGGCGTACAAATATCCTTCTAAATATTACGCATCCAATGTATACGCATAGTTTGTATAGTAATATTCTCTTTTTGAAATTAAATACCAAGTAGCGCAATTTGAAAACAAAACAATGATCAGATCATGGGATGTAAAGGGTGCAGTTTAATCGATTGATTGAATTATAGGTCGATCAGAGAAAAAACAAAAACGACATTGGAATGATCACTATGGAAGAGAGAGTCATGCCTGTTAAGATGGAGACACCATATGGTTATGAGGATGACTTTTTCTTCTCTAAATCTGTTCTTGTAATGCTTTTTTTTTTTTTTCTTGCGGAGAGCCCACACAAACAGACTGCCTAACTTTGATGTTCTCAGAGTATCGCCTTTTTGATGCACTCTCTTTCTTTTTCTCGGTCCACTGCTAATCTTTTTGTTTAGCTTCATGAATAGAACTTCACGTGTTTCTCTGGTTAGTGATTTCAAACTTCGCAGCCCTTACAATCCGTTCAGAAGTGCAATTTCGTAGTAGCCTCTGATCAGCTTCGAGGATTTGTAAATCATACATTAAATCGTCATCGGAAGTCTCTGAATTCTTCAGCATATAATGTTAATATTCTATGTTCATCAGCAGTCATATTCTGGAATACTCATCATCAGCTCTCAGAAATCCAAAAGCGTTAACTTCCACCGTCCGCCTCCTGTTTTGCGTATCATCAACATCCCTCTCCTCTGATAATCACAGTCTCTGAAGATCATCATCAGAAGTATCCAAAGTTCTCTAATCCACTGACGTTCAAATTAAAATCATTCTGCCATTTAAAGAATCGGAACAGTAGAGCATATCATGGTCGGGACTTGGCGTCGAAGGAAGAATATTGCACCAGAGTATAGATCACTCTTTGCCAGCTTTTCTGATTAATTCGACTCCTTGCCCCGTTCACAGCAGTTCTGTGTCAATTCCAATAGCGCCAATGCAGCCTTCGTTGTCAGCGGTTTTTATGCTCATTAATTGACAGCCAAAATACCCGTCGAATTGTCCTTCCTTCCTTCAATATTATTGATCATCGTGACATCTGATAGTATTTGATCAAGGTTGTGGAGAGCCTCTTCTGCAACACTGTCAGATAATATGCGGTTGTTACCCTCCTCGTGCGTCAGATCAAACTTCTGTCAATATCTGCCCTTGATCAAACAAAACCCCATATAGCAGAACATAGCACAGAACTTTAGCATCACAGACTATGGGTTATGTGTGTTGATAATTCCACCAAAACAGAGCGCTTATCCGAGAGATTTTCTATCTCAGAACTCAAATGAACTTGGCCGAGCAAAACGCGCTGTCCTCGCAAATCTCCCCTGAGAGTGTCTGTCTTTCCATCCCAAAAAATCCTCGCGATCGCTCTCCTCCTCAGATTTTATCCGTACCTCCCCGTTCATCTAATGAGCAGCGGAACAATCTTTTCCCATTTTTGCATGTCAAATGGAGTTTTTTGCCACGCTCGTGTTAGCGCATGCCATGCAAATGTATAGATTTCCTTTTGTGAACTTCTCCTTTTTCTTCAGATCAACGGTAGACCTCTCTACCTTTTTCATACCAAAAATTGTCTCCTCCTTCTCCAAGAAAAAAGCTAAGATGTAAATAGAAGAGAGATGACTAGAAAAAAAAATTGTGAACATAAAAAGCCCCCATGTCTATCCTTTGCGATTTTTTCTTTATTAAACTCTATAATTAGAGTTTGTCAAAAGTCTTTTGCATGACATCTTCAAATGATAGGAACCAAACCTTTGTCCCATATATTTTCGAGAGTTTAGTTTGTTGATGCCTCCGATCAATTGAAGAATATCATTGTCAATGATGCCATTAAAGCCATGGTTTGCGTAAAGCAAGCTACCATTCATGTTTTGTTCTGCACTTCACTCCGTTAGCTGCATCAGCAATGGATGGTCCAGAAAGTGCGTCGGTTTGCAGCATGTAAGAGCAAAAGTAGAGATGAAACTCTCTACGACAACACCGGTATATGTCAGGGATGCTTCATTGAGCTTTATTAGGTTTATTTATTGAGAATGATGGCACATTTGTTTCTTGCCAGCTCACTCATTTACGGACATTAGGTTTTTCCTTATGTACTGATCTTTACATATTGCACTTGTTGTATTCTTGTTTTAGGTCATTCTTGTACATACTTTTCTGTAATAGAAGAAGAAGAAGAAGATCATTTTTCCTTGCTACAATTTGTGTGTGTGCTTCTCCTTGAGAGTGACAGTGTATGTGTGAGCTCTCTTCCTTATCTCCTTCCTCATGACATGTTCATCTCTACCATCCCAACGAATTTGCTTACAACGTGAATAGGAATCTATAAAATATCACCATCTTTGACACCTTCTACGTCTACTTCAGTACCTGCATTTGTAATAGTTATAGGTGTGATACAACATTTTTCAACACACTGCACAATGTTTCATAGTCCTTTTGCAACCAATACATGTCACATCGTATAAGCCCATAACAGGTAGTTGGTACCTTCCACAACAGCCAACATATGAAATACATCACTACTTTCAACCATGGCCGGTGACTAAATACATTGACGTAGAAAATTGATTCTATCTCAAAAAGTTGAACAAAACTGCTCAGATGAATTCTGCTAAACTTATAGCAGACTTTGAGACGCTTATACTAGAGAACCGAAACTGGTATATACCTTTGGCACAAAAAGACAAAATAGCCTGCACAAGCACTACGATACTGCATTCAAAGGCCAAAACGAGCTCAGAGTATATGTACCAAATTTGGTATGATTATGAGACTATGATCAGAGGGGTGTCGATGATGCCCTAGATGAAGCAGCGACCTACTCTGATACCAATTGTTGGAGTTAGACATTTACAAAAGCACATGAACAACACAAGGAAGAAGAGGAAGAAGCTTGGAGCACAACACACAATACTGAATGTATTACCACTAGAATGTACAAAGATAAGTAGCCTGTTAGGGCAATAGGCGTATATATAAGCGGGGGAAAAAATTTCTAAAGAGGCAAAACAGTGTTTCGATGGTCCTAGATTGTTCAAACACATCACTACCTAAATATATCAACATAAAATTATGACTCATATGAAAATTTGGTTTGATAAAAAGTGGTCATTGACATGGTTGTTAGACAGATTGACTTAGCTATGGACCCAAATTCCTTCTTTGCATCATAGGCAAAAGAGATAGCCTCGTCGAGGATTGTAGTCCATAGGGTGTGAAGCTTGGCTTGGATTCACATCTCCAAACCATCTTTATATGTCCAAATAAAAAAAGTTCTCTAAACAAGGGAGTACAAATGTTTGTTAAGGGTTATTCCCTCTAATTCTTCTAGCTAGTTGCAAATCTCTAGGTTGTATTGTCACTCTCTTTGCATGGATGGCACACAGGTTAGAGTCCTCCAACATTGAGATAAGATATGCCTCTGCAGCTTCTTGGAGGGCTTCAATGGCTATCCCTTGGATACAAAGTCCAGTGCGATATCTTTCGATCTCTTCCTTCACAACTCTTGCAAATGACATTCGTGAAATAAGAAGCTCCATAGTCTTTTGATAGTATCAAATCTCTGCAAAGGTTCTGGTTTGCTTTCTGCACCTTTGTGGTGCTCTTGCATTTGGGGGGATGTTGGGTTGTGGTCGTTGTGTTCTACGATGTGGTTGATAGTTCTTCTTTCTTCTTGGAGCACCCCTAGATGGTCTTGCCTCATAAACCAAATAGAAAAATGTAAGCAAAACTTACTATGTAATGTGTAATGTTGCTTTCTCCCCAAGATAAGATGAATGACTGTGTAAACTCCTTCAAAGTCACTTGGAATAATTCTCGTTGTGAAGCATTAATGAAAACCAAACACATAAAATGTAACAATTGATCTAATGATGACCAAACCTTCGTTCACTTGTTAATGAGATCAAGATGATTATCATTGTCTGTCGTAATTAAACAGAGGTCCTTCCAAATCTCCCATTTCCCATCATCTTGACTATTCACATCTCTTCTAAAGAAACATCTTGCCTTCTTCCCAGTCATTGAAACTTGTTATAAAATCTCTTGAGACTCACCCTACTTCTTAACAACTAAAGATACATGGCCACCATGACAATGAATAGAATTCAAAAGATCTTCTATTTTTTGGATTGCTATTGTAGACCTCTCTAGTGGTTTCATTGCAAATGCATATTCAACATGGAGCTTCAAAAGCCTATCAAAAATCCTCATGAATGCATGCAAAGTACAAAAGTGAACATTGACTAATGGAAATGGAATAATGGGGTTCCAATCATTGGTTATTTTATCACGAGTCAGTTCCTGTAACATTGGACACCTCAAAAGTGATATCTCCCATTCCATGGTATTCAATGAGTCTGTTTCATCAATGTCTTCAGAGTCATCAACTCTCATCAATGCCCTTGCAGGTTTAGATTGTCTCTTAGATCCTTTGTAACCTTGTGTACAATATGGGCAAGGATATAGAGAAGATGCTCCTTGTTTATAACCTAACATGCATTTTATACTCTTAAGGTCTCCACCCAAATGCCATTCTACCTCAAAATCACCTCTATCATCTACAAAATGCTTTTGACCATGTATTTGAGAAGAGATTACTTTTGTAATCCATGGAGTCCTACTAAAAATCCATGAAATAACATTGTTTATTTCTTTGGGAACTTCTATAGCACCTAAACACTAGATATCTCTCTCCCAGAATAGGTCTCTCATGGGAATGGCAAGGTGTATGGTCAAAAGTTAGGCATTACCACATAATTAATAGGTATCCCACCAAAGCACTGTGATCTATCACTCCATATGAGGCTTGCCATGATCGCAAGCCATATATTGCTCATCTATGTGTCTTTGCTTGTTTGGCATATGCATTAGTGCCTGAACAAAAACACAAGAAATTGAATCATAAAGTGCAGGTATGAAGCAATATCTCTGGATTACAAGAACTACCTTCAAGGAGATGAACTAGATACAAGGAATAATTGGAAAGGATCTCCTATTATGAGATTACAATAGAACAAGAGAGGATGTCCAAGATACAAGACTAGAGCAATATGCAAGACTAGAGCTCAAAGTTGAACTTGAAAGTACTTGGTGATCATGATTCCTTGAGCTCCCAAGATTGGCATTGGGAAGATTGAGTATGTATGCAGCCAACCCCTCCTTATATATGTTTTCAAGGATGGTTCATCAATGGTGGTTACAAATTGATGATGTTATCAATTCAAAATATGGCCTTTGCATATCAAAATTAAGAAAGAAGACAGTCGATCTTAGGGTTTTGGCACGATTGAGACAGAATGGAAATTAGTTTCTCCAAATTTTGAACCAATCATAAGATATAGAAGGTCATATGGAATCTGAGGTTCACAATGGTTTACTTTGTCCATGACATCACGTCCCCCTCAAGCGACGCATCCCACAAGGAGAAATCATGTTCTCTGGTCTTAGCTTCATTGGAGTTTTCTTATGAAATTCTCGAACCTTGATTGGTGCTCTCTGAAGTTTCTCTGCAGGTTCCCAAGTGCGATTGTTGATGTCATACCCTTTCCAATGAGAAATGTACTCCAATATTCCTCGGGGTATTTAAAATCTAGGACATGCTCGACTTCAAACTCTTCATGATCATCTATCTCGATAGGTGGTGAAGGACCAGGTCTCTCCCCCCTCAATGGTGAAATCAGATATGGTTCCAACATGGACACATGGAAAACTTGATGTATACTCATGGTACTTGATAAATCGAGCTTGAAAGTGACTAGATTAATCTCTTCCAAGATGGTGAATGGACCAAATCTATGATGGTCTAGCTTTGTAGAAGGCATTGAAGTTTGTACGTTATTTTTCAGTAACGATAATTTATCCCCAATGTGATAGGGTTTCTCCAAATGAGTTTCTCCAAATGAGTTGGGAAGGGTTTCTCCAAATGCGTTTCTCCACAAATGGGTTTCTCCACAAATGGGTTTCTCCACAAGAGTGTGAAGTGTCTGTTCTTGGTATTCATGTTGATGTTGACTTGAAATCTATGTGTGTGTATGCATGTGTTCCTCATTTGTCTTAAAGGTCATTGCGATTCCATGAGTTGGAAAAATTGAGATGAGTAAATTGCATTCGATTAAATTGAGATTTGTAAATTTGACTTTATGATAAGTGTTGATATGCCATACAACGAGAATCATCTATGAGTAGCACCATTATTGATTTTAGAGAGTGTATTAAGTGTCAAAATCTACTTAAAACCTTTAGTTTTAAACCAAAAACCTTCAAAAGTGAATCAATGATGGACAATTGATTAATGGGGGAACATGGGTTTGTAGCAACCTTGAAGCAAGCTTGAGAAGTTCTTGGTAGAGGAACAAGCAATGAGAAGATTGAAAGGTCCTCCAACCCCCTACAAAATTTTATACTATCCTTCATCAAGTACAATTTTCTCAATCTTGTTGCCAATCTAGTGGCCATTATCAAGGATCGACCACTGCATTCTTCATGCATTTATGCTCTAAAATGGAAAGTTTGAAGTCAGCCAAATGAGCCAATCTTCCATTCTATATTGATCCATACACTATAAAAGGTCTATCCTTGCAACGCCCAAGAGAATGCTCTAAACTAGGCATTCCACATGTTACAAGTAAGAATGTTGCACTGAGGCACATATTTTTGAGGAGAGCAAAATTTCACAAGCAAAGTTTGGTTCCAAGACTTGTAAATCTTCAGAGAAGATTGATTAGTTTTTCTTTTCAAAGAATCCCAATAATTATCGAAATATCCACCTTTCTCCCAAATTCTTTACCATCCTTATGGGAAAAAATGCTCCTAAACTCCCTTCACTTTTGGAAGGCAGCAATTTTCCCAAGCTTGTTTAGGGATCTTTGTGAAATTCTCATGTCCATTCCAAAGAAATCTCATGGATAAGGCACAAAGCTAGCTCGATTCTTAGGCTTCTAGCAAGCTAAAATATAAGCCAAACAGGGAGGAACAAAATGATTAATGAAAAAAGTTTTCTAAGAGGCATTTCTTGAAAACCATAGTAGTTAAAAATTTTTCTCTTGAACTTTTGGATCACCTAACCCAATCCCTAAGTAGAGGCGGTATTCAAACCAATAGGTAGCCCTAAAAATATGAAGAAAACACCATCATGAGTGATATCACAACCAGATCATTAATGCAGTGAGCAACAAGGTCATTTCAAGCCAGAAAGGACGTTTTCTACTAGTAGCACAAAAGGAAATAGGAATGTGAATCCCTTAAATACCATCCATGGATATTGAATCATTGATAAGACAACCAGAAGCATCATTAGCTATGAAAAGTAGGAGGGCTGGAGGAGGGGGTATGTGACAAACCTACCTAATGAATCTAAGAAGTTTAAATGGTTGAGGGATAGAACACTTGACAACAATCCTAGAGTAGATATTCCTAGAAATGATATGCATAAATTTGATAAACGGTTCATGAAAAGATTGGACCAAAAAGTCCCATTCTAACATATCATAGGCTTTGTCAAAATGTGTTATGAAAAACTAGAAGTCTTTGCTAAGCTCTTTGGCAAATCGCAAATTAGAACCATTCTAATACTAGGCTTAATGTATCTACCTCTCGGGAATCCTTTTCTTGTCAGTGACAATGCTTTTATTCATGATAAGTCTTAATCCCTTAGCTATAGTAAAGATAAGGGTCTTATAGATACTTTTGAGACTTCCGTGCTCCACCCTTGTTGTCAAAATTAGAACCATTCTAATGCAAGCACATTTATCCCACATGCAAGGTAATCCTGCAAAATTCCATATAAGAAAGGCCTCCCCTTCATTCCACATATGCTCATTCACTCAAGCTCTCAATTAGAGTGCCAATACTCTCCTCATGGAATCTCCATGATCATACAAGATTGTATGTGTTAGTGCAAATAGGAATCCTAAAAGCTTGCCATTTGGATTATGGAATACTCTCACAAGTCATCCAATTTAAACATGGACATGAGAACACATGCTTGTAAAACCTCTAGGAGTAAATCTTGTATATTTACTTTGTTCATTAATAAAAGCTAAAAGCAAAAGAGGAACCTTGTACATTACGGAAAATCAAATTCCACGAAATGTTTTAGTTGGAATCAAGATCAAATCATCCCTAAAGTTTAGATCACTTTTTAGGTGGATGACTCACCAATTTCAAACTCTAAGAATCAAGGTGAGTCATCCACCAATTTCACTTTTTAGGTGGATGACTCACCAATTTCACTTTTTAGGTGGATGACTCACCTGATTCTTAGTTGTGGGATATCACGCCTATTTCTAAGAGTTTGAGTTGATTCTTTGAGCCTAGATTGTACAGACACAAGTATCACATGTTCCATAGCATACACATTTTGATTCATTACTTTGTGTAAGCCATTCTCTATGTGATGCTACAATACATTCATGTACACAATGAACTTTATTTATCTACTTCTTTGTGTGTGAGCATCCAGTTGCCATACTTTCACTTGGATCCATCAGATTGGAGTGTTTTGTATGAATGATTTAAGCTGATCGTGTCTGCAACTCATCGTATTCCTTAAAAGTAGAGGTGACACCCCATATTTTGTTCGATTTATTTCTCACTTTATAATTCATCTAAAATCATCAAATAACTTGCATTAGTTAGTTTTGCACTTCAATTAGATGTGTACAAAAGCTCTCTAGTCAATTCATACTAGGTTTTGAGATCTGAGCATATTTTTTGTGATTTTCTCCTCCCAAAATAGAAGGTTTCTTCAATCCTTGCAAACTAGAAGTTATGTGACTTGATGCAAACATTTGACAATGATGTTCCAAAGGACTTGATGGTTCTTTGTGCATATCTTGGAGGCTAATGAAGTATACTAAGCATCCCTAGTGTCACATTGGTTGGTGTAGAGCAGGTTTGTTTCAACACCACCTCATCTCTGCACATATTCCACCACCTCTTCACAATGGTATCAGAGCAACTAAGCATCATGGGTGATGGATTCCCCTTATCTATTGACAAACTAGATGGAGGAGCAGCATATCCTCTAAGTATGTCTTTCAATTTCAGGTTCTTGTTGCAAGACTCCTCCGTCCTTCTTTCTAATATGTTTTTTTATATTGCATAGGACCAATTGAAAGGTATTAAAAAGGTTAGTCGGAGAATAGAAGTAGACAATTGGCTCAACTCACCTTCATCCATAAAATCATTCCAAGATTTTAAAACCTCTTTAAAGCATTAAGGTTCCTTTACGGATAGGGAAACTCCATGCTAGATGGAGATCCATCCCCGCCATGGGGATTCGTAAAGAAAACAAATGAATGTTTTTGGTAAAATCAACTTTAGGGGCGCTTTTTGTTTTGACGTGCACCCAAACATTCTAGAATCTAAACGTTAGAACACTAACACTAGGAACAAACATTTGATGAGAATTATTGGTCAAGGATTTATAGCTTTTGACGTGAAATAACTTAGTGTTCCTAGTCAACAAGAAGTAAAAAACGTCATAATTAGTTAAAGACCTAAAAATCCATTTCAAACAAAGATTCATAGCCATTTTAGAAGGACATATAATTCCTAGCCCCCCCTCATACTTAGGGAAGCAATAAGTAGTCCAAGCAATCTTAGAAAAATTATTAACTTGAGATTTTCCTCCCCATAAAAATCTCTTGGACAAGGCAATGACCTGCCAACAAGCCAAAAAATAAGTGAGAGTGGGTAGAATGTAATAATTCAACAAAACGTTTATATAAGTGAGAGAACACTAGAATGATAGCCAGAAAAAAGTTTACATATAGATGTCTTTTGAAACCTACATATATCCCAAGAAGCATGAGCTCTTTGAATGCGATGGCACTTATCATTTTCATTGTATGGAGAAGTTTTTGTCCGTCTCATGTGTGGCGCTTGGTTTCCAATTTAGATATCATTGTATTTAAAGTCAAATGTTTGCGTCTATGTACATAAAAGTACCCTAAAATTTATATCATATTTTTATTCAAAGGTTACACCAACCTCTTAAGTGTATTCAAAAACATCTTAATGCATATGTCTATGGCAATGGCGGATGATTCTAACAGCCCAATGCAACAATAGCAGAGGTCTACCCTCCATGAGGCCCACAAACAATGATATATGATCATTGTTCTAGACTTTTCTTTGTACTTGTATAAATATTTAAATAAAAAATTTGCAAAACTAAGCTATGCACCAAGAGCTATGTACAAATCTTTGAATCATGCCAAATGGATGTTTCAGTTGGGAGAACCATCTAGTGCAAGATAGGCTATTTGTTTGCTGAACTCTCTACGTATGTGCAGAGGTATAGCTTCACAAACTTGTCAATTTCTCACATCTCATTCAATAAAACAACTTGACACTTTTGGACAACTTTGGGATACTATGAGAGACCAAATGAAGCTTGAAATCAATAAAAATAAGTATGGTGAAAAGAGCAAACAATGCTTTGCAACATGATAGAAATAGATTTGTGAAATCCCAACTACACCTCTAGATAGAGAGGAGAAAAATCATTAGAAAATGAGATAAGAAAGCAAGGGGATGCTTGTTGAAGTTTATAACTTCACTAAAATAAGTGGAGAACTCATGTAATGCATATAACACAAGAGAGATAGGCAAAATGGTGCTTATAAAGAACTTTTACTTCTCCTACAACCTAGCTAACCACTCACCAATCAGTGTAGGTGCATGTTTTGGTGGGTAATTGATGAGATTTGAATTTTATTGATTTTTTTGAAGCTCATAATGTGATTTGATGAGTTTGTGTGCTTTGTTTTTATTGATACAATTTCAAAACTGGTGTATGAGTGTTGGCATACAAAGCAATAAAGGAGTCATGCACAATACGGCAACAAGGCCAGATCATTTTTTCCCATAGATTATGTACAACCCAAGTGATTTTAATCACTACACAAACATTGTAAATCCCGTTTTTGGTAGATTAGACTCCATTTTGTGCAAGCCGAGGAGTCCTCGAGCTTGAGGAGTATTAGAAGTACCATCGTACCAAATTTCATAATTTTTAGACTTCGTTTGAGCCCTCAAATAAGCCCTGGAACCTACTTTTTAACTAGGCCGGACACTAGGTCTGGACAGGGCCAAAAGCTAGTCAAAAACTATAAAAAGAGCTAGAGAGCTCATTTTTGAGGTTAGATTGTAATTGAAACGAACTTGTAAAGAGCATTTTGAAAGTAATCTAAAAAGCTCCATTGATTCTCACTCTTTGTCTTGCCTTGTGTGCGCGTGTGTGTGTATGTGTGTGCATGCTTGTGTGCTTCTCACTCACGCACTTGTGCCGCCACTTGCTCGAGGTCTTCATACCATCCTCACGTCTTCCCGGATTGACATTAAAGGAGGTGCTACTCATCATTGAGCTACACCAAATTTTGGCGCCGTTGCCGGGGATCGAGCTTTGAGGACGAGCGTGTGATGGTAAGACGTAGAGTTGACGCGTTGGAGTTGTAGGTATTTTCTTCACTCTCATCGATTTTCTTTTACTTTCTTCACCATCATCATCATCACCATCTCCCACGTCCATATCCATCATCGCGAAAATTTCAGTTTTTTGACTATATCCCCACCTCCACCTCATTTCCCTCATTTCACTTGTGAGAGAGAGCGAGAGAGCGAACTTGCACGTGCTGTTTTTGCTTGTTTTCTGAGCTATTTTGCAGGTTTTTGCTGTACCATCATCCCCAGCAGTGTGCGCAGGTACGACAGGCTCTGCACAGGTCCCGGGACGACAATCTCTGTCTATCGCGACAGACAGAAAATCTTAACATTTTGTGAATGCATGATTACCACTGTAACCTACACCTTGTGGGCACTCTAGATCACTAGAAGTTTTTCAAAAATTTGCATTTTTTCAGTCTATCGCGACAGACACTGTCTATCGCGACAGACACCGTCTATCGCGACAGACACCGTCTATCGCGACAGACAGAAATCCACGATAGACACCGTCTATCGCGACAGACACCGTCTATCGCGACAGACAGAAATCCGCGACAGACACCGTCTATCGCGACAGACACCGTCTATCGCGACAGACAGAAATCCACGATAGACACCGTCTATCTCGACAGACACCGTCTATCGCGACAGACAGAAATCCGCGACAGATACCGTCTATCGCGACAGACACCGTCTATCGCGACAGACAGAAATCCGCGACAGATACCGTCTATCGCGACAGACACCGTCTATCGCGACAGACAGAAATCCACGATAGACACCGTCTATCGCGACAGACACCGTCTATCGCGACAGACAGAAATCCGCGACAGATACCGTCTATCGCGACAGACACCGTCTATCGCGACAGACAGAAATCCGCGACAGATACCGTCTATCGCGACAGACACCGTCTATTGCGACAGACAGAAATCCACGATAGACACCGTCTATCGCGACAGACACCGTCTATCGCGACAGACAGAAATCCGCGACAGATACCGTCTATCGCGACAGACACCGTCTATCGCGACAGACAGAAATCCACGATAGACACCGTCTATCGCGACAGACACCGTCTATCGCGACAGACAGAAATCCGCGACAGATACCGTCTATCGCGACAGACAGAATTTCACGATAGACACCGTCTATCGCGACAGACACAGTCTATCGCGACAGACAGCCCCCACGATAGATTGTGTCTATCGCGACAGACACCGTCTATCGCGATAGACAGGCATTTTCGGCAAAAAATTAAGGAGTGAATTTTTGGAAATTTAGGCTAAATTTTGGGCATATTTGCACTTTCATGTACTCATCTACTTACAAAGGCCTTAGAAAATGCATTAAAACCCCCGAAAGGTTCTGTTTGTCTAGTTAACCCCCTAAACCCTGAACGGTCATAACTTTTTCATACGAAATCCATTTTCTGAGCTCTAGGGCTTGTCGGAAAGCTCGTGACATATACTACACGCCCTCAACTGTTTTTTATAAGAATAACGCGTTGATTTTCAGATAGGATATTTGGAAGTTGACACACTGAGGGGTAGGAACACCAAGGGAGCTCTAGAGTAAATTTCTAACAATGTAAAAGGGGGAACAAGGGTCATTAACAAAGTGTCTGAAATAAATTGTCTGTCAATTGAAAGGTCTACTTGGAGCTAATCTTGGGATTTATGCAGGCCTATTGAGAAGCAATTGAGAGTATCCAAGCAAGGGTGTGGCACACGCTTGAGAATCAACTTCTCGAGCACTAAAGAGCAAAGTTCGGCAAGAAAGGTCGGAATATTCTCAACTCCTCTTCGTCAATTCCTAGCCTAGGCTAAGAGCGATTAGAAGTAGGAGTAAGTCAGGGCGACGATAGGCCATTATCAAGTTGAAGACTACCTAAAAACTCAAGTTCAAGCTAAAAACTTAATCTCTGTACTGTCGACAACATAAAGGAAAGAACCTAACGTGGAACGATCAACCTGAAAGTACGAAGAACATTCAAGTATTCCTGACGACGTAATAGCAGACAAGACTTTAAACACGAGGAATAACTAAAAAGAATCAAGTGACTGGTACCAATTGATCGGCAACGAGGTTGTACTCTGGGCAAAAATTTGGGCCAATCAGTTAGGCATATGAACCTTAGATCAGGACGACACCTAGTAAGAGAGAGACAAAGCCTTAGGTCTTCAGAGGCTAGTGTCAACCACACTGCTAGGTCCTGGGCTCAGCAGTTGAGCCACCACTCGAACTACCCTCGCTCTGAGACCAGTGAGTCAGAGATGTCTCAAGGCATGGACAAACCTACGGGAAGTTCAGGAGTGCCCTACTTGTACAGGGTAGAAGGCCCTTACAAAACACAGTTGGAGTACCTGAGGACCAACCGATTAGGTGCTAGCATCTATGAGGACGGCTTAGGAAGATCTGTGGTCCAGATTAAAAACCCTGATCAATCCATTGGACTAGAACACCCAGCTGTCAAGTTTGAAAATGGTGCATACCTGGACAAAGAAGGAACTATATATGTAGTCACTAGTCATCCTGATAGGACAGATGACTTTGGGAATGTAATCTCAGAAGCGGACTTAGGTGACCTGGAACAAGGGAACATGGGTGCAGAACCTAGAACCCCTCGAGGTAAATCAGTTCTCACTAGAATTATCACGCCTGAGTGGGTCCCCCAAGATAACAAGTGCATAGATTTGCTTCTCAATCGAGAAACGGACGAAGCCTTTTGGAGGTATAAACCGGATCACCCAATTGATATAGGAACAATCATGATCTATGAGTTTAAGGATCCGGATAGCCCAGGCAGAGTGACCTACCTAGATCATGCTTCAGAACGGATCTTTGTGGTGACAGAAAATGATAGGCATGCTTACACTTGGAAGGGTGAATTTATTTTCCCCCAACCAAGATCAAATGTATCCTATGGTCACCCTGGGGCTGGAACTTCCCAAGCTCATGGTACGCAAAGAGACAGAAGTAGAGATAGACCAGAAGTAAGTTTTTCCAACCCAGTGGGCAGAGAAAGAACGAGAACAGAGACGAATAGGGTAGAACCTGAGATGCATAGAGCCCACAGGAACCAAAGAAATGTAGATGGATTCCCTCTGCCGAGGCCTAGAGAGCACACAAGAACTTTGAGACCCACCCAGCTAGTTAAGTCCATGAAGAATTACTTTGACGGCACAGGAGATCCCTATGATCATGTGGCGGAGTTCAAGCAAGTCTTGAGAGCTGAACAAGTGGAAGATCTGTTCACGCAGTACAATGCCTTCGGTCTAACCCTTAGGAACACAACACTTACGTGGTTTCAACCATTAGATGAACGCCAGTTCAGGAGCATAGATCAACTCCTAGAGGCATTCATTATAGAGTTCTCTAAGAGCGGCATAAGACACAACACCTCCTCACTGATTCACAGCTTCAAGCAAACCCCTCAAGAGACTGTGAGACTTGCAGGAAGAAGATTTAGACAATATCTTGAAAGGTGCCCTATTTCGGAGCTACCCACATCTGCTAAACAAGTAGCCTTATTTCTTGACGGATTGCTGAGCCCAAAATTGAGATCCTATGTGTATCTGAAAGACCCTAGGACTATAGAAGAATGTGTACGTATGTGCATTGACATTGAAGATAACCTAGGAGAAGAGCTAGAGTTGTCCAAAATTTACAAAGATTCAGATAGTGCATCTAGTCAATCTTCCACACAAGCCACATCAATTGAAGAACTGGCCGAAAAAGTAGCTCAGAAACTAGGTGTAACTAGCAAACAAATCCCAAGGTTTGCCCCTGTGAAAAGGTGCTATACATGCGGTGGTGACCATATGGCGAACGTCTGTCCCATTATGGCTCAACCCCAAGTGAACCCTAGTAGCCAGTACTGCACCATAGAACGGAGATACACCAATCACACCGCACAAGATTGCCCATACAACAAGCAGGCAGTTAGGCAACCCTACCCGCAGCCCTACCAACAAGGCAGATACCAAAACCAAACTCCACCACCACAATATGCTAGGCCCCAACAAACCTACCAACCACAATACCAGGCCCAACAGAGACCCCAACCGGTGCTAGCTCAACAGCCTCCAAACCTCTCTAATGTGATTCCAGTAAAGTATGCTGTTGCAGAAGAAAACCTGAATAGAGCCATAGTTCCAGTAACCCCATTGATCTCAGAAAATGACCCAAGTGACCATAGCTTTGATGCTACCCATGTGGATAGCCCCCAGGCTTACTACATGCAGTCCCCAGAACATGGAGAGTCCTACTATGGTGAAGAGTCGAACGAACCTAGTTGGGAGTCAGATTACACGAACATCATGTATACAAACCCCAACCCTAGACCTCAACCTAGGCAAGTACGACCACCATTTCCTAGAGGACCGTGCTACAGATGCCAAGGAGATCACCTCATTCGTGATTGTCCCTTGCCTCCACCTACGCAAACCCAGTCGGTGACGATCCAAGGCTTCTGCCAAGATTGCGGAAAAGAGCATCTCTTACGAGATTGCCCAAAGAACCCCAATAGCATGCCAAAAATCACCCCTATCAACGTTGTTGGGTTAGTGGTAGACTCCTCAGGAAGCGTCACTTCCACTGCACCAGTACAGGTAGTCACTAGGGCTCAAGCATTGCAGCAAAACCAAGGGGTAGGCCAGGAAAAGAGCCTAGATGCTAGCGATACTGAGAGCCAAAATAAAAAGAGAACAAGAGCTTGGAAAGATAGCCGCGAACGCATGAAAAGGCAATGGGCAAAGAAGATGAGTGAACTTGAGGAAAGTCTACGAGAAACCAAGGCTAAAATCATAGAGATCACGTCTCAACCGCACTCTCACACATTCCCACCGCTACCATCCCCATCACCCTCCATCCCTTCACCCTCTAAGACAGCCCACGCAACCCACCCACCACCCCAAACAGGATCAGTATTAGCTGATCCCACTCCCGAAGACATAGACATGATGCTTAAGGCATATCAGGCCAGAATCCAAGAAGGGCCAAACGTCACGGATCATGACAAGTGCTATCCTAGAGCTGACCTAGAGATAGAAAGAACAAAACTATGCGCGAAAATGGTCGCATTGGCTCAGACTATGTTTGAAGCCAGTCGCCTTTTCAATTACTCAGGCTCAGCCAAAACGCAGTTACACTTGGATGGATTCCTAGAGAAGTTAGAGAGGATAATTGCAAGATCTGACAAGGAAGAAAAAAATCAAGACCAAGAAAAAGCAAGCAAAAACAGGAATCATTCCCAATCAGAAGTGTATGTGGCCAAGGCCCCTAAACCGGACAACTTCCCCTCCTTAGAAAGAATAGGGAGGCCAATAGCACAGCCAGAAAAGGAACCTACCCCTCAAAGAAAGGAAAGGGCAAGAGAACGGGTGAGCCAGCCTCTTCAGGAAGCCCGTGGGCCTCCTCAAGAAGCTTATCTTCCCCCCCAAAAGGCAGATGAGCCTCCCTCGAAAGCTCAAGTACCTCCACAGGTTGCCTCCATTCCTTCTCAGGGGATGTGTGAGCCTGTTCGGAAAAGTAATAGAATAAGTAATCCTCCCCAAGAAGCTTGTGCTCCAGCCATTTGCGAGAACGAGGAGAGAATCAACAATAGAATCAGCCCTCCTTCACAGGTTGCTTATGCGCCCAATTCTACGGAGCCAGACACTTCTTCTTCTATGAATCGGTTTGCACCAGACTTCCTACGAGAGATTCAAGAAGACAAATGGGATAACGAAAGCAAGGTCGCCCCTCCTTTTGAACTTGTGGACGATGCACACGACCAATTCCCACAAGACATCCCATCTATTTACGGGGAGCATGAGAGTGTTCAGTCTCACGAGAGATTAGACTTTGAGTCGAATTCCATACAAGAGCTACCCCACTTCACAGGCCCATGGGAAGCAAAGTCCACATGTATGAGAGCACCCACAGTCATGGTAAGGAACGACGACTCAGTCATTCCTAGGAACACAGAGGTAGTGAAGAACACTAATGTGCAGTGTAATCTCAAGTTAGAAGAGCTACTCAAGGTTAGACCTGAATTATGGAAACATGTAGCCAAACAAGTACCAGAGATAGCAAAATCTCGTTCCCAGGTAGGATCCCATAGGACAGTGCCAGAAATTCCCTTGGATAAGATAGGGGATATGTGTGAAGGCGAAGAAGGGAACACCTATCTTCCCATCACCTACCAAGAGTACACCACCAAGGCAATTTTAGACTCAGGTGCAGGAGTTGCGATTGCCACTACTTCCCTTTGGAAGCGTTGGGGCAAGCCTGCACTCAGGCCAACAAGAATGAAATTGCAGATGGCCGATGGTCATATTGAGAGACCCTTAGGATTGCTGGAAGGGATAACTCTCACCACTTGTGGTGTTGAGTTTGAGCATAGCTTTGCTATATGTGACTTCAGCAAAAATCATGCTTATGAGATGATTTTAGGAAGACCATTTATGCGACAGTTGCAAGTGGTACAGGATTGGGGAACCAACTCCTTGTATTTGCAACACTTGGGCGTTACAACCAAAGTCAATCTCAAGGACTATTCTCATAGAGATGTCCCTCCTATCCAGTGGAATCCCATCCATAGAGCCAAAGATGATACAGAATCTGTGCATTCCCTAGAATCTGGATCCTCATGGATGCATGAAGACACTCACTTATGGATGTGCAAGGTAGCAGTAGAAGAAGAGAAGAGAGAGAAAGCCAGAGAGGTAGGTGCGAAAGAAACCCATAGATCAATCCAAGACCCAGCCTATGCACCTGTAGTCTTTCCAGACGAAGAATTTGAACCTCACGGTTGGGCAGAAATCTTAGCAACAATGGACGTAGCCATCAACGAAGAACAATGGACACCTCACTGTGATGAGGATGGCTATGATATTTCAGTCTTCTCCATAGAGCCAATCATGGGAGAGGCAGTTCTAGAAGAATGCGAACCTAGCCCTGATGCATTTGAGGATGCAAGTGACTCCGATCTAGATTCAATCATTATGGACCCACCATTTGCATCAGATGAAGAATACTTCCATGAAGTAGAATTTCAACCCCAGAGGCATGGAGAGGTTACAACTAATGTAAGATTAACAACACATGTGACCCCGAAGGAAGAAGGAAAGAAACGAAAAAAAAGAGAAGCCTCACCAGAAGAGGAAGAATCTTTGTTTGAGGTCCCCGAAAATTTTAAGAAGTATGAGATAGATGACAGGAGGGTCATGATAAGAATGCCTAAACGGGAGGCACAATCAGGAGAGGCCTATGATAACAAAGAAACCACCAAGAAAATAGTAGTGGCCATAGAAGAAGGAGAGGAGAGATGTACGTATATAGGCCATGACCTAACAGCGGAAGAAGAACACGAATTGGTTGCCTTGCTAAGAGAATACAGAGATGTATTCGCTTGGAGTTACAAGGATTTGAAAGGTGTTGACCCTGATATATGCTCACACACCATTCCCATGACCTCAGATGCTAAACCCTCTAAGCAAAAGCCATATACATATAACGATAACTATGCTGCTAAGATCAAGGAAGAGATAGATAGATTGGTCGAAGCTGGATTTATCTATGAAATTGAGCACACTGAATGGGTATCCCCTATCGTAGTGGTGCCCAAGAAGAATGGCAAACTGCGTGTGTGCATTAACTTGAAAAAGGTTAATGCCGCCACAATTCGAGATAACTATCCGCTTCCCATCACAGAGCATCTCTTAGAAAGAGTGGCAGGCAAGGAAGTGTACAGCTTCCTTGATGGATTTTCGGGCTACAATCAAGTAGCCATAGCTCCAGAGGATCAACATAAGACAGCCTTTGCCACAGAATGGGGCATTTTTGCTTTTAGAGTAATGCCATTTGGGCTTACCAATGCACCAGCTACCTTCCAAAGGCTGATGTGCCATGTGTTTAAGGAGTTCCTGAGGAAGAGTTTAGAAGTCTATGTTGATGATCTTTGTGCTCATTCCAACATTAGACAAACTCATATTCCTGAACTCAGACAAATCTTTGACAAATGTAGAGAATACCAAGTCTGCCTGAACCCAGAAAAGTGCGTTTTCATGGTCAGGCAAGGCAAGATCCTAGGACATATAGTGTCAAAGAATGGCATATCTACCGATGAAGAAAAAGTGAGAGCCATAGCAGAGTTACCTAGGCCAAAGAATGTCAAGGAAGTACAAGCTTTCATGGGGCATTGTGGTTATTATCGACGATTCATACACATGTATGCTGTCATTGCAAAGCCCATGTACGGACTTCTGACAAACTTTGAGTGGACGGATGAATGTGAGAATTCCTTCCAAGAACTTAAACGAAGATTGTGTTCAGCACCAATCTTGACCACACCAGATTGGAATAAGCCATTCCATGTTCACGTGGATGCATCCAATTATGCTATTGGATGTGTGCTCGCACAACCTACTGGTGAAGGTAATATGGATCTTCCAATTGCCTATGCCAGTAGACAATTGAATGCGGCTGAACGGAATTACACCACTACAGAGCGCGAAGGATTAGGCATGGTTTATGCAGTCAAAAAATTTAGACACTATTTGCTTGCAAATAAGTTTAAATTTTTTACTGATCACCAGGCTTTGTTATATCTTGTAAACAAGCCATGCAATACAGGAAGATTAGTAAGATGGTTTCTCTTGCTAATGGAATATGACTTTGAGGTTGTGGTAAGAAAAGGTAGGACTCACTTGAGAGCAGATCATCTCTCTAGGCTCACATCGGGAGAAGCCCCACAAGGAGTGTCAGATGACCTTCCTGATGCTTACTTGTTTAATTTGGAAGTTATACCGCAGTGGGCTAAGCCATTGGTACCAGTATTGACCTACGGGCCTAACCATCCAGTGGTGAACACACGGAATAGAGAGATCGTAAAAGCCCAAAAGTACCATATCATGGCAGGAAGCATGTACAAGCACACAGATCAAGGGATCTTGGCTTGTTGCGTAGAAGAAGATGAGTACGCTAAATGGTTGCAATTAGCACATGTAGGTGCGTTAGAGCAACACCATTCAAAGCAAAGAACTTTGCAGACTCTAAAGAGATTCGGAGTGCATTGGCCAACTATGGAAGCTGATGTCCAAAAGTTGTGCAAGGAATGCCCAATCTGTTGCACTAAACCACCAGTGGAACATGCCACTCTTTATCAAGTATCCATTATGCCAGATTGGAGCGAACCACTAGTATCATTCCTGAGGACAAACACATTCCCTCCAGACATGACTCTGGCTAGGAAAAGGAGTTTAGAACAAGAAGCCTTGGATTACTCACTCATTGGTGATAATCTATACAAACGCGGTAAGGATGGTTACCTGAGACTGTGTGTCCATGAAAGTGAATATCTCAAGATCTTGGAAACTGCTCACCAAGGGGTAGCAGGAGGACACTTTGGACCAGATCGGGTGATCAAGGCAATAATGTTTGCGGGCTTCTGGTGGCCTACCCTTCACATGGATGCACATACCTATGTGAAACGGTGTGATGTCTGTCAAAGGACTCAGTATCCTATACGCAAAGATGAGATGCCACTGAAACCTATGATGGGTGGACGTGCATTCTCTAAGTGGGGAATAGACTTCATAGGTCCTATTAATCCCCCAGCTAAAGGTTCTCATGCGGAATACATCATTGTGGCAACAGATTATCTCACCAAGTGGGTTGAGGTAAAAGCTACAACCAAGAACGATGCTCAAACAACTGCCAAATTCTTGTTTGAGAATGTATTCACAAGATACGGGCTACCTATAGAGCTTGTAAGTGATAGGGGCACTCATTTCTTGAACGAAGTGATTGAAAACCTACTCCAAGAATTCTTGGTAATACACAAGAAGTCTGCCCCTTATCACCCTCAAGCTAATGGACAAGCTGAGAGCACTAATAAGATTCTATGCAATGTACTGACGAAACTAGTGAACACTAAACGTTCTGACTGGGACAAACAGCTACACCATGCTGTTTGGGCGTACCGAGTTGCCTACAAAACGGTACTCCAAGCCACCCCCTTTCAGATGGTATTTGGCCAAAACGCTGTGCTACCCTTGGACTTCCTGATTCCTACATTGAGAGTAGCACAAGAGCACGAATGGACAGGTCATGAGCTCTCCTCTAGAATTTTTGACCTTGAACGATTAGGAGAAACAAGACTGAGAGCTGCTGCAGGCATATATGCTGCCAAGAAGAGACAGAAGGCATACTTTGATGCCCACGTAAAGGATAAGGGTTTGAAAGCAGGAGATCTAGTCTTAGTCTATACACTAAAACAACACGCGAGGAAGCTAGAAAAGAGAGGCTACGGACCTATGATCATCAATAGGATCTCCACGAGTGGAGCAGTACAATTAGCCACGTTAGAGGGTGATGTTCTCCCTAATTATATTAGCGGATGCAGAGTCAAGTTGTATCAGGAACCCCTCACGGAGGAAATGCTCAGCCGACTCAACACTGCTAAGAAACGCAAAGAGGAAGAGAAGCGAATTAGAGAAGAAGCTCAAGCAGAAGCTTTAGAACGCATCAGAAGGATGAAATTACGAAGGCAAGGTAGAGAGCAGCCTAGGACAGATGACTATGCAGACCAAGGATATCATATGGCAATGTGTGAAGTTGCAGGAACCAGCTCACCTAGGAAACTGATCGACGTCCTTTCGTAACCCTAGAAATAGGACAAGAAAAGAGTGCAAGGACTGTAACAGCCTTGATTGACTCAGGTGCCGCCACTAGTGCTGTTAGAGTGTCTTACTGTCAAGAGTTACAGTTAACTGTCAATCCTGTGGAAGCATATCTCATAGGATTGGGAGGCGTGGAAACCCCTTGCATGGGCGAGGTGGAACTTCCCCTCTACATTCATGATGAGGCAATGACAGTTAAAGCACTAGTGTGTCAAGATGAGGATCTCATTGAACCTCTTGTCTTGGGTCAAGACTGGATCTATGACCAAGCAGTCAACTTAAACCTAAGAAGTGGACTTCTTCACGTATGGGTCAATCATAGTCGAATTACAATAGAGTTGGATAAAGGAACACTCAAGGAACTAGGAAAGGCACAGACTCCTGGTCCCTCCAGGGGTACACATGAAGATGACCATGCTGTTCTTGTTCAAAACCCTGTGTTGCAGAGGAATGATATTTGCAAAAAAGGAGTCAGGGATGCAACGGAACTCCCTTCTTTTCCAAGGGCCAGAAGGAGGCAACGACCAAAGGTGGAGCAAAGGCAAAAGAAGCAGAGTACTACCTATGCCGGACATCAAAAGAACCTGCGCAGCAGAATGCTCCAACAAGTGAACCAAGTGTGGGTGCGAAAAGGCGAACACCCGGTTGCAACCACGCCAACAGAACGGGGGAAGCCTCTTATTAATAACCATCGACACGTCACTAATAAGAGGTCGTCCGGAAATTCTTCGGCTAAAGTGAAATCTATTTGGGTGCCCAAAAGGTCGATGAAGGCTAGCCCACAATCAAGACAAATTTGGGTGCCTAAGGCTTGTTTGCGGGCTCAGATAGCTATACCAAGAACACACTCTACACAGCATGATCTATTCACTCGCACAGCCTACATCCACTCACTTTCAACACCAAGGCACATGAACACGAACAGAATCAGTTGTAAATGGGCCCCTAAGAGGCCTCAGGTTAAAGCTGACACACCTAGAAAGCTCTCGAGCATCTCCACGGAACCACGAGTAAAACCCATCCACTGCATTTGGCAGTCTAAGATCTGTAATAAACCCCCCGACCCCGATTTGTAAATTCACCCCACTTACTAACGGCATTAGTCTCCTAGGAATACACAAACGTTAACTACACTCACTGTCTTCGTGCACTTACTAACCACTAACTCACCATATACCTCATGTTAATGTTGTAACGGGGACAGCAACGGATTTAGTCTGTCCATTATGATGTTAACACATGCTTCTATATTCTCACAGAATCAGAAGGCAAGCAGTAAAATGGCAGAAGCGACAGGTTCGGGCTCACAAGCAGGGATACTTACTGCAGGAATTGATGTGGATAGCCTACCTGTGGACGTGCCTCCGACTGAACGACCAGTGGAGATGCAACACCTTCAGCAACTCCCGGTGCCGGATCCACCTACAGGCATCACGGAAAGAGTTCATGCGAATTCTCATTGGTTCAATGGCATGCCCGGTCCATTAGGTGAGGCCAAGTATATCTGGGAGTCTAAATGCGAGTATGACAGATCATGGGTGCGATTCCAATTTTTCTCCAAAGAGTTCGAGACTTTACAGAACACAGAAGATCTACAGATCATATGGCAACGAGCAGGATTGGCGGAATATTTTGAAGCCCCACTACCTAAACCCGATCTCCTCCGATGTTACTATTTGGTCTCCACATTACAAGCTAATGAAGATAAGGACCAACCCGGATCATTTGTTCTCCCTTCATTGCTGGGCAACAACGAGTTGAAGAGGTTTGAGCTTACTGTGGAGTTGGTAAGTGATGCTTTAAATATGCATGGCACGCATGTACCCTCAGAAAAAGATGCTCTCGTTCCCACCAACATGAAGGACAGGAAAGTAGTGAAGCTGAAAGACATGGCAGCACTCACCCCAAATGTGTCCATCCCTCTCCGAATGTGCATGCAACACTTCGCCTTCCCCGGTCAAGACCGATTCACGCAACCACACAAGAAGATCTGGTTTGCTCTCTACTTGGCGGCAACAGGTGCGTTACCTATTAAGCTACCAGTGTGGATTATAGATCAGTTGTATGAAGCAAACAAACGGGCATCTAGGAAATTAGTGGTGAACGGATGCTGCGCACTCACACGCATCATTTATCGATGCTTGGCATATGATGTCCCCATTGAGCGTGCCTTAACTTGTGCACAATTACAAATGTTTAAAAGGCTCAAGACATCCACACATCAGTCCAAGCGCATGAGGGGCGCGATCCCTTGTGTCCAAACAAGGGAAGTCCTGACTACTCCTGAGGCATCACCATTAAGAGAGGGCACTGTACCCCCCTTTACCATTAGGATACCCAGGTCGGAATCTGACACTACGGCGCAACCTACCCCATCGGCTCCTCCTGTTACACCTGAATTCGAATTTGCTGCCACTGGAGAGGCTGAAGGACTGGACCCCCAGGATTTCGAAGCATTCCTACAAAGCACACAATTCTCTGATGTGGAGTTTTATTCAGAGGCAGAGGAGCAGGGCACATCCTCACGAAGAAGACGAAGGTCTACAGACGGTAGACATGTCCATTGGAGTGACGCTCAGCAAAGTCAACAACACGGACACCCGGAAGAAGAAGAAGCGTATGAAGAAGAGACCACTGAAGCCCCAGCATATACAGCAGAACTCCGAAGGCTGTATCAGATTATGGAAAGAGTACGATCGCAGCAATTACTCACTGAACAGAGCAGCAGAGTACTTATGACTCAGTTGTTGGAAGAAGCGGGAGTTGACTCAGAGTACAGGGAAGGTCTCTTATTAATGGCAGAAACATATGGAGTTGTAGAAGCTGTGCGCACTGCCATTCAGAGGCCTTCAGTTCAATATGACCCACGAAGGTTCCAGACACGACCTCGCCCAGGTAAAAATATACAAATTCCCGTTACAGTTGCAGAAGAGCCGACTACTACACCTGAAACTATCAGAACAACCTCCCAGACAGCTAGCCAACAGCACCCAGCCACCCATGAGGAGTCCACCGAACCACTACCACCTACTCCCCCGCCATCACCTCCTAGAGGAGAAACAGTAGAAACCACATCGACTAATCAACCCACCGACCCCACCTTCATCTTCCGTACTCCGATCTCCAGTGCCACCCTATTCTCTACCACTGATAATCCTATCTTCGAAGGCAACCCCAACACTACACAATCCACCGAACCCCTCCTAGACCCTGCCCTAGGGCAACCATCCCCAACGCCCTCAGCCACGGGTCATCCTGACCCTAGATCCACATTCATGGGCTTCCCTGCTACCACGCAACCCTTTCAGCCCTCCTCAACTTTACGACCCCAACCCCCGATATCCCTCTCTCCATTTCTACAATCCCTCCAGGACATCTTTGCTAGGGCTTTTCAACCAGGCCCTCAACCATTCCCTGTCTTTTCAGCTCCTCACCCCACTTCACATCTATTCACCACTTCCACACACACACCACCTACCATACCAGTGTATATGGCAGGTCCCACACTAACACCCACTCCTGAAGGAATGGACATTTCACCACCCACGGCACCTCCACCCACGAGTTCACCTCCTCCCATTCCCCCTCCACCAATTACACCCACACACACAACTTTCGTAGACACATCATTCACTGTCTCCCTTCCCCAATTCCCTTCCCATGCATCTTCCACGGTAAACACCCCCCACTCATCTATAGGTAATGCATTGGACACCATGTTGGCTTGTATATCAAATTTAAGAACAGATTACATTCAGCTTCAGCAACAAAACGCACGCCTGCAAGAGCACTCAGCGACACTGCAGCTCCGCCTTGCGGTACTAGAGGAGGAGAACACTCGCCTCCACACACAGTTCCACACCCTACAAGAAGCCCACAATATATTGGAAGTACAGCTACAGAACGTAGATCAGGAAGCAGTGCAGGTGGTAGAAGGTCACCTACGGACACAACTGGAACGCAACTCAAAACTTCAGCGCAATATGGCGCTACTTAAACGCCATCTTGCGGCTGCGCAGGAAGAGAATAGACGCCTGCAATTACAAAATCAAGAGAACCTGGAAGCAGCTATTGAGAGCACACCGGGGGCACCCATCAGCCCATCTAAGTTTCAAGCAGTGACCCCCGATAACATCAAGATTATATTGGAAGATTATGCCATGCTACTCAAAGCACATGATAAGCTATCGGAGGAGCTAGGACAACTGAAGCAGGAACACCAACAAGGCCCAACAGCTGCCCCTCCAACCACCCCCTCTGCAGCTTCGCTTCCCTCCGACGCAGAGGCCATAAAAGATCTCCAACAACAGGTAACTGAATTGCAGACACGCCTACTACAATATGAGAGGCCATCTTCCCCTCCGGAGGCTCCCACGGACGAAGAAGTTGTGCAAATTCCTGTGGAACAAACGTTTGATGAAGAATATGATCCGCAACCATTCCCAGGAGGCCAACAAACAGAAGAAGCGCAGGACACGTTCGAGGCACCACGGCCGCCATGGTTACGACAAGTGGAGGAAATAGGGACCTCGCATGAAGAGCGCACTGTAGTGCAAAATCAGGCTATGAGGGTCATAGAGGAGACTGTTTTACAATCAGATTACTTCAAGAACTTGTCATCGAGACGCCTGATCCTCTCATCGGAACTCCAGTACAGGCCATATTACATTCTCCTGGCTGATTATAATGCTGAAATACAAAGAGTCACGGGTCAGATTCCTACTTTTGCGACCCAATTTCAACCCGAAGACCTTCCTCCAGAGGTGCGAAAAGGCAAGATTCGTCAACCAACATGGCGGCAGAAACTTTTAGAGACTTATCCAGAAATGCTACGCACATGGAACAGCGCGCCGCTGCACCTCCTGTACAACCCATGCTACGGTCCAGTCCCCTGCCGCAGGTCGTGGAAGGCATTTAATATCAAGGTACAGAACAATGCGCAATGCAAGGAATGGCTGAACTACCCGTACATCGCGCCACCACAAGGACCACCATCGGTAGCATATATGATGGGGACCATTCGCCACTGGATGCCGCGCTTGAAGCCCATGCAAGATGTAGCAGCGCAAATGATGCTTAAAATCTTAGATATGATGCAAGTGGTGCTGAAGACCTTTAGAAATGCAGCCGCACCACAGGTACGCCTTCCGGGGTTTAGCAATGGAAATTACGACTTGGTGTATGACATGAGCACCACCCCCAGTATCCGTGTGGCTTACGCTTGGCATGCACGCATCAAATACCTCCCCGCCTGCTACAAACAGACCTTCGAAGAAATGTTCAGATCAGGGTTCTGGGAGTACCACTCGGAGATTTTCGCGCCAAAGCCGACACATCTGCTTCAACTGTTTGCTTGTGAACAAGCAATGTATTCAGAGTACTACACCACCCCGCAACCAGAGACCCCCGGTGCAATAAATTGGGAGGCATTGGAAGCCGATCTAGCAAGAGGCTTAAGGATAGGAGAACATGAACTGGCCACCAATGTCATCCAATACTACATCGACCACCCGAGGGAACAAAGGTCTGTCAGGGGCGACAGACGCTAGGAAGGGGGGAGTGTTGGCATACAAAGCAATAAAGGAGTCATGCACAATACGGCAACAAGGCCAGATCATTTTTTCCCATAGATTATGTACAACCCAAGTGATTTTAATCACTACACAAACATTGTAAATCCCGTTTTTGGTAGATTAGACTCCATTTTGTGCAAGCCGAGGAGTCCTCGAGCTTGAGGAGTATTAGAAGTACCATCGTACCAAATTTCATAATTTTTAGACTTCGTTTGAGCCCTCAAATAAGCCCTGGAACCTACTTTTTAACTAGGCCGGACACTAGGTCTGGACAGGGCCAAAAGCTAGTCAAAAACTATAAAAAGAGCTAGAGAGCTCATTTTTGAGGTTAGATTGTAATTGAAACGAACTTGTAAAGAGCATTTTGAAAGTAATCTAAAAAGCTCCATTGATTCTCACTCTTTGTCTTGCCTTGTGTGCGCGTGTGTGTGTATGTGTGTGCATGCTTGTGTGCTTCTCACTCACGCACTTGTGCCGCCACTTGCTCGAGGTCTTCATACCATCCTCACGTCTTCCCGGATTGACATTAAAGGAGGTGCTACTCATCATTGAGCTACAATGAGTCCTTTTGCATGGTTGAGACTTGATTTCCAACACTCACCATCAAGTCCAAATCAAAACACTCCCCCTCAAATCTCAATGCTTATGTCTTTCATTCTAATGCATGCCTTGAAGTGTTGTAGCTTTGCTCCATCCAAAGCTTTTGTAAACATATCTACATATTAGTCCTTTGTATTCACATGCTCCAACTTTACACCCTTTGACATGATTGTCTCTCTAATAAAGTGATAATGCACTTCGATATGCTTGGAGCTTGCATGGAACACCGGATTTTGAGCCAAGCATATGTTCCTTATGTTTTCACAAAAAATAGGTACTCGCTTAACCTGAAAATCAAGATCAACAAACAATTTCTTGAGCCACATAAGCTCATATGAAACTTGTGCTAAGATTATATAGTCAGATTTGGTTGAGGAGAGAGCCACTAGTGGTTGTTTATTTGACATATGTGAGATTACCTTCTTGTTGATATGTTTTGATAGTGATGTGTGTGAACACACTAGGAACACCTGGGCACATTTTTCCCTCTTTAGGAGGTTTTTTCCCCTAGCTTTTATATATGCCTATAACCCTAACAGATGGTAGATCTTTGTACATTCTCTTGGCAATACATTCAGTATTGTGTGTTGTGCTTCAAGCTTCTTCTTCTTACTCCTGCTATTCATGTGCTTTTGTAGACCTCAAACTCCAACATTTGGTATCACAATAGGTCATCGCTTCATCTAGGGCATTGTTGACACCCCTCCAATCATCGTCTGAGAACCACACGAAATTGGTCAGCATACTTAGGGTGATTAGGAGTTCAAAAGAGCTTCGTTGTCTGGTGTCGAAATCATGATCTGAGCTGGTTTTGACCTCAAAATGCACTATCATAGTGCCTTTGCATGCAATTTTATCTTTTTATGCCAAAGATATATACAGGTTTTCATTCACCAGCATAAGCACCTCAAAGTCCACTATAAGTTTAGTAGAACTTGACAGGGTAGTTTTGTTTAACCTTTTGAGATAGAGTCATTTTTCTGCATCAAGGTTTTTTAGACAGTGGCCATGGTTGAAAGCAGTGATGTATTCCATATGTTGGATGTTGAGGATAAGTTGGATGGTACCAATTACCCATTATGGGATTATGCAACGCATCATGTATTGGTCACAAAAGGACTATGGAATATTGTGCAGGGTATAGAAAAACATCCTACTACATTTGCAAATATAGTTGTTAAAGGTGATGTAGATGACATTGAAGATGATGTTCTTCATGTTGTTGTTTGTGCTTCGGTTCCTACTACACCTACTATAGAGAAACTTCATTGAGATGGAAGAGATACTCAAGCCTATGCATTGATAGCTTTGTCTGTCAAACATGCCATTATTCCTTACATTCACTCTTGCAAAATAGCAAAGGATGCTTGAGATAGACTTGTAAAGAGAGATGGTGGATGCAATCCAAAGATGAGTTGGTGCTGCTACAACCAGCTTCACACTAGCCAAATGAGACTTTAGAGTTGGTTAGTAGAGACTTTGAGGTTCCTAAATCTAGAAAAGAATCACCCAAATGTTTTGGAACAAGTATCTCAAAAGTTTGAGTCAAGACAGACTAGTTGCAAAATGACTAGCTCTTGAAACTTGCTATTTTTGTACATACACCTATCAGAGAAAATGAATAGTGCTCTCAACCTGGTAGGAATTAGATAAATTCCTTTTGGACATAGCAAATAGAATTAAGCAAAATCTAGAACACTCCCACCATTTTCAGGGCCTTATAGAGATTCGACAAGAGAGCAGAAAAATATAGATTTCTCACAAACAATAAATCCAATGACATTAAAATTCTATGACATAAACTAGACTTAGATAGAAATCCAACACACTTTAAAACTCTGAAAAAGGTTACGTATAGCCCGAGATATGTGCTTCTGAAGTTACTGTTCTGAGTGAGTGGAGCAGAGAATAAAACAGAGAAGAAGTAAATGATGAATGTATAGATTCACATATAATAACAACCACATTGGTAATGAATACTTGCACAATGGGAGTTAAAAGATAGAGCTATGCAGTAAGCTCTTCAATCTCTACAAATGAACATGAAATGGGTACGAATCAGGCTCTCTAATGACAACTTCCCTCTTGCTCCTTTTATAGCTACTTTTGGAGGTAGTTTTGAATTTGAATTCAAATAACTTCACCTAAAAGTTATGCTAAGAATTAGGAGATATTCTCTCAACTGATAGATTCATGGTTTAAGGTAGTTAGAGCGACAGTTTTCCTTTTTACATCATGGATGACTTAAGCCATTCTCTCTTTCACAATTAGAAGAGATAAAATATACTCTTTTACAAGAGGTGTTAGATGTCTACAAAATGACTAAAAATGAACATAAATCAAATCATACCAAGAATGTAGGCTTGGGTAAAATGCACCATCAACTCCCCATCAAGTCTAACATGTTGGCCTCCATATAAGTCTTCAATTTTCCTTGATTTCCTGCAAGCCAATCTACTCAATTTTCTACGATCAAGAGCTTTAGCCAACATGTCTGCACATTGCATATCTGTAGAGACATAGGATAATTGAATATCCTTGCTCATTATTTTCTCCCTTACATAATGGTAGTAACCTTCTATATGCTTGGTTCTAGCATGGTATACTAGATTAGATGCAAGATGTAGTGAGCTTGTGTTGTCACAAAAAATGTGAGATGTTGAAGAATGAAGTCCAAGATGTGTATACAAAGATTTTAACCACATGATTTCTTGAGTTGCATTAGCCAAACCTCTATATTTGGCTTCAGTAGAAGATAATGCCACTATTGGTTGCTTCTTCGATGACCAAGAAATGATTTTTGAACCTGCAAATGATACATATTGGGATGTGCTTCTTCTATCATCTCTAGATCCGTCCCAATCCACATCTGAGTAGACCTTTAGCTCAATATCCTTTCCAAAAGATGGTTTAGTTCAAGCTACTCAGAAATTGCAGATTGTACATAGTGATGTCTGTGGTCCTATGCACACACCTTCTTTTGGGAACTATCTTTACTTTGTGAATTTCATCGATGATTTTTCTAGAAGATGGTTCAGTTAAGGCTACTCATAAGTTGCAGCTTGTACATAGTGATGTCTGTGGTCCTATGCAGACACCTTCTTTTGGGAACTATCTTTACTATTCGTTGAACGCAAAATCCAAAGTGTTTATGTGCTTGAAATAGTTTTTGGTTTTGGCTGAGAATTTGTCCGCATGTAAAATGGGCACCCTCTGTTCTGATCAAGGGGGGAATATATGTCTTCTAACTTAATGCATTTCTGGCTGAACATGGGATAAAACATCAATGTACAATGCCATATACACCTCAACAGAATGGAGTTACTAAATGGAAAGAAGAGGTCACTCATGGAGATGGCGAGATGTATGGTCAAGATTCAAGCTTTATCACATAATTTCTTGCTTGAGGTTGTCATGTGTGCAACATATGTACTTAACATGTGTCCCACTAAAGTGCTTCAGTCTATCACTCCATATGAGGCTTGGCATCATTAAAAGCCATCTGTTACTCATCTACGTGCTTTTGGTTGTTCGCATATGGATTAGTGCTTGAACAACATTGTAGAAACTTGGATGATAAAGTAGTAAAATGTATTTTTGTTGGGTATAGTTCTGAAAGTAAAGGCTATCGTTTATATCATCCATAGACTAAACACATTTTGGTTAGCCGTGATGTTGTTTTTGTGGAAGAGGCTATTCAGCCCTTACTTTCATGTACGAAGGAGACATCTATTAGCTCCAAAGACATATATGCTACTTTGTTTCCTCTTTTTATAGGTGGACAATCTAGTGCTGGACCTAATGAGGAAACTTCTTAGCATTTGTAGGTTTCATGTGATGATGTAGATCATTCCAATTATGATGTAGATTTGCATGATGCACTTGTTGATGAGAGAGCTGATATTGAGGAGGCAAAAACTATGACAAAATGGCTCGTGCAGACCTTGTGTGATAGTAAATTAGATGCAACTCTATCATATCATACTCGGTGAGGCTCTCATAGTGCCTCTTTTGCATCAGATTGCTATGCTATGGCTGCCTCTAGTCTCTGTGATGAGACTCAACCTATTTTGTTTGATGAAGCACAAAATTCTGAACCTTGGATGGCTACAATGCAATCTAAATATGATGCTATCATGAAAAATGGTACCTAGTCTTTATGTGGCTTGCCTCCTAGCAAGAAGGCCATTGGCACTAAGTGGGTATACAAGGTAAAACATAAACCTGATGGAATAGTTGACAAGTATAAGGCTAGGCTTGTTGCAAAGGGTTATGCATAGGAAAGAGGCATTGATTTTGATGAAACCTTTGCTCCTACTTATCAAATTACTAATTTTCATAGCATCTATGCACTTGCATCTCATCATGGTTGGAATGTACATCAATTGGACATTAAAACAACACCTTTGAATGGTGACTTGTATGAAGAAGTGTATGTTTTTTAACCCCATGGCTTTGTGTAGAAAGGGCATGAAAAACAGGTGTGCAGGTTAAAGAAGGCATTATATGGTTTAAAGCAAGCACCACGTGCTTGGTATGAAAAGATACATGCCTATCTGATTGCACGTGGTTTTGAGAATAGTCCAATTGAAAGCACCTTATATGTTAAGCGTGCTAATGATGTGCTTATGATCATTATGGTGTATGTTGATGACATGTTGCTCACTGGTCCTCATGACATACATATTTCTGATTTTAAGGCTGATTTGCATGCCTCATTTGATGTTTGATTTGGGGCATTTGTATCACTATTTGGGCATTCAATTTATGCAAGTTGATGGTGGAATGGCTTTGTGTCAAATGAAATATATTGACATATTATTGCAACATTTTTGCCTTGAAGACTATAAGCCTATTGCCACGATGCATTTGATGTTGTTCTCTATCGGTAGGCTATTGGATGCTTGATTTACTTATGCATTACTCGGCCAAATATTTAGTTTGTTGTCTCACAGATGAGCAAGTTTATGCATTGCCCAGGTATCAAGCATTGGTAGGCAGTTAAGTGCATCTTTTGCTACTTGAGTGGTACCCGACTACTTTATTTGTTTTATCCCAAGGGGGGATCACTATCGCGAGATTTGCATGCTTTTTTTGATAGTGATTGGGTTGGTTGCTATGACACTCGTGTGTCCACGAATGGTTTTTGCTTCATGCTTGGTAGCTCATGTATATCTTGGTTGAGCAAGAAGCAGCCTAATGTGGCTACTTCAAGTTGTGAGGCTAAGTATAGGGCAACTTTCACAGCGACTATTGAATGTGTGTGGCTCAACTGCCTTATGGTTGATCGGGGACTTGGTCAGTCTTCTGCCACCACCATCTTCACTGATAGTTAGAGCGCATTGGCAGTTGCGAGGAACCCTCTGTTCCATGCTCGTACTAAGCACATTGAGGTGCATTATCATTATGTCAAGGAGGGGTTCTTTGTTGTGGAGATCAGCTTGGCATATGTGCCAATGTAGGAGAACATTGTAGACCTTTTTATGAAGGCTCTGCTGTTGTATATTATGGAATCATGGAAGGTTAAATGGATTTTTAATGTTTTAAATGTCCAGAAGGTTTTAATGTGGTTGTGTTTGATCTAGCTGGTGAAGAAGCTTGAGGGCATGGATACAAGTGGATGCATATAAATAAATAAATTCGAAGATTAAATCGAAGACTTCTAGAATAAGTTATATTTAGGTTTAACTTGTTGTAAAAGTAGTGGTTCGCTTAGAAAGCAATGCCTTTTGTAAATAAAGTAGTTTTTCCTCAATTTCACTTCTAAAAGCGACGGCTCTCATATAACTTCTATTTTTCAGGACGTAATAGAAGTAAACCTATAAATACAGGTACTCTGATAGACTTGTCCATTAGAGTTCATGGGGGGAGATTCCACCCAATATCGCATTGAGTGTCTTTCTGTTTATGATTCCTGTTCCATCTTCTGTCTACCTTTGTGTGTGCGTGCATTGAAGATCCTGATAACAGTGGTATCAAAGCCTGGCATGTATCACTTCAGAGGAGATTGTTTGCTGAGGGGATTGTTTGCATTCTTTGTTCGCGAATCCGAATCCAAATCCGAATCCGAATCCGTGTCCGCTTCCGCTTCTCCTTCTGCCTTTGCCTCTGTTTCAGTTTCAAAACCAGAACCTTCGTTTACACCTTTGTTTACACCTTCATTTACACCTGCAGCTTACTCTAAGGCATCGACTAAGGCAAAGAACTTAGGCAATAACTTAGGCAATAACTTAGGCAATACATTGGCAACCAAGGCTCCCTTGGCGACCGTTGGCAACCATTGGCTACGCGCAAGACAATTTTAATTTTGAGTGGCAATAGAGAGTTTTAGACTCCCTAAGGTAGGAGGATTTGAACCCATAACCTCCTACTTACAAGGGAAGTACTTTAACCACTACTGCATCTCTTTGAGTTATCACTCTATCTCCCTTTTGTGATATTTACATCAACTTCACCTCCCTTTTCCTTTTCCAAGTCCCAAGTTAAGCTCACACATGTGGAAGCGCCCATCGAATTTCATAGGGAAGTGCATCATAAAAAGGGCATAACTTTGACTATATAACTCAGATTTTAGCATATAATATATCATTGGAAAGCTCTCGGAACAAGCTTTTTAGTTATCCTATTAGATTGAGAATCCAACATAGTTTGAAAGAGGGATTTTGTCAAATATAAAAATCACTCACTTGAGGAATCACAATGGATACATAAGACTTCTTTATCACCTCACTATGACCATTTAATTTTTGCATATCATTCCCAATTACATTAAACTTTCAGGTTTCCGATTCCATGCATGTGTTTTACATGGTTCATGCTTACTATTGTTCAGTGATGGGACATGCGACTTATCATCCATGTCTGTTTTTCTATTTATCAACTGAGGTCAATTGCTTGTCAACTGGGAGGCATGTTGTATATTATGGAATCATGGAAGGTTAAATGGATTTTTAATGTTTTAAATGTCTAGAAGGTTTTAATGTGGTTGTGTTTGATCTAGCAGGTGAAGAAGCATGAGGGCATGGATACAAGTGGATGTGTATAAATAAATAAATTCGAAGATTAAATCGAAGACTTCTAGAATAAGTTATATTTAGGTTCAACTTGTTGTAAAAGTAGTGGTTCACTTAGAAAGCGACACCTTTTGTAAATAAAGTAGTTTTTCCTAAAAGTCGCTTCTAAAAGCGACGACTCTCATGTAACTTCTGTTTTCAGGACGTAATAGAAATAAACCTATAAATACAAGTCCTCTGATAGACTCGTCCATCAGAGTACACGGGGGGAGATTGCACCCAATATCACGTTGAGTGTCTTTCTGTTTATGATTCCTGTTCCGTCTTCTGTCTACCTCTGTGTGTGCATGCACTGAAGATCCTGATAACATCTACCTAGGGAGAAGTTTGAAGCTTTCTGGAAAGCTTTGGGCTTACTTCCTTTTGTGGATTGATTCCACATAGCTTGGCACTTCCTTATACATGAATGCTAGCCCCTTGTTCACCGCATCACTCGCAGGGGGCATTTATTGATATATTTAGGTAGTGATGTGTGTGAATTCTAGGACTTCTAGGGCACTTTTTTCCATCTAGAACACTCCCACCATTTTTGGGGGTCTGCAAAGATTCAACCAGTCAGCAGAAAAACACAAGTTTCTCACAAATAATAAACTCAATGACAATGAAATTGTGTCAACATAAACTAGACTTGGAGAGCAATCCAATGCACTTTAAAACTCTAAAAAAAGCTTATGCATAGCCGGAGATATGTGCTTCTGAAGTTACTGTTCTAAGTGAGTATAGCAGAGAATAAAAAAGAGAAGAAGTAAATGATGAATGTATAGATTCACATATAGTTACAACCACATTGGCAATGAATACTGGCAAAATGGGATTAGAATGATAGAGCTATGGAGTACGCTCTTCATGGTCTACAAATGAACATGAAGTGGGCATGATTGAAGCTCTCTAATGGTGACTTCCTTCTTGCTCTTTTTATAGCTCCTTTTGGAGGTAATTTTGAATTTGAATTTAAATAACTTCACCTAAAAGTGATGCTAAGAATTAGGAGATATTCTCTCAGCTGATGGATTCATGGTTTTAGGTAGTTAGAGCCATGCATTTCCTTTTTACATCATGGATGACTTAAGCCATTCTTTCTTTCACAATAAGAAGAGATGAAATATACTCTTTTACAAGAGCTGTTCATATGTCTACCCATATGACTACAAATGAACATAAATCAAATCATAGCAAGTATGTGGGCTTGGGTAAAATGCACCAACAACACTTACCACTTTGTACTTGGGAAGAAATGGGGCTCGTCTTGCTTACCTCCGAAAAGAGTTGGAGAGTGAGGACATGAATGAGGGAGATTCCATGGATAGTTTTCTGACAAAGATCAAAGACTTGAAGGAGAAATTGATTGAATTTGATGAACTCTTGCTAGATAGTTCAATTGTGTAGACTATTCTGAATGGTCTTCTAGATTCATATCAAAGTTTTTCTTCTACTCTTTGATTGATGATGAAAGGAAATCTAAGTTCCTTAACATTTTAGGAGTTAGTATTTGTTCTAATGCAAGAAAAATGAAGTTCATCTACTAGTAAGTAGAAATATGCTCATTTTGCATAATCAAAGAAGGATTACAAAGACGAGAAAAAAATAGAAAAGAAAAAATTATTTTGCAAATACTGATAAGAAATGATCATTTCATAAAGAGTTGTCCAAAATTGGCTGCAAAAGAGGCAAAGAAGAAAGAGGCTAGAATGGTTGTTGCAAAGGCCTCTCCACCCAAAACAAAGTCTGCTAATCTTGTGTAGAATGAAGAATGGGACTTCACCACTATTTGCAGTCATGACCCATCTTCTCATGAACAATGTATGTCTACAATAGAATCAGATGTTTGGTACTTTGATAATGGGGCAATAAAACATATTACCTCACAATGCAGTTTCTTCACTTCACTTGAGCCTGCCCCTATAGGGGATACTATCACATGCGCCAAAAACTCCTCTTATCCTATCATGGGAGCTAGTAAGATCATTTTGACTACTGTTAACGGTAGTTCTTTTACATTATGGGATGCTTTATTTGTGCCATGGATCAAGGTATTTTTTTATCAGTTTTAGCATTAGCCAAGATAGGCTTGCTTGTGAAATTTGTTGATAATAGATGTACAGTTCATGATTTGTCAAATCTTGATGTCATTATTACTTCAGGAATTTTATGTCATGGGCTATATAAGCTCATAGACTATGAAAATCTATGAATGATTCAGCATGTGTAGTACATGATTCTCAGGCTATGTTAGATGCAAAGCTTTGGCATGCATGCTTTGTTCATTTGAATTTTTATAGCTTGCTATGCCTGTAGAAATATGAAATGGTGACCTCTCTACCCAAACTTGAGGCACCTAATAAACATGTTTGTGAAGGCTGCATTTTGGGCAAAATGTAGCATTCATTGTTCCCAAAAGATGATTGGGTTTAAGCTACTAAAAAATTATAGCTTGTTCAGAATGATGTCTGTGGTCTTATGTAGACACGTTACTTTGGGAACTGCCTTTACTTCGTGAATTTTATTGATGATTTTTCCATGTATGCATGGGTGTATCCATTGAAAGCAAAGTCCAAAGCGTTTATGTGCTTCAAACAGTTATTGGTTTTTGCTAAAATTTGTTAGCATGTAAAATGGACACCCTCTGTTCTGATCGAGGGGGGAAATATATGTCTTCTGATTTTAATGCATTTTTGGCTGAACATGGGATGAAACATCAGTGTACATTGCCATATACACCTCAAAAAAATGTAGTTGCTGAAAGGAAAAATAGTTCACTCGTGGAGATGGCAAGGTGTATGGTTAAGAGTTAAGCTTTACCGCATAGTTTCTAGCTTGAGGCTGTTATGTGTGCAACATATGTACTTAACAGGTGTCCCACCAAAGCATTGTAGTCTGTCACTCCATATGAGGCATGACATGGTTGCAAGCCATTTGTTACTCACATGTGTGTCTTTGGTTGTTTGACATATGCATTAGTGCCTAAACAATGTTGATATATTTACATAGTGATGTGTGTGAACACTCTAGGAGCATTGTCACACTTTTTTCCCTCTTAAGGAGGTTTTTTTCCCTCGGCTTGTATATATGCCTATAGCCCTAATAGGTTACTTATCTTTGTACATTCTAGTGGTAATACATTTAGTATTGTCTGTTGTTCTCCAAGCTTCTTCTTCCTCCTTGTGTTGTTCGTGTGCTTTCATGGACCTCGAACTCCAGCAATTGGTATCAAAGAAGGTCATCGTCTCATCTAGTGTTGAGATATAAAGCTAAGCATGTGATTATCCAGGATGACATGTATCACATTTTCATTTCTTTGACATGTATAGTGGTCATGCTGATATATGTCACGGATACTTCATTGAGCTTTACAAGATTCATCTACTAAGAGTGATGGCACGTTTGTTTTCTTGCCAGCTCACTCATTCCCGAACATTAGGATTCTCCTTATGTATTGTTCTTTATGCACTGCACTGGTTGTATCATTGTTTTAGGTCATTCTTGTACATTCCTTATTATGTAATAGAAGAAGAAGAAGAAGAAGAAGAAGAAGAAGAAGAAGAAGAAGAAGAAGAAGAAGAAGATCATTCTTCCTTGCCTCAATCTATGTGTGCTTCTTGTTGATTGTGAGAGTGTTTGTCTGTGTGTGAGCTCTCTTCCTTATCTCCTTCCTCATGACATGGTATCAGAGCCAGTGTGGCTGTAGAGAGCTTGTGGAGAAGGCTGATAGTGAAGAGTACTCGAGAAGGTGTGGAGAAAGCATGATGCACAAAGGACCTCAAATTGCTATGAAAATTGGTGTGAAGGTAGAAGGTAGCAAGGTGGAGCTGACAGGAAAACCAAACCATTTTTTGAAACTGTATCTTGCGTGCTGTTCGACAACACTCATATATTCGAGACTTAGAATTGTGATTCCATGTATTGTTGATACATTGAGGAAATATTTTTTGAAACCCCTCCTTAATAATACCTTATGTATAGATATGTACCCCTATAGTATTTGTATTTTTCAAACCTTCATGGAAACTATAAATATATGTATTTGAAGGAAATAAAAATCCAAGAATAAGATGGGCCCCACCCTAGTAAGGTAGCCACCCTTACCTGCAGTGAATGGTAGAATCAAATCCCAAGCTAAATATGGAGTGGGACAAGTAGTTTTATAAAATTCAAATACTTAAGCTTGACCCACTCTCCCTTTTGAAAGATTCCTAAAACTTTTCAAAGATTCAAGCCCCACCATAGACTTTTGAGTCCTACACAAAGATTCTTGACAAATAGCACACATGTAATTGACTTTTTGGGCCCAAAACCATGCATAAAATATTCCAAACGCCCAAACTCGGATTTGAGGTTCATTCCCACGAAATGGAGGTGCTATTTATAGTATTTTTATGATTTTTCATGAAAAAAACAAAGATATGACCATATGGGATAAGATGAACACCTTAGAATGGCCAAAAATCTTCTAGGATTTTGTCACTAGTGTATTTTCCACCACACAAGTGTCGCATCTAGAAGATTCTCTCAAATAATATCATCTCCAAATATCTTCCCAAAAAGCCTATAAAAAGACCCCCTTGGGTGCCCTCAAATCAAGAAGAGTTGTATGCAGGTACCCGCTGTGGGTGTAGTGAGCACTCCAAACCTAGGAGGAGGAGTCTACCCTATGTCATTGTATTGAGAGAGCTATACAAGCTCCTAATTTTTAAGTCCCCCATGTCTTTGTAATATTTTCTATTTCAATCAAGTTCATTTCTCCAATTCCTTCCATTTCCATTACCCTGAACCCTTGCTTATTCTATCCAATACTCCCTCTCTTCTTCTCTCATTTCCTAGTCCTTCCATATTCCTTCCCTCTTCTCCATCATTCTCAAAACCCATTGAAGATTGTGGTATCACTTGGCTCCTCTTGTCATTGAGAATCTCCTTCTTGTGAGTGTTTTGCATTTTTTGTGTTGGTAGTAAGAGGGCGGTGTGGACAACCCCTGCCTTAAGAGTACTTGTGTAATGTTTGTGTGTTGGTACTAAGAGGGCGATGTGGATCACCCCTGCCTTAAGAGTAACTTTGTGTTGATTGTGTTTAAGTGTACTAAGAGGGCAGTGTGGATCACCCCCACCCTAAGAGTGCCATTGTATTTGTATGACAAAGCGGTGCGGACCACCCCTACTTTGGCAGTGCTGTGTGTGTTTTTCATGTGAGTGATTTTATAGGAGCCTGGTGTCCCTCATCTTCAACTCCATTCTTTGTTTATGAGTTGAGCATCGAGGAAGTGTTAGAGGCCATTTCCTTAATGCCCCTCTCATAACCTGGTGCCCTTGCTGAGGATCTCAAGTTAATGAATTTTCAATACCCCAATAACCAAAACCGTCCCATCCGTCGCAACGAAACCTATCAATCAAGACCCCTTCTCTCCATCCACATCATATCCAGTAGGAAGATTTTGATTCAACAACACATAGTGTATCACTTCAGAGCTGAACGTTTAGGACAAATCCATGCATCTCCTGAGCCATTCATCTTCCCAATTCTAGAGTACACTCGACGTCTATATCTTTATTCTTTTGTAAGAAATCCACCTTCAAGATCACAATGGCATCAATCTTCCTGCATTTCTATGGAAGAATCAATGATCAATGAAGATGCTGGGGAATTTCTTGACAACTTGGAGATGGCATTTCTTATCTCTGGAAGAGATCAAGAAACAGTCAAGCTTAGGGCCTTCCCACTGATCCTGAAGGAGGAAGCTAGCGTGCAGCATTCCTTGCGAGATATGGGAAAAGGGAGACACCTGAAGGATTGTGGCAACAATTGCTCTCATTAAGGCAAGTAAATCTTGAAGATTTCTCAAACTATGAGTCAAAATTTCAATGTATTTGGAATAATTGGGAAGCTAGTCTAGGAGCAAATGAAGTAGCTCCAAAATTTCTAAAAAGGGATAGGTTTATCTTGGGATTGTTCCCTTCTTTGAAACAAAAGGTGGAGTCACAATTTCCAGGGACCTTTGAAGAAGCTTTAGAAGTAGCAAGAGTGAAGTGCAGGAAATTGAAGTTTCAGTCTTCAAAGGTGGAAAAACTAGAGCATATGGATATTGTTCCCACTGTACCAGCTACACAAGTAGAGAATGAAGGAACTTTGCAACAAGATATCTTACAGAAGCTCACACAACAACTGGAACAATTAACACTCAATTTGGTACGGAGTCAACAAGAAAGACCACAGAGGGAACAGAATCGTGGACAACAACAGCAAGCGCAAGAGTTTCTATGTTACAACTGCAATGAACGTGGTCATGGTATGTATAATTGCCCTCATCCTAGAAGAAATCCAGGAGATATGTATCCTGTCAGGAGGCCGACACAATATGCATAGGAACAACAACAACAACAACAACATGCAAATACTCCACCTATCCCAATGGCTCAAGGTGACCAAAGGAAAGTGAATGTTTTGAAGCTGATCGAGGAACAAGACACCATGGATACGATGCTAATCAAGAGGACAAGGGTGCAAGATAAAGACCGATCTCAAGATGAAGATTCAAGCATGGGTACACAAACAAAGAAAGGGAAAGTTGCACAAGGTGAAACTAGCAAAAGAAGGAGAATGCCACGAAGGAAGATCACAATGGAAGACTTCCCTTTAGGTAAGGGTATCGAACCTTATGACCTAATTGAGGATATATCCACACAGAAACCAAATATCACTTGGCCACAATTACTCCAACTATCTTCAAAAACTAGGAGGGAATGGTCCAAGCTAGTAAGCACTAGGAGGGCTAAAAACAAGGAACTTAACCTTATAAGAGCCAATGCATGTGATGATGTGGTACCCATAGTGGATGTGTATGTGAAAGGAAGAAGAGTTTTGAATGTATACGTGGATGGCGGAGCACAGATGTGTGTGATGACAGAAAAAACAATGCATAGGTTAGGCTTGGATGTGACAGGGCCATCTGCATATCAAGCTAAAAAGGCAAATAATAGTGTTGTTAAATGTGTCGGTGTAATTGAAAATTAAAGAATCACAGTATGTGATATAGAGGTTTCTTTGGATATGTATGTCATTGCAACCAAGGGGGAGGGCTACCCTATCATATTAGGACATCCATGGTTAATTGGAGTAAAAGCAGATCAGAAATGGAGTTCAAGCCTTTTAGTTCTCAAACCAAATGATCGAACAAAGTCAGTTACCTATGATTTGAAGGACCAAAAGAAGGAAGATCATAGGTATGAAACAACTGTGGATGAAGAAAGTTCTTGTTATGATAGTGATTCTAGCAGTGAGGAATCCACAACTGAGAATTATTCATCAACACTCGAATTCATGGGTGTGATCTTTCAAGGAAAGGAAGATGGAGGCAAAGAGGATGATCTACAACAACCACAAAGTGAGGACTCCATGCCTGAAGAGGATCTCCAAAAGATGCTAGCAGAAGATCTCACCTCAGAGGAAAGGACCACGTACATCAACATGCTCAAAAGGTATCCCAAACTATTCATTAAAGATTATAATGAGATACAAGGTGTAACTGCTATTCAACATCATATCGACATCAAGCCAGAAGCAAAGCCAGTGGCGCAAAAGCTCAGAAGGATCAGAACACTTCAACAAGAAGCTCTATTAAATGAGGTAAATAGACTCATAAAGGCTGGTTTCATTTACCCTGGATCAAATTCAGAATGGGTGTCTCTAGTAGTAGTTACCCCAAAGAAGAATGGTAAATGGAGGGTGTGTGTAGACTATAAACCCTTAAATGCAGCAACAAAGAGAGATCATTTTCCACTACCCTTCCAAGATGAGATTCTAAATGAAGTGGCAGGTCATGAAAGGTACATTGTATGTGATGGATACTCAGGATACTTTCAAATCCGGATAGCTGAGGAGGACCAAAGGAAGACCACATTCATTACGCCATGGGGATGCTTTGCTTATCGGGTAATGCCTTTTGGCCTAAAAAATGCACCTGCAACATTTCAAAGGTTTATGAACTATGTTTTTCAACCATACTTTGGATCATCAATAAGGGTGTACATGGATGACTTTTGCATATATAGCACTAGAGCCATGCATTGTCAAAAAGTTGAAGAAGGTTTAAAAAGATTGTATGAGCTTGGGGGTCAATTAAATCTTGATAAATGTCATATTGCTGAGAAGGAAGTAGTTCTCCTTGGACATCTCATATCAGAAAAGGGGATTCAGGTTGATCCATCCAAAGTGGAAGCCTTATTGGCTCTACCTCCTCCAACAGCAACAAAGCAGACCCTCACTTTTATACAAAAGGTACGCTACATGTCACGGTTCATCCACCTTCTGTCTGAAATCATATCTCCATTACAAAAGCTTGCACAAGATAGTGTCTTTGCATGGGAGGATATCCATAATGAATGTTTTGAAGAAATCAAAAGAGTACTCAACACTCTACCCTTATTGATGCCACCAAATATGGGAGAGACTTTCTATGTGTGTCCAAGTGCAGGTGAAGAAGCAATCGGAGTGGTCTTACTCCAGAAGGATACAAAGATATCTCACATGCGACCTATTTACTTTGCTAGCAAGGTAATGAAAGAAATTGAGAAGAGATACACACATGCAGAGAAACTCATGTATGCACTTATGTTTGGAGTAAGGAAGTTTCGGACTTACCTTCTTGCTAGGCCTTTCATTATTCTTACAACTGATCATGCATTTCCATATGGGTACAACATATGAACATCTCATCTAGAATAGCTAAATGGGTTCTTGAACTTCAAGAATACAACTATACTTTTGTAGTAGAGGAAAGCACAAGAGCCAGTCTTGCAGACATACTCACCTACAGGAAGTGGGAGAGGAAAATATCCAATGAGAGGGAAAGGGGAGCAACCTTGCATGAAAACAATATTGAAGATGCACATACTGTATTTTTTGATGGTGCCTATAAGAAGCAGGTCGACAAAGCAACATGAGGATTTTTGATATATGACCAAAACAAACAGCTCATCTTCAAGAAAGGTATAGCTCTTCCTAATGCTCATTCAAATAATGAAGCAGAATATGCAGCACTATGTGAGGCCTTACATGAATGTGTTCAACACGATATCAAAAGGTTGATCATCAAAGGAGACTCAATGTTGATAATTAAGAAATTACAAAATGTTTGGTGTTGCAAAAGCCCAAATTTGTTTGAATGGTTGAAAAAGGTAAGAGTGTTATTGAAACAATTTGATAACACTCAAATATGTCATGTACCAAGGACCGAAAATAAGGAAGCAGATGCATTAGCAAATGAGCAATTTGATGGCCTCATAGCATCCATGAAGCTGGGAGACAACAAATTTGTAGGTCAAGAAGGATTAGAAGATATCATCAAGTTTCTTGAAACTGGAGAAGCACCCAAGCACCTTAACAAGGTACAAAGGCATAGATTAGCGAAGAAGGCTCTACAGTACCAACTCATAGGAGATCATCACTATGAGAAAGGTAAGGATCTTATCCTTAGAAGGATCCCCATATTAGATGAAATAAAGAGCATTCTAGAATCATGTCATGTTCATGCATGTGGAGGATACTTCTCACATGAGATAACGATAAGGAAAGTACTTCAAGCAGGGTATACATGGCCTACACTTCATAAAGATGTTCAATATTGGTGTAAAACATGTAATAAAATGTCAGATTACAGGGAATAAGAGGCTTATGTATGAACCAAGGACACCAGTCATATCTTATGGGCCATTTGAGAAATGGGGAATCGATGCAATTGGACCCCTACCAAGGACAAGCTCAGGCAAGGAGTACATCATTGTGGCAGTGGACTACATGACTAGATGGGCAGAATCAACTAGCACAAAAAGGACAACCGCACAAGATATTAGGAAGTTCATTTATGATTTCATATGTTGCAGATTTTGGATACCTTTAGAGATAGTGTCTGATCATGGTCCAGGTTTTAGATCAGCTATTTTGAATGATCTATTGATTAGATTAAACATAAGGCACAGATACTCCACACCCTATTATCCTCAATGTAATGGTCTTGTTGAAAAGACCAATGGAATTCTTTGTAAAATCATCAGTAAGCAGGTAAAGAAGCATCCTAAGGAATGGGACCAACACCTCACTGCAGCATTATGGGCATATCGCACATCCTACAAGGCATCCTTAGGATTCACTCCTTTTCATTTAGTGTACGGACAAGAAGCCTTATTACCAATAGAAGTGGAAATCCCAAGTCTTCATATACTCTTAAAAGAAAGTACAGAAAGTGAAGAATAGGTCATTCAAAAGAGGCTTATAGATCTACAACACTTGAGTATGAAAAGGGAGCTTGCAGTGGAACATTATATCAATTAAGCAGAGAAAAGAAAGGAGGAATTCAACAAACAACTAAAGGATAAAGGGTTAACAGAAGGAACTCTTGTTTTAAGGTATGATAATCGCTTTGATAACAGGCATGATACAAAGTTCCAACCAGGATGGGAAGGACCGTTTCTGATCAAGACAAAGTTCAAGAATGGAAGCTATCAACTCATGGATATGTCAGGAAAGCTGCACAAGACGAAGGTCAATGGATGGAGGTTAAAGAAATACTGGCAGAGGATAGAAGAAAGCAACGAACAACAAGAACAGTCAAGGGAGAAGGATATATCAGTAGTTCTACAAGAAGATGATGTTGGGGATGTAAGGGTCATGTGACCTTACCCCCATATTCATATATATACATCATATATAGAGCATTGCCTCAAGAGAGATCATTATGTGGGTTTCGAGGCTCCCATGCATATCTGCGCGTCTTTCCTCTCTTCTCTCTCCCTCCATCTCCTCCTTCCTCCTCTTGTTCTGCACACCAAAGCCCTTCATTGGTATCAGAGCATGCTGAAGGCTGGTGTGCAACAAGCTTCAATGGAAGCTTAGGTCAAAAGGGGTAGAAGTGCAGGTCGGCATCTCTTGACACCTGTTCAGTATTTTGGTCATAACTCGAGCTATGAAGCTCGGATTGATGCATTGTAAAGTTCTGTGTGTAGCTAACAGAGAGAGCTACAACTCCACAGAAGGGCGCAGAACCTGCTTCGGACTTATAAAGTGCCGAAAATTCGAAAAACGCAGACTATTGTAGAAAGCGAATCTACATTCACTAGAATAACAGGTTGGTTTTTTTGGAATGCAATGATTCAACTTTCTGCTCGTAGCTTGGAAAAATATCTACAAATTTGTAGAAGAACTCAGATTCAGATTCTCAGTGCAAGGTCTCTGAAATTGCAGAATACAGAGCAGTACTGTTGCAAGTGAAAGTGAAATTGACAGCAGGTGCTTGTTTTGAGCATATCTTGAGCTACGCACCTCCGATTGAGGTGTTCTTTATCTCGTTACGTAGTCAAGACTCAGATCTTGAAGTTTGCTGAAGAGCAAAACTTCAGATTCAGAGGTTATCACCTCTGAAACAGCAAAATACAGAGCAGCACATTTTCACTATAAGAACCCTAATTGCACTTGAGGTTGAATTTGCTTTGGAACTTCTTCAAAAGATAATTTTTGGTGTGCAAGCTCTTATTTTCAGAGCTTCAAGACATTGTACATGTATGATCACTGTGGTAGCTCCTCCATATGAGAGTAGAGCATGATCTTGTCACTCGTTTGGCATGTAAGATGACATTGTGGTATACTCTTTTTGAGGTTTATGTCATCATGAGTTCGATCATGGATGTATAGTGGCATTGTGGTCTATATCTTGATTATGCCACTTGGTTACGGATTTACTTTCCGGTTGCACATACTTTTGTGAGAGTTGACATTGGATCTTAGTTGGAACTTATATCTTTGTTTTCTTTACAGGTACATGATCCAGATTGGAGCCTCAGTTACACACTTGTTTATCACCTTGATTTGCTATTCTATTAGCAAATGTTCATTGATTCTTGGCATATGTGGATGGTGATTCCCACATGGTTATTTTGGTTCTAGAGTCCATTTTACAGAGGAGATGCTGCCAAAATTTCACCGGCTTTTATGCTAGAAAGGAGCTCTAGTAGATCTTGAAGCTTATGCGATAGCTTTGGATCATTATTTATCTCCATTCACTTAGACTTGGTCACAGGTTGTTTGTGACAGGTTGGACCATCTTGTAGGATTCATTCTTGAGTGGGAGGTGCATTACCATTGTATTGGCGTGTATTGCCATTAGTTTTTGGCATGTGTAGTTGCCATTATCTTTGGTTGGATCAGTGACATGTGGTGACAGGTTACTTATTGTTCTTTGGTTATTGGTTATATTGTTTGATTGCTCAGTTTACAGGGAATACTCTGTCAAATTTTTCCTAGGATTATTTCACATCTACTTGGTCACTTTGGAGACTTGGTGAGTAGGCTTATGCTCATGGTTTTATGTGCATGCTAGATGCATGGTTATGTGACAGGTTGTTCACATGGTTTCTTCTCCAGTGACACATTTGTGATGTGAGTTATGCATATGGATATGCAGGCGTGATCCTATTGGTGATAGAGTATTGTTTCTAGTCTCTTGTTACATTGCTAGTCTCTTGGATTGCTAGCATGGTGTCTTCTCGGATTGATGGCACTGACTTTCCGAGATGGAAAGCTCAGATGTGGCATACATTGGTTCGTGCAGGGTTACACATGTATGTGCATAGAGATGCATAGAGGCCTCGTGACATGCCTGACCATGTATGGATGGATATGGATGCATTGGCCAGCTCCACTATCCGATTACAGCTTGTGGATTCTATATATGAGTCTGTTATGTATGAGGAGACTAGTAGTGCATTATGGCAGAGACTACATGATATGTATGCGAGTCCATTGACTCATGTGAGACATAGATCACATCGACGACTTCGATGTTGGCATTGTGGTCGTGAGGGTCATATTCGACGACGTTGCTTCAAGCGGATGCGACGACGACATCAGAGACATGCACATGATGTAGATCAGGTAGTGGTTTTAGGAGAGTCTATGGCAGTTGATTATGCTAGTGATGGTGATCTCACTTTCTCTTTAGATGTTGATGAGTCAGCAGTTATGCAGTCATTCTTGGATTCGCTCATGCCAAATGTTGACAAAGATATGTCAGGGCATGTTGGTCTTGATGATGGTGCTTTGGATGCCTTGGATACAGGCATGGTTGGCATACTTAGGCTAGCCAGGATAGCACAGGTTTCGTCAGCATTCACGAGTCTGATGTACGAGTTGTTATGCTCGAGACCAGACATTGCAGTTGCTATTGGAGCATTTGCACTTGGAGTTGTTAGTTGTTTGATGATTGTCACAGGCATGGAGCGAGTGGGAGCTTTGCAGGAACTTCACGAGTTCTTGGATCAGTCATATGTGAGCTCGGCTCTTATCGATATGAGTCTAGAGCAGTTTGCGATGCATGGATACACCTTGTTCGAGGTAGTTGGTGTAGGCTGATCAATATGGGTTGAGATATGGACTCTTCCTGTACATTATTGTATAGTCCTACATCATTCTTTGTATATTTTTCCACTTATGGTCACATTGATCCTTAAGTGGGAGATTGTTGGGCATGTAAGGGTCATGTGACCTTACCCCCATATTCATATATATACATCATATATAGAGCATTGCCTCAAGAGAGATCATTATGTGGGTTTCGAGGCTCCCACGCATATCCGCGCGTCTTTCCTCTCTTCTCTCTCCCTCCATCTCCTCCTTCCTCCTCTTGTTCTGCACACCAAAGCCCTTCAGATGACCCGCCTTGGAACATCAACAAACTCTTTGAAGGCTAGAGACATGAATGCCTCTAGCTAAGGGGAGGGCTAAGTATGAGGAAATATTTTTTGAAACCCCTCCTTAATAATACCTTATGTATAGATATGTACCCCTATAGTATTTGTATTTTTCAAACCTTCATGGAAACTATAAATATATGTATTTGAAGGAAATAAAAATCCAAGAATAAGGTGGGTCCCACCCTAGTAAGGTAGCCACCCTTACCTACAGTGAATGGTAGAATCAAATCCCAAGCTAAATATGGAGTGGGACAAGTAGTTTTATAAAATTCAAATACTTAAGCTTGACCCACTCTCCCTTTTGAAAGAGTCCAAAAACTTTTCAAAGACTCAAGCCCCACCATAGACTTTTGAGTCCTACACAAAGATTCTTGACAAATAGGACACATATGATTGACTTTTTGGACCCAGAACCATGCATAAAATATTCCAAACGCCCAAACTCGGATTTGAGGTTCATTCCCACGAAATGGAGGTGTTATTTATAGTATTTTTATGATTTTTCATAAAAAGATATGACCATATGGGATAAGATGAACATCTTAGAATGGCCAAAAATCTTCTAGGATTTTGTCAATATTGTATTTTCCACCACACAAGTGTCACATCTAGAAGATTCTCTCAAATAATATCATCTCCAAATATCTTCCCAAAAAGCATATAAAAGGACCCCCTTGGGTGCCCTCAAATCAAGAAGAGTTGTATGCAGGTACGCGGTGTGGGTGTAGTGAGCACTCCAAACCTAGGAGGAGTCTATCCTATGTCATTGTATTGAGAGAGCTATACAAGCTCCTAATTTGTAAGTCCTCCATGTCTTTGTAATATTTTCTATTTCAATCAAGTTCATTTCTCCAATTCCTTCCATTTCCATTACCCTGAACCCTTGTTTATTCTATCCAATACTCCCTCTCTTCTTCTCTCATTTCCTACTCCTTCCATATTCTTTCCCTCTTCTCCATCATTCACAAAACCCATTGAAGATTGTGGTATCACTTGGCTCCTCTTGTCATTGAGAATCTCCTTCTTGTGAGTGTTTTGCATTTTTTGTGTTGGTACTAAGAGGGCGGTGTGGACAACCCTTGCCTTAAGAGTACTTGTGTAATGTTTGTGTGTTGGTACTAAGAGGGCGATGTGGATCACCCGTGCCTTAAGAGTACCTTTGTGTTGATTCCTCTTGTTCATTGGATAGCACACATATGGATTGCTTGCTTGATGCATAGTAAAGGATGCTCGAATTGTGGTAAAGTTGGACACTTTGAACTTGATTGCAGGTTGAAGAATCAGAATAATAAAAGGCTGTAAAACAACTATGCATCCAAAAGTGTAGATGATTCTGAGAAGTTATTCATGGTCCAACATCACATGATGAATACGATGTCTGGTAATGTTTTGAAATCAACTGTTAATGTCTCATATGTTGATTTAGGTGCTTCAAATCACATGATCACCAATGCAGAATGGTTTAGCTGTTTGTAGAGATTGTGAGTTCCTGGATATGTTGAAACAGGTGATGACACATCACACCCTATCGAGCATATAGGAAAAATAGCATTTTCTATGGAGGATGGGAAGGTAAAACATCTTGCTGATATGTTGCATGTTCCAAATACAACAAATAATCTCATTTCTGTTGGACATGCAATAAAAGTTGAACCGCCGTCAATTCTAAAAGGGGAAGATCTGAGAGGCGGCAGAAGGAGAAATGCATGCTCTCGAACATCCAAAAAGGGGCTGCATGGACAACATTGCTATTCAGTTTTGATAAAAAGTTTTATAAATACCATGGAAGGCTTTACTTCGAGGACCGCTACAGAAAAAGGGGGAACGAGCTTTGAGAGCGGAATACGTTTTCTGAGAGAGAAAAGGGGAGATCAGTGCTGAAAGACTCTCTGGGAACGAGGGGGGAAGGAGCTATCTTGTCAATTTTAGAAGTTGTTAACACAGCGCATGATCTGAGGAAGGGGGAATACTTGGGAATAAGGAGGATATATCGTTGGCCATTTCTGGTTATTTGGGAGAGCTCTCTAGCTGTGCCTGAAGATCTTTATCTGGAAGAGATCTTCTGTTGGTTCGAGGAGATCGAGGGCATCGAGGAGAAAAGGAGAACTGGTGTACATTTTGGCATGCAAATATTGATCTACGTGATGGTTCTTGTTTTTTATGGGAAAGGAGGCGCTGGCATGGGCATGATTATATGAGAAGTAGCGCTGATGAATAAGGTAACTTCGATGTATGACACGGATTAATTTTGACTTGGAATCATGATTTTCTCTGTGTAAGTCAATTATTATCTAAAAGTTCCTGCTTGCTGCGTTCTCTTGATCTACTCCAATTAATTTGACTCTGATTCATTCGATGCCCAATGCACTATATTGTGTGATTCATAATTTAATAGCACGTTTCTCTGATTGAGCTCTGTTGTCATATGTTGTACGTTGATCCTTTTCCGGCTATGTCTTCTAACATGCACGTCAAATCTGGGAGCTTGCACAACAGGTTTGTGAACTTCAAGAGACCTGCAATAATGGTTACTCTCTGATCACACAAATAATATTCATGCTTTGATTAAAGTTTATCTTTTAATTGCAAGCGCTGAACTTCGGAGCAGTATAGGACACTCTGTATATTCATATGTTGATAATGAATGATTTTCAATGTTGTATCTGTTCACTACATTGTTTATGAATCAATTTGAGATATGGTGATGACTACGCAAGTGATTTAATTAGAATGCATACTTTATAACGCCACACCGATTTTGTCTTCTATATCACTTTTTGAATATTGCAAGCGCCAACGTTTGAGTAGCACTCTGAACATCTAATGATTATTGAAAAACAAACATATGTGTTAAACAAACATACTTAATTATGTTTTGTTCTGTTTTCATTCAACTTTTGCACACGAAGGAAATATCATTCCAGATTTATATGAAGATATTGTTATACATTTTTTCTTTTGATACTTACGATCTTCTGTGCTGATAAGTTTGATTTAAGATGTCTTTCAAACTGCGCGTACTTCATCATAATCTCTTAAAGGTATAATTATATGTGCAAGTGTATATTTGATGTTGCTTTGCACAAAAATTGCCAATAAACAAGTTCAATCCTATTATTGATTCCATGTTTGTGTCATATAATGAGAAGCATATAGGTTGATCAAGATAGTTGACAACTGTGAAAACCCCTCATCTGCTCCATTGCTCATGTTCTTCGCTCCAGACCTCTCACCCGTCACCATTTTTTATCCGTTCGCTTTCATGTCATGAACCATTTTAAAAGTTTTAATCAGTTATGTATACATCAGATTGCTCCGAATAGCGCAAATATGTTTTGTTGACTGTCATCCATTATACAATTCTATTGATCGTTTTCCTATAGAGAGTATTAAGATGAATTGATAATATTTGAACGATTAGGCTGTTAAATTTCTTTCCAAGTATCATTGTCTCACTGGACTACTATATAAACAGATAAACAACGTTGATAAAAAAAAAAAATCATATAAAAACCATAAACAAAATCGATTTGTTTCTTGACCATCATTCTAAATGCTTTTATGATTGGTACCTGCGATTGATTACAGTCTTTGAGGTAACTGTAATGCACTATTGCTCTTACTTGACTTCAACTTTATAAAACTAGTTTAGTGGGACATATTGGTGGTTGCAAACAACATCTCCTAGAACTTGGTGCTAAGTGATTTTGTTTTTATGATAGACAATCAGTCCTCTCACTCCAGCCACTTTTCATGCATTAAGTTATCTATGGAAGAACTCATTAATGTCTAGACTTAAGCTCAATTTTGTTAAACATTTAGAGTCTCAAAAACTCTGTACATGGAGCTCATTTGAAGCTAAAATCATCAAAAATGCAGTATGTCATAGAGACTTTATGTTTACCTTTGATGAAAATTCATTTTTATATTACTTCCACTTGATATGCACTACATGCTTGGCTTAATGCTTGATATGTTTTGAGTTCACATATATGATAATAAAGGCCTACTCTCGTTAAATGTCACTTGTATGAGATACAATTTAATTGCTATTGTTTATTGACATAACATTCAAGATAAGGTGATAATTTTTAAAGCTTTCAATTATATGCCAAATCTTTGATTTTAAACCGCTTTAATGTGTGTGAGTAAAAGGAATGAGAATATTGTTTCAGTATTGATTTAAATTTTTATCCCAAATAATTTCCATGAACATACATGACTTACAATGATTGAGTAAATCTTTCTTATTTTTTCATTAATGTCGAATGGGTCTTGACATGACGATAAGGGTTTTGCTACTTATGAGCTAATCTCTTCTTGATTTCCTATCTCCCTTGAGTCTCTCTTCTCTGCACCTGAGCTTATATATTTTGAGAAACTTGAGTTTGCCCCAAGCACCCGACGTGCGCCGTATTTCCGGCGGTTGGCTTGATCCATCGACCGTCGCTTTTGCGCCGACAAATTGGTGAACCCGACGTGAACAAATTGGCATTGTGACTAGGTACATCCGACCGGAGCCAAATTCTAGGTGTTTTTATTTGAATTTTCCTAGTTTGCACATAGTTAAACGAAAATGAAATCTAATGTAGAGAATCTCCTGCACGATATGGAATCACGATTAGTTTCCTCTATAGATTTAAAGCTGAATTCCAAGTTTGAGTCCTTAAACGCGTTTCTTTCAATCTTAACTATAGTAGTATCTGATTTTAATGCAACTCTTAAGTCAATAGATACTCAATTTGATCATGAGTTTAGGAATTTAGAAGGAATTCTTCATTATGAACTATCGAATTTAAATGAAAATATGGAAACATTAGCAAATCATGTAAAAGAAATTTCATCATTCAAAACTATTGGTCATGACATTGCAAGTTTAAATGAGAACATTGAAAGGTTAAACAATCAAATACAAGAAAGTGCTACATGTGAATGCAAAGATAAATATCATGTACAAGTTCAAAGTAGATCTATATATTCTATTGACCAAAAACCTTTACGCGATCATAGAAGAGTCGTTCCTAGGCCTTTATATCAAAGACCAAAGAGAACTGTAAGATGCTTCTGGTGTGACCAACTAGGTCATACTTATGGAAATTGTATGGCGTATGAGAAAGCATGTAGCCAACAATTGGGACTAGAAAGTGAACAGAAAATATGTGATTATCAAACACAATTACCTTTGAGATTAAACTTAGGTAGAGGGGGGATGATAGACTATTTTGATCAAACAAAATTGAGTCCTAAAACCAAACTTCAAAAACAATGGAAACCTAAGAGTCATAATGAGAAAAGTAATGTATGTCAATTACATTCTATGAACACGAAGATAGTGACTAAATGTGAATGCTTGGACAATGATCAAAACCGTCTTAAATCTAAATCATGAGTAACATTGATATGCAAACTATATCTAAGGATCAAGATACATTGAAAAAGATTAAGAAAGAAGAAGATGTAAGGATAAAAGATGATGAAAATGAACAATCAATTGATGGAAATAAAGACATACATGCGGTTAGAAGAGAACCTAAAGTCAAAGAAAATGACAATAAATGTGATCAAAATAAAACTGATAAAAGAATAGTACAAACATCTGAAGATGAAAATCTTCAAATTCAATTAGAACATGACAAGAAGATGGAAAAATGGGTACAAGAAGCCATATGGAAGATTGAAAATAATATTAAAAATTCATCTAAAGTTAAGAAAAAGGAGAAGAATTTACGAGAAATAGTTTTATTATAATGAAATTGTTTATTAAAGAAAACTTTATTGCTTGCTGCATAAATGTTGTTTTCCTAAAGTTGAGAAACATATACCTAAATTGTTTTGTTTAATGAAGATTTTATGCTTCGAAAAGTTAGTTAAAAGCTTATGATAAAGTTTACATTATGATTTGCTTAACCAAAAAAATACAAAAGATACGAGCTCGGGAGTTTTATCTCTCCCTAAACAAAAGATAATTACGAGCTTATCAAAATGATGTTACTAAACTTATGATGAACTTATGATTTTCTTTCTTTCACAACTAGGAAGAAATCTATTATGATAAACAATTATGAAGAACAGTATTATAATGAAATGATGAATATTTTTAATAAAATGATTTTGTCTACAACAAATATGATGGTTATATTATACTATGAACATTATGATTTTTTCTGAAATTTATGAACTTTGTTTCAAAGGTTGAAAAAGCTAATGTGAAATTTATGAATTTATGAATTTATGAATTTTGTTTATGAATTACCCACTATGACTTCTTATGATGAAATTTGTGACATGATGAAGATGAATCTGATAGAATATATGAATTTATATTTGTAAGATAAATGATAATGAATATTACTTGTTTTGTATCTTCTGCTTTATGAGTACTTATAGGAATTGACCATGAGTTATGAAATTGCAAGATAAATGGTAATGAAGATTACTGTTGGAGATAGACGTCTACGGAAGCACGCGAACAACACAAGGAAGAAGAGGAAGCTTGGAGCACAAACACACAATACTGAATGTATTACTAGAGAATGTACAAAGATAAGTAGCCCATTAGGGCAATAGGCGTATGTACAAGCCGGGGTAAAAAAAACCTCCTAAAGAGGGAAAAAAGTGCCCCAGCGGTCCTAGAGTGTTCACACACATCACTACCTAAATATATCAATAAATCCCCCCTGGGAGTGATGACGTGAACAAGGAGCTTGCACTCATGTATAAGGAAGTGCCAAGCTATGTGGAAATCACTCCACAAAAGGAAGTAAGCCCAAAGCTTTGCGGAAAGCTTCAAACTTCTCCCTAGGCAGAGCCTTCGTGAAAAGGTCTACAATGTTCTCCTGCGTGGGCACATATGCCAAGCTGATCTCCCGAGCAGAGAACCTCTCCCTGACATAGTGATAATGCACCTCAATGTGCTTAGTGCGAGCATGGAACACAGGATTCCTCGCAACTGCCAATGCGCTCTGACTGTCAGTGAAGATGGTGGTGGCAGAAGACTGGCCAACATCCAAATCAGCCATAAGGCGTCTGAGCCACACACACTCAACAGTCGCTGTGAAAGCTGCCCTATACTCAGCCTCACAACTGGAAGTGGCCACAGTAGGCTGCTTCTTGCTCAACCAAGATATACATGAGCTACCAAGCATGAAGCTAAAACCACTGGTGGACACACGAGTGTCATAGCAACCAGTCCAATCTGAGTCAGAAAAAGCATATAAATCTGGCGATAGTGATCCCCCCTTGGGATAAAACAACCCAAGTAGCCGAGTACCACTCAAGTAGCGAAAGATGCACTTAACCGCTTTCCAATGCGTGACTCCTGGGCAATGCATAAACCTGCTCATCTGTGAGACAGCAAACTGAATATCTGGCCGAGTAATGCATAAGTAAATCAAGCATCCAACAGCCTGCTAATACAGAACAGCATCAAATGCATCTCCAGCATCATGAAGACTCAATCGTAAACCTGTCTCCATAGGAGTGCCAATAGGCTTACAGTCTTCAAGGCCAAAACGCTGCAATAATGTGTCAATATATTTCGTTTGACACAAATCCATTCCACCATCAACGTGCATAAACTGAATGCGCAAATAGTGATGCAAATGCCCCAAATCAGACATCTCAAATGAGGCATGCAAATCAGCCTTAAAATCAGCAATATGTGTCTCAATAGGACCAGTGAGCAGCATGTCATCAACACAGACAACAATGATTAGAAGCACATCATTAGCACGTTTAACATATAAGGTGCTTTCAGTTGGACTGTTCTCAAAACCATGTGCAATCAGATAGGCATGTATCTTCTCATACCAAGCACGTAGTGCTTGCTTTAAACCATATAATGCCTTCTTTAACCTGCAAACCTGATTTTCATGCCCTTTCTGCACAAAGCCACGGGGCTGAAAAACATACACTTCTTCATGCAAGTCACCATTCAGAAATGTTGTTTTAATATCCAACTGATGTACCTTCCAACCATGATGGGCTACAAGTGCACAAATGCTCCGAATAGTAGTCATACGGCATGTAGGTGCAAAGGTCTCATCAACATCAATGCCTCTTTCCTGTGCATAACCCTTTGCAACAAGCCTAGCCTTATACCTGTCAACTGTACCATCAGGTTTACGCTTCAGCTTGTATACCCACTTAGTGCCAATGGCCTTCTTGCCAGGAGGCAAGTCACATAAAGACCATGTACCATTCTTCATTATAGCATCATATTCAGATTGCATAGCAGCCATCCAATTTTCTGAATTTTTTGCTTCATCAAAAGAAACAGGCTCATTCTCATCACAGAGACTAGATGCAACCATAGCATAGCAATCTGATGCAAAGGAGGCACTATGAGAGCCTGAACGAGTACGATATGAAAAAGGTGCATCTAATTTGTTGTCACGCAAAGTCTGCACTAGCCATTTTGGCATAGTTTTTGCCTGCTCAATATCAGCTCTCTCATCAACAAGTGCATCATGTAAATCTGCATCAGAAATGGAATGATTTGCATCATCATATGAAACCTGCAAAGGCTGAGAAGTTGCCTCATTAGGACAGCACTAGCCTGTCCACCTGTAAAAAGAGGCATCAAAGTATCATACATGTCTTTGGAGCTAACAGATGTCTCCTTAGTACATGAAAGCAATGGCTGAATAGCATCTTTCACAAAGACAACATTACGGCTAACTAGAATGCGTTTAGTCTGTGGATGATATAGACGATAGCCTTTAGTTTAGTCTGTGGATGATACAGACGATAGCCTTTAGTCTGTGGATGATACAGACGATAGCCTTTACTTTCAGAACTATACCCAACAAAAATACATTTTACTGCCTTATCATCCAATTTTCTGCGATGTTGTTCAGGCACTAATGCATATGCCAAACAACCAAAAACATGCAGATGAGCAACAGATGGCTTGCAGTCATGCCAAGCCTCATATGGAGTGATAGACTGCAACGCTTTAGTGGGACACCTGTTCAGTACATATGCTGCACACATGACAGCCTCAAGCCAAAAACTATGTGGTAAAGCCTGACTTTTGACCATGCACCTCGCCATCTCCATGAGTGACTTGTTCTTTCGTTCAGCAACTCCATTCTGTTGAGGTGTATACGGCACTGTACACTGGTGTTTTATCCCACGTTCAACCAGAAATGCATTAAAATTTGAAGACATATATTCCCCCCCTCGATCAGAATGGAGGGTGCCCATTTTATATGCTGACAGATTTTCAGCCAAAACCAAAAACTGTTTGAAGCACATGAACACTTCGGACTTTGCTTTGAGTGGATATACCCATGCATGCGTGGAAAAATCATCAATGAAAGTCACGAAGTAAAGGTAATTTCCAAAAGAGGGTGTCTGCATAGGACCACAGACATCACTATGTACAAGCTGCAATTTCTGCGTAGCCCGAACTGAACCATCTTTTGGAAAGGAAGAACGTTGCATTTTGCCCAAAATATAGCCTTCACAAACATGTTTTCCCTCATGATTCTCAAGCTTGAGAATCATGAACTGCACATGCTGAATCATTCACAGATCTTTCATAGTCTATGAGCTTATACAGCCCACGACATAAAATGCCAGAAGCAATAATCATATCGCCATTTGAAAGATCATGGACTGTACACTTGTCATCAATAAATTTCACAACCAAGCCAATCTTGCCTAATGCAAAAACTGATAACAAGTTCTTTTTGATCCCTAGCACAAATAAAGCATCTGACAAAGTGAAAGAACTACCATCAGCAGTAGTCAGAATGATCTTACCAACTCCCATAACAAGATAAGAGGAGTTATTGGCACATGTGACAGTATTCCCTGTAGGGGCAGGCTCGAGTGAAGAGAAGAAACTGTGCTGCGAGGTAGTATGTTTGGTCGCCCCACTGTCAAAGTACCAAACATCTGAGTCTACTACAAACATGCACTGATCATGAGAAGATGGGTCAAAACTGCAGACAGTAGTAAACGCCCATTCTTCTTCCTGCACAAGATTTGCACACTCTGTTTTTGGTGTAGAGGCCTCTGCAACAACCATTTCAGCCTCTTTCTTCTTTGCCTCTTTAGTAGCCAGTTTTGGACAGTTCTTTATAATATGATCATTTCCTTTACAGTACTTGCAGAATAATTTCTGCTTTTCTGATTTCTTCTCATCTTTATCCTGGTTCTTCGATTGTGCAGCATTTACAGATTTCTGCTTACTAGTAGAAGAGCTCCATTTTCCTTTGCCCTTCAGACTAGCCAGGAAAGCTTGATCTGCAACACGCATAATGGACCTGTTCTGCCTGGACTGATCTTCCTGCAACAGAACAGAGACTTATTCCTCAAATGACAAGGCATTCGGATTGCCTTTCATCATCAACCGAAGAGTAGAGGCAAAACTTTGATATGAATCAGGAAGACCATTCAGAACGGTCTGCACAAGTGAGCTATCTGGTATAACCTCATAAGCAGAAATCAACTGTTCCTTCAAGTCTTTGATCTTTGTAAGAAAACTGTCCATAGAATCACCTTCATTCATGTGCTCACTCTCCAACTGTTTTCGAAGGTAAGCAACATGAGCCTCATTCCTAGCCTGGTACAAAGTGGTAAGTGTATCCCAAGCATCCTTTGCTGTTCTGTAAGAGCGAATGTGAGGAATAATGGCACGTTATTCCTCTAGATAGAAAAAACTGTTAGCTGAACAGTACTCTTGTAAAAGGCTAGACATGTACTACTACTTGTAAATTGTCCTCTGGGACAGGTGTCTCCTGCCCAAGGCACTTTGTATATGGCCACCATTATTTAAATTTTCCTTGTTTCTTCAAAAAAAAAAAAATAATAATAATGGCATGTTTGACAGACAAAGCTATCAATGCATGTGTCTGGGCATCTCTGCCATCCCAACGAATCTGCTCTGCAGTAGGTGCAACAGAAACAGCAGCACGAACAAGAATCTGCGGAATATCATCTTCGACACCATCTTCATCAGCTCCAGCACCTGTATTTGCAGTACCTGCCGTTACAGGTGTAACATGACGTCTTTCAACACCCTGCACAATGTTCCACAATCCTTTTGCAACCAGTACATGTCGCATCATATAAGCCCATAATGGGTAGTTGGTACCATCCAACTTATCCTCAACAGCCAACATACGGAATACATCACTGCTTTCAGCCATGGTTGGTGACTAAAATACCTTGATGCAAAAAATTGACTGTATCTTAAAAAGTTGAACAGAACTGCCCAGACGAGTTCTGCTAGACCTGTAGCAGACTTCAAGACGCTTAAACTGGCGAACAAAAACTGGTATATACCTTTGGCACAAAAGGACGAAGGAGGAGTGTCGACGGCGCGCTAGAAGAAGCGACGACCTGCTGTGATACCAATTGTTGGAGATAGACGTCTGCGGAAGCATGCGAACAACACAAGGAAGAAGAAGAAGCTTGGAGCACAAACACACAATACTAAATGTATTACTAGAAAATGTACAAAGATAAGTAGCCCATTAGGGCAATAGGCGTATGTACAAGCCGAGGGAAAAAAAACCTCCTAAAGAGGGAAAAAAGTGCCCCAGCGGTCCTAGAGTGTTCACACACATCACTACCTAAATATATCAACAATTACTTGTTTTGTAGTTTCTACTTTATGATTGCTTACAGGTCCTGAAGATGAATTGATCATAGCAATTGAAGATTTTATGCCAAAAGTTCTGATGAACTTAAAGAGAGTTGAAGATGGAGTCAATATAGATCAGGTGAAAAAGTTCTACACGTGATTTATGTTTTAATTTATTATGAAAATTTATGCATTATCATAATTAGATATGTATATTCTTCAGATAGGTTAAGAAACTTCTTAAAATTATGAAAAGAAGAATTTACACTGAAGTAGGAATGTGCTTGAAGAGAAGATAGGGATTAGATACCTATGGCTGTCATATGAATAGTTGAAGGAACCCTTAACTTGCAACTCCTAGTGGTAGTAAACTTGTTTTATATAGGTAAGCTTCCTTAAATCTGACCCATTTTACTAACGAGATCCTAGTTCCCGCTTTAGCTTACCTCTAGATCCTTTGCTCTGATTAGGGGTTAAGCCTTTCCCCTTCATCAAAAAGTTGCGAAGAAAAATTGAAAGTAGTACATTAATGGTTGCTGTATATGAAAAAAAGGAACAATGACAAAAAGGAAAAATTATGATAAAAAAATGAGATAAAAGAAAAAAATCAAATAAATCAGTTGTGGTCTCGAAATCACTTCTGAATTGAAGAGCGGGCTATATAAGGTGGATGTATGCTAGAGGGGAGTTAGTTTTTTGTATCTTAATGGAAAATGGTTAGGAGATGAAGATAGAAGGCCTATATAACATATGCTTTACTTATGAACAGAGTTAATAGAAGAGTTAGTACGAACACTATTTAAATGACTTCTATAGTTTCCTTCTAAAACGTGTTTCCAATTCATGCATTGAACGAAAAGGTTGAAATTCAAGCTTACATAATTTTATAAGTTTTCTTTGCTATCAGAAGATGTACTAATAATAGAAGCATTTTTTATAGACTATTTGCATTTGAGTCATGAATAGTTTTCAAAAGAATTTGATATTGCCTTTTCTGATCTGCAGGTTTGGTGCATCCGGAGGAAGCACAGCTTTGGTGGGGGTGAATGTCGGAGAGAATTCCTCTCTGTATTCTAGTAGAGAAACTTCAACATAGCATCGGCAATTTTCAGAGACAACATACTTGAAGAGAAGGAACAGAGTGTTGAAAGATGAAGCAATTCTTTCTATAAAATAGTGCAGATAATGGTGATCTTGAATTGGGTTAGAGCTAGTTGATCAAAGAAAGAAGCTATTGGTATAGACATATTAGGGGTAGATATTTTAATTTTTGAAGCTATTGTTGCTATGGAAACTTCTTGGTATGCCGCCATTGGAACGAATGATTTGTGAAGGACTTTGTTGCAAGGATTGATTCAGAACGTGAATGTGACTTTGCTATTATATGAAAGATGACTATATATTTTCCATAGTATATGGAACTCTAAATTTATGTGCAGCAAAAGTAAATCTAATATTTGAGGAAGTCAAGAGGATGGCAGTAGCTAAGGACGAGACGATCAACGTGCAATAAAAGTTGAACCGCCGTCAATTCTAAAAGGGGAAGATATGAGAGGTGGCTGAAGGAGAAATGCATGCGCTCGAACATCCAAAAAGGGGCTGCATGGACGGCATTGCTAATTCAGTTTTGATAAATACCATGGAAGGCTTTACTTCGAGGACCGCTGCAGAAAAAGGGGGAAAGAGCTTTGAGAGCGGAATACGTTTTCTGAGAGAGAAAAGGGGAGATCAGTGCTGAAAGACTCTCTGGGAACGAGGGGGGAAGGAGCTATCCTGTCAATTTTAGAAGTTGTTAACACAGCGCATGATCTGAGGAAGGGGGAATACTTGGGAATAAGGAGGATATATCGTTGGCCATTTCTAGTTCTTTGGGAGAGCTCTCTAGCTGTGCCTGCAGATCTTTATCTGGAAGAGATCTTCTGTTGGTTCGAGGAGATCGAGGGCATCGAGGAGAAAAGGAGAACTGGTGTACATTTTGGCATGCAAATATTGATCTACGTGATGGTTCCTGTTTTTTATGGGAAAGGAGGCGCTGGCATGGGCATGATTATATGAGAAGTAGCGCTGATGAATAAGGTAACTTCGATGTATGACACGGATTAATTTTGACTTGGAATCATGATTTTCTCTGTGTAAGTCAATTATTATCTAAAAGTTCCTGCTTGCGGCGTTCTCTTGATCTACTCCAATTAATTTGACTCTGATTCATTCGATGCCCAATGCACTATATTGTGTGATTCATAATTTAATAGCACGTTTCTCCGATTGAGCTCTGTTGTCATATGTTGTACGTTGATCCTTTTCCGGCTATGTCTTCTAACATGCACGTCAAATCTGGGAGCTTGCACAACAGGTTTGTGAACTTCGAGAGACCTGCAATAATGGTTACTCTCTGATCACACAAATAATATTCATGCTTTGATTAAAGTTTATCTTTTAAATGCAAGCGATGAACTTCAGAGCAGTATAGGACACTCTGTATATTCATATGTTGATAATGAATGATTTTCAATGTTGTATCTGTTCACTACATTGTTTATGAATCAATTTGAGATATGGTGATGACTACGCAAGTGATTTAATTAGAATGCATACTTTATAACGCCACACCGATTTTGTCTTCTATATCACTTTTTGAATATTGCAAGCTCCAACGTTTGAGTAGCACTCTGAACATCTAATGATTATTGAAAAACAAACATATGTGTTAAAAAAACATACTTAATTATGTTTTGTTCTGTTTTCATTCAACTTTTGCACACGAAGGAAATATCATTCCAGATTTATATGAAGATATTGTTATACATTTTTTCTTTTGATACTTACGATCTTTTGTGCTGATAAGTTTGATTTAAGATGTCTTTCAAACTGCGCGTACTTCATCATAATCTCTTAAAGGTGTAATTATATGTGCAAGTGTATATTTGATGTTGCTTTGCACAAAAATTGCCAATAAACAAGTTCAATCCTATTATTGATTCACCCCTTACTTAATCCTTCTGACCACAAATGCATGTTCAATTTGGCATCTAGAATTCCAAACTCGGAGGACAATACTTAAAAACAGATTATTTGACACAAATGGTCCGATGTAATCCTCTGATGACTTCAGCTTTATCGACTGACGCCTATGATTATTGAGAAGATTGCAGCTCTTTCCATGTTTGTGTCATATAATGAGAAGCATATAGGTTGATCAAGATAGTTGACAATTGTGAAAACCCCTCATCTGCTCCATTGCTCATGTTCTTCGCTCCAGACCTCTCACCCGTCACCATTTTTTATCCGTTCGCTTTCATGTCATGAACCATTTTAAAAGTTTTAATCAGTTATGTATACATCAGATTGCTCCGAATAGCGCAAACAACATCTCCTAGAACTTGGTGCTAAGTGATTTTGTTTTTATGATAGACAATCAGTCCTCTCACTCCAGCCACTTTTCATGCATTAAGTTATCTATGGAAGAACTCATTAATGTCTAGACTTAAGCTCAATTTTGTTAAACATTTAGAGTCTCAAAAACTCTGTACATGGAGCTCATTTCAAGCTAAAATCATCAAAAATGCAATATGTCATAGAGACTTTATGTTTACCTTTGATGAAAATTCATTTTTATATTACTTCCACTTGATATGCACTACATCCTTGGCTTAATGCTTGATATGTTTTGAGTTCACATATATGATAATAAAGGCCTACTCTCGTTAAAAGTCACTTGTATGAGATACAATTTAATTGCTATTGTTTATTGACATAACATTCAAGATAAGGTGAGAATTTTCAAAGCTTTCAATTATATGCCAAATCTTTGATTTTAAACCGCTTAAATGTGTGTGAGTAAAAGGAATGAGAAATATTGTTTCAGTATTGATTTAAATTTTTATCCCAAATAATTTCCATGAACATACATGACTTACAATGATTGAGTAAATCTTTCTTATTTTTTCATTAATGTCGAATGGGTCTTGACATGACTATAAGGGTTTTGCTACTTATGAGCTAATCTCTTCTTGATTTCCTATCTCCCTTGAGTCTCTCTTCTATGCACCTGAGCTTATATATTTTGAGAAACTTGAGTTTGCCCCAAGCACCCGGCGTGCGCCGTATTTCTGGCGGTTGGCTTGATCCACCGACCGTCGCTTTCGCGCCGACAGCGTTGAGCAATTACGGTGTCTTGTTTTGCAAGCCTGGCTTGAAGCTACTGAACCTATAATTGCAGGGCATGTTTTTCCGCTTTCACAGCATTAGTTTCTTCTTGCAATGGCGCAATGTCGGCCTCTAGGACATCCACTTTGTGCTGTAAGTCTTGACGGATACTATCTGTTGCCATCTTCAATTGCATTGGTAACTGTTGTGAGAATTGGATCAACATGCAACCCATCGATTCAAGTTCATGAAACATTGGAACCGGAAGAGGAAGAGGAGGAAGTGGTTGGGATGAAGAGGATGATAATAGATGAGGGGAAGACGGTGGAGAATAGGCGGGAGAAGAAGATGGAGAAGGGGGTACGTCGGGAACAATAGGTTGGACTGGGGCAATTGGCGCAACAGTAGTCATGTCATCAGCACGATTTCGGTAGTCTGTTGCGTGGCCGCTTCCGTTCTGTCAATGACAGCATCAACCAAAGCAATCACTTCATTGACAATCTCAGTAATAATGGCCTGCACATCATCTTGGGTTTGTTGCTGCGAATTCTCCCTAGAAGAAATTTCTTCAGATACGGTGGTGGACGCACTTTGTTCTTGCTGCTGATTCTGAGAAGAAGGACCAAAAGACTCCACGTGAATTGAAGTGGCGGTATCGTGGAATACCTCTTCTTCATGTCCGGCATTGGTGCCTTGCACCTGGCTCTCTGATGGACTTATACGGGTGCGTTTCCTGCGAAGAAGTTGGAAAAGTCTTCATCCTCATCCTCTTCATCTTTGAGCACTCGAACAGAGTCTTCATGGAACAAGATAGGAGCATTTGGCGGAGGTTGCGCGGCTTGAATGGCGGGAAATAGGAATGTGAGGATATGGGGAAGACGTGATCGTGGAAGATCACCCTTATTAACATGTTTAATAACCGTAACACATTCACGGTGAATGCACCAAAAATAAAAAAGATGCAAAATTGACAGACTCACGAGAAGCCATGTCAATCATCGAGTAAAAGGGATGTGAAATCCCGTAAGTACGTTTCTGCAAATTCAAGATAGCAACTAAAAATTGCAATGCGGTACGTTCCGGATCAGGGTGACACAGAATGGCATACTCATTAGATGAGTGCCGTGGAAATAATGTGGTCAGGGTGGCGACAGGAAGGAGAGGACCATTTTCCAATCCATCCCGAGGAAGTCGGAACGCTTCAGCAAACGAGGCCAGAGTGATCACTACGCGTGTTGGTAAGCAAAGGATAGGCCAACTCTACTCCGTCGCAGGTGTGGAAGCGATAGCGGCAATAATCTGTGCATAAAATGGGTGACACTCCACTGAATGCCAAGGCAATTCAGCAAAGTTCAAGAGGCCACAAATACGCAAGTACTCACTCACTTCAGGGGTGAGTCCTTCACGGAAGGTAGCAACGTTGGCTAATGCTTCTATGACGCGCACGTGAAAGCACAAGAACACAACGAACACAGAAAACACAGAACACAGAAACACACAGACACAATAGCGATTAACAGTGAAAGAATTAAGATTAAGTAGACACAGGACAACGTGAGACGATCAAAACCCTAATCATCGCGCGGTATTGAAATGATAACCTCCATAATTACGGCATGTATGCATGAGCAAAACCAGTAACACAGGGCGGCGATTAATCATATTTAGATATCAAAACGAGGAGAGTTACAGTCTATATTCATTGAAATACGGAAATAAAAAGAAAATAAGTGACACGCGAAAAAACGAGAAACACGTCAGTAGTGATCAGGCGGTTGGTGATATGGGCGTAACTTTGAACCATTTATTACTTTCGAAAGGGGAACTCCGATCAAGGTAGTCAACCGAAAAGTAGCTAGTCCCACTTGCTCACTAATCCGGTAAGGACCGAACCATCGTAATTTAAATTTCCCAGCAGAATGATTTGCTTTAGCATTATAAAAGAGCACAAGTTGGCCCACCATAAAAATTGGAGTCTTGAGGAAACGATCATGGGTACGGGCTTGCCGCAACTGAACTTCTTGAAGAACCAGTAAACTTTCCCAACGATGTTCATCCAAGGCTCGGAGTGCTTCCAACCAAAATGGCAAAGAGTCTTTGGGCAATAATTTCTGAGTGAGGGCCACGCGGGCTTGTCACTACAATCTCCATCGGCACGATTGGTTACAACCCATAAGCCAGCTTGAAAGGGGTCATTCCGGTTGCCACTTTGTATGTAGTCCGGTATGCCCATAAAACTGCGGGAAGTAACTGGTCCCAACGTTCTGGAGATTCCACGATCAATTTGTGAAGCATAGTCAATAGAGTCTTATTGGTGCTTTCAACCAAACCATTAGCACGTGGATAGTATGGTGAACTAAATTTATGCAGAATTTAAAAAGTGTGCGTTAGTACTCGTATTAAATTGTTGGCAAAATGTGTTCCTTGATCTATCACAAGTTCCAGAGGTAATCCATAACACGAAAAAACGTCCTTCATCGGGCATTTTGCCACCGAAACAGCTGTGGTGGACTGTAAAGCCCAAGCTTCTGCCCACCTGGTAGCGTAATTTGTACAAGTCAGTATATGTCGATTGTTGCTAAGGGTCGTTGGTGGTGTTATTGGCCCAATAAAATCAAGACCCCACTTCTGAAAGGGTTCCAAACGTAATATAGGCTGCAGAGGAAAGAAGTGGTGGTGTAATGGTTGTCCAGACCGTTGAAAAGTGTCACACTACTACACAAACTGAGTCACATCTTTGTACATGGTAGGCCACCAAAGCCCACTTTGCAGAATTTTCCGGTGAGTAAGATCGGCTGCAAAATGTCCACCGGAGGGTATTGAATGTGCCATAGCAATAACCGAGTCTGCTTCATGTGGTGGGATACAACGAAGTAAGACACCAGTATGATCCATGTAGTACAGCTGACCGACAATCAACCGGAATCTGCCACTGTAAACTGCAATTTTTCGTCGTAGAGTAGGGGGAGTATGAGGAGGAAGACACGCGTCAGTTAGGAAAGTTAGCAATGTATCATAGTAGGTAGACAGCACAGGAGGTTTTGTAGATTTGTCCAGAGCCGGCTAAGTAGCATAAATTGCTGGTGTAGTGTCATCAACCCCCACCGGATCTTCACCGGAATCCAATCGAGATAGAAAATCTACCAAGGCATGTGCGGTGCCGGGTTGATGAACAACTTCATAGTCGAATTCCTATAATAATAGAACGCATCAAGCCAAGCGACCACCTAAATGTTGCTGCCGAACCAAATACACAAGCGCGGCATGATCCATGTGGAAGGTGAATTTTTGGCCCAACAAATAATGCCGGAATTTCTTCACAGAGTACACCAACCCGACACATTCTCTTTCGATCACTAAATAGTTTCTTTCAGCAGGGCTAATCGGCGACTTGCATAATAGACAGGCCGAAACCACTTGTCAGTTTGCTTCATTAAGACGCTTCCAATGGCTATGTCTGATGCATCTACAAAGACATGGAACGGGCGTTCCCAATCAGGGGGTTGCAAAATTGGAGCTTGCATTAATAATCCCTTCAAACGATCAAATGCAATTTGGCATTCTGGAGTCCATTCGAACTATCATGGAGTACTAGTCATTAGCCGATTAAGTGGTGTTGCTAAATGAGCTAACCACCGCAAATGTCTACCATGCCACCGGATTTGACCCAGGAAGCGCATAACGTCTTTCGGTGTTGTAGGAACTGGTGCCTTTAACACAGCTGCAACTTTATCCGGATCAACTTGTATTCCTTGTGCAGAGATAATATGGCCGAGGAGTTTGCCACGAGAGACAGCAAACACAGATTTTGCCGATTTCAAGCATAACCGGTATTCGCGGCATTTTTGAAAGCAGCACCGTAAATGATACAGGTTCGCCTTTTCCTAAATAAGGAAAAGTCATCCAGATATACTTGCATAAAAGTAGTCGGGTAGGGTGAAAAGATTTCTTGCATACAACATTGAAATGTGCTTAGAGCATTCCTTAACCCAAATCACATTACCGTACAAGCATAAACACCCCAATTCGTGATGAAAGCTGTTTTCGGAATGTCCTGTTCTGCCATTCCCACTTGGTTATAACCACTGTAGCCGTCCAAAAAGGAGTACATCTCATGCACGGCTACTCTGTCTAGCATTGTGTCGAGAAAGGGGAGAGAAAAGGGATCAGGTAACGTGGCAGCATTCAGTTTTCGGTAATCCACATAGATACACAACTGTTTATTTTTCTTCGGAACAATCACGATCGAAGATATCCATTCAGCGTGCTCAATTGGTACAATGAATCCTACCTTCAATAATCGATCGAGTTCTGCTTTGACTTGTGCTGCATAATTGGGGTTCATTCGGTAACTGGATTGTTTAATTGGCTTCACCTCTGGTTTGAGCACTACCCGCTGTTGATAGATCCGTGGATCAAGACCTTTCGTACCGCGATAGTCCCAAGCAAAAACATTGGAAAACTCACGCAGGAGTCAGATCAACTCTTCTTGAAATGCCTCAGACAATCCTGCCTTAATCTTAACAGGTAGCGGGTTAGCCTCATCACCCAAATTATATGTTACTAACTGATCTTCCGGAACATAAAATTGTCGAGGTTTCATCAGATCGTCAGCTGACTGTAAGAGCTGATGTAGGGTGGCTCCATCTATAGCAACACTATCATCTGCATCCGCCTCTCCAGTCATTGGAGCAACCGTACACGCTGCCGGACTCCACGTGTCCGCGACTGATTAAAGATCTACAGTACCTAAGGAGATCATATCTTTATTGTTCTTCAGAAACGCCCTCATCGTCAGATAAGCCATCCAACATGTGGACTGGCTCCGCTACATATGGTCTGGCATGAAGCTCGCAAGGCTGGATGGCATCCAGTTTAACAACATATTTACGATGATTATCTTTGAAAGTCAATTCCTGCGCTGACCAATCCTGTATAACTTTGGCTTGTTTCAACCATGGTCGACCGAAAAGTAGATTGTAGTCAAGGCTGGATTCTGGTAGTTCTAAGACTACAAAAGTCATTTTGAACGTGGTAGCTTACAAAGTAATTGGGATATTCTGTACTAGTCCCACCGGATGGACTCGTGATTGGTCTGCCATCCTTACAAAAAATTGGACGGGCTCAAGAGCAGTAGCTATATTCACACTCGAATCGCCATCAATTAGCACTTGACTAATCTTTTGATTTTTATGCCAGATAGTGATTAATGGGACTGAATGATCCACCGTAGAATCAGTTTCCGGTTGTATTGTTGCAGTCGTTGGAGTACCGAGAGATCCAGGACTGACCTGTTGTTGAAATTGCTGCCTAACTCCTGGCACCAATGCGAGCGACTATCCCAAAGGGAGTGTAATTGAAGCCTTAGATAGAATCTCACATACCTTATTTGTTTGAATCGTACTCCTCACCACTTCTGATGATGGTTCTGTTGTTACTGGATTAGGATTGTGTTCATTCGTTCTCGCCCTTGGCAGGGGAACCTGTGTTACCGGAATTGGATCAAGAAACACAGTTTTCTCTTTAGCTGCCCATTGGCTAGCTTTGTTATACATTCGCTGCTGCTCACAGATACCAGGTTCGAACACCTCAGCTACTGGTTGCAACTGCTTACCCGATCTTGTCTGGACCACTGCTGCTTGTGATTCCACGGGTGAGATATAGACCATGTTGGTCATCGGGTTCTAACGCTCCTTCTTCCTTTTGTCGTACTCTGCTGCATCCTTACAAAATCTCCGGATGTGGCCAATCTCACCGCAAAAGTGACATTGAGGTGATGGCAGGGAAGTACCGTCCGCTGATGTACTTGCTTGCCATCGATTTGAATTAAAATTGGTATTCTGCTATCCTTGGTAATTTCTATATCCTTGCGACTGATTTTTTCGCATCTGTGGTGGCACGTAATGGGTTGTGGGCTGCCCGGGTTCTTGGATAATGGCATTTATAGCTGCTCGTCCCTGCACCTTGGCATTATATGCACAATTTTCCGTTGAGTGTCCGGTTGTGTTGCAGATGGCGCAATATATCTGATTAAGGGCACATGTAGAACTGGTGTGCCCTGGATTTTTGCACTTGGTGCAATACATCTGTTTAGCCAAGTTGAGAGCAGTATGGGCACCCAAGGACTGAGGAGACAAGGAAGCCAGCGGAGAGAGTCAGAGCAAGGCGAAGGATTAAGTAGACAAAGTAGTCGACGCAGATCTGGCAGATAGGCCTTCAAATTTTTCCAAAACAACATCTTTATAATAGTGATTTTTATCACTAACCATCATTGTAAATATCATTTCATATTTTTGTAGCTCCATTTTGTGCAATCCAAGGATTCCTTGAGCTTGAGGAGCTTTAGAAGTACCTACTTGTCAGTTTTCACATTTTTTAGACTTCGTTTGAACCTCCAAATTGGGTAGAGAACCTAATTTTTAACTAGGCCGGACACTAGGTCTGGACAAGGCCAAAACCTAGTCAAAAACTATAAATAGAGCTAGAGAGCTCATTTTTGAGGTTAGCTTGTAATAGTTTTGAACTTGTATGAGCTTTTTGAAAGTAATCTAAGAACTCCATTGCTTCTCATCCTTTGTCTTACTGTGTGTGCGCGTGTGTGTGTATGTGTGTGCATGTTAGTGTGCTTCTCACTCACGCACTTGTGCCTTCACTTGCTCGAGGTCTTCATACCATCCTCACGTCTTCCCGGATTGACATTAAAGGAGGTGCTACTCATCACTGAGCTACACCAAATTTTGGTGCCGTTGCCGGGGATCGAGCTTTGAGGACGAGCGTGTGATGGTAAGTCGTAGATTTGGGACGTTGGCGTTGTAGGTAATTTCTTCACTTTTCTTATTTTTCTTTTCCTCATCTCATCATCATCACCATCATCATCATCACCATCTCCCACCTCCATCTCCATCATCGCGAAAATTTTCAGTTTTTGATCATATCACCTTCTTTACCTCATTTCCCTCATTCCATTTGTGAGAGAGAGCGAGAGAGCAATATTGTGTGCCTTGTGTTTGCATGTTTGTTGAGTTTCTTGCAGGTTCCAGCAGCATCATCCCCTCCAGCACGTTGCGCAGGTACGGAAATGTGCAGAACTGTCTCGCAGTTGCCAGCTTCTGTCGATCGCGATTGACAGAAATTTTCATCTTTTGGTAAAACTGAGTGCACCACAGTAGTCTAGAGACCTTGCACAGCACAGATCCACAAAAATTTTTGAAAAAATTGCAAAATTTCAGTCCATCGCGATTGATAGCCAGTCAATCGTGATTGACACTGTTCATCGCGACGGACAGCCTGTCCATCGCGATTGACAGACCCCGACGGACACGTGTCCATCGCGACAAACACCCCTGTCCATCGCGACCGACAGAAAAATCGCGACTGACACCCCCTTTTGCCGAGATTCCTGTCCATCGTGACATATAGAGCTCCGATTGACACAAATTCACAGAAAAGCCCAAAAATTTCAATCCATTGTGACTGATACCCTGTCCATCACGATTGATACCTGTCCATCGCGATTGATACCTGTCCATCGCGATTGATACCTGTCCATCGCGATTGATACCTGTCCATCGCGATTGATACCTGTCCATCGCGATTGACAGCCCAGTCCATCGCGATTGACAGCCAATTTTGGCCAATTTTTTAGGGTTTTTTAATTTGAGGATTTTGGCCAATTTTGGACATGGATCATGGACTCTAGAGCACATAAGGAGGCTATAGGCAAATAACCCAAGGAAAATCTGTTTGTCTGTTGGCCTGTCTGAACCCTGTTTTAATCCCTAAAGCCTGAACTGACATAACTTCCTCATACGAAATCCGTTTGCTGTGATTCTTGTTTTGTTGGAAAGCTTGTGGGGAGTACAACCAAAACTTCCACTGGTTATGTGAAAATTAATATCAAGATTATTAGATAGGGGTTTTTGAAAGTGACCATACCCCGAGGTAGGAAAACTGAGGGATCCTTGGGATTGTTTTCCATAAAAGCAAGGGATAATTTGGTCTGTGAGTTACATGCATGAAAGTGGTCTATTGTGTCATTTGAATCTAAGTCTTGAGCTAACCGTGGGACTTCTATAGGTCCAGCAAGAGCACTTGAGGGCATTCTAAGCAAGAGTAAGTGCAAGCTTGGGATCACGCGTCCTGGGCACACCAGGGCAACAACACAAAGAAGGAAACTCAAGGTTGGAAAATCCTCAACACCCTCTATCAATTCCTAGCTTAGGCTAAGAACGACTAGTGCTAGGAGTAAGTCAGGGCAACGATAGGCATCAATCAAGTTGAAGACTACCTATGCACTCAAGTTCAAGATTAAACATAATTTCTTCGTGATGCGATAACCTTAAAGGAAAGAATCTAACGTGGAACGATCAACTTACAGTGCGAAAATTAACTCAAATATTCCTGACAACGTGATTTCTGACAAGAGCATAAACATGGTAACCACTAAAAAGAATCAAGTGACTGATACAAAAGAACTCAGCAACGAGGTTGTACTTGGGCAAATTTGGGCTATTCAATTAGGCTTATGAACCTTAGATCAGGGCGACATCTAGGGAGAGATAGACAAAGTCTTAGGTCTTCAGAGGCTAGTTTCAACCACACTGCTAGGTCTTGGGCCCAGCAGTTCAGCCACCACTCATACTACCCTAGCTCTGAGACCAGTGAATCAGAGATGTCTCAAGGCATGGACCGACCTACGGGAAGTTCAGGAGTGCCATACTTGCACAGGGTAGAAGGCCCGTACAAGACGCAGCTGGAATACCTTAGAACCAACCGATTAGGTGCCAGCATCTATGAGGACTGTCTAGGAAGATCCGTGGTCCAGATTAAAAACCTTGACCAATCCATAGGACTAGAGCACCCAGCTGTCAAGTTTGAAAACGGAGCATACTTGGACAAAGAAGGAACCATATACGTAGTCACCAGTCACCCAGATAGGACGGACAAATTTGGAAATGTGATCCCAGAAGCGGATTTAGGTGACCTAGAGCAAGGAAACATGGGTACAGAACCTAGAACCCCTCGAGGCAAATCGGTTCTCACTAGGATTATCACACCAGAGTGGATTCCCCAGGATAATAAGAGCATAGATTTGCTCCTCAATCGAGAGACTGACGAAGCCTTTTGGAGGTATAAATCTGACCGGCCAAATGATATAGGAACAATCATAATCTATGAGTTTAAGGATCCAGATAGCCCAGGCAGAGTGACCTACTTAGATCACGCTTCAGAGAGGATCTTTGTGGTTACAGAACATGATAGACATGCTTACACTTGGAAGGGTGAATTCGTTTTCCCCCAACCAAGATCGAATGTGTCCTATGGTCACCTTGGAGGTGGAACATCCCAAGCTCATGGAACTCAAAGAGACAGAAGTAGAGATAGGCTAGAAGTAAGCTTTGCTAACCCAGGGGGCAGAGAACGAACAAGGACAGAAACAAATAGAGTAGAACCTGAGGGTCATAGAGCCCCAGGAAACCGGAGAAATGCCGATGATTTTCCTTTGCCCAGACCAAGAGAGCACACGAGGACCCTGAGACCGACCCAGCTAGTTAAGTCCATGAAGAACTACTTCGATGGCACTGGAGATCCATACGATCATGTGGCTGAGTTTAGGCAAGTCTTGAGAGCTGAACAAGTGGAGGATCTATTCACACAGTACAATGCCTTTGGTCTAACCCTTAGGAACACAGCCCTTACGTGGTTTCAACCATTGAATGAGAGACAGTTCAGGAGTATAGACCAACTCCTAGAGGCTTTCATTATTGAATTCTCTAAGAGTGGCATAAGACATAATACCTCCTCGTTGATTCACAGCTTCAAGCAAACCCCTCAAGAAACCGTGAGACTTGCAGGAAGAAGATTTAGGCAATACTTAGAAAGATGCCCTGTTTCGGAGCTACCCACACCAGCTAAGCAAGTGGCTTTATTCTTGGATGGATTGCTAAGTACCAAATTGAGATCTTATGTGTACTTGAAGGACCCTAGGACTATAGAAGAGTGTGTACGCATGTGCATTGACATCGAGGATAACCTAGGGGAGGAGTTAGAGCTTTCCAAAATATACAAAGATTCTGATAGTGCCTCTAGCCTCTCTTCCACGCAATCCACATCAATTGAGTAACTCGCTGAGAAAGTGGCACAAAAACTAGGTGTCTCTAGCAAACAAATCCCAAGGTTTGCCCCAGTGAAAAGATGCTATACTTGTGGTGGCGACCACCTGGCGAATGTATGTCCCATTATGGCTCAACCCCAAGTAAATCCTAGTAGCCAGTACTGCACCATAGAACGGAGGTACACCAATCACACCGCGCAAGTTTGCCCCTACAATAAGCAAGCCGTTAGGCAGATGTACCCTCAACCATACCCTCAACAAGGCAGATACCAGAGTCAGTACCCACCACAACAGTATACTAGGCCTCATCAAAATTACCAACCGCAATATCAGGCCCAACTGAGACCCCAGCCAGTGCTAGCACAACAACCATCTACTCCTACTAATGTAATCCCTGTAAAGTATGCAGCTGCAGAAGAAAATGTGAATAGAGCCATAGTCCCAATGACTCCATTACTTTCAGAAAGTGACCCGAGTGACCATAGCTTTGATTCTACACATATTGATAGTCCCCAGGCCTACTACATGCAGTCTCCTGAACATGGTGAGTCCTACTATAGTGAAGAGCCAAATGAACCCAGTTGGGAGTCAGATTACACAAACGTCATGTATGCAAACCCCAACCCTAGACCTCAACCTAGGCAGGTAAGACCCCCATTCCCTAGAGGACCATGCTACAGATGTCAGGGAGATCATCTCATTCGTGATTGTCCCTTGCCTCCACCTACACAACCCCACTCAGTGACGATTCAGGGCTTTTGCCAAGAGTGTGGAAAGGAGCATCTCTTACGAGACTGCCCTAAGAATCCTAATAATATGCCAAAAATCACTCCTATTAACGTTATTGGGTTAGTGGTAGATTCCACAGGAAGTGTCACTTCCACTGCACCCATACAGGTAGTCACTAGAGCTCAAGCATTGCAGCAAAACCAAGGGGTAGGCCAAGAAAAGAGCCAAGATGTTAGTGAAACAGAGAGCACGACAAAGAAAAGGACTAGAGCTTGGAGAGATAGTCGTGAAAGAATGAAAAGGCAATGGGCAAAAAAGATGAGTGAACTCGAGGAAAGCCTCAGAGAAACAAAGGCCTGGATAACTGAACTCACATCTCAAACTCCCTCTCACACTACCCCACCTCCACCATTCCCAACTCCATCCGACCCGCCACCTTCCAACCCACCTCACACAATTCCACCACCCCCAAGAGTAGGATCAGTCCTAGCAGATCCCACTCCCGAGGACCTTAATATGATGCTTAAAGCATATCAGGCGAGAATCCAAGAAGGATCAGACGTAACTGATCATGAAAAGTGTTACCCTAGAGCAGAACTAGAGCTAGAACGAACCAAAATTTGTGCTAAGATGGTGGAATTGGCTCAGACCATGTTTGAAGCCAGTCGCCTATTTAACATCTCTAGTTCAGCGAAGACACAGTTACACTTTGGTGGACTGTTAGAAAGAATAGAGAAGCTGATTGCACAATCAGAAAAGGAACCCGCCTCTCAACATAAGGACAAGACAAGTGAAGGAGCAAGTCTTCCTGCCCCAGAAGCCTATGTGCCAGAAGCCTATGTGCCTAACTCTACGGAGCCAGACACATCATCTTCTATGAATCGGTTTTCACAAGAATTCCTACGAGAGATTCAAGAAGACAAATGGGCTAAAGAAAGTGAAGTCCCTCCTCCCATTGAACTTGTGGATGACGCACATGACCAATTCTCACAAGACATCCCATCCATTTATGAGGAGCAGGAAAGCACCCACTCTCAGGAAAGATTAGACTTTGAGTCTAACTCTTTACAAGAATTACCCTTCACGGGTCCATGGGAAGCTAAATCTACATGTATGAGAGCGCCCACGGTCATGGTACGGAATGAGGACTCAATCATACCTAGGAACACAGAGGTAGTGAAAAACACTAAAGTACAATGCAACCTCACCTTAGAAGAGCTACTCAAAGTAAGGCCAGAGCTATGGAAACATGTAGCCAAACAAGTACCAGAGATAGCAAAACCTCGTTCCTAGGTAGGATCCCAAAGAACAGTGCCCAAAATACCATTGGACAAGATAGGAGACATGAGTGAAGCAAAGAGGGAAACACATATCTTCCTATCACCCATCAAGGATACACCACCAAGGCCATTCTAGACTCAGGCGCAGGTGTTGCAATTGCTACCACTTCCCTATGGAAGCGTTGGGGCAAGCCAGCACTCAGGCCCACAAGGATGAAATTGCAAATGGCCGATGGTCATATTGAGAGGCCCTTAGGATTGCTAGAAGGAATAACTCTCACCACATGTGGTGTTGAGTTCGAGCACACATTTGCTATATGTGATTTTAGCAAAAATCATGCCTATGAGATGATTTTGGGAAGACCCTTTATGCGACAGTTGCAAGTGGTACAGGATTGGGGAACCAATTCTTTGTACCTGCAACACTTAGGTGTTACGACCAAAGTGAATCTCAAAGATTACTCTCATAGAGATGTCCCTCCTATCCAATGGAACCCCATCCATAGAGCCAAAGATGATACAGAATCGGTGCATTCCATAGGATCAAGATCCTCATGGATGCATGAAGATACCCAGTTGTGGATGTGCAAAGTAGCAGTAGAAGAAGAGAAGAGAGAGAAAGCCAGAGAGGTAGGTGCTCATGAAACACATAGACCCATTCAAGACCCAGCCTATGCACCTGTAGTATTTCCTGATGAAGAATTTGAACCTCACGGCTGGGCAGAAATCCTAGCAACAATGGATGTAGCCATCAATGAGGAACAATGGACACCCCACTGTGATGAGGATGGCTATGACATTTCAGTCTTCTCCATAGAGCCAATCATGGGAGAGGCAGTGTTAGAAGAGTGTGAACCTAGCCCTGATGCATTTGAGGATGCAAGTGACTCCGATCTAGAGTCAATCATTATGGACGCACCTTTTGCATCAGATGAAGAATACTTCCATGAAGTAGAATTTCAACCCCAGAGGCACGGAGAGCTTACGAATGACGTAAGGCTAGCCACACAAGTGACCCTGAAGGAAGAAGGAAAGAAAAGAAAGAAGAGAGAAGTCACACCAGAAGAGGAAGAATCTTTGTTTGAGGTCCCGGAAAATTTTAAGAAATATGAGATAGATGACAGGAGAGTCATGATCAGAATGCCTAAACGAGAGGCACAATCAGGAGAGGCCTATGATAACAAAGAAACCACCAAGAAAATAGTAGTGTCCCTAGAAGAAGGAGAGGAGAGATGCACGTACATAGGCCATGATCTGACAGAAGAGGAAGAACAAGAGCTAATAGCCTTGCTAAGAGAATACAGAGATGTATTCGCTTGGAGTTACAAGGATTTGAAAGGAGTGGACCCTGACATATGCTCACACACCATCCCCATGACCTCAGATGCCAAACCCTCTAAGCAAAAGCCATATACATATAATGATAATTATGCGACTAAGATCAAAGAGGAGATAGATAGACTGGTAGAAGCTGGATTCATCTATGAAATTGAGCACACTGAGTGGGTATCCCCCATCGTAGTGGTGCCCAAGAAAAATGGAAAGCTGCATGTATGCATTAACTTAAAGAAGGTTAATGCAGCCACCATTCGTGATAACTATCCGCTTCCTATCACAGAGCATCTCTTAGAAAGAGTGGCAGGCAAGGAAGTGTACAGCTTCCTTGATGGATTTTCGGGCTACAATCAAGTAGCCATAGCTCCTGAAGATCAGCATAAGACAGCTTTTGCTACTGAATGGGGCATATTTGCCTTTAGAGTAATGCCATTTGGGCTTACCAATGCACCCGCTACCTTCCAGAGACTAATGTGCCATGTATTTAAAGAGTTCTTGAGGAAGAACTTAGAAGTCTATGTGGATGATCTTTGTGCTCATTCCAACATTAGACAAACCCATATTCCTGAACTCAGACAAATCTTTGACAAATGCAGAGAATATCAAGTCTGCCTGAACCCAGAAAAGTGCGTTTTTATGGTCAAGCAAGGCAAGATTTTAGGACACATCGTGTCAAAGAATGGCATATCCACTGATGAAGAGAAAGTGAGAGCCATTGCAGAGCTACCTAGGCCAAAGAATGTCAAGGAAGTACAAGCTTTCATGGGGCATTGTGGTTATTATCGACGGTTTATACACATGTATGCCATCATAGCAAAGCCTCTGTATGGACTTTTGACTAACTTTGAGTGGACTGATGAGTGTGAGAATTCCTTCAATGAGCTTAAACGGCGATTATGTTCAGCACCAATCTTAACCACACCAGATTGGAATAAGCCTTTCCATGTGCATGTGGATGCGTCCAATTATGCTATTGGGTGCGTACTCGCGCAACCTACTGGTGAAGGTAATATGGATCTTCCAATTGCCTATGCTAGTAGACAATTGAATGCAGCTGAACGAAATTATACCACTACGGAGAGAGAAGGACTAGGCATGGTATATGCAGTTAAAAAGTTTAGAAATTATTTGCTTGCAAATAAGTTTAAATTTTTTACTGACCATCAGGCACTGCTATATCTCGTGAACAAGCCATGCAATACAGGTAGATTAGTAAGATGGTTTCTCTTACTAATGGAATATGACTTTGAGGTAGTAGTGAGGAAAGGAAGAACTCACCTGAGAGCAGATCATCTCTCAAGGCTCACATCAGGAGAAGCCCCACAAGGAGTGTCAGATGACCTCCCTGATGCTTACTTGTTTAATTTGGAAGTGGTGCCACAGTGGGCTAAGCCATTAGTGCCAGTATTGACATACGGGCCTAACCACCCAGTAATAAACACACAAGACAAGGAGGTAGTAAAAGCCCAAAAGTATCACATCATGGCAGGAAGTATGTACAAACACACAAATCAAGGGATCTTGGCTTGTTGTGTGGAAGAGGATGAGTACGCTAAATGGTTGCAATTAGCACATGTAGGTGCATTAGAGCAACACTACTCAAAGCAACGAACCCTACAGACACTAAGGAGACTCGGCGTGCATTGGCCTACTATGGAGGCTGATGTCCAAAAGTTGTGCAAGGAATGCCCAAGCTGTTGCACTAAACCACCTGTGGAACATGCCACTCTTTATCAACTGTCCATAGTGCCAGAGTGGAGTGAACCACTAGTATCCCTCCTGAGGACGAAAACATGCCCTCCAGACATGACTCTGGCTAGGAAAAGGAGTTTAGAACAAGAAGCCCAGGATTACTCACTCATTGGTGATAATCTATACAAGCGTGGTAAAGATGGTTACGTGAGACTATGTGTCCATGAAAGTGAATATCTCAAGATCTTGGAAACTGCTCACCAAGGAGTAGCAGGAGGACATTTTGGACCAGATCGGGTGATCAAGGCAATACTATTTGCGGGCTTCTGGTGGCCAACCCTTCACATGGATGCACATACCTATGTGAAACGATGTGATGTCTGTCAGAGAACTCAGTATCCTATACGTAAAGATGAGATTCCACTGAAACCTATGATGGGTGGACGTGCATTCTCTAAGTGGGGAATAGACTTCATAGGTCCTATTAATCCCCCAGCTAAGGGTTCTCATGCAGAATATATCATTGTTGCGACAGACTATCTAACAAAGTGGGTAGAGGTAAAAGCTACGACGAGGAACGACGCTCAAACAACTGCTAAATTCTTGTTTGAGAATGTATTCACGAGATACGGGCTACCTATAGAGCTAGTAAGTGATAGGGGCACTCACTTCTTGAATGAAGTGATTGAAAAGCTGCTCCAAGAATTCTTGGTAGTTCATAAGAAGTCTGCCCCCTATCACCCTCAAGCAAATGGCCAGGCTGAGAGCACCAACAAGATTCTGTGCAATGTGTTGACGAAATTAGTGAACAATAAACGCTCTGATTGGGACAAACAGCTACACCATGCTGTTTGTGCATACTGAGTCGCCTACAAAACGGTCCTCCAAGCCACCCCTTTCAGATGGTGTTTGGCCAAAATGCAGTGCTACCATCAGACTTCTTAATACCAACACTAAAAGTAGCACAAGAGCATGAATGGACGGATCATGAACTCTCTTCTAGGATCTTTGACCTAGAACGATTAGGAGAAACAAGACTGAGGGCAGCTGCAGGGATATATGCAGCTAAGAAATGACAGAAGGCATAATTTGATGCCCACATTAAGGATAAAGGTTTGAAGGCAGGCGACCTAGTACTAGTATACACGTTGAAACAACATGCGAGGAAACTGGAGAAGAGAGGCTACGGACCCATGATCATTAATAGAATCTCAACAAGTGGAGCAGTGCAACTAGCCACATTAGAAGGCGATGTTCTTCCAAGCTACATAAGCGGGTGCAGGGTCAAGTTATATCAGGAATCTCTCACAGAGGAAATGCTAAGTCGACTCAATATTGCCAAGAAACGCAAAGAAGAAGAAAAGCGAATTCGAGAAGAAGCTCAAGCAGAAGCTCTAGAGCGCATACGGAGAATGAAATTAAGAAGAAACGGTAGAGAGCAACCTAGGCCAGATGCCGATGCAGATCAAGGATATCACATGGCTATGTGTGAAGTTTCAGGTATCAGCTCCCATAGGATAATTGATCGACGTCCTTTTATAACCTTAGATATAGGACAAGGAAAGGGTGCAAGGACTGTAAGAGCCTTGATTGACTCAGGTGCAGCCACTAGTGTTGTTAAATTGTCTTACTGTCAAGAGTTGAAATTAACTGTCAACCCTATTGAAGCATATCTCATAGGATTGGGAGGTGTGGAAACCCCTTGCATGGGCGAGGTGGAACTTCCCCTCTATATTCAAGACGAAGTAATGACAGTCAAAGTACTAGTGTGTCAAGATGAGGACCTCACTGAGCCTCTTGTCTTGGGTCAGGACTGGATCTATGATCATGCGGTCAACCTAAACCTAAGAAGTGGACTTCTTCAGGTATGGGTAAATCATAGTCGAATTACAGTTGAATTGGAAAATGAGGAACTCAAGGAACTAGGTAAGGCACGAACTCCTGGTCCTTCCAGGGGTGCACATGAAGTTGACAATGTTATTTTTGTCCAAAAATGTATGATGCAGAAAGAGGATTGTCTCAACAACGGAGTCAAGGATAAGACGGTACTCCCTTCTTTTCCAAAGGCCAGAAGGATGCAGCAGCCAACGGCAGATCAAATACAGAAGAAGCAGAACACTACCTATACTAGAGGCCAAAAAAAGGAGCAAAGCAGATTGTTTCAGCCAATGAAACAAGTATGGAGGCGAAAAGGCGAACACCCTGTTCCTACCAGGCCAACACCACGGCCAAAACCTTTTATTAGTAATCAACAACACGACACTAATAAGAAGTCCTTCATAAATTCTTCTGCGAAAGTGAAGTCTATTAAGAAGTCAATGAAGGCCAGCCCACAATCACGACAAATCTGGGTGCCTAAGGCTTGCTTGTGGGCTCAAATAGCTACACCAAGGCCAAACCCTGTACAACATGTTTCACTCACGCAAACATCTGAGGCCCAGTCTTACACATCACGCACTAACACATATTCTTCCATGGGCACAAGTAGAATCACTCGTAAATGGGTCCCTAAAAAGCCCATTCAAGTAAATACCCTATCACACTCTCCAGAGCCTCCACAAAGTCAAAATCAAAACCTATCCATTGCATTTGGCAACCTAAAACTTGTAATAAACCCCCGGACCCCAATTGTAAATCCATGTCCACCTACTAACTACTTCACTCTCACACCACATCATTCCGCTTAGCTCTTAGGTCTACACAATTCCTAACTACACACACAAGCACCGAGCACTTACTGACCCCCTAACCTCTCCCGAACCTCATGTTAATGTTGTAACAGGGGACACAGTGTCATTTTTGTGTCCATTGCAATGTTAACATTTATTCATATATTCTCACAGAACCAGCTGCGAAGTTTTCAACATGGCTGAAGCGGCAGGAACTAGTTCTCAAACAGAAACGAGCCAGCAAGTGGTGGACTTAGACAGTTTACCCGTTTTGCCTAAGACAAATGAAAAACCAGAAGAATTGAAGGCCATCATAATCATACCTATTGCGGACCCTCCCAGTGGCCATACCATGCCTGTAGGAAAAGCTTCCCACTGGTTTAGTGAAATGGCAAGACCCTTGGGAGAAGGAACATACCTATGGGAATCAGAGTTGGACTTCAATGGGAAGCAAGGTAAATACCATTTCTTTACAAGAGAATTCGAGAAGTTACAGAATGCAGAAGGTCTACGTTCGATATGGGAGAAGGCAGGATTGGATGCATATTTCAGTGCACGGCTTCCAAAGCCTGACTTCATGCGATGCTACTATCTCATCAACACCTTGACTCCAAACAAGAACCCAAAAGGTGCAAGCTCATTTGTGATTCCATCTCTGACAAAGGGGAATGAGCTCAAGAGGTTCAGGCTATCAAACAACTTGGTGAGAGAGGCCCTAGATATGCGCGGAATGCATATTCCTACAGAGAAGGAAACCCTAGTGCCGGATTACATGAAGAATCGAAGCCTCACCAAACTCAAGGACATGGTGTCCATGACGCCTAATATTGCAATACACCTTCGCATGTGCATGCAACACTTTGCTTTTCCTGCACAAGATAGATTCACCATGCCACCCAAAAAGATTTGGTTTAGTTTGTATCTGGCAGAGACACAGAGCCTCACCATCAACTTACCCCACTGGATAATTGATCAGATACACCTAGCTCACAAACGATGGCCGCGGAAACAGGTTTTATATGGATGTTGTGCTCTGACGAGAATAATTTATAGGTGTTTGGCTTATGACATCCCTATTCAACGGGCCCTAATGTGGAATCGTATAGAGCAGTTTAGAGGCAGGACATCCACTGGACCCCCTTCTAAGAAGATGAGAGGCACTGTCCAAGTCCCATGTGCTCAACCACGTGGAGCCACCCTAACACCAGACGTCACCCCTCCACCCCGAAGAGTCCGACCATTCACACTCCGACTTCCAAGACGCAGCACCAATGGGCCTAACTTGATATTTCCTCCAGTCCCAACAGATCTTGAATTTCCTAGTGGTGCACCTTTGGAAGAACTCACGAATGAAGACTTCGAACAATTATTACAAGATGTAGAGCTGGAGGCAGATGAGGCACAACAAGTGGAGAACGTGCAAATGCAGGAAACAACCTCCCAAGCACCTGTCACCACAGTTGAAGTGGATGAAGAGGATGATGAAGATGAAGAACAGGAGGAAGATGAGGAGGATTATGATCAAGAGCATCATGATGAGCAACAAGAAGTGCCAGAAATTCTAGGTGCACCTGCATATACAGCTCAACTACAAAGGTTATACGACACAATCAAAGCAGTACAAGAAAGGCATCAACTCTCTCTTGTATCAGGTCAAGCTTTGATGCAAGAAATGCTATCAGATGATGGGGTGGATCAACATTTCATTGACACCCTCAAATTAGTGTCAGAATCTTTAGGAGTTCCGGAGGCTGTCCACAGAGCAGTCCGCCAGTCCGTGAGGTATGACAAACGCAGAGTTGACACATTACCACGAGCAGGTAAGACTATCAGGATACCCGTCACAGAACAAGAAGTACCCATTGAAACCACAGCTACCCCCACCACCACCATTGACCTCTCTGCTGAAACCTTCGTTCAGACATCACCCATCTCACCCCAGCATCCCCCATCACCACCTTCTCCAACCCCACCACCACCTCCCACCATGGAAGAAACGACCGTCATCACCTCTACCTTCACTTATAACCCATCCTCATTCACATCATTCTCATTTCGAGAACCCACCTCACAAGACACCCTCTTCTCTTTCGTCACCAATCCCTTGTACACTTCAACCCTTCTATCCTCCGAACCCATAACTGGCCATCCCATAATTCCAAGTGTGGTTGGAAACCCGGCACCCACAGAAGGCACCCTGTGTTTCCCAGCCTATCCCCCAATACGGGTACCTCCAATCCCTGACCCTCACTTCCCATCTGGCCCCTACACCTCTTTCAACCTGACCTCACCACCCCAATACCCGTCCTTTGTGGAGCAGTTCATCCGCTCTCCAATGTTTCAGAGGCACATTTCCCCGCTGTTCGCAATGACATCAATTTACACGAACACCACACTCACTTCACCTACCATACCCACCTACATGGTAGCCCCTGTACACACCACTCTGTCTGACCCAATGGACATTTCACCCACCACAGCACCTCTCCCCACGATTCCACCATCTCCACCTCCCTTACCCCCCACCTCACCACTCACCGCATCATTGGCACACACAGCATTCACTACCTCCCTCCCCAATCCCACCTCCCTTGCATTCCAAACTTTTCCCCTTGCATCTCATAATGTAAATAGCACGTTCAATACATTACTTCAGTGTGCACATCAACTACAACAAGAATACCATCAATTGGAAGAACGCACTACTGCCCTCCAGGCAGAATCTCAACGTCTGCAAGCTAGAGTCACCACTCTTGAAGCTGATTACCAAACGCTCCTAAGCGAGCATACCACCTTACAGCAGGCTCACTCTGAATTGGAATCAAAGACATCAATAGTAGATGATCAAGCAGTCAAGGAACTAGAAACAGTACTCCAAGCGCAAATGATATCTAATGCTACACTCAAACGCAACCTTGGGCTATTAAGGAAGCATATGGCAGCAGCACTAGAAGAGAACAAGAGGCTTCGGCAACAAAACCAAGACAACTTTGAAGCCGCTATGGAAGGAACTACAGGAGCAACCATTAGCCCTACCAAGTATAGAGCAGTCCCATCAGAAGACATTCGCATCTTACTCGAGGAGCATGCGAATTTCTTGGAGTCATATGAAAAGTTAGAGACTGAATGTGCAGATCTAAGGAAGCAGATAGCCAGTGCCCCCACAGCTCAACAGGAACCAATAATCTTGCAACCCTCTACCGAAGAATTAGAGACCCTCCGAAACAGGTGACCAAACTCCAAGCACACCTCTTACCATATGAAAGGCCACCCTCGCCCACTGAAGAACCAGAACCTCAAACAATGGTGGAAATCCCCGTAGATGATAGCTATGAAGAGCCGTACGAGCCGATGCCAACACCCGGTGGTCGGACTACAGAGGAAGGACAAGACACTTTAGAAATTCAAGTTCCAGATTGGGTCAAAAGGGTCGAGAAAGTGGGTAAGACACATGATGATCGCGTTGCTGTGCAAATGCAATCTCTCACAAATCTGGAAGAAACTGTCCTTCGGTCTTCTTACTTTCAGAACCTATCCCACCAACGGTTAATCACAACATCAGAGTCGCAATACATGCCTTATTTTGTCTTGCTACATGATTATAATGCAGAAGTCAAAAGACATACAGGGAAGGAGCCCACATTCGCCACTCAATTTGAGCTAGGGGATTTACCGACAGATGCGCGTGCGGGCTCAATTTTCCAGCCTAATTGGCGTGCACGTCTACTAACCGATTACCCTGAGATGATGAGCACCTGGGCAACCATGCCACTATATATCAAGTATAATCCATGCTATTGCCCAGTGGTATGTCGCAGATCCTGGCAAGCATTTGCAATCAAGGTACGCAACAATAAAGAATGCTCGGCTTGGGTTAACTATCCATATTTTGCTCCGCCTTGAGGGACCCCAACCATAGCCTACATGATATCAACAATTCGGCACTGGTCTACATGTCTAAATAATGTACCCGACATAGCAGCAAAAATGTGTATGAAAATATTCGAGCTCATGACCATTGTCTTCAAAACCTTTCGGAAGGTACAAGCTCCATATATCTCTGCCCCTGGATTCTCTCAAGGTAACAAGGATTTAGTCTATGACATGAGCCAGACTCCCTCAGTCACTATAATCTTTGCCTGGCATGCACGAATAAAGTACTTACCCGCATGCTTCAAGCAGACATTTGAGGAAATGTTCTCTACAGAATTCTGGGAATATCATTCAGAAATTTTCATTCCCAGACCCACACATTTGCTACACCTATTCGTAGTAGAACAAGCGATCCATGCAGATCAGTTACGTCTGCCACATCCAGACATTCCAGGACCAATTGATTGGGATCGTATGATGACAGACTTGGCCAGAGGACTACGCATACAAGAACACCAGCTTGCCATTCAGGTTGTGGAATATTACATCCAACACTCCCAGCAACAAGGGTCTGTCAGGGACGACAGACGCGAGAGAGGGGTGGGGTGTTGAGAGCAGTATGGGCACCCAAGGACTGAGGAGACAAGGAAGCCAGCGGAGAGAGTCAGAGCAAGGTGAAGGATTAAGTAGACAAAGCAGTCGATGCAGATCTGGCAGATAGGCCTTCAAATTTTTCCAAAACAACATCTTTATAATAGTGATTTTTATCACTAACCATCATTGTAAATATCATTTCATATTTTTGTAGCTCCATTTTGTGCAAGCCAAGGATTCCTTGAGCTTGAGGAGCTTTAGAAGTACCTACCTGTCAGTTTTCACATTTTTTAGACTTCGTTTGAACCTCCAAATAGGGTAGAGAACCTAATTTTTAACTAGGTCGGACACTAGGTCTGGACAAGGCCAAAACCTAGTCAAAAACTATAAATAGAGCTAGAGAGCTCATTTTTGAGGTTAGCTTGTAATAGTTTTGAACTTGTATGAGCTTTTTGAAAGTAATCTAAGAACTCCATTGCTTCTCATCCTTTGTCTTAGTGTGTGTGTGCGTGTGTGTGTGTATGTGTGTGCATGTTAGTGTGCTTCTCACTCACGCACTTGTGCCTTCACTTGCTTGAGGTCTTCATACCATCCTCACGTCTTCCCGGATTGACATTAAAGGAGGTGCTACTCATCACTGAGCTACAAGCCGGATCATCTATTACATTCTTACTGGCTTTCAGCCACTCCAATTCTTCAGTGAATCCCCCAACTTTATGCTCTAGTTGCAGGGCCATTGCAATAACAGCATCCAGTGTCATAGGCCCCACACAGCGGATAATCATGATTTGTCTTAGCTGTGGGGTCAGACCGTTAATGAACCACTGGGTTATAACATCATCCGATAAATTAGCATGTGCTGGAGGCAATTGTCTTAAATGAGTTCTAAACAATGTGGCATATTCCTGAACAGTCTGGTGCGGCTTCTATCAGTTGTTCTGCAAATAGTCGAAGATTTTGGCGAGATTCTTCTTCAACTGGAACCTCTGTAAAAATGCATCCCTTACCGCATCATAGTTAACGAAATGGTTGATATCATACTCTCTTAACCACCTCGCTGCTTCATTGACTAATGTTGCCTGAAATATGATGGCCTTGTATGTCGGATCGGGTGGATGGTTCAGCACTGCATAGCTTATCTCAAAGGTTCGCACATGTGCATCAGGGTCGTCACCTGGAAATCCACCAAACTTTGTGTAAGTCACCCCGGTTGGAACCGGTCGAAGTGGAGGTGGTTGTTGTTGTTGCTGCTGTTGTTGCTGTTGTTGACCACTCATTGTGCTATTAGTGATACCGTTGCTGTCTCCTGAGTTTTGAGGGGGTGTCTCTTGTCCTTTAGAATCTGTATTATCAGATTGCTCACCTTCCAGCTCAAAAATAGCGTTCAGTTTTTTACGTATTTCCAAATCAAATAGCCTATCCTCCGCTTTGGTATCAAACGTAAGCAAGCTTACCCCGAATAGTGGTGTACGTAATAAAGATCCACCAGAGAGTATTGCACTGTCACCGGAAAACTATAAATTCCCACCAACTCGTATCAAACTTTCACCGAAACTTATCAAACTTTCACCGAAACAGGGTATACTTCCTCCGGTAACGATCTCTCTGGATAACACAACTCTATCCTCGGAAAGGTTCAAATTCTGAGCCGATGGTAGCAAATCAACTGAGCACTGCATCCCTGTACACTCTGAAGTTACTGCACCTTCTTCAAAATGCACCAGAATTATACCGGAATCTACCGAAATCTCATCATTTATCACCGAACTGGTATCGGAATCTCTACTAACTGGCTCCGATTCTTCGGCAACTGGGTTTAAATGGCCTGCAATTCTACCACCTGGGGGGTCCCTAACAAATTTGGTATTGTCCAGGGATGCTGATCTCTCCTGTACTTCGGATATGACTCGCCGGACCGAGTAACTGGCATATATCACCTCTGCACCACTTGCCTTAGGTACTGCTCCACCTTACTGATTATTCTCAATCCATTGCCATCTTCCCACAGACGGCGCAAGTGTTAAAAGTGTGTTTTTCATTACAGATACTTTTAAGCTCTTTTCGGGTTCTTCAGGATGGTAGGGGTCTGATAAATCAGAGGCCCTGTATCTTATTTTCCCATTTAACTCATCAAGCAAGTAGTACATTAATGTTCAGTATCGAATTCTCTATACAAGTTTACTGTTCACACTCGTGTTAAGCTTTTCATAGTATGTAATGCAGGGATTACTAATTAACGTCGCACAGACTTATTATGGGCAACATACCATTACTGCGTTAATTACCAATTAATGTAACTTAACAAGGTAAGAGTAACAGTACTCAAAATGAAGGAATGCTGCACTACGGCGTCTCCACAGACCGCAAATCGCCCAGACAGACAGTCTGGTGATCCCGTTCCTCTCTATCGGAGAACCACCGAAGTGTCTTTTCATTAATTGATAGAAAGATACAACACTTTGCTACGACCTTTCGGTACGTGCGGTATAGGAAAAATATGAATTACATAATGCCAATCTGGCGACCTTACAATTCCTTAACCCAAACCACATTATAGTACAAGCATAAACACCCCAATTCGTGATAAAAGCTATTTTGGGTATGTCCTGTTCTGCCATCCTCACCTGATTATAGCCACTGTAGCCATCTAGAAATGAATACATCTCATGCCCTCCCACCTTGTCGAGCATTGTGTCCAGAAAGGGGAGAGGGAATGGATCCGGTACAGTGGCAGCATTGAGTTTCTGGTAATCAACACAGATGCGCAGCTGTTTATTTTTCTTCGGGATGATCAGTATTGGAGATATCCATTCAACATGCTCGATTGGGACAATGAATCCCACCTTCAATAACCGATCAAGTTATGCTTTGACTTGTGTTGCATAATTGGGGTTCATTCGGTAACTAGACTGTTTGATTGGCCTCGCCTCCGGTTTGAGTGCTACCCAATGTTGATAAATCCGCGGGTCCAGACCTTTCATATCTCGATAATCCAAGCAAAAACATCAGAGAATTCTTGCAGAAGTTGTGTTAAATCATCTTAGAACGTCTCTGCTAAGCCTACTTTAATCTTAACTGGTCGCGGGGGTTGACCGTATCACCCAAATTATATGTTACTAATTGATCTTCCGGTACATAAAATTGTCGAGGTTTTACTAGATCATTAGTTGACTGCAAGAGTTGATGTAAGGTGGCTCCATCCATAGTGACACCATCATTTGCTTCTGCATCTCCGGTCACTGGTACAACCGTACAGGCTGTCGGACTCCACTTGTCTGCGACCGACTGGAGATCTACAGTACCTAATGAGATCAGATCCTTATTGTTCTTCAGGAACGCCTTTTCCTCGTGGTCAGATAATCCATCCAGCATATGAACCGGCTCCGCTACATATGGTCGTGCATAAAGATTGCAGGGTTGCATGGCATCCAATTTAACTACATATTTTCGGTGGTTGTCTTTGAAAGTTAACTCCTGCGCTGACCAATCCTGTACAACTTTGGCTTGCTTCAACCATGGTTGTCCAAAAAGTAAATTGTAGTCGAGGCTGGATTCTGGTAGTTCTAGGACTACAAAAGTCATTTTGAACGTGGTGCCCTGCAAGGTAATCGGAATATTCCGTACTAGTCCCACCAGATGGACGCGGGATTGGTCTGCCATTCGTACAAAGAATTGTACGGGCTCAATTTGGGTCCAACCCAATTTCTTGCAGAGAGCTGCAGTTGCAATATTCACACCCGAACCGCCATCAATTAGCACTTGAGTAATCTTTTGGTTTTTATGCCAGAGGGTGATCAATGGGACTGAGTGATCCACCGTAGAATCAATTTTCGGTTGTATAGTTGCAGTCACCGGAGTACATGAAGATCCGGGACTAACCTGCTGTTGAAATTGTTGCCTGACTCCTGGCACTAAGGCGAGCTACTGTCCCAAAGGGAGTGTGATGGAAGCCTTAGATAGGATATCCCATACCTGATCTGTTTGGGTCGTACTACCCACCGATTCTAATGATGATTCTAATGTTGATATGGCAGAATTTTTTTCATTCGATCTTGCTTGTGGCAGAGGGACTTATGTTACCAGAATTGGATCAGGAAATACAGTCGGCTCCTTAGCTGTCCATTGACTAGCCTTTTCAAACATTCGCTGCTGCTCACGGATACCAGGCTTGAACACCTCAGCTGCTGGTTGCAGCTGCTTACCCGATCTTGTCTACACTACAGCTGCTTGCGACTCTATTGGTGAAATAGAAACCATGTTGGTCATAGGATTTTGTCGCTCTTTCTTCCTTTTGTCGTACTCTGCTGCTTCCTTGCAGAATCTACAGATATGGCCAATCTCACCACAAAAATGACATCGAGGGGGTGGAAGAGAAGTACCTTTCGTTGATATACCTACCTGCAATCGATTTGAATTGAAATTGGTGTTCTACTGACCCCGGTAATTCCTATATCCCTGTGACTGATTGGTTCGCATCTAGGGTGGCACGTAATGGGTTGCTCGCTGACTTGGTTCTTGTATGATGGCGTTTATAGCTGCTCTACCCTACACCTTGGCATTATACGCGCAGGTTTTCGTTGAATGTCCTGTTGTATTGCAGATGGCACAATACATCTGGTTAAGGGCACATATAGCACTAGTGTGGCCTGGATTAATGCGTTCCTTACCTCATCATAATTACCGAAATGGTTGATATCATACTCTGTTAGCCACCTCGCTGCTTCATTGATCGGCGTGGCCTGAAACACAATAGCCTTGTTTGCCGGGTCGGATGGGTGGCCACAAGCACTCAGCAGACGTAATGGCGCTTCGTCAACGTATGAAGCACTCAGTAGACGTAATGGCGCTTCATCAACGTATGATTAACAACATTATTAACAAGAAGATACAACATAAGCATCGCGAATGATGCACATAATCGTAATCACAAGCATAATAGTGACGTAATCATACATCAATGTGTCACAAGCATTAGACAAGAAGAGAACAAGCACTCAGCAGACGTAATGGCGCTTCGTCAACGTATGATTAACAACATTATTAACAAGAAGATACAACATAAGCATCACGAATGATGCACATAATCGTAATCACAAGCATAATAGCGACATAATCATACATCAATGTGTCACAAGCATTAGACAAGAAGAGAACAAGCATGCATGCACATCATGACGACAAAAGAGCAAGAGTCTAACTACAAACTAGCATTATCTCATTACTTCTAAAAAAGCTCTCCCGAAAAGAAGAGGTGGAGACCTCTTTATATACAAAATGGCAAAAAAGCATGCTATGTGGGATTTCTAAACTGAAAGGAGAATGAATCCCACTTATTCTCTAGTGTGGCACTCACACACACCTATACAAGAGTGCTTTATTAACGGAATAATGGAATGAAAGGTAGAAAAAAGTACAAATGATGATGAAAATAGAGTGGATCCAAGAAATATATGTTGTATCTTCAACACTCCTCCCCTCCTTGACTTTGTCGTCCTCGACAAAGCTTTTGCAAGTATGGAACTTTTGTGGAAGAGTGTGTAGGATTTCCTTTTAATTTGCATGGTCCTTGCACCATTGGAGTGCTTTGCTTTGTTGCTTTTCTTCATCTTGCTTTTTGTTTGGAGTCGAGTGCTTTAACTTGGTTCTGTTGCCTCATATAGATGGGAATGAATATGCTAGAATGCCTCTCTTTTTTTTTTTAATGGATGGATAATGTATGAGAATGAAATGACAAAATATAGAGGATAGATACAAATAGATGAAATTAATTCATCTCTTCTTAGTCCATATGCGTGAGTGGGGACTAAGGGTGCATGGGTGGAAACAAAAAAGTGCTTATGCACGGGCTTGTAATGTGACCCTATCTTATGCATACTCTAAAAAATGAAATAAAAAAATGGTGCAAAAATGGATGGGTCTTGAGCAAATTGCTCAAGGGTGAGGTGATGATGAGGCTTTCTCCAAATATCCAACTCCAAGAGCCGCTTCTTTTCCATCAACCATTTGAAATGGATGATACCTTTGTCCACCAACTTGAAAAAAGAAAAATGAAAAGCAAATTTTTGAAATCTATGTACATGTGCCCTCTTTGTGCCTGGGTTAAACTAAGTGTGCCTAATGCTTGGCCTTTGGATGAGACCCTATTCGTGTGCATACTTGGTGTGCATCTTAAACATGTGATGTGCATTGGGCAAGGTTGGGTCCGACACCCATGGATGCTGCACGAAGAGGTTTTAGGCCGCCAATATGTCTTCGCTTTGTTGGTCTTAGCCTTGAGGTTTCTCCTTGGATATTTTCTGAGTGTTGTCTTTATTGCTTTGGACCCCTTGGTCAAAAGTGATCGTTCTTGATGATAAGGCATGGTGAATCTAGACCGTAGATTATGAAGTCTAGTGTGAGAAGGTTGAGTTTGTATAAGAGCTTTCTTTGGTACCCATATCATAGTGTGATTTGGTTGGGCTCTAAGTAAATTCTTGGCCACCCAAATTTGCTTGACATTACAAGGGGAATGTGATTTCTTCTTCTTGGCATAAGGGTCTTTTGGGCCTTCTATGTGAGTCTTTAGGGGAATTCAACAAAGGTTGAGTTTGTATGCATACATCATGCTCATCCAATGGATCATAGGGTTGTGTGGTTTGAGATCGATCTAGAGATTCAGCGATGCATTTATCCATATTACACATAGAATCTCTAGATATACAAATGGGTGAAGAATCTTCATGATTGGCCATAGATATCACTTTATCTTCCAAACTCATACAAAATTCATGAGAAGATTCCAAACGTAGAGGAAGGGAGGGCCCTTCCACATCCTCCAAGCACTTGAAATCCTCCTTTTCTCCCTTCTTCAAAAGTTCCTGTGGCTCAAGTAAATCAAAGTAAGATGAGCAACTTCCATTTATTTCAACATGAGAATCATGATGGATGTTGCCTTTGTGGGAGTATTTATGTGGATGATATGGACAATCCACGAACAAATGCTCATGACCACATTGGTTACAATGAGGATGCATATTAGGATCATTAAATACATCATGAGTAGGGGGGATTTCAAAATTTGCACGAATGAAGGCCCTTTCCTCTTCCCTATATTTTTTGAACCAAATGGAACCTAACATGACATCTTCACGCATATAGTCCAAAACATCAAAAATTTCTCTAGAACATACTTCATTTACTACCACACTGGTTTCAATCATGCCCAAACTATGCTCAAAATCATAATTGGTTGGAAAAATTTGTTCACTAATGAAGGACACCATCGATACTTACAAAATTCCTCTCACATTTTAGGTTAATTGCGGCATAAAATGTTCTAGAACAATTTCCTAGTTGAGCATCCATAAATATAAGTTGTGTTCTATCAACTTCAAGTTCAAGTGATTTGCTTTCAGATGAGGTCACTGATTTTGATTCATTGTTTTCCCTATGATTTTCCAAGTGTTCTTTTTCCTCTATTTTTGTGTTCTTCTTTTCCCCTTCCATTCTCTTTCTAGCTTTCTTTTTTCCCATGTTTTGTTGAAACAATTTTTGGTTTTTTTAGTATTTTTAATATTTGTTTGGTATTTTGAGAGCTTTTAGAATTTGTTTGAGGTTTTGTGTGTGTTTTTTGAATGTTTTGTAAGATGTGTAAATAAGTTCTAATGGGGTTCTCCTTAAAAAAAAACGAAGGTGGATCTTTGCCAAATATACATATGCTACAAGGATTTTGGAAGAGAGATTTTTAGATTCTTGCATAAAAAAAGACTTGCGCTTTATGGCAACCATACATATGAAAAAATCTCTTCTAATGCAAGGATCAACTCATCGATGAATGTCAAAGAAGGGCTAGCAGATTTTGAATATGCATAGAAAACCAATTTTACATTTATGTTGAACCTTATCATAAGCACATGTAGGCATCCAATCGTTGATCTTATGAATAAATCAACTTCGCAAGAAATCCTTTTTCTTTCAATAAATATAAAGGATAAGTATCCCCATCATATTAAATAAAACACAATCCCTTAATGAGAAAAAAATGCTCTTATCATTCTACCTTCTCAAAAAAAATGGCGGATAGCCTTTTGAGTATGATGAGGCCTACGTCAATCAAAGAAGCAATAGTCCTAAAGTTTCCCTTTACTCAAGTGGCATTTAAAAGTGAAAAACATTTTTCCTATTCATTCTTAAGAACCTTAGTGATATCCCACTCTTTTGTTGGGAGTTGGCCATTAAAATCTTGCCCACTAATACCATCCCTCAAAAGAAATCGAGATACCCTTCTTTCCTAACGTGGATAAAGCTCAATTCCAATACACACCCTTCCAAATTCAATTAACTTTGATATTGTCCTCCTATAGGGTTGAATACCTCGAGCTTGCTTGCGCACAAGCAAATGCTTTTTACTTTTGCATGCTAAGAATGCCAAGGAATGAAGTGCGAGTCTTGTGACGCTTAGAACACATCCTATGTCATTCATTTCTACTAATGAATCATCCCTCAAAGTCATCCTAGCGGACTCTCCCTTTGTGTTTTGTATCCGCAAAATATTCCATAAAAAAAGAAAAAAATCCGTCCATATTAATATGAAGTTAGTTGTCCACTCGCGTGGACATATGCTAATCATGAAAGATGTGCCGGCTATATTAGCGGGAGTGATAAGATCGTCTTTACTATTCTGCTAGCACTATTCGCACTAGCAATGTTGCTATCCACTATTGCCTTGCCACGTTTTGCAATCTACAGATTTCGACTACCTTCCCCCTTACTGTGCGGAGGCCCCCAACTCACAGATTAAGCGAACAAAGGCAGGGGCAATGATTGCTCCTGACAACCTAACAGAATTTTGCAGGCTGAGGCCGATGTATGTAGCAGTCAGTCCTTTAATTGTGCGTTTTTATTATAGAGCACTGCGACAGATGACCCACAGGTTCTACACTTGAGCCTAGAACATTCTTCGAAGAGCTCGCCAGATCTGTAGGAATTCGATGACTAGACTCCGCCTACTTTGCCGGTTTGATGTCAAAAGGAATTTGATTCAGTGACTGCAACACAACACCATTTTGATCTGCCTTAGCCATGATGCCTCTCCCTCGAACCTTCCGCTATGAGTTCGTTGATGCTCTAATCCTCCATGTTTTTACTGTACATGCATCCACAAAGGTTCTGGCTAAACATTCAGCATGCCAGTATCCTACTAGTGATTCAGCAAGCAGGCCCATTCCCCTATGCTATTGAGGACCATATGCATGCCTGGCCCTTATTGGACCATGCTCACTGAACATGTCAAGTAGCTCTTTGTTGCCCATGCCAACCACTTATCTTGTTTGCCTCTTGTAACTTTTGTGTTTTGAATAACCATCGGAGGCCACACAATCATTTGGTCTGTTGTGGAATCAAAATTCCACAATCCTTTCCATTTCCCCAAACCTGGTTTCTCCCATCAAACTAGTTCCTGTGCTCTTCTAACTCCTGTTCCAAAACATCTGCAAATTTCCTATGAAGCCTTATCCTTTTTGTTCTGTGAGTTTTGGCATGTGCTAAAAGAGGTTGCAACCCTCTATACCAATCTAGTGCTCCAACCCCTCCATGAAAAGCAGGACACTGCCACTGATGGTCATGATCCATAATTTACTCACAGATCTTCTGCGCAAGTTTCTTTTTATGTTAATCTTTTTCAACCACTTGTATTGCAAATGTAGTCTTCCAGGCTCTAGTTTTGAACAACCCATTAAATTGAGTTCCACTAGATTCGGACAATCAAGCTTAAGTGACTTAATCCTAGTGCAGCCCCACAGTCTTAATTTCTGAAGACGTTTGGAAACATACATATCCTTTAGACTTTGCTGCTAAGGATCCAGGGCAGTTTGTAATCCATAAACATCTCATATTTTTGCTATGATGATTACAACACCAGCATGTATAGCAGCCCTTTTTATTAATGAGAGAGGTCGAGGTTCAGATATTTACCTGACCTGTAGATTTGAGTCAAACTGCTAATATGAGTGATGGACGGGAGTTTCTGCAACACTTACCCAACTAGCTTTTCCACACGAATCATGCACTGGCCTCACAAGAGTAAGTTTGGTGTTGAAATATTCCCTCAGCCAATCAATCTTTCCTTCTCTACATCCATCCTTTCTATTGCTTCTCCTGCAAACATACCAAACCTTCTTCCCCTGCACTTACACCATAGGAGCTAGCTTCTTCAATTGCTCAGCTTGAAAGCCAATTGTCTCATTGAATGTGCATTCTTTCCCATCAGAACCATAGAAGCAAGTCTTACGCCTTTTTTGATTGACTCCATTTTCTTGGCCCCAACCTTATCTAAGGTGCAACAAGCACCACTGCTGTATCCTTTATTTCCATACATTCTCTTGTCCCAGTTGAGCTTCTTTTCCGCTTTCATACCCTCGGACCCCTGGGCTATTGAGATTGATGGAAAATCCGATAGTTAATCCATTCCCTAATGGAATCTCCTCCCCTTGATGCATCAGCTTCTGGTCCTAACTCTACTTATCAATGTAGTGCAGCCATTTCCCTTTGGACTTGCAAACCCTTTGATACCAGCTAGAGTTTGATATCATTCATGATTGAAAATACTTGCCTAGTGTGTGTCTAATTCAACTCAACATTTGGCCTATATCTTACCATTCCCCTCAGAACATGTGAGTAGAGCTTCGACTGCTCCCAGGAAGACTTTCTAATTCTTATCTAAGTCCTGCATACTCTGTCATGTGCTTTGATCATCTAATCCCACCATGCTCATGTGATGTAGAATCAATCTTTAGCAACTGTGAAACTATCCGCTATCCTACACTGGTGCATCATTTTGCATTTTCTACTCACACAGATGTATATGTGTTCCCAGTTTGAACTCAAGCTGAACCCTCATACCATCATTCCCGAAAAGAAAACCGAGTCCCTTCAGCCTCTTATGAATAGAAGTAGACCTGATTCATGTCGATTAGTAATGCAAGGATGGTGACACAATAAATGCGATGCAGACTCTTCATGCCTATTGATCCAACACATTGTGTCGCTATGCTATTTCATACACTAGTAACAATGAGTTCGTAGAGAAGCTCGTGGACGATTAAGAATCAACAAGCACATCTTTAGAAAACTCTTGAACTTTTTTTATTATATCTCAAACGAGAGGCTTCTGATATTCACAATATAGATTCCCAATATGTGCAGTCACTTTCTCAGAAATTCCCTCCATCTCTTAAACACGTTTCTCTTTTTGGACATATATAAAAACACACTCTTCGGCCAGCTTAGCCTCTTTTTTTCATTCAGGCTTCCAATATCAAGGGAAGCTTTGATTACATGATACTTATTGCAAGTGAAAGCTCCCCTTCTCAGCTTCTAACATCGATCCTTGACTTTAGGACTACTTTGTTTATTATTAGTAAGCCTTCGACCTAAAATGGCCACTCAGAACCTTCCTTTTGATAAAAGAACAACAGGTCTCTATATGCCCTGAATGAAAAGTAAAAGGAAACAGCGAGAGTGCAAGGCTTTATGGAAGGGAACAGCTTCAGTCGTCTCTAGTGTTCCAGCAAATGTGCAATGTGTGAGGAGGAGATTTCACATACCTTGACTTTCCAAGTAGTTGTAAAGAATACCGTTTCCAATTTTGTCGATGAGATGAGTACAATGAGCCAAGATTCCATTGCTTTTTTTGTAGAAGAACCCCAAAAAGAAACTTATTCACAAATGATTAGAGAAATCTCAACAAAGTTAAAAGGAAAAATCAACATTATGACTAAAAGATTTCTAAAAACTACTCCTATCCTACTCGTGACTTGAAGAATCACCACACATGGTGGATTAATGACCCAAAAAGGGGATCTTCATCACACCAAAAATGGCTCATCTCAACAAGTTATTGTAAATCTTGCAAGCCGCAAATGCTCACAAGAGCGTAATGAAATGAAGAACTCAAAAAATCTTCATGAAAAGCTTGCGTACACGTCTCTTTCACGCCAAAACCCATCACGTAAGTGACAAGAGAACGCTCCCCGGCAACGGCGCCAAAAGTTGTTGACGTTGTAGCATCACAACTCATACTTGTCAATCCGGGAAGCATCTCATGAGACCCAAATGTTTGCGTAGAAGCACTCAGCAGACGTAATGGCGCTTCGTCAACGTATGATTAACAGCATTATTAACAAGAAGATACAACATAAGCATCGCGAATGATGCACATAATCGTAATCACAAGCATAATAGCGACGTAATCATACATCAACGTGTCACAAGCGTTAGACAAGAAGAGAACAAGCATGCATGCACATCATGATGACAAAAGAGCAAGAGTCTAACTACAAACTAGCATTATCTCATTACTTCTAAAAAAGCTCTCCCGAAAAGAAGAGGTGGAGACCTCTTTATATACAAAATGGCAAAAAAGCATGCTATGTGGGATTTCTAAACTAAAAGGAGAATGAATCCCACTTATTCTCTAGTGTGGCACTCACACACACCTATCCAAGAGTGCTTTATTAACGGAATAACGGAATGAAAGGTAGAAAAAGGTACAAATGATGATGAAAATAGAGTGGATCCAAGAAATATATGTTGTATCTTCAACAACCTGTAATAAGTAAGATGCTGCTTGCCAGTGCACCCGCAATGTAGGATGTTTCTCCAAAAATTTTCTCCTCCAAACAGGCTGTGCAGCTTCAAATTCTTCTTGAGTATAGTTGAACGTGTCATTTTTGAACTGTAGTTGTTCGTCTGGATTTTTCTGTGTGATCTTCTTTATGTATTGCCTTGTTTTCTCTTTCAATAGTCCATACGAAATGTTGAAAGGTTTCATGATCGTCTCCAAGTTTATACCTTTAATCCTTGCTTCTTGCATGACTTTGATGACTTCATTTTCAAAATTTTCTATCAACCGGGACAACAATAGTGCCTGTTCCTTCTGACTTATTTCTGCAGTATATGGCATTGGATGATCATCATTTGGTTCCGCCATCTTCTCTTTTATTGGAGAATTATAAATCGGGGGAGATAGAGGACGTACCTCTACCTCGTCAGTAGGATTTTCTTGTCTTGGCTCTACTGGTGTCCCGATTGGTGTTGGTTCTGTTGCTTTAACGTTTAATTTTGTAAGTCGGTCAGTCTTTTCTTTTATTTCTTGCATTGCTGCTCTGAGTGCTTCTTTTGCTGCAAGCAATTCATTGCCAATTTTTGCTACCTGATCCATGTTTTCACTATAACTCACAGCAAGTTTGCCATTGGCCGTATTCAGTTGTTTTTTGAGCTCATTGGTGTCTTGAATGTACTTATGTTCCCATTCTGCTCTCAATGCTTGCTCTTGCTTCAGCAATTCTGCATATTTCTCCATCTGATTTTGCAATTCCTTCTGATCATTGACGGATGTCTCCTGTTTGTCTATAGGCTGGTCATATAGCAATGCCTTCATTAATTCTTTATTGTGGCTGTGTAAGCTATCGTTTTCTTCCATGTATACCTTTAGTTGTGTTTCTAGTAAGCTGCTTCTAGCTTTCATTCTCTCCTTGTCTGCTTCACTAGCTTCATGTAATCATTGTAAGTCTGTCAGCTGTGCCTGGAGTTGATGATGTTGGGTCATCAATGTATCACATTGTGTTTTTACTGCAAGTAAATCCGTTCCTTTGGTTGTAATCTCTTTCTGGGCCTCGATGAGCTATGCGAACAGTTGTTCACTCATGATTTGAAACTGATTCTTTTCTCACATGGCCTTGTCATAATCCGCATCTGTATCCATCATTTGTTGTTGCGTCTCCATGGCCGTTTATATCATTTGCTTGATAACCGGTTTCAATTGAGTTACATCCACATTTAACCAAGTGGTAGGGATACTAGGTTCAGCTCCGGTTGTCACATCTTTCCCTTGTGCCACGTGTAATGTAGTATCATGGGACTGCCTAATATGAAGTTGGATCCTTGGCTCAGCCTCCATGTGGTCAATCTTACCTTGAGGTGTATCATCAGGCACTTCAATCATAGTTGGCTCTTTGTTTTGTAGTAGGCCTGAGTCTTGGTTCACTGGAGTTTTTATTTCCTCTTTGATAGGTGGTTTTGCATATGTATTAGTTATTGGAGCTTCTTTGATGCTGACCTTTGACGTTTCATTCAATTGAATTACGTGCATTATCCTAGTGGATTCTTCTATGTTCTTTGCTTGTGCATGTTGGTTGTCTAGCATGAATTCGGCTTGATTGATCTCTGTCCATTCTTCATTGTGAGTTTCAGTCTTTATGTCAGTGTCCAGGGTGTCTTTCTCGGGACTAGATTCTTCATCAGATCTAGAATCTTCTAAACCTAATTCTTTATATCTGGCCACTTGTTCAGGGGTCTGTTCTTTATCTTTCTGTCTCCTTTCTTTGCTCGCCTGTCTGTAATGGTGACCTTGAATATTTAAATTTACTTGCCCCTGCATAAACTGATGTGTTTCTTCTAGGGCAGCAGAGAGATCTCTTTTTGTAATTGGTTGTTGGGTCCTAGGAATCTTTGGCAATGTGTGTGTCCTCTTTGATTGTGGTGTAGCCTGGGCTTCTTCCTCTCTAAGGCGCTTTGTGCCCCTCATGGGTTTCTTTGAACTGGTTCCAACTTCTTCAATAGGGATGGCCGTTTTCTTTTTCTTTGGCATATTTGGCTAACTCTGTTGAGGTTGGCATTACACGCAAGCAATTCTTCATATCCAGTGCTTCATAAATTAGTAGGGTCAAGGCCGAACTACCATTTAGAAACTTTTTCTGACCCCACTTCTTCTTTGCTTCAAATAGACTGTCTTGAACATATGGAGTCATATTTACTTGATTTCCGACTTGCCTCATAGCATGTGAGAGTAGTTGCACAACAATCTTTTGAGGTGTTGTATATCTATGCATGCTTGGAAAACAAAAGTGTTGGTGCACTAAGCGAACAGCATCTTCAATATCCGTTCTATTGATTTCCAGAAAGGTTTTCTTTTTTGGATCATGACATTCATCTTTGACATTTGTGATTCCCTCTTGATTCCACCCGAAAGCTCTGTTAATTAGCTCATGAGTGAATTGAATCGTTTTCCAGGTACCCACTTTATCCAGTACTCTTGCCTCTGGGACTGACATCTTATTTGATGTAGGCTGAAGTGTATTCATCACTTGCGTACATCTCTGAAAATCTGGTAGATAAATAGGTAGTCTGAGAAATGCATCCATTCCTGCTTGTGTCCAGACATCTGTCATGTGCGGTAATCCTTGTACGATAGTCTTGAAATCTTGTGACATGATGGGAAAGTAGTGATCCCGGTCCATAATCTTGATGGTTGCCATGAAAATGAGATCCGATACTGGTTGGTCATCCAAAAACCAATGGCCTCTTGCTTTTGTTATTGATTCCAATGGAAGAAGTTGGACCTCTTCCTCTTGCGTAGCTTCGGAATTAGTAGATGCCATCTGCACTCAATATAGAGTATGAATTAGTGGCAAGATAGTATCAAAAATCCTCCTTCAGTTGTCTTCCATAAGATTGGCAATGCTTCGCGTGAATGGTGTCGTTCCTTTCCCGTGGGTGTGAGAAAGGTAATACCTAGGATTTTTCCTACTTTTAGATATTTTTATGTTTTTGTCTGAAAGAAAAACAGAAAAGTTAGTTCATAACCGAAGCAGTTGTTAATTTTTTTGAGTAATTTCTTTAGCTTATGTACACGTGCTCTCCTATTTCCCAAGAGGAAAATGTGCTTCACTATCCTGAAGTAGAAAAAGAAGGTGCTGAATGCTTGTGTTGAGAGCAGTATGGACACCCAAGGACCGACTAGACAAGGAAGCCAGTGGAGAGAGTCAGAACAAGGTGAAGGAGTAAGTAGACAAAGCAGTCGACGCAAATCTGGCAGATAGGCCCTTCAATTTTTCCCAAATCAACATCTTTTAACAGTGATTCTTATCACTAACAATCATTGTAAATACCATTTCATATTTTTGTAGCTCCATTTTGTGCAAGCCAAGGAGTCCTTGAGCTTGAGGAGCCTTAGAAGCACCTACATATCAATTTTCGTATTTTTTAGACTCCGTTTAAGCCCTCAAATTGGCCCTAGAACCTAATTTTTAACTAGGCCGGACACTAGGTCTGGACAGGGCCAAAACCTAGTCAAAAACTATAAAAAGAGCTAGAGAGCTCATTTTTGGGGTTAGATTGTAATTGAAACAAACTTGTAAGAGCTTTTGAAAGTAATCGAAGAACTCCATTGATTCTCCCTCTTTGTCTTGCCGTGTGTGCGCGTGTGTGTGTATGTGTGTGCATGCTAGTGTGCTTCTCACTCACGCACTTGTGCCGCCACTTGCTCGAGGTCTTCATACCATCCTCACGTCTTCCCAGATTGACATTAAAGGAGGTGCTACTCATCATTGAGCTACACCAAATTTTGGCGCCGTTGCCGGGGAACGAGCTTTGAGGACGAGCGTGTGATGGTAAGACGTAGATTGTAGACGTTGGCGTTGTAGCTAAATTTTCTACTTTTCCTAATTTTCCTCTTTCTTACTTCATCACCATCATCACCATCATCATCTTCACCATCTTCCACCTCCATTTTCATCATCGCGAAAATTTCAGTTTTTTGACTATATCCCCATCTCCACCTCATTTCCCTCATTTCACTTGTGAGAGAGAGCGAGAGAGCGATATTGCGTGTGTGTTTTCTTGCATGTTTCTTGAGATTTTTGCAGGACCTTGCTGAATCACCATCCCCAGCTTCCTGCGCAGGTACGAAACTCGTCGAAACTGTCTCGCTGTCGCCGCCTTCTGTCCATCGCGATTGACAGAAATTTTCACTTGTTGGTAAATCTGAGTGCACCACAGTGGACTAGAGACCCTGCACACCACCTTTCCACCAAAATTTTTGAAAATCTGGCAAAATTTCAGTCCATCGCGATTGACAGCTCTGTCCATCGCGATTGACAGCTCTGTCCATCGCGACTGACTGCGTGTCCATCGCGATTGACTGAACCTCTGTCCATCGCGACTGACTGCCTGTCCATCGCGATTGACTGAACCTCTGTCCATCGCGACTGACTGCCTGTCCATCGCGATTGACTGAACCTCTGTCCATCGCGACTGACTGCCTGTCCATCGCGATTGACTGAACCTCTGTCCATCGCGACTGACTGCCTGTCCATCGCGATTGACTGAACCTCTGTCCATCGCGATTGATTGAGTGTCCATCGCGATTGACTGAACTCTCTGTCCATCGCGATTGATTGAGTGTCCATCGCGATTGACTGAACTCTCTGTCCATCGCGATTGATTGAGTGTCCATCGCGATTGACTGAACTCTCTGTCCATCGCGATTGACTGAGTATCCATCGCGATTGACAGCCCTGTCCATCGCGATTGACAGCCAATTTTAGCCAAATTTTTTAGGGATTGTTAATTGAAGAGTTGGGCTAATTTTGGGCACAAATATTTTACTCTTGAGCACATGAGGAAGCCTTAGGAAAGCAACTTGGGGAAAACCTGTTGCACAGTGATCCTGTTTGAACCCTGTCGTAACCCTAGAACCCTGAACGGTTACAACTTTTTCATACGAAATCCAATTTTTGAGCTCTAGGGCTTGTTGGAGAGCTTGTGGCATATACTACACGCCCTCAACTGTTTTTTATGAAGATAATGCATTGATTTTCAGATAGGGTATTTTGAAGTTGACCATACCCAGGGGGATCAAAGTCAGGGGTCTTTAGAATTGTTCTCTTAAAAATCACTATGCAAGCTAGTGTGTGTGCTACAGGAATGAATTGGTTCTGTCTTTGGAATTTAAATCTTTAAGCTAACTTTGGAACTTTTACAGATCCTTTGAGAGCATCGAAAGGCGTTCTAAGCAAGAGTAAGTGCAGGCTTGGGAACACACTTCCTGGGCAGTCAAGGCAACCAAGAAGGAAACAAAAGGTTGGAAATTCTCAACTCCCTTTATCAATTCCTAGCTTAGGCTAAGAACGACGAGAGGTAGGAGTAAGTCAGAGCGACGATAAGCAGGTATCAAGTTGAAGACCACCTAAAAACTCAAGTTCAAGCTAAAAACCTAATCTCTGTACTCTCGGTAACATAAAGGAAAAGAACCTAACGTGGAACGATCAACCTAAAATCACGAAGAACATTCAAGTATTCCTGACGACGTAATATCAGACAAGACCTTAAACACGAGAAATAACTAAAAAGAATCAAGTGACTAATATAAAGTAACCAGCAACGAGGTTGTACTCTGGGCAAAGAATTGGGCTACTTAGATAGGCATATGAACCTTAGATCAGGACGACATCTTGTAAGGGAGAGACAAAGCCTTAGGTCTTCAGAGGCTAGCGTTAACCACACTGCTAGGTCTTGGGCCCAGCAGTTGAGCCACCACTCGTACTACCCTAGCTCTGAGACCAGTGAGTCAGAGATGTCTCAAGGCATGGACAGACCTACGGGAAGTTCAGGAGTGCCTTACTTGTACAGGGTGGAAGGCCCTTACAAAACACAGTTGGAGCACCTTAGGACCAACCGATTAGGTGCCAGCATCTATGAGGACGGCTTAGGAAGATCTGTGATACAGATTAAGAATCCTGATCAATCCATTGGACTCGAGCACCCAGCAGTCAAGTTTGAAAACGGTGCATACCTGGACAAAGAAGGAACCATATACGTAGTCACCAGTCACCCAGACAGGACAGATGAATTTGGGAATGTAATCTCAGAGGCGGATTTAGGTGACTTGGAACAAGGGAACATGGGTGCGGAACCTAGAACCCCTTGAGGTAAATCAGTTCTCACTAGGATTATCACACCGGAATGGATTCCCCAGGATAATAAGAGCATAGAGTTGCTCCTCAATCGAGAAACTGAAGAAGCCTTTTGGAGGTATAAAGCTAATCAGCCAACTGATATAGGAACTATCATGATCTATGAGTTTAAGGATCCGGATAGCCCAGGTAGAGTGACCTACTTAGATCACACTCTGGAAAGGATCTTTGTGGTGACAGAAAATGATAGGCATGCTTACACTTGGAAGGGTGAATTCATTTTCCCCCAACCAAGATCGAATGTATCCTATGGTCACCCGGGAGCTGGAACATCCCAAGCTCATGGAACTCAAAGAGACAGAAGTAGAGATAGACCAGAAGTAAGCTTTGCCAACCCAGTGGGCAGAGAAAGAACGAGGACGGAGACGAATAGGGTAGAACCTGAGACGCTTAGAGCTCACAGGAACCAAAGAAATGTGGATGGATTCCCTCTGTCGAGACCTAGAGAGCACACAAGAACTTTGAGACCGACCCAGCTAGTTAAATCCATGAAGAATTACTTTGATGGCACAGGAGATCCCTATGATCATGTGGCGGAGTTCAAGCAAGTCTTGAGAGCTGAACAAGTGGAGGATCTATTCACGCAGTACAATGCCTTCGGTCTAACCCTTAGGAACACAGCACTTACATGGTTTCAGCCATTGGATGAGCGACAGTTCAGGAGCATAGACCAAATCCTAGAGGCTTTCATTGTAGAGTTCTCTAAGAGTGGCATAAGACACAATACCTCATCATTGATTCACAGCTTCAAACAGACTCCCCAAGAGACTGTCAGATTGGCAGGAAGAAGATTTAGACAATATCTTGAAAGGTGCCCTGTTTCGGAGCTACCTACACCTGCAAAACAAGTAGCCTTATTCCTTGATGGATTGTTGAGTACGAAATTGAGATCCTACGTGTATCTGAAGGACCCTAGGACTATAGAAGAGTGTGTACGCATGTGCATTGACATTGAAGATAACCTAGGGGAAGAACTAGAGCTTTCCAAAATCTACAAAGATTCAGATAGTTCTTCGAGTCACTCTGCCACGCAATCCACATCAATTGAGGAACTCGCAGAGAAAGTGGCCCAAAAACTAGGCGTCTCTAGCAAAAAAATTCCGAGGTTTACCCCAGCGAAGAGGTGCTATACATGCGGTGGTGACCATATGGCAAACGTGTGCCCCATTATGGCTCAGCCCCAAGTAAATCCTAGTAGCCAGTACTGCACCATAGAACGGAGGTACACCAATCACACCGCACAAGATTGCCCCTACAATAAGCAAACAGTTAGGCAAACCTATCCTCAACCCTATCCACCACAGGGAAGATACCAGAACCAGTACCCTCCACAGCCATATGGCAGACCACAACAAAATTATCAACCACAATATCAAAACCAACAAAGACCTCAACCGGTGCTAGCACAACAACCCCAGCTCCAGCCAATGTGATCCCGGTAAAGTATACTGCTGCAGAAGAGAACATGAATAGAGCCTTAGTCCCGGTAACATCCTTGCTTTCTGAAAATGACCTCAGTGACCATAGCTTTGATTCTACACATGTTGATAGTCCCCAGGCGTACTACATGCAGTCCCCAGAACATGGTGAGTCCTATTACAGCGAAGAGCCAAATGAACCTAGTTGGGAGTCAGATTATACAAACGTCATGTATGCAAACCCCAACCCTAGGCCTCAACCTAGACAAGTAAGACCTCCATTCCCAAGAGGACCGTGCTACAGATGCCAAGGAGATCACCTCATTCGTGATTGTCCCTTACCTCCACCTACACAACCCCAGTCAGTGACGATCCAAGGCTTTTGCCAAGATTGTGGAAAAGAGCATCTCTTACGAGATTGCCCAAAGAACCCCAATAATATGCCAAAAATCACGCCTATCAACGTTATTGGGTTAGTAGTAGATGCCACAGGAAGTGTCACTTCCACTGCTCCCGTACAGGTAGTCACTAGAGCTCAAGCATTGCAGCAAAACCAAGGGGTAGACCAGGAAAAGAGCCAAACAGCTAGTGAAACTGAGAGCATAACCAAGAAAAGGACTAGAGTTTGGAGAGATAGCCGTGAACGTATGAAAAGGCAATGGGCAAAGAAGATGAGTGAACTTGAGGAAAGTCTACGAGAAACCAAGGCCAAAATCATAGAGATCACATCCCAATCGCACTCTCACACATTCCCACCGCTACCATCCCCATCACCCTCCGTCCCTCCACCCCCTAATACACCTCACGTAACCCACCCACCACCCCGAGTAGGATCAGTATTAGCTGATCCCACTCCCGAGGACCTTAATATGATGCTTAAAGCATATCAGGCCAGAGTCCAAGAAGGGCCAAACGTAACTGATCATGAAAAGTGCTACCCTAGAGCAGAACTAGAGTTAGAACGAACCAAAATTTGTGCCAAAATGGTGGAATTGGCTCAAGCCATGTTCGAAGCTAGCCGCCTCTTTAACATCTCTAGCTCAGCTAAGACGCAGTTACATTTTGATGGACTGCTGGAAAGAATAGAGAGGCTAATTGCACAATCAGAAAAGGAACCTGTCCCTCAAAGAAAAGATAGGGCAAGAGAACGAATAAGCCAGCCTCCTCAGGAAGCCCCTGTGCCTCCTCAAGAAGCTTATCTTTCCCCCCAAAAGGCAGATGAGCCTCCCTTGAAAGCTTACGTACCTCCACAGGTTGCCTACATTCCTTCTCAGGGCGTGTATGAGCCTGATCAGAAGAGTAATGGAATAAGTAATCCTCCCCCGGAAGCTTGTGCTCCAGCCATCTATGAGAACAAGGAGAGAGTCAACGATAGAATAAGCCCTCCTTCCCAGGTTGCTTATGTGCCTAATTCTACGGAGCCAGACACTTCTTCTTCTATGAATCGGTTTGCACCAGACTTCCTACGAGAGATTCAAGAAGACAAATGGGATAACGAAAGTGAAGTCGCCCCTCCCTTTGAACTTGTGGATGATGCACACGACCAATTCCCACAAGACATCCCATCCATTTACGGGGAACATGAGAGTACTCAGTCTCACGAGAGATTGGACTTTGAGTCTAATTCCATACAAGAGCTACCCCATTTCACAGGCCCATGGGAAGCAAAGTCCACGTGTATGAGGGCACCCACAGTCATAGTAAGGAACGACGACTCAGTAATACCTAGGAACACGGAGGTAGTAAAGAACACCGAGGTGCAGCGCGATCTCACTTTGGAAGAACCGCCTAAGAATAGACCAAAAGCGCGGAAATATGTAGCCAGTCAAGTAACTGAAGTTGCAGAACCTCGTTCCCGGGTAGGGTCCCATAGGACAGTGCCAGAAATTCCCTTGGATAAGATAGGAGATATGTGTGAAGGTGAAGAAGGGAACACCTATCTTCCCATCACCTACCAGGAGTACACCACCAAGGCAATTTTGGACTCAGGTGCAGGAGTTGCAATTGCCACCACCTCCTTATGGAAGCGTTGGGGCAAGCCAGCACTCAGGCCAACGAGGATGAAATTGCAGATGGCCGATGGTCATATTGAGAGACCCTTAGGATTGCTAGAAGGAATAACTCTCACCACTTGTGGTGTCGAGTTTGAGCATACATTTGCTATATGTGACTTCAGCAAAAATCATGCCTATGAGATGATTTTGGGAAGACCATTTATGCGACAGTTGCAAGTGGTACAGGATTGGGGCACCAACTCCTTGTATTTGCAACACTTAGGCGTTACAACCAAAGTAAATCTCAAAGATTACTCTCATAGAGATGTCCCTCCCATCCAGTGGAATCCCATCCATAGAGCCAAAGATGATACGGAATCTGTGCATTCCATAGGGTCAGGATCCTCTTGGATGCATGAAGACACCCACTTATGGATGTGCAAAGTAGCAGTAGAGGAAGAGAAGAGAGAAAAGGCCAGAGAAATAGGTGCAAAAGAAACACATAGAGCAATTCAAGACCCAGCCTATGCACCTGTAGTTTTTCCTGATGAAGAATTTGAACCTCACGGTTGGGCAGAAATTTTAGCAACAATGGACGTAGCCATCAATGAAGAACAATGGACACCTCACTGTGATGAGGATGGCTATGACATTTCAGTCTTCTCCATAGAGCCAATCATGGGAGAGGCAGTTCTAGAAGAATGCGAACCTAGCCCTGATGCATTTGAGGATGCAAGTGACTCCGATCTAGAGTCAATCATTATGGACCCACCATTTGCATCAGATGAAGAATACTTCCATGAAGTAGAATTTCAAACCCAGAGGCATGGAGAGGTTACAAATGATGTAAGATTAGCAACACATGTGACCCCGAAGGAAGAAGGAAAGAAACGAAAGAAGAGAGAAGCCTCACCAGAAGAGGAAGAATCTTTGTTTGAGGTCCCAAAAAATTTTAAGAAGTATGAGATAGATGACAGGAGAGTCATGATAAGAATGCCTAAACGAGAGGCACAATCAGGAGAGGCCTATGATAACAAAGAAACCACCAAGAAAATAGTAGTGGCCCTAGAAGAAGGAGAGGAGAGATGCACGTACATAGGCCATGACCTAACAGAGGAAGAAGAGCATGCGTTGATAGCCTTGCTAAGAGAATACAGAGATGTATTCGCTTGGAGTTACAAGGATTTGAAAGGTGTTGACCCCGATATATGCTCACACACTATCCCCATGACCTCAGATGCTAAACCCTCTAAGCAAAAGCCCTATACTTATAACGATAATTACGCTGCTAAGATCAAAGAAGAGATAGATAGATTGGTTGAAGCTGGATTTATCTATGAAATTGAGCACACTGAATGGGTATCCCCCATCGTAGTGGTGCCTAAGAAGAATGGCAAGCTGCGTGTGTGCATTAACTTGAAAAAGGTTAATGCAGCCACAATTCGAGATAACTATCCGCTTCCCATCACAGAACATCTCTTAGACAGAGTGGCAGGCAAGGAAGTGTACAGCTTCCTTGATGGATTTTCAGGCTACAATCAAGTAGCCATAGCCCCAGAGGATCAACATAAGACAGCCTTTGCCACAGAGTGGGGCATTTTTGCTTTTAGAGTAATGCCATTTGGGCTTACCAATGCACCAGCTACCTTCCAGAGGCTGATGTGCCATGTGTTTAAGGAGTTCCTGAGGAAGAGTTTAGAAGTCTACGTTGATGATCTTTGTGCTCATTCCAACATTAGACAAACCCATATCCCTGAACTCAGACAAATCTTTGACAAATGTAGAGAATATCAAGTTTGCCTGAACCCAGAAAAGTGCGTTTTTATGGTCAGGCAAGGCAAGATTCTAGGACACATAGTGTCAAAGAATGGCATATCTACTGACGAAGAGAAAGTGGACGGATGAATGTGAGAATTCCTTCCAGGAGCTTAAACGAAGATTATGTTCAGCACCAATCTTGACCACACCAGATTGGAATAAGCCATTCCATGTTCATGTGGATGCATCCAATTATGCTATTGGATGTGTGCTTGCACAACCTACTGGTGAAGGTAATATGGATCTTCCAATTGCCTATGCCAGTAGACAATTGAATGCGGCTGAACGGAATTACACCACTACGGAGAGAGAAGGCTTAGGCATGGTATATGCAGTTAAGAAATTTAGACACTATTTGCTTGCAAATAAGTTTAAATTTTTTACTGATCATCAGGCATTGCTATACCTCGTAAATAAGCCATGCAATACAGGAAGATTAGTGAGATGGTTTCTCTTGCTCATGGAATATGACTTTGAAGTGGTGGTAAGGAAAGGTAGGACTCATTTGAGAGCTGATCATCTCTCTAGGCTCACATCGGGAGAAGCCCCACAACGAGTGTCAGATGACCTTCCTGATGCTTACTTGTTTAATTTGGAAGTTGTACCGCAGTGGGCTAAGCCATTGGTACCAGTATTGACATACGGGCCTAACCATCCAGTGGTAAACACACGGAATAGAGAGGTCGTAAAAGCCCAAAAGTACCACATCATGGCAGGAAGCATGTACAAGCACACAGATCAAGGGATCTTGGCTTGTTGCATAGAAGAGGATGAGTACGCTAAATGGTTGCAATTAGCACATGTAGGTGCGTTAGAGCAACACCATTCAAAGCAACGAACTTTACAGACTCTAAAGAGATTCGGAGTGCATTGGCCAACTATGGAAGCGGATGTCCAAAAGTTGTGCAAGGAATGCCCAATCTGTTGCACTAAACCACCAGTGGAACACGCCACTCTGTATCAAGTATCCATTGTGCAAGATTGGAGTGAACCACTAGTATCCTTCCTAAGGACGAAAGCATTCCCTCCAGACATGACTCTGGCTAGGAAAAGGAGTTTAGAACAAGAAGCCCTCGATTACTCACTTATTGGTGATAATCTATACAAGCGTGGTAAAGATGGTTACCTGAGGCTATGTGTCCATGAAAGTGAATATCTTAAGATCTTGGAAACTGCTCACCAAGGTGTAGCAGGAGGACACTTTGGACCAGATCGGGTGATCAAGGCAGTACTATTTGCGGGCTTCTGGTGGCCTACCCTTCACATGGATGCACACACCTATGTGAAACGGTGTGATGTCTGTCAGAGGACTCAGTATCCTATACGCAAAGATGAGATGCCACTGAAACCTATGATGGGTGGACGTGCATTCTCTAAGTGGGGAATAGACTTCGTAGGTCCTATTAATCCCCCAGCTAAAGGTTCTCATGCGGAATACATCATTGTTGCAACAGATTATCTCACCAAGTGGGTAGAGGTAAAGGCTACGACAAAGAACGATGCTCAAACAACTGCCAAATTCTTGTTTGAGAATGTATTCACAAGATACGGGCTACCTATCGAGCTGGTAAGTGATAGAGGCACTCATTTCTTAAATGAAGTGATTGAAAATCTACTCCAAGAATTCTTGGTAATACACAAGAAGTCTGCCCCCTATCACCCTCAAGCTAATGGACAAGCTGAGAGCACTAATAAGATCTTATGCAATGTACTGACGAAATTAGTGAACACTAAACGCTCTGATTGGGACAAACAGCTACACCATGCTGTTTGGGCATACCGAGTTGCCTACAAAACGGTACTCCAAGCCACCCCCTTTCAGATGGTACTCGGCCAAAACGCTGTGCTACCCTTGGATTTCCTGATTCCTACGTTGAAAGTAGCACAAGAGCACGAATGGACAGGTCATGAGCTCTCCTCTAGGATCTTTGACCTTGAACGATTAGGGGAAACAAGACTGAGAGCCGCTGCAGGAATATATGCAGCCAAGAAGAGACAGAAGGCATACTTTGATGCCCATGTGAAGGATAAGGGCTTGAAAGCAGGAGATCTAGTTTTAGTCTATACACTGAAACAACACGCAAGGAAGCTAGAAAAGAGAGGCTACGGACCTATGATTATCAATAGGATCTCCACGAGTGGAGCGGTACAATTAGCCACGTTAGAGGGTGATATTCTCCCAAACTATATTAGCGGTTGCAGAGTCAAGTTGTATCAGGAACCCCTCACGGAGGAAATGCTCAGCAGACTCAACACTGCTAAGAAACGCAAAGAGGAAGAAAAGCGAATTCGAGAAGAAGCTCAAGCAGAAGCTTTAGAACGCATCAGAAGGATGAAGTTACGAAGGCAAGGCCGAGATCAGACTAGAACAGATGACTATGCAGATCAAGGATATCCTATGGCCATGTGTGTAGTCGTAGGAACAAGCTCGCATAGGATAATTGATCGACGTCCTTTCATAACCCTAGATATAGGACAAGGAAAGAGTGCAAGGACCGTAAGAGCCTTGATTGACTCAAGTGCAGCCACTAGTGCTGTTAAATTGTCTTACTGTCAAGAGTTGCAGTTAACTGTCAATCCTGTGGAAGCGTATCTCATAGGATTGGGAGGCGTGGAAACCCCTTGCATGGGCGAGGTGGAACTTCCCCTCTATATTCATGATGAGTCTATAACAGTTAAAGTGCTAGTGTGTCAAGACGAGGATCTCACTGAACCTCTTGTCTTGGGTCAAGATTGGATCTATGACCAAGCAGTCAACTTAAACTTAAGAAGTGGACTTCTTCAGGTTTGGGTCAATCATAGTCGAATTACAGTAGAGTTAGATAATGGAGCACTCAAGGAACTAGGAAAGGCACAGACTCCTGGTCCTTCCAGGAATACACATGAAGATGACCATGTTGTTCTTGTCCAAAACTATGTGTTGCAGAGGAATGCTATGCACAAAAAAGGAGTCAGGGATGCAACGGAACTCCCTTCTTTTCCGAAAGTCAGAAGGAGGCAACAACCAAAGGTGGCTCAAAGGCAGAAGAAGCAGAGTACTACCTATGCCGGAAATCAAAAGAACCTGCGCAGCAGAATGTCTCAACAAGTGAACCAAGTGTGGGTGCGAAAAGGCGAACACCCGGTTGCACTCACGCCAACCGCACGGGCAAAGCCTCTTATTAGTAACCAACAACACGTCACTAATAAGAGGTCTTTCGGAAATTCTTCTGCTAACGTGAAATCTATTTGGGTGCCCAAAAAGTCGATGAAGGCTAGCCCACAATCAAGACAAATTTGGGTGCCTAAGGCTTGTTTGCGGGCTCAAATAGCTACACCAAGAACACACCCTACACAGCATGATCCATTCACTCGCACAGCCTACATCCACTCATTTTCAACACCAAGGCACATGAGCACGAACAGAATCAGTTGTAAATGGGTACCTAAAAGGCCTCATGTTCAAGCTGACACACTTATAAAGCTCTCGAGAATCTCTACGGAACCCCGAGCAAAACCCATCCACTGCATTTGGCAGCCCAAGACTTGTAACAAACCCCCAGACCCCGATTGTAAATCCATGACCACCTACTAACCGCTTCACTCTCACATCACATCATTTCGCTTAGCTCTTAGGTCTACCTAACTCCTAACTACACACACCAGCACCGAGCACTTATTAACCCCTAACCACTCCCGAACTTTAAGTTAATGTTGTAACAAGGGACACCATGTCATTTTTGTGTCCATTGCAATGTTAACGTTTATTCATATATTCTCACAGAATCAGCTGCGACATTTTCAACATGGCGGAGGCAGCAGGAACTAGCTCTCACACAGAAACAAGCCCGCAAGTGGTGGACTTGGACAGTTTACCCGTTTTGCCGGAGACAATTGAAAGACCAGAAGATTTGCAGGCCGTCAAAATCATACCTATTGCGGACCCTCCGCGTGGCCACACCATGCCCGTGGGAAAGACTTCCCATTGGTTTACCGAGGTGGCAGGACCCTTGGGTGAAGGAACGTACCTATGGGAATCAGAGTTGGACTTCAATGGGAAGCAAGGCAGATACCATTTCTTTACAAGAGAATTTGAGAAATTACAAAATGCAGAAGGTCTACGTCTGATATGGGAAAAGGCAGGATTGAGTGCCTATTTCAGTGCCCGACTCCCAAAACCTGACTTCATGCGATGCTACTATCTCATCAACACCTTGACTCCAAACCAGAACCCAAAAGGTGCAAGCTCATTTGTGATTCCATCTCTGACAAAGGGGAATGAGCTCAAGAGGTTCAGGTTATCAAACAATTTGGTGAGAGAAGCTCTAGATATGCGCGGAATGCATATTCCTATAGAAAAGGAAACCCTAGTACCGGATTACATGAAGAATCGAAGTCTCACCAAACTCAAGGACATGGTATCCATGACGCCTAATATTGCAATACACCTTCGCATGTGCATGCAACACTTTGCTTTCCCGGCGCAGGATAGATTCACCATGCCGCCCAAAAAGATTTGGTTTAGCTTGTATCTGGCAGAGACACAGAGCCTCACCATCAACCTACCCCACTGGATAATTGATCAGATACACCTAGCTCACAAACGATGGCCGCGAAAACAGGTTTTATATGGATGTTGTGCTCTGACGAGAATCATTTATAGGTGTTTGGCTTATGACATCCCTATTCAACGGGCCCTAATGTGGAATCGTATAGAGCAGTTTAGAGGCAGGACATCCACTGGACCCCCTTCTAAGAAGATGAGAGGCACTGTCCAAGTCCCATGTGCTCAACCACGTGGAGCCACCCTAACACCAGACGTCACCCCTCCACCCCGAAGAGTCCGACCATTCACACTCCGACTTCCAAGACGCAGCACCAATGGGCCTAACTTGATATTTCCTCCAGTCCCAACAGATCTTGAATTTCCTAGTGGTGCACCTTTGGAAGAACTCACGAATGAAGACTTCGAACAATTATTACAAGATGTAGAGCTGGAGGCAGAAGAGGCACAACAAGCGGAAAACGTGCAAACGCAGACCACAACCTCCCAAGCACCTGTCACACCTGTTGAAGTGGATGCCGAGGATGACGGAGATGAAGAACAGGAGGATGATGAGGAGGAGTATGATCAAGAGCACCAAGAGGAGCAACAAGAAGTGCCAGAACTTGTAGGTGCACCAGCATATACAGCTCAACTACGAAGGCTATACGACACTATCAAAGCAGTACAAGAAAGGCATCAACTCTCTCTGGTATCAAGTCAAGCTTTGATGCAAGAAATGCTATCAGATGAAGGGGTGGACCAACACTTCATTGACACCCTCAAATTAGTGTCAGACTCTTTAGGAGTTCCGGAGGCTGTCCACACCGCAGTCCGCCAGTCCGTAAGGTATGACAAACGCAGAGTGGACACGTTACCACGAGCAGGTAAGACTATCAGGATACCCGTCACAGAACCAGAAGTACCCATTGAGACCACAGCCACCCCCACAACCACCACTGACCTCTCCGCCGAAACCTTCGTTCAGACATCACCCATCTCACCCCAGCATCCTCCATCACCACCTTCTCCACCCCCACCACCACCTCCCACCTTGGAAGAAACGACAGTCATCACCTCTACCTTCACTTATAACCCATCCTCATTCAAATCATTCTCATTTCGAGAACCCACCTCACAAGACACCCTCTTCTCCTTCGTCACCAATCCCTTGTACACTTCGTCCCGTCTATCCTCTGAACCCATGACTGGCCATCCCATAATTCCAAGTGTAGTTGGAAACACAGCACCCACAGAAGGCACCCTGTGTTTCCCGACCTATCCCCCAATACGGGTACCTCCATTCCATGACCCCCACTTTCCATCTGGCCCCTACACCTCTTTCAACCTGACCGCGCCACCCCAATATCCGTCCGTTGTGGAGCAGTTCACCCGCTCTCCAATGTTTCCGAGGCACATTTCTCCGATGTTCGCAACGACATCAATTTACACGAACACCACACTCACTTCACCTACCATACCCACCTACATGGTAGCCCCTGTACACACCACCTTGTCTGACCCAATGGACATTTCACCAACCACAGCACCTCTCCCCACAATTCCACCATCTTCCCCCCCCTTGCCCCCCACCTCACCACTCACATCATTGGCACACACAACATTCACTACCCCCCTACCCAATCCCACCTCCCCTGCATTTCAAACGTTTCCCCTTGCATCTCATAATGTAAATAGCACGTTCAACACCTTACTTCAGTGTGCACATCAACTGCAACAAGAGTACCATCAATTGGAAGAACGCACTACGGCACTCCAAGCAGAATCTCAACGTCTACAAGCTAGAGTCACCACTCTTGAAGCTGACTACCAGACGCTCCTAGCCGAGCATATCACCCTACAGCAGGCTCACTCCGAACTGGAATCAAAGACATCAACAGTAGATGACCAAGCAGTCAAAGAACTAGAAACAGTGCTTCAAGCGCAAATGATCTCTAACGCTACACTCAGACGCAACATTGGGCTATTAAGGAAGCATATGGCCACAGCACTAGAAGAGAACAAATGACTTCAACAACAAAACCAAGACAACTTTGAAGCGGCTATGGAAGGAACCGTAGGAGCAACCGTTAGCCAGACCAGATATAGAGCAGTCCCATCGGAAGACATTCGCATCTTACTTGAGGAGCATGCAAATTTCTTGGAGTCATATGAAAAGCTAGAGACTGAATGTGCAGATCTCAAGAAACAGATTGCCAGTGTGCCCACAGCTCAACAGGAGCCGGTAATCTTGCAGCACTCTACAGAAGAAATGGAGACCCTCCGGAAACAGGTGGCAGAACTCCAAGCACGCCTCCTCCCATATGAACGACCACCCTCGCCCATTGAAGAACCAGAACCTGAAACAGTAGTGGAAATCCCCGTCGATGACAGCTATGAAGAGCCATACGAGCCTATGCTGACGCCTGGTGGTCGAACTACGGAAGAAGGACAAGACACGTTAGAAATTCAAGTTCCAGATTGGGTCAAAAGGGTCGAGAAAGTGGGTAAGACACATGATGATCGTGTGGCCGTGCAAATGCAATCTCTCACAAATCTGGAAGAAACTGTCCTTCGGTCTTCCTACTTTCAAAATTTATCCCATCAACGGTTAATCACAACATCAGAATCGCAATACATGCCTTATTTTGTCTTACTACATGATTATAATGCAGAAGTCAAAAGACATACAGGGAAGGAGCCCACATTCGCCACTCAATTTGAGATAGGGGATTTACCGACAGATGCACGTGCTGGCTCGATCTTCCAACCTAACTGGCGTGCACGTCTACTCACCGATTACCCAGAGATGATGAGTATTTGGGCAACCATGCCACTATATATCAAGTATAATCCATGCTATTGTTCAGTGGTACGTCGCAGATCCTGGCAAGCATTTGCAATCAAGGTACGCAACAATAAAGAATGCTCGGCTTGGATCAACTATCCATATTTTGCTCCGCCTCGGGGGACCCCAACCGTAGCTTACATGATATCAACAATTCGGCACTGGTCCACACGCCTAAATAATGTACCCGACATAGCAGCGAAAATGTGTATGAAGATATTCGAGCTCATGACCATTGTCTTCAAAACCTTTCGGAATGTCCAAGCTCCATACATCTCTGCCCCTGGATTCTCTCAAGGCAACAAGGATCTAGTCTACGACATGAGCCAAACCCCCTCGGTCACTATCATCTTTGCTTGGCATGCACGAATAAAGTACTTACCCGCATGCTTCAAGCAGACATTTGAGGAAATGTTCTCTACGGGATTCTGGGAATACCATTCCGAAATTTTCATTCCCAGACCCACACATTTGCTACATCTATTCGCAGTGGAACAAGCGATCCATGCAGATCAGTTACGTCTGCCACATCCGGACATTCCAGGACCAATCGATTGGGATCGTATGATGACAGATTTGGCCAGAGGACTACGCATACAAGAACATCAGCTTGCCACTCAGGTTGTGGAATATTACATCCAACACTCCCAGCAACAAGGGTCTGTCAGGGACGACAGACGCGAGAGAGGGGGGGGTGTTGAGAGCAGTATGGACACCCAAGGACCGACTAGACAAGGAAGCCAGCGGAGAGAGTCAGAACAAGGTGAAGGAGTAAGTAGACAAAGCAGTCGACGCAAATCTGGCAGATAGGCCCTTCAATTTTTCCTAAATCAACATCTTTTAACAGTGATTCTTATCACTAACAATCATTGTAAATACCATTTCATATTTTTGTAGCTCCATTTTGTGTAGTCCTTGAGCTTGAGGAGCCTTAGAAGCACCTACATATCAATTTTCGTATTTTTTAGACTCCGTTTAAGCCCTCAAATTGGCCCTGGAACCTAATTTTTAACTAGGCCGGACACTAGGTCTGGACAGGGCCAAAACCTAGTCAAAAACTATAAAAAGAGCTAGAGAGCTCATTTTTGGGGTTAGATTGTAATTGAAACAAACTTGTAAGAGCTTTTGAAAGTAATCGAAGAACTCCATTGATTCTCCCTCTTTGTCTTGCCGTGTGTGCGCGTGTGTGTGTATGTGTGTGCATGCTAGTGTGCTTCTCACTCACGCACTTGTGCCGCCACTTGCTCGAGGTCTTCATACCATCCTCACGTCTTCCCGGATTGACATTAAAGGAGGTGCTACTCATCATTGAGCTACAGCTTGGCCTTGTAATGTGGCCCTATCATGCATACTTTGGATTTTGATAACTCCAAATGTGTGCAACTTGAATTACTTGGATTTGCTTCACACTGTTGGGACAGATTGTATTCCTAACATTCCTGAAGAATATGGTGCTTCTCATGTTGTACGTCTGCTTTATTTGCTTTTTGAATCGTAGAATGGTTTTTGAAGCACATGTAGACTCCTTCTCTATCTTGTAACAGTTTTGTTTCTGTCGTTTTGCCTTTTGACCACACTGATTTTCCTTGAGCATTGGTTCGTCCTTTTTTATGATTGTCATCTGAGTACATGACTTGGGAATCCATATTTGTGTTCGGGCCGGCTGAGCAGCTACCACTTTCTTTGGAATCCATATTCTAGCAATTCGTTGTGGACCTCGGTGTCCAAAGTGATTTACTCGCGTGCTCGATGGGTCGTTCTGATGTTGATAATGTTTCTGTTGTTGAAGATATGCAGCCACTTGATCCTTCCTTATCCAAGCCTGTCTAGTGTAAGGAATGGGGTATATTCTAATAGGTGCCGACTTGTGATTACCTAGAGAACTAGTCTCTCTTGTGTGTGGTTCTTCGCTAAGGCTGTTTTCAGATAGAATGATACTCTTGTGACTTGCTAGATTAGAAGATGGTGTGCAAGCCGAATTCAATGTATCCTCACATCAAGTACTCGATGAAGGGGTTTCCATAGTGCTAGTGAACATGCATTCATCATTGTGTTCATTTGGGTGAGTTTTTGGTTCTATACTTGCGGCTTTGATTGGTCGTTCGTCTAGCATGCTGAATACTTCACGATGTCCTATCTTGGCCAAGATGTATCCTAAGGCCAATTGAAAAGTTACTTCATATTCGTATATCCAGTCTTGACCTAACACGATCTCTTCCAATAAGTCATGATCGTGACATACTAAAAGCTTCTATTCCATAGTGTTGTTTCCGACGTGTAGAGGTAAGATAATCTCTCCTATACACTTGCTGATCTTTCCTCCTATTCTAGTCAGCTGTGCCTTTGATGGACGTAATTCCTCCTTGAGTTTTTGAGTCAATGAAAATTTGATACAACTTATGGTGGCTCCTGTGTCAATGAGAGCATCCATTAAGTGGTATTCCTTTTTTCCGGCGCCCAAATTCAAATATGGTTGCGTCCTTTGTTGACCTAGGTTTTCAGTGACTCTAAAATTAGCCATTGGGACTAGTTCCTCTCCTAGTCGATATCTCTCATCTCTTTCTCTCATCCACTCTTTCCATTTTCTTATTCATTCTAGCGCTTCTTGTTTGGCTTCCTCTCGTATTCTTTCTTCCTCTAGGCGCCTATTCTTACCCATTATCAATCGTGACATTATTTCTTCAGTTAATGGCTCTAGATATTTTTTCACTCGACATCCACTGATATAATTTGGCAATACTTCTCCATCTAGAGTTGCTAAGCTGATGGCTCCGCTGGTGGATATGCGATTGATGATTAATGGGCCATATCCTCTTTTTACTTTGTGTGTTGTTTCAAGGTATATACCAAAACTAAATCTCCTTCCTTCAAATTTTTATCTTTAATATGAGCATCAAAATATGCCTTCTGTCGCCTTTTAGCAGCATAAATCCCTGCTACTGCTTGTAACCTAGTTTCATGTAACTTCTCTATTTGATCCAATTGTGTTGAGAGTTCATGTCCCATTTACTCATGAGTTGTTGCTACTCTAAGAGTGGGTATTTAGAAATCAATTGGAAAAATAGCATTTTGTCCATACACTAAGTTAAAACGAGTAGTTCCTATGGCAGTCTTGTAAGCTACTCGAAATGCCCATAAAGCGTGATGTAATTGTTTATCCCAATCAGATCTACCATTGTTCACAATTTTAGTGAGAACTGTGCACAAGATTTTATTTGAACTTTCGGCTTGTCCATTGGCTTGTGGGTGATAAGGGGCTGACTTCTTATGAATTACCAAGAATTCATTCAGTAAGGCTTCTATAACTTCATTCACAAAGTGTGTGCCTCTATCACTTACAATTTCTATCGGCAATCCAAATCTAATGAAAACGTTCTCGAAGAGAAACTTGACCGTAGTTCTTGCATCATTTTTCTTGGTTGCTTTGGTTTCAACCCATTTGGTCAGATAGTCTATGGCTACAATTATATACTCGGCGTGGGATCCTTTAGCTGGTGGGCTAATAGGTCCTATGAAGTCTATTCTCCATTTTGTGAAAGCTCTTGCACTCATCATGGGTTTTAGTGGCACATCGTCTCTTCTAATTGGATATTTCATTCGTTGACAAGTATCACATCTTTGCACATATGTTGCTGCATCTTGATGTAGAGTTGGCCACCACATTCCAGCAAAGAGAATCATTTTTGTAGTTTTATCTGCAGAGAAATGTCCTCCTGCAGCTCCTGTATGTGCCATCTCTAAAACAGCAAGATACTCATCTTCATGAATGCACATTCGTAAATTATTATCCCTTCCTCGCTTAAAGAGTTGTTTTCCTATGAGAGCATAGTCCTTGCTTTGCTCTATCAGTGCACGTTTCCTTGCTAGAGTGGCTCCTTTTGGGTACTCTTGGGTCTTTAAGAACTTCACTAGAGGCATGCTCCATCTTGGTGCTACGATGGAGTAGCATAAATTAGAGTTCTCTTCTGGATTCCGTTCTTGACAAGTTGGGTAGGTTGATACATAGTTATATGTATCCCTTTGCATGGTTGGCCAATATATGCCTAATCTCTTCAATGTTTGCCATGTTCCGTTTGCATTTAAATGAGTTTTCCATTGATTTACATGTGCTTTTTGAAGCCACATTTCTTGTTCCTCTTCTTCTACGCATCTCATGAGTAATCCACTTGAGTCTTGGTGATACAAACTTCCAGCAATGATATGAAGATTTTTAGTCTTCCATAGGTCTTGGGTTCGGTTTGGTGTGATCCCATTTTTAGGTCCATACGTGAGTATAGGGATCAACATTTCTGCCCATTGGGGACATACTTCGAGGTTGAACAGGTACGTGTCAGGCAGATCATCTGGTACTCCTATGGGTGGTTCTCCATGTGTCATTCTTGATAGGTGATCTGCTCTAATGTGAGTATTTCCTTTCTTGACTACTACTTCAAAATCAAATTCCATCAACAATAAAAACCATCGTACTAGTCGTCCTGTATTACAAGGCTTATTGACTAAGTACAGTAGGGCTTGATGATCAATGAAGAATTTGAATTTGTTTGCCAATAAGTAATGTTTAAACTTCTTTACTGCGTACACCATTCCTAGGCCTTCTCTCTCGGTTGTGGTATAATTACGTTCCGCTTAATTCAATTGTCTACTGGCATAGGCTATAGGGTGATCTAACTTTCCTGTATCTGCGGGTTGAGCTAGGGTGCAACCAATGGCAAACTTGGAAGCATGTACGTGAATGTGAAATGGTTTGTTCCAATTAGGTACTCGAAGGATTGGGGCTGAACTCAATCGACTCTTTAATTCGTTAAATTCCTTTTCACATTCTTCAGTCCAGTTAAACCGAGTCAATAATGCATAAAGAGGTCTAGCAATTATGGCATACATATGTATAAATCTTTGGTAGTATCCTCAATGTCCCATAAATGCTTGGACTTCCTTAGTAGTCTTTGGTCTTGGAAAATCCAAAATCACTTTGATTTTGTCTTCATCAGTTGAAATTCCATTTTTAGAGACAATATGTCATAATATCTTTCCTTGTCGAACCATAAAGACACATTTTTTTGGGTTGAGGCATACTCTATATTGTCGACATTTGGCAAAGATCTTTCCTAGTTCAGGGATATGCTCTGATTGTATAGCTGAATAAGTGCATAAATCATCCACGTATACCTCCATACTCTTTCTCAGGAACTCCTTGAATACATGGCACATCAATCTTTGGAAAGTGGTTGGGGCATTGCTTAGGCCAAAAGGCATAACCCTAAAGGCATACACTCCCCATTCAGTTGCAAAGGCTGTTTTATGTTGGTCCTCAGGAGCAATAGCTACCTGATTATACCCTAAAAAGCCGTCCAAAAAACTATAAACTTCCTTCCCTGCCACTCTTTCCAAAAGATGATCTGTGATGGGTAATGGGTAACTATCTCTTATGGTGGCAGCGTTTACTTTTTTCAGATTAATGCATACCCTTAACTTTCCATTCTTCTTCGGTACCACCACTAAAGGTGATACCCATTCCGTGTGTTCGATCTCATAAATGAATCCAGCATCTAATAGTTTGTCTATCTCTTCTTTGATCTTCGGTGAGTAAACGTCGTCATAAGTGTATGGTCTTTGTTTTGAAGGTTTGGCTTCAGATGTCATAGGGATTCTATGAGCACATATGGAAGGATCTACTCCTTTCAAATCCTTATATGTCCAAGCAAAGACATCCCTATATTCTCGAATGAGTCGTATCAACTCTTGTTCTTCCTTCATTGAGACATCTTGACCTATAGAAGTACATCGTTCTTCTCCTTCCTCTAAAGTTACTACTATTTTCTTAGTCTGCTCTTTGTTGTCATATGCTATTCCTGACTGTGCTTCTCGTCTTGGCATTTGAATAGCAATTCTTCTCTCTTCTACTTCATATTTTTTGAAATGCGTAGGCACTTCGAACTGATCCTATGGTTTATTTTCTCCATCTTCTTGTTCTTTACCTAACCCAGGCTCTTCCTCCTGTGTCGGGTCTTGATTTATTTCATTGGTTATGACACTTACTCTCTGATGTCCATTTTCCAGTTCCATTTGCTCTTGCTCCATTTCAATACTCTCATAGTCCTCCTTCCGTTCTTTTTCAATTACTTCTCCTTCTTTAGCCTCTTGAAGAACTACCACGTATAGACTAACATCATATCCTTCCTCATCAATGCATTCATTCATAGTTATCACTTCTTCGTTTACACATACATCAAGAGTAGCTAAAATCTCCATCCAACCGTGAGGTTCAAATTCCTCATCTAGAAATGTTTGAGGCATATAAGCTGGATCTTGTACAGACCTAGCTACTCCTTGCCTTTGCTGCCATCCTTTTCTCCTATCCTCTTCCTTTTTTGCAGTTTGGCATATCCATAGATGAGTGTCCTCATTCATCCACGATTGGTTGCTTGAACCTATACTGTGAATCGATTGATCCTCTTCCTCCTTACGAATTTGATTCCATTGTAAAGGTGGGACATCTTGATATGTATATGTGCGTAGATTTATTCTGGTGGTGGTTCCTTCATGCTGTAGGTATACTGCGTCTTTTCCCCAATCTTGCACAACCTTTAGTTGTCTCATGAAAGGTCTTCCAAGTATCATTTCATAATTGCTAGCCCTTTCAAATTGACATATTGCTAAGGTGTGCTCGAATTCAACTCCGCAAGTGGTAAAAATTACTCGTTCCAATAATCCCAAGAGTTGTTCAGTGTGTCCGTCTACCATTTGTATCTTCATGTGCGTTGGACTTAAAGCTAGTTTTCCCCATTTTTCTCAGATTTCTTTGGTAGCAATTCCTACTCCAGCTCCAGAATCTAAGATAGCTTTAGTGGTGTACCCTCTATAGGTAATTGGAAGGCAAGTGTTTCCTTCATCTCCCTCATTGAAATCTCCAACCTTATCAACAAGGATTTTTAATGTGTTTACTTCATCAGACATCTCCTTTTCTTGCGCCTTGATCTCCAATTGGCTGGCTAACTTTTCCTTCACAAGAGTTGTTCAGTGTGTCCGTCTACCATTTGTATCTTCATGTGCGTTGGACTTAAAGCTAGTTTTCCCCATTTTTCTCAGATTTCTTTGGTAGCAATTCCTACTCCAGCTCCAGAATCTAAGATAGCTTTAGTGGTGTACCCTCTATAGGTAATTGGAAGGCAAGTGTTTCCTTCATCTCCCTCATTGAAATCTCCAACCTTATCAACAAGGATTTTTAATGTGTTTACTTCATCAGACATCTCCTTTTCTTGCGCCTTGATCTCCAATTGGCTGGCTAACTTTTCCTTCAAATTTGGTTTGGCCTTCATAAGTTCTTCCAATTTCAGAGTACAAGGTATTTTTATTTTTTTAAGATGTTTATGATATCCGATGTTTGGACTGATGGGTTCGGTTCTTTTTTTCTTATTTAGGGGACGCAATATAGTTCAGAGTTACGTTCGTATTCCCCTGTGTAATTTGGCAAAACCTTGACACATTCATTTTCTTTGTCACTTGGATCCATTGGTAATATTCCTTCTGAATTTAATTCAGGTATTAAATCTTCTATTTCACCTTCTGCTTCTAGCTCCTCAAAGGGTGGTTCAATTCCTTCCACTTTCTTCCATCTGTCTTCTTGGACTCTTGCCCACAAATCTTTAGGCCATTCCCCTTCTACTTCGGGAACAATGGATCCTTCCCTTTTATCCCCACAGAAATTTTCATTATGTGTCTCACCTGGTTCAGGTTTCTCAGGGTCCTTAGGGATGACACACTCTTGGAATTCTCTTTCGGGAATTCGCGAGTTGGGTAATTGAACAACAGGTTTTTCTAAGGTATGGTGAGCTACTTCAATTAATTTCTTACATATCTCCAACCTTTCTTTCTCTAGGTCACCTCTAGGATATTCTCTTTCATGTTGTTCTATGGTAGGTCCTGCTCTTATTCGTGCCTTGTACGCCTGAATCCACATGGCTAATTCTTCAGGCATGGGATCTGGTAAAACTGATCCTACCTCTTCTTTTTTTGACTTTCTTTTCCGAATTTCTTCTTCCTCTTCTTGTTTCTCTTTTGGATTTTGTTCGCTCTTTTCATTTTCCTTCTTTTGTTGTAGTTTCTTTTCCTTCATCATATCTCTACGGTTCTTCCATCTCTGTGCTCGTTTACTTGTAACACTTTTCTCAGGCTCCTCCGAGTCTTCAACTATTTGAGGTGTAGGTATGTTCCTTTCTTTGTCACCTTGATCATTTTCTTTAGTTTTGTTTGGGGTCTCTCTAGCTTTGGCTCTAGTTATTGCTTTCAACGGTACAGTGTACTCCTTATCACTCCCTGATGACTCTATCACTTCTATCATGTTAATCTGCACATTAGAGTTAACTTTGTTGGGGTTCTTGGGGCAATCTCTGAAAAGGTGTTCTTTACCACAATCACTACAATATCCTTCCTAGACTCGCTGTGGTGGTGGTGGGTTTGGTGATCACCTCCGCATCTATAACATGGTCCTCTAGGTACAGGCAGTCTGTTCATAGGTCGAGGGGGTATGGGTGCCCTGGGGGCTGTGTACATCAATGACACATAATCCTGCTCATAGCCATAAGCATTATTTGGTGCTTCCATGCCATATGCATAAGGTTCGTACATTTGTCCATATTCTATCATAGAGCTCTCATAACTGGGATAGTTTCCTTGACTATGGTCATAAGATGAGTCATATGGTTCATTACTAGGCAATGGTGTGGCTGGGACTATCGCTCTCTCTAAGTAGTCTTTAGGTTGAGCTATTTTCACTGGGACAACATTTTGAGGATGGGGCGGTTGTTGTCCTAACACCGGTTGTGGTTGAGTGTACCCTTGATAAGCATATGGTCGTGGTACAGGTGCCTGCTGCTGATATGTGGGATATCTAAAGGCTTCACCTCCTTGATCTCTCTGAGGGTATCCGTAAGGTCTCATGATAGGTTGTACAGGTCTTGATTGCCTATTGTAAGGACAGTTTTCTGTGCCATGATTTGTATACTTTTGTTCTATGCTGCAATATTGTAGAGGGCCCGGAACGGGTGGTCTATTGTAAGCATAAGCAGGAGGTGGGATTGCTCCTCTAGCACAAATGAGAGGGATGATCACCTCCACAATGCATACATCTTCTAAGCATGGGCACTCTCATTGGGTTGTTGGGGTAGTTCCTCTGTCCTTGAACGTTCAACTTCTTTGCTACTAAGTCGGCTATTTCCTCTACATTGTTCTTAGGGTTTGATGTGTTGCTGGCTGAATCTTCACTTTTGATACTACCTTGAGGTATTTTCAGATCCTCCGCTAGATTGTCTTCTAGGTCAATACATTCTTTCATACATTCTTGCAAGGTTTGAACTCTTTTCACGTATACCAAAGATCTTAATGATCCATTCAATAATCCTTCAAAAAATAATGACACCATTTTGTTTTGAGTAGGTCTCTCTTCCACTGGGCACCTATCCACATACTGCTTGAATCTTCTTGCTGCCAGTCTCACTGATTCCATAGGAGCTTGCTTAAAGCTATGAATCAATGATGAGGAGTTTTTTTTAATTCCAGACTTAGTGAATTCTTCAATCATTTCTTGATAGACTTGTTCCATATTTTGAAAATTATTAGGATCTAATGGCTGGAACCAAGCTAAAGTTGTGTCTATCAAAGTTAGACCAAAAGATTCATATTGGATCAAAAAATCTTCTACTTGTTCGGCTCTAATTACTTGCTTAAATTCAGCTATATGATTGTAGGGTTCACTAGAGCCATCATAGTGGTTTCTCATGCATCTGGCAACTTGAATTGGCCTTAATCTTCTTCCTCCTTCAGGCGGTCTAGGCATCATAGGCAAAACGGGCCTTCCAATGGGTATACCAGGTCCTCTTGCTACATGTGGTCGAACTGGGGCAGGAATTCCATTCCATGGGTCAACAGGTGGTTGAGGCCGATAGTGGGGGTTATTTGCAGGCATAGCAAATTGTACGTGTGGTCTAACTAGAACATGTGGTTGTTGTGTTTGTCTTGACTGTTGGAATGAATTATTCTGAGAGGTTCCATGTGGGTTTTGTGAAGTAGTGGCTTGATCCCTCGGGGGAAACACTGGAATGTTCTGATATTTCAACCCGGCTCTCTCTGACTGTGTTAGGGCCCAATACCTTCTCTAGTTTTTGTCCAGATATGTGATGATGGTGGGGAAGTCAAGATCTTGTAACTCATAGACAGTAACTGGATTAGGGGTTGCTTCCCATAATGAAGAGTGGGATCTAAGGAGATTCTCCATTCCATTGATCAAATACACATCCATTAAGGAGTCATCTTAGGGGACCAGGTCTCCTCTCCAAACCCTAACAATAGTAGATCTCCCTCTAGGTGTGGTCACTTGCTCTTCATTCCCGTCTTCATTAAGGTTTGGGGCATTGTCTTCTTCCCCAAGTTCATTGATGTTTTATCTGAAGCTTTCTTCAATCTGGCCACTGATCGGTTTAGTCCATCTAGGTATATGGGTATCTCATGTTGATTGGTGGTCACATATTCTAAAGATGTCTGATATTCTCCCTCAATAATTGACATCATGCCAATCATTGGTACAGTGTTTTGCATATCCTCTGAAGCCATAGGAATTTCTTCTTTTGACTCACTAGAGGTTTCAGAATAATGTGAACGGCTACTTGGTTCGGCTACGCTTCCTACGGAAGAGATCACACTTCTTCGGCTTCCTAGGGTTCTCCCAGATCTCAGGTTCATTCACTTTAAAGTTCTGTTTAACCTTAGCCAACCTCCAGCTTCTAGAATTCTTCACTAAGGGTCAGAATTCTAGACAAATTTGGTTGGGAAAGGACTGAGTGTGGCTTTGTATAGAAAGGGCATGACAACCAAGTGTGTAGGTTGAAAAAGGTATTATATGGTTTGAAACAAGAACCACGCGCTTGGTATGAAAAGATACATGCCTATCTGATTGCACATGGTTTCGAGAACATTCCAACTAAGAGCACCTTATATGTTAAGCATGCAAATGATGCGCTTCTGATCATTCTTGTGTATGTTGATGACATGCTGCTCACTAGTCCTCATGAGAAGCATATTGCTGATTTTAAGGCTGATCCGCATGCCTCATTTGAGATGTCCTATTTGGGGCATTTGCATCATTATTTGGGCATTCAGTTTATGCAAGTTGATGGCGGAATAGCTTTGTGTCAATCGAAATATATTGACACATATTGCAGCATTTTGACCTCAAATATTGCAAACCTATTGCCACTCCTATGGAGAGAGGCTTACGATTGAGTCTTCATGATGTTGGAGATGCATTTGATGTTGTTCTCTATCAGTAGACTATTGGATGCTTGATGTACTTATGCATTACTCAGCCAGATATTCAGTTTTCTATCTCACAGATGAGCAGGTTTATGCATTGCCTAGGTGTCAAGCATTGGTAGGCGGTTAAGCACATCTTTCGCTACTTGAGTGGTACCCAGCTAATTGGATTGTTTTATCCCAAGGGGGGATCACTACTGCTAGATTTACATGCTTTTTATGATTCTAACTGGGCTGGTTGCTATGACACTCATGTGTCCACCAGTGGTTTTTGATTCATGCTTGGTAGCTCATGTATATCTTGGTTGAGCAAGAAGTAGCCTACTGTGGCTGCTTCCAATTGTGAGGCTAAGTATAGGGCAGCTGTCACAACGACTGTTGAGTGCGTGTGGCTAAAATGCCTTATGACTGATTTGGGTGTTGGTAAGTATCTTCACGGATAGTCAGCGTGCATTGGTAGTTGCGAGGAACCCTCTGTTCCATGCTCGCAGTAAGCACATTGAGGTGCACTATCATTATGTCCGAGAGAGCTTCTATGCTGGAGAGGTCAGTTTGGCATATGTGCCCACATAGGAGAACATTGTAGACCTTTCCACAAAGGCTCTGCCTAGAGAGAAGTTTGAAGCTTTCTGCAAAGCTTTGGACTTACTTCCTTTTGTGGATTGATTCCACATAGCTTGACACTTCCTTATACATGGGTGCTAGCTCCTTATTCACTGCATCACTCCCAAGGGGGATTTGTTGACATATTTAGGTATGATGTGTGTGAACACTCTAGGAATTCCAAGGATCCTTTTTCCCTCTTTAGGAGGTTTTTTTCCATGACTTCTATATTCGCCTATAGCCCTAACGGGTTACTTATCTTTGTACATTCTAGTGGTAATAAATTCACTATTGTGTGTTGTGCTCCACTTTTTCTTCTTCCTTGTGTTGTTTGTGTGCTTCTACAAACCTCGAACTCCAACAACTGATCAAGTTCCTTTTGGGTTCATGTGATAGCGTTGTTGAATTACCAGGAAACCATTAGGTTTCAATTGTATTTTATGCTGATATAAGTGAGGATCTAGACGACGCATGTCTAAATAACCCCACCCACCTTAACCTTATGAGGTGCAGTTTCTATCCCTAGATTTACATAATCTACATGATCTTCATGAATGTGGATGTTGGCCTATGCAAAGACATCTTCCTTTAAAACCCATGCTGCATGTTCTTCTGATTGCAAAGGCTCACCTTCAGGTTGCACCGAAGCTGTTATTGGAGCCACTTGTTGATATTCTACCAAAACGTTTGGAATATTGATAATGCCTACTGGCCATATTTCTTTATTTGCTTCCAAAAACTGAATTTCTTCATCCTCTTCTAGCCTTGTCGCATTATGAGGTGGTCCTGCAATAGAAGGTAATTGGGCCTTAGGGTATGATTGCTTATCATCTAAAGGAATATAATACTTTTTATGCCCTTTCTTAAAAGTAATAGCTCAAGAACCATTATCGCGCAGAACTTATACATGCTTTAACCAAGGTCATCCAAGTAGTAAATTATAATCATTGCTTTTTCCAATTAATTCAATTACTAGAAAAGTAATTATAAAAGGAATTTTTGTATTTTAATGGTTGTATATTTAATGAGACCAACAAGTTGAACATGTGATTGATAGGACATATGTATGTAGAATGGATTAGTTGAATATCCACCCAACCCATTTGTTGACAAACAGATAAAGTTGCAATATTTACTCAAGAACCTCCATCAATCAAGACTCTCGGAATCTACTTATTTTTATACCATACCAAAATTAATGGCACTACATAATCCACCAACTAATACTCTGAAGTATGATACTCTGCAGTTTCTATCATACTAACCCAGATTAGTTCTTCTTCAAGATTGCTTCCTCCTTGCTATGTGTTTCTGTCAACAAAGTATCCCTAAAGTTCATTCATATGCTCACTCTCCACATTTTTTCAGAAGTAACCAATGTGAGTCTCATTTCTTTCTTGGTATAAGGTTGTACGTGTATCTCAAGCATCATTTGCTAATTTGTAGGAGTGAATGTGAGGGATAATGGCACATTTGACAAAGAACAACACAACAAAGTCAACAGACTCAACCAAACCAGCAAGGTAACTTTACTTGCCATTATTGTGGTAAAGTTGGTCATTATGCCAGGGGCTACTTCTCTAATCCGTATAGAAGAGGTGGTTTTAGAGGATGACAAAGAGGAAGAGGCCAAGATCACATGCATCACAACAACAACATAGTACAAGAAGAGGCTCAAACACAGAAGGAAAACGTTCTTATGGCTATGCATACAGAGACACATAAGATGAAGGTAAACAACAAAACTTGGTATGTAGATAGTGGTTGCTCAAACCACATGAGTCACAACATGAATATGTTTGTAAACTTACACAAACCTGATTCAAGAGTCACAGTTGCTACAGGAGATAGTACTGAGCATGAAGTAGTGTACATTGGTGATTGTCCACTTAATGAACATGTAACTCTTAGAGATGTTTTGTTTGTCCCTACTATTACAAGAAATTTGATTTCCGTTGGACAGATGGAGGACAATGGAGTAAAGGTTGATTTTGATAATAATCAGTGGCAGGCTTATCAGAAGAAGGATGGGAATTTTTTTATAAAAGGAAAAAAGGTAAACAGATTATATACTTATGAAGTTGAAGTTCCATATTATGTAGGATATACAATGGTTAATGGGACTCAAGTAAGTCAATTGGATTTATGGCATAAAAGATTAGGACACATCAGTATTGGCAGGTTAAAAGATATTGCAAAGATATCATTGGTTGAAGGTTTACCACAGCTAGCTAAGCAAGATTTGGATTTTGTTTGTGAGGCATGTGAGTTTGAAAAATAGGTACGAAGTCCTTTTTCAAAAGCAGGATTGCAAAGCAGAGGTATTTTGGACTTGATTCATACTGATGTATGGGGTCCATCTCAAGAAGAGTCCATGGCAGGTAGCAAATACTTTGTAACATTTACTGATGACTTCTCAAAGTTTACATTCATTTATTTTATGAAATACAAATCCGAAGTGTTTGACATGTTCAAGAAGTTTAAATCATTGGTTGAAAAGCAAACAAGTCGAAGCATAAGAAGGTTGAGATCAGATGGAGGAGGTGAATATTTTTCTAATCAGTTTCTTGCATTTTTGGAGGAAGAAGGAATTAAAAAGGAGACTACGAACAGATACACACCTCAACAAAATGGTGTGGCCGAAAGAAGAAACAGGTCTATTTTGGAGATGGGTAGGTGCATGTTAAATGAAAAGGACTTACCATTTATTTTTTGGGCTGAAGCATGCAATATGGCAGTTTATGTGATGAACATGTTACCATCTAGTCAAAGTCGTGTACTGAAAGCACCTTATGAATTGTTTTATGGATCAAAACTAGATATTTCTAATTGTAGAATTTTTGGAAGCACATGTTTTGTTCATGTTCCACAACAGTTAAGGTGAAAGTTGGATCCAAGGTCACAAAAAATGGTTTTCATTGGTATGGCAGAAGGGCAACCAGGATATAGATGTGTGAAACCAGATACGGGAGAGGTAATTGTTTCGAGAGATGTTATTTTTCATGAAGATAAATCTTGGTATAAACATGAAGTGCAGCTAGATGAAGAAGAAACTACAAGAAGTCATGAAGAAGAGCCAAGTTCTCCAAGTTCACCAGAGAGTCAAATTACACATGAAGAGGTAACTCCCCCGAATCAAAAGTTGAAGAAAATTCTCGATTTGATTTCAAAGGAAATTGAGTCACAAGAAGAAGAAAGTGAAGGTTCTACATCAAGAAGAACTCAAACTCAAAGTCAAGAAAAGCATGGTAGGTCAAGAAGCCAATCAAGGTATCCAGTAAGAGAAAGAAGGCAACCGCAAAGATTTTCTCATGAAGCTTATATTGCAAAACTTCTTGAGGAGCAGGAACCAACAACTTTTAAAGAAGTTTCAAAGGTAAAGAAATGGGTTAAAGCAATGGATGAAGAAATGAAGCTTTGTATGAGAACAATACATGGTGTTTAGTTCCAAGGCAACCTAACATGAAAGTAATTGGTAACAAATGGGTGTACAGGATAAAGAGAAACAGTGATGGTTCAGTAAGTAGATATAAAGCAAGGCTTGTTTGTAAATGTTATGCACAGAGTTATGGCATCGATTATGAGGAGACATTTTCTCCTGTTGCCAAGATATCAACAATAAGGACATTAATAAGTGTTGTTGCAAGCAAGGTATGGAATCTTTATCAATTAGATATAAAAAATGCATTTCTCAATGGTGATTTAAAAGAAGATGTGTACATGGAGCAACTAGGAGGTTATGAAGATCCAAAGAAGCCTACACATGTATGTAAACTCTTGAAAGCTTGTATGGTCTTAAGCAAGCTCCAAGGGCTTGGAATTTTAGATTGGTAAAGTTTCTTGAAAAGCAGGGATACATGTGTTCAAATGCAGATACTTCTTTGTATGTTAAGGTTGAAGGATCATTGGTTGTTTATATCTCAATTTATGTGGATGACTTGATAATAACAGGAAACAATGAAGGTGAGATAGCCAGGATCAAAGTAGAGCTTGGATCTGAATTTAAAATTTCAAATTTAGGTGAACTGATGTACATTCTTGGAATCGAAGTCATGAACAAGGAAGATGGCGTATATCTTCTACAAAGGAAGTATATTTCAGATTTGTTAGAGAAATATGGCATGGAGCATTGCAAGAGTATCAGTAATCCGATGGAACCCAATGTGAAGTACAGTGCTGAAGATGGTGAACCTTTAGAAGATCCACTTATCTATAGTTCTTTGTTTGGTTCTCTTATATATGCAACTTTAACAAGGCCAGATATTACATTTAGTGTAAGCATATTGTCTCAATTCATGAACAAACCCACAGATGTTCATATGCAAACAGCTAAAAGGGTCTTGAGATATTTGAAGGGTACATTAAATGAAGGCCTGGGCTATAAATATCATGAAGGTTTGGATTTGAAAGCATACAGTGATGCAGATTGGGCTGGAAATAAGGATGACAGAAGGAGTACAGGTGGATATCTAATATTTACAGGTAATAATTTGGTTTCATAGAGTTCTAAAAAACAGCCTACAACAGCACTTTCAAGCACAGAAGCTGAATATAGAAGTCTTACAAATGCAACATGTGAGATTATGTGGATTTGAAGCTTTATGAAGATATGAATCTATCTACAACACGTCCATTACTCTTTGGAGATAATGTAAGTTCATTACAGCTCGCGTCTAATCCAGTGTACCATGCAAGAACCAAACACATTGAAGTACACTATCACTATATCCGAGAGAAGGTGGTGAATGAAGATATTGATATTCAACATGTTGGAACTAAAGATCAATTAGCAGACATACTCACAAAAGCAGTGGATGCTCAGAAGCTCAAGCGAATCAAAGTTCTACTTGGAGTCAAAGCTTTAGATTTAGAGCTTGAGGGGGGCAATGTTACATAAGAACAAGCTCAAAAGTATTATTTTAAGATTATGGAGTTTATTATTTATGATAAATAACATGTGGAGGCGCTCACATTTCCAAAGTTAGAGTAAAAGTAGTTAAAAATAGATAAAAGTAAGAAGAAAAGGAGAGGTGGCTATTTTGAGACAAGGAAGGCGCTTTTGTTGATAGCCTCTCAATAAAAAGAGTGGTTCTCTTAGTGTAGGTGTCCAAATTGAGTGATTCTTGTTGTGATGCAAAGCTTGCAACTTTTACTATATAAATAGATCAGTTTTTGTACAAATTTCAATGAGAAAACTCCGCGCAAGTAGGCGTTTTTGAAGATCTTCTTTCTTGTGTCTATCCGGTGCCTCATCAGAGACATACCTCTCTTCAAACTTTCATATCTCAGTTGTTATGAGGTCTTTTTGAGTGATTTCACTTGGACGAGTTTTCTTAGCTCTCATACTTTCTATCCATATCAAAATTTTTCATAGATCTTGAAGTTTTTTTGCTTTTGTACATCAGTTTTCAATTCAGATAGTTAGTCATACCTTGTTGTTGTAGGCTTCTTCTTACCTTGACTTCAAGCTGTTGCTTTGGGAGCTATATTCCACCTTTTTTGATGTTTTTTGTTTCTAAAGCATGCTACTTAGAGTCTAGTTTATGGATATATGATTATTTGTGTCAAATTCTGCTTAGAGAGTTTCTCGTGGTTATTTTTCTACAGTGACCTATTTCTGTTTTCTTGAAAGTTTGGAGGAAAGTGTGTTTTTGAAGTTTGGAAATATTTGGTTGGTGTTTTTGAAGATCTTGGGAGGTCTCATCATGTTTCTTTGTGTACTTTGATGTTTACAAGTTTGTAAACACAACAGTAATATGTTTATAATAGTTGTAACTCTTTGTGTACATATCCAATTCAAGAGATTTAAAGTGCATTTTGTAATGTATATAGGTATATTGCTTTCTCTGTGATGGCTTCTTGAAATCAATTTCATGTGTAGAGAAATCGATGTTTCTTTGTAACCCTAATTTTTGCATATCCTACATCTCTCCATAGTCTGTTTTGTATAGAGTTGTTGACTGACCTAAACAAATCCATTTGAGGTGGTCTTTGGCTTGTTAGAAAGTGTATGAAGCATATTAAGTGTGTCTAAAAGATTAGGTGATTTGAATCAGTGTAAGGTAGGTGAATCAAAGGTTTGCTATAGGGTAGTAGAAAATGTGTATGAAGGGACCTAGTTATTGGGTTCATTTCACTTCTAGTGTGCAAATATGAGGGATTAAATTCCATCATTGTTGGGTTTGGAGGTCTGTGGCAGCACATGAACAACACAAGGAAGAAGAAGGTTGGAGCACAACACAATATAGAATGTATCAGAAACTCAAGGTATGAAAATAAGTGACCCATTAGGCTTATATGTGTATATACAAGCCGAGGGAATAAAACTCTTAAAGAGGGGAAAAAGTGTTCCAATGGTCCTAAGAGTGTTCATGCACATCACTACCAAAATATATCAATAAGAGAGAGCTACAAGAGAGAAGGTATGCTACTATACATTTACAGATATAGAAAGAGAGAATAGAATTGTTTATTGTTTTCTATTATGTGCCTTGATAGATAGATGGATAGATAGATAGATAGATAGGTAGATAGATAGATAGATAGATAGAGAAAGAGAGAGAGAGAATAAGAGAGAGATCCATTTGATCTTCCCCCTTCCACCTACTTCGATGCATAGAGAACCTTGGTTCACATGCGGAAGGAAAGTCATGAGAGAGAGAGAGAGAGAGGAGAGGATTACCTCCCTTGTTGTTGCTAAAAATTATTGTAATCAGACATAAAAGGTAAAATCATCTATAGATGAAAGGCTGAGAGAGAGAGAAGAAGAAGAAGAAGAAGAAGAAGAAGAAGAAGAAGAAGTTACTCATCATTACCTACAAGAATTGGGGCAACACTATAGCAAAAGAGAGAGAGAGAGAGAGATTGGGATTGTGTGGTGATGTAGGCAAGGCAAGAAAATGAAGGCAAGGACATAAAGAAAGGAGTTTGATGCACTATAGATAGAGAAGAAAGATGAAGGAAAAGAAGGAAGTTTGATGTGCTATAGATGGAGAAGAGAGAGACTACAGAGAGAGAGGATGTGAGACAATGCTATCTATGTGTATTTGGATTTTGTTTTCCTTCCTTGCTTATGTAGTTTGTTGAGATATAGAGGAATAAAGTTTTGCATTATTGGAGAGAGAGAGAGAGAGAGAGAGAAATCACCTTTCTCTTGCAACACTATCTATACTCAGACAAAAAAAAGAAAGAGTGAGTGAGAGAGAGAGAGAAAGTGTTTTTCTATTGATTTAAGTATTTACTTTTAGTTTCTTTGAATTCTAAGTTGTTTAATGCGGCTTAATATGTGTTGTCTTTCTTTCATGTACATTTACTTTTGCTTTAGCTTATTAGAATAAGAATTAGTAACAATTAGAAGTCAACGACATAGATATATAGAACTCGAAAATGTAATTAGAAAATTATTTAAGAAAAGAAAGATAAAAAGGAAATTAAACTATAAAAATTAAAGAATATACTAAAAAACACTAAGAAAAAGATAAAGAAAAATAGTTAGATAAATTAAATAAATAAGAAATAAATAGAAAAGGAAATATAATGAAAATAAATAAAGAAAAAGAAATAAAAAAATTGTCTTGTAAATGCACTAACATGATGTTTGTTTTATGTATTTTTTCTTGTAGACCTATGTAGAGATTCAAGTGTTTGAAGTTTTCTTGATTGGAGATACAAGTTGGAGCTAATTCTTTCGTGATGAGTTCTTGATTGAGGAGAAGCCAAAGTTTTGCACTGATGAGAGGCTTTTTTGCTTCTATTGACTTCAAACTAAAGTTCTACCCATCAATATGAGGAGAACTTCATGAGTCACACTGTCTTGTTTTTTTAAGTTGATTTCATGTTACTTTCATTTGTATCATTGCTAGATGTGATGAGCTTCCATGTATCAATTCACCTAGATCATATACTTTGTAATAACTTCTAGGGAAAAAACCATTGATGTATCCATTCGACTTTATGCTAGTATCTTATATTCATTGCATTATGAGAAAGGCCTCATTAAATTTGTATGTTTTTGCAAGCAATTCATTAGTCAATGGTTCTTGTCAATCTACCCCTAGTCACTTGAATCATAGCACAAACATGCAATGTAATCGCATATAGGCATAAAGTAACACCGACATGATCTATCCAATCATGCTCACCACCACAATATCTATGTGCATATGTGTAGTGTGAATAAGTAACATTCCATCTCCCTCAAGGGAGTTGTTGTAATCCAGATATCTTGGTTCATACCTATGGTCCCAGGTGTGGGTGTTGGGAAAGATGGATGGATGCTCCAAGAGATTGAGTAGGTACTGCCAAATCGTGCTTTGTACCAACCCTCTGATGCTTTAGAGTTGATAAGTAGACCTCTTAAGCTTTCGAATGACACCATAAAATGACATATGTACTTTGGAAATGATGCGTGTAATGATTGAACCAAAACAGATAACTTTGAAACTCAAAATCTCTAGAAAACCTTCTATTTATGTCTTGACACTTGCTGGATCTTTTGCTCAGTATGACCAGCACAGTAGGAATTGGAAAAATTCCTTTTAGACGTATCTAATTAGCTTAGTATGCTAACTATTCCAAGTGGAATGATGTAAAAAGATCAAATATGCTGGGAGAAATCAATTTAGCAAGTAAACCTTTACCCCCGATTTTTTAGGACTGTAGCAAACAATGACCAGTGATCACCTTGACTAGCTTTTCTCTGAAATGGCTGAATAGAATCTCTTCAAATTTCAACAGTACGTAGACAACTTCAATCTGAATCCAACAAGCTTTAGATCTTTGAATGTGGTGAAGAAATGACTGAGATATGCTCTCCACAAGTTGACAGACTTTCAAGTAGTATGACAGAGAACTCAGAAATGACTAATGAAGATATATGTATTAATGAACACTTGTATAAAAATCCATTGGCATGAAGTTCATTGCCTAATGGTGTAGATAGGTGTGGGCTAGAGTGTAGGCCTCACACAGACTCAGAAACAGTAATGAGAAGCTCGGGAGTGATGAGTTCTAACCGTGACTTTTTCATGACCACTTTTATAGTGATTTAGTAAAAAATTGAATTCAAATTCAAACTTTTGGCTCCCTATGATCAAGTTCCTATATCCTAGGAGATATTCCTTCAATCAAAGCTAACCTTCTTCCACGAATTCCTTTTGGTAGGTGTTTACAAAGATTCCAAGTCAATTTGACTTTTACAAAGAAGTAAAAGTGGTAATTAACCACTAGCACTACTTCCTTTGCTTCTTCATATGTGTATGGACTTCAATGTATCCATTCAAGCCAAACATTTTGGCTTGGTCTTCATCCTTCATTCTTCATGTATATCCTGCAATCCAATCATTTCTTTGAATATGCAAAGTTTGGTTCCATCCAAAGCTTTAGTCAACAAATCTGCACACTGCATGTTGGTTGATACATAGGTTAGTTGAATGTCCTTGTTTAATAACTTCTCTCTCACATAGTGGTAATGGATGTTTGGTCCTAGCATGATAGATAGGATTAGCTGCAAGGTGAAGTGAACTTGTATTATCTCCAAAGATTATTGGTGATCTAGTATACAAACCCAATTCTGTATATAATAACTTGATGCAAATGGCTTCTTGTGTGGCATTTGCCAATCCTCTATACTCTGCTTCTGTAGAAGACAAAGCAACAATAGGTTGCTTCTTTGAAGACCATGAAATTAGTTTGTCACCTGCAAATGAAATGTATCCTGAAGTGCTTCTCCTATCATCCTTGCATCCTGCCCAATCTGCATCTGAGTAGATCTTGATATCAATGTCAGAAGGGTAAGGGAAATACAAACCATGATGTTGTGTACCCTTTAGATACTTTAATATTCTTTTAGCAGCCTCTAAGTGAGGTGCTCTTGGCTTGTGTTCGTGCAGGACAATCACCAATTGATGTTTTGACATGGAAATGAAGTAAAGGATTTGAGAAGAGAACAAGTTATGAAGCATGAAGGAAGGACATATTCAGGAGTTGAAAGATATGTACACATATGTACATTAATTCAGATGTAGCACACTTATATCTTTGCATAGACATGAGATTGTAAATATTTTTCCTATATATACAACAAAAAATGTCGGGGCAAAGAGAGAGAGAATGTAGAGCATGAGAATTGAGTAGAATTAGATGTCAGTAGAAACTTATGAAGAGAATAGAATAGCTCTCTCATCCAGATGTAATTTTTCCAGAAATGAAGAGAAGTTGCGCCCGATGTTTCTGTGCATTCTCCTTCTGTGCTTGATCATTTCAAGAATCCTTTTGTAGATGTCTAAGTTCATAGTTAATGAGTCTATGGTTAAAGTTTGAGAGCCTAATTGTAAACAGGCTGTGAGAATTATGAGTAGGAACATTCATATGTAAAAGAGTGTTCATAGTTTTCTGAAACAGACGCATTTTCGATGGTCAATGATTTGATAATTTCTCACTGCACAGATTAAAGTTTTGCATGAGTGTGTAAGAAAATAGTTACACAATATAACACAGGAGCAGTAGCAGAGAAGATAACAGATATAGGAGAATCTCAACAAAGTTCTAGTAACAGCAAGTACAAAGATGATGGCGTTGTCCACCCGTGCGCTCTCAAGGTAGAGCTTAAATGGTGATCTATACAACTCTAGATAGGGAGATACAAGGTAGAGGTATGCTGGCTCAACATGATGTCTCAGGTAGTGCAGAACTCATGTATATATAGGATCATGGGTGGCCTTCCGTGGACGGCTATACATGGGTGGTAGAGCGTGGGCGGCCACCGCCCGCGTAATTGTCATACACGGCTTAGACCGGTTGAACCGACCTAACAAATATAAATGATTTCTGACTCTGACAAGGAATATTCTATGGAATATTCCCTTTACCGTCGCGCCGGGGGTGCTGCCCCCGGACCCCCACAAGGGGGCCCGCTGGCCCCCTTGGACCCCCCAGCCGGGGCTGCTCCCCGCTGCCTCGGACCCCCCAATTGGGGACCCTGGTAACTCCCTTTCATTACAATACCTTACATGGTCCAATATGACCTTCATCCAACATGCAAGTTGGGATTCCCATCAATTGGGTAATGCCGCTTCTCCTCATAATGGGGGCCTTACAAAATGTGCATACAATCATGAGGGGTAGACATAGATCATATACTAACAGAGTGAAGACTCAAAATCTAAGTTGAGAGGTAAGCCATCTATGGCTAAAAGCATTTGCTTAAACGGGTTCTAGTTTTGGAGAACCATGTCTTAGAAGCTGCAGGTGTCAAAGTCAACTATACAGAGAGACAGTTTCAGACATAGGTAGATTGTTTGAATCATTTCTCATAATTTACTCAAGCTTTTGAAGTGTTTTAACTTGGAGGAGGTGCGCAATCTCTAGGCAAAACATTCTACAAAGTTTTATCAAAAACTTTACATGAATGGTTAGTCAATGAGTGATTAAGGTGCAGCAGACTTTTCTGAGAAATGACTTTCTTCACAGTTAGCTAATTTCTTGATATTTTGGTGCTTGTCTTCCAAAATTGGTTGAAGTTTAAAGTTATTCTTGATATAAAGGTGGTCTAACATCAAGAATAGCTTGTTCTTTTGGAGATTAACACTCTCCATCAGTGGTATCAGAGCAGGTTGTATCAAAATTGAGGAAAGGAAGACTCCGACTGTTGCAGACATACAAAATTCAACATCTAAAGGTTCAAAAGGTGAAAGCTTGAGGGCAAAGCTTGAGAAGGAGGTCATACGACACCAAGGAAGACAAAAGGAGTATTATTTGAAGTAAAGGTACATCTATTACTCATAAAGTTTGAAGAATTCAATATACAGGTGAAGAAAAGATGGGAGATTCTCTTCAGATAGAGAAATTGGATAGAGAGAACTATCCAGCATGGTCAATGAGGATGGAAGCTCATCTAATGAGCAAAGACTTGATAGGTTATATTACAGGTGAAGAAGAAAAGCCTCAATTCAGAGATCCTAGTGTTCCAACTAGGGAGGAATTATCAGATTTGAAGAATTGGATGAAGAGAGATGCTCAAGCTAGGAGCATTATCTATATGGCAGTCAATGATTACTTGCTACCTCACATTAGAGGTCTTGAAAGTGCAAGTGATATATGGAATGCTTTGGAGGAGCATTTCCAAAATACCACAAAGTCTAGGAAGGCATCCTTGTGGGCAGAATTTACTACATTCAAGAAGAAGGCCTCTCAATCCATCTCAGATTATGTAACCAGAATGAAGGACATTGCAGATGCATTAGGAGCTGTTGATGAAGACATTGAGGAGGATAAATTGGTAAGGCAAATCCTCACAGGTTTGAGAGGTGATGACAAATGGAAGCCATTCATTTTATCTACTGAATTATCACTTGATCATTTTACTCATGACTTAAATCAATTGCTAGGACATATGTTAACCTTTGAGCAGGATGTCAAAGGTGAAGGTGACAAGAGTACAGGTCATGCAATGTACTCAAAGGATAAGAAGAAAAATAGCAAAGGAAAACAACAAGCAAATGAAGATGAAGGCACAACTAGTCAAGCCAACTTCCTAAGAGGAAGAGGAGGTGGCAAAGGTAGAGGAAGAGGTAGGAATAATAAAGATGGAGTCAAAGCTTGCTGGATTTGTGGTAAGACAAATCACTTAGCTAATGATTGTTGGCATAATACTCAGAGTAATGGTGGATATAATCAGAACTTTAATTCAGAAGGAAGAAGTGGCAGAAATCAAAGAGGTAACTTCAGAGGAAGAGGTAGTAGGGGTTACTTTGGAAGAAATGCAGGTAGAGGATTCCAAAGTCAACAATACAATAATACCTACTACAATTATGCTTCAGATCAGAAGGAGGATTCAACATTGATAATGAATGCAACTTGTGAAAGGCAAAGTGAAGACCAAAGAGTCTTCTACATTGACTCAGGGTGTAGCAATCACCTGAGTGGTAACATAGCATTGATGACTAATTTGGAAAATAAGGTATCTAATAATGTTGTTCAAACAGGTGACAATAAAAAGCATAATGTGAAGTCAATTGGATCAATGAAGGCCAAGGATGGAAGTAATCTCTTGAGTAAGGTCTTGTATGTTCCTACAATTCCTAAGAATCTGATAAGTGTAGGACAAATTGTTGAAAAAGGTTATGAAGTTAGATTCACTAATGGAGTGTTTGTGGAAGACCCTAGCAATGGGTATAAACAAATTGTTTCAGGGAAGAAAGAAGGAAGGTTGTTCACATTGAAGATTCAATGTAATGTTGGTCATGCCTTGTTCACTTATGGAGGACATAAGATCTCTGAGTTAGATCTTTGGCACAAGAGGCTTGTACACTTCAATTAAAGAGGTATCAAAGATATGATTAACAATGGTTCAGTGCTTGGATTGCCTAATGTTGCAGGTCAACATATGACATACAGATGTGAGGCATGTCAATTAGGTAAGGCTCATAAAAAATCTTACTCCAAGCATGGTTTCATGTATTCAGAGAAGCTTGAGCTGGTACACACAGATGTGTGGGGACCATCAAAGGATTTCAGTATCAATGGTTCAGATACTATGTGATTTATGTTGGGAATTCGTGGAAGAAGGTTAGCTATGATTGAAGGAATATCTCCTAGGATATAGGAACTTGATCATAGGGAGCCAAAAGTTTGAATTTGAATTCAAATTTTTACTAAATCACTATAAAAGTGATCATGAAAAAGTCGAAGTCAAAACTTATCACTCTTGAGCTTCTCATTACTATTTCTGAGTGTGTATGAAGCCTACACTCTAGCCCACACCTATCTACACCATTACGCAATGAACTTCATGCCAATGGATTTGTATACAAGTGTTCATTAATACATATATCTTCATTAGTCATTTCTAAGTTCTCTGTCATACTACTTGAAAGTCTGTCAACTTGTGGAGAGCATATCTCAATCATTTCTTCACCAAATTCAAAGATCTAAATCTTGTTGGATTTAGCTCGAGGTTATCTACATATTGTTCAAATTTGAAGAGATTCTATTCAGCCATTTCAGAGAAAAGCTAGTCGAGGTGATCACTTGTCATTGTCTGCTACAATCCTAAAAAATCGGGGGTAAACTTTTACTTGCTAAATTGATTTCTCCCAGCATATTTAATCTTTTTACATCATTCAACTTGGAATAGTTATCTTACTAAGCTAATTAGATACCCCTAAAAGGAATTTTATTCCTACTGTGCAAGTCATATTGAGCAAAAGGTCCAGCAGGTGTCAAGACATAAATAGAAGGTTTTCTTGAGATTTTGAGTTTCAAAGTTATCTGTTTTGGTTCAATCATTACACACATCATTTCCAAAGTACATATGTCATTTTATGGTGTCATTAGAAAGCTAAGGAGTTCTATTTATCAACTCTAAAGCATCAGAGGGTTGTTACAAAGCAGGATTTGGCAGTACCTACTCAATCTCTTGGAGCATCCATCCATCTTTCCCAACAGTGGCATCAGAGCAAACTAAGGTAAAATGGGAGATGGTTTTCCTTCATTTATTGATAAATTGGACAGGAACAACTATCAGGCATGGTCTCTAAGGATGAAGACCTACCTACAAGGAAGGAGTCTCTATGGATACATCTCAGGAGATGAGGAATTGCCCTCATTCAAAACAAGAGGATTACCAACAAAGGAAGAACATGAAAAGCTCAACACATGGTGTGCTAAGGATGCATTAGCAAGGTCTTATTTACTCAACTCCATCTCTGATTTTCTTTTGCCACATATTAGAAATTGTAAGACATCCTAAGAGACTTGGGAAACCTTGTCATCTTACTTCTCTTCCAACACAAGGGCTAGAAAAAATCAGTTATGGATTGAGTTCACCACATTGAGGAAGCAACCTAAGCAAGCTGTTTCAGAATTTGTGACCAAGATTAAAGATGTAGCAGATCAGTTAGCAAGCATAGGAGAAGAGATTGAAGAAGAGCAGATTGTAAGGCAAGTGATTAATGGGATCAAAGCTGATGACAAATGGAAAAGCTTCACCACTGCCATGGATCTTTACATGGACATGCAGATTCCAGACCTTACCACTCTCATGGGGCAATTATTCACTCATGAAGCCAAGCTCAACAAAGAATGGAGATACATCCAAAGGTAATAACTCTTCTGCCCTATACATTGATAAAGGTAAAGCTAAAGATAAAGACAAGAACAAGAAAGGAGAAGATGAAGGCTCTACCTCCCAAGCTAACTATGCAGGGAGAGCTAGATCATCAAGAGGTAGGGGCAGAGGAGGTAAGCAAGGTAGGGGGAGATCCTATAACTCCTCACCATGTAACATTTGTGGTTTATCAAATCATACTACAGATGAGTGTTTCAGGAACTACAAAAATCAGAGAGGAAGAGGATACCAAAGAGGTGGATACTCACAGTCAAGAGGTAGATTCAACCATCACCAATGCTATAATAACAACTACAACAACAATTATAACAACAACTACAATGGCAACTACCAAGGCGGATTCAAATCCAGAAAGGACTACAACAACTATACAGAAGAGCAAGATGACTCTCTTCTAATCATGAACATGACTTCAAAACCAGGTACTAATGATGAACACCTATTCTACATTGACTCAGGATGCTCAAATCATGTGGCTGGCAATGTAGCACTACTCTCTGATCTTGAGGAACCAAAAGGTAAGCACCATGCACAAACAGGTGATGACACCAAGCACTCAGTAGTTAAAGTTGGAAATGTTAAGACTTGTGATGGAAATCAGAACTTGTTGAGTAGGGTACTCTATAACAACCATTACCAAAAATCTAATGAGTGTTTGACAGATTGTGGAGAAAGGTTTGCAGGTTAGATTCAACCAATTTGGAACATTTGTGGAGGATCCTAAGCAGGGGTTCAAGAGGATTGCTAAAGGAGAAAAATCAGGAAGACTTTTCACTTTTGAGCTAGAAGACACAAAGAATATTGCACTATATAGTTATAAAGATCAAGCACTTTTAGAGCTTGAGATTTGGCACAAAAGATTAGGGCATGTAGGAGAAAGAACCTTGAAGGAGATATGCAGGGATCAATGGTATACTAGGTGAAGGATGCAAGACAATAAGCCAAGCTTGTCTTATATAGGATTTTGTGTCCCTTGAAAAGCACTCAATAAAGCACTTAATAAAGCCACGATCGCTGTCCGTAATCGGGAAAAGCATCCGCTGCCCGTCGTCCGTTCGCGTTTGAGTTTAAAAAGCATATGAAAAGATTTCGCGCTGCGCTGCGGGCTGTAGGACTTGAACTCGGGTCGTTTGGAAGGGAGGAAAGCGAACTAACCATATTGCCCATGTTCTAGTGTGTACAGAGACTTGTAGATGTCGCTATACATGGTGTTGTGACCGCCCGTCTACTTGTCTTGAAAGACTAAGAAGAACAAGTACACATGCTATTATCTGTGAACAATTCTTGACCGATTGGCATTGTTTCCAACAATCCCCCTGCAATGTCAAATTGGTACAATCTGAACTGAATCTGCAAACTTTATAATCTGCAAATTACCACAGGCTTCAAATAGCTTGTTGCAAGCTTCAAGCTTGTACTCCCGTACTTCAGAACTTGTTCTTCAAAAGTCTTCTTCAAAACTGAATTCGACTTTTCTTCAAAAATCTGAACTTGCTGAATATGAACCATAATACTTGAGAAAATATGCAAACTAGATATCCAATAGTGTACACATCAAGCAATCACTGCTTGACAACAAATATAGCATGAACTGTCTCTGAACCTGCTATCTCCTATCTTCAAAAAACTGAAAACATACACTAGGATCCACATATTTGCATTTACCTTCCAAAAAGGTTTCTCAACGTACTTCTGCTGTGTCATGTAAATACACTAAACAAAATCAGGACCTGAATCCTGGAACCTATGACTGACAACTCACAACTTAGTGTATTATGAACACTGCTGGTTCATCTCTGATTGTACTCAAGTTATGTCAACTCATCTCAATTGAAATCAATTGAAATCAACTGAAATATGAGTAAAAAATCTATGATGTCATCATGTCTTCATCCTTTAAATCCTTCATACCTCTTTCCTTCAGAACTTGGTATAAACATATATGTGCGCACTTTTGAAATATACCTTTATGAAATATCAAGCTTCTCTTCAAATAGAATTCTAGAACCTTCTCCTGAAGAGGAACATCCTAACAGGAACTTTCTCCAAACATTCTTCTTCTTCCTTCTTCTTACAAAGATGGAACATAAAGAGAACCTGACAAAGGAAATATAGGAATATCTAAAATAGGAATACCTAGAAGTATGAATCTGCATTCTTTTACATATGGCTGAAAATAAGTCTTCATGTTTCATCACCCCCTTGGATGACTTAACACTAGTATCCAAAATTCTTCAAATATATCAGACTTTATGAAATGTGGAACGTCTTCCTTCATAAATCTAATGTTTAGTAATCAATACCTGTATCTGAAACAAAATTTCTGAATCCTTGTTTATTAGCACTGCAGTTGCTAATTTCTTTTACTGTAAGTCTTCAGCTTCCGATATTGTAGAATAAGGTTAGCTGATCCTAACATAACAAAACCTTGCTGAAAGCATTTTAGGATTCATAACCTTTTGTAACATAACAAGTATTTCTATCTCTCTGCAACACAAATCTGATAGAATTTGAATCTTTGAATTACTTCTTCCAATGTTAAGAATCTTCACAAACAAAGGATAGACAATTGAATCATAAATACTCAAGATCATGCAAGATCTATCCAAGATCAATGATCTCTTCTGTGTAGAATCTGTTCTTCATCAAACCTTCATGACTGAATGTTTGCTTTAGTTACCTCAATGTCTCTAAGTGTCCATGCTTCTCAAAAAGTTGTAAAACTTTTCTTCAAACAAATCCTTCCTAAGAATTTGTGACTCCTACTTGAAACATAAGTGTACAAACTTCTCACCTTGAGAACTCCAAAAGCTGCAAGTTGATACTTCATAACTTTCATATTTTACCCAGGTGCAATGTGATAGTACCTGCTTGATTTTCTTTTGGCTAACTCCACTTCTCAATCAAGTGATAGGATCTGATGGAACACATTTTTGAATACAAACATGTATCCAAAAAATCAAGACAATCATAGAAAGTAGATTCTTCAACTGACTGGTACATCAACAAGATTCTGAATTTTCTGAAGTTTTCTGAAAATACTGAATATGAGGTAACCTTTTCCAAACATAAAACCTCAACCCAAGTCTTCAACATCTGCTGCAAAACTCTTTTACCTCAAGAGTTAGATAAAGAAGAAATATACTTCTCTGCAACTTGTCATATACAAAGTAGCTCTGTATTGACACTCCAAGAATTCTTTGAGGGAACATATAAGCTGCCTGCTTAAAAGCTTCAACATAACTCATACAAACATGAGTGCTTTTGTTTCTCTCAATGCAATTCTTTGTCAAATCTACTAAACCATGACCAAGTGTAATGCAAAACAAGAAACTGCTTCTTCTTTAAACAAGATGTTCTTGTAGACTTGTCTTTGGGTGTAGAGGATAAAATAGGAAAAGTATATGGAAAATATATGAGAAAAGGAAGCCTTACTTTTCTTTTGGAAACGATGGACTTTCTTTTTCTGCATCTTTCTTCCACTCATGATGTCAACATCTTCAAACTTCTCTTCCATACCTTTTGTTCTCTTCATCTTGAAGTAGCAAACACTCTTGACTTCTTCGAATGAACTTTTCTCTTCCTCTAATGCTAAGAGTAAGAGATAAAACAAACATGGTATACAAATGGAAGTGAATATAGAATCATGTTTTACCATCTCCTCATATCTCTAAATCAAAATGCTGCTTCAAATGTCTGAAATGACTAATTTCACCAATCGTTGTCTGAATGATGAATTACCCTTCTAGAGTTACCTTCTCTAGATATATTTATACCTTGATATCCAACCAACTTACAACAGAAAATTGGCTGAAAATAAAACTCATCTCTTCTTAGATGAGCCTTCTTGCCATGAAAGAGATCTTCTCAAAACTCTCTAGAAAAACCTCTAGATACCTGTTTTGATGTAGTCTTTAACTTTCAAAAGATGAAAGTGTATAAAAGCACTCCTTGAATTTCTTCAAATCTCTTCATAACTGCTCTTCTAAGATATGACCTGCAAATGATAATCTGATAGTAGAAACTGATACCTGTGATTTGATGTTGATCTGATTCCTTCATCTTCTCTAAACCATTGTTCTTCCTTGAATTTGAAGTAGCCTTCTCTTCATCAAGTCTAGGTCTTCAAATAATACTTTTGTAAAGTATTTGCATACTCTTCCAAAAATATTCGACTGCTAACAGATCATCAACTTCATACTCCACACTGATGAATACACATGTAACTGAATTGTCTAATTCTCAAATCTCTACTCATCTAGATTAAGTGTGTATGTCAACTCTCAAATGTTAGAAGATGCTTTCAAATCATATGTTGTAAATCTGGAATTCTGGGAACCTGGGATATGAATGAGCCTTAATGCATTGATGCCAAAGATCTAAAGTTCTGTAACCAAAACCTTAGTGCTCTGATACCAAAACCCTAGAGCTCTGATACCAAATGTTGGAAGTGAGGTAGGCCCTTAGGCTCATGTCACAGGTCCATGGTTCCATAGTTCCAGTCATGTACAACATTAATTCCAGCAATCTTCCATATTGACAAAACATGAACATATCACAACTTAATCATAAAAATGATGAGATAAAGATAGAGAAAGAATAGACATGTGTAAGGTGTTACGTAAGCCATCGCTTACTCATAGTATCATATATACCAATGTTCAATGTACAATGTGGGAGTAAAAATCTCAACCACTCTATGTGATGAGAATAGATGAATGAGTGAATGCACAATGTAACAAACACATTCAGATGTATGGGCAGTAATCTGAATATACATGAGATGTGTGACCTTATAGGTTATACAAGAGTGAATATGAGTGACTGAAAGAGGAAGGATCAGTGTGAAACTGATAGTCAACAAACCCTCATCTGAACTTAGGCTATGGAAGACCCTAAGTTAGATACGTGTGTGAAAAGATCACATACTCATAAAGTAGCATAGAATGCTAACAAGTTTGCTGCTAGAAATCCTCAAACTCATGTGAACACACCTTCTTAAACACCTCATCAAAATATGCATAAAGCATATACGTATTGTTTCTCTTGTACCTATGCCGAATAGGACTCCTTCTGATATGAACGCCACAACCTCCATAAAATTCAAGTAGTACCTGTGTGCATAAAGAGAATATGTACCTTAATACTTAACATAAGATGTAAATCTTATGTTAACCACCATCCAATGTCTTTGAAGGAGCCCGACATCTTCTTGTAGAAGACAATCTTCAACCTGATATCTTCTTGTAGAAGACAATCTTCAAATACACCATGTAGATGGCACCATCCAATGTCTTTGAAGTAGCCTGACATCTTCTTGTAGAAGACAATCTTCAAGCTAATATCTTCCTGTAGAAGATAATCTTCAAATACACCATGTAGATGGTCGATCCTCACCATCAAGCTGCTAATGACCAAGTCTTCTTGCCATGAACAAGAGATAACCTCCTCTTCATGAGGTAGAGTGTGAGCACACCCTTCATCTTCTCCAAGAAGAATCACCAAGAACTCCATAGCTGCTCCTCAACATGCTTCAAGTTAGCACCATGGCTGCCCCATGTGCTAGAAGAAACACCACCTCTATTGAGGTCCAAGCTCCAAGCTTGTGCTGAATACTAGGTGAAGGATGCAAGACAATAAGCCAAGCTTGTCTTATATAGAATTTTGTGTCCCTTGAAAAGCACTCAATAAAGCACTTAATAAAGCCACGATCGCTGTCCGTAATTGGGAAAAGCATCCGCTGCCTGTCGTCCGTTCGCGTTTGAGTTTAAAAAGCATATGAAAAGATTTCGTGCTGCGCTGCGGGCTGTAGGACTTGAACTCGGGTCGTTTGGATGGGAGGAAAGCGAACTAACCATGTTGCCCACGTTCCAGTGTGGACAAAGACTTGTAGACGTCCCTATACATGGTGTTATGACCACCCTTTCTACTTGTCTTGAAAGACTAAGAAGAGCAAGTACACATGCTATTATCTGTGAACAATTCTTGACCAATTGGCATTGTTTCCAACAGGAAGTCCAAAGGCAAAGCCAAAATGAAGAAGCTTGAAGACATACCTGAATCTTCAAATTAGTCAATCAGAAGATCACAAAGAGAGAGCAAAAAACCTATCAGATATGGGTATGATACATCTCTTGTTACTAAACACTCTGTTTATCTTGCCAAAGATTTGTCAATTGAAGAACCAGGATCATATGAAGAAGCCATAACCAAGACAGAATGGAAGAAGCTATGGATGAGGAGATTGAAGCACTCAAGGAGAGTGACACGTGGGATCTAGTACCAAAGAAGGACCCCATGAAGGTAATAGGATCCAGATGGATCTATAAACTCAAAAGAAATTCTGATGGGTCAATCAACAGGTATAAAGCCAGATTGGTAGCCAAGGGTTTTGCACAAACCCAAGGCATTGACTATGAAGAGACATTCTCACCTATGGCCAAGATGCCAGCCATCACAGTGTTGGTAAGTGTGGCTACATCAAAAAATTGGAACATGTACCAATTGGATGTCAAGATTGCTTTCTTGAATGGATGGATTTCATAGGAGGTATATATGTCACAAACTCCTGGCTATGAGGACCCTAAGAAGGTAACATATGTTTGCAAATTGAAAAAGGCTTTATGTGGATTGAAGCAAGCACCTAGGGCATGGAATTATAGATTAACTACATATCTCCAAGACCAAGGTTTTGTCATGAGCAAGGCAGACACTTCTCTATTCATCAAGAGAAGTAATTCAGAGGTAATATACCTTTGTGTTTATGTTGATGACATCATACTTATAGGTAATGATGTCAATGGAATCAAACAAATCAAGAGCCAGATGTTGAAGGAGTTCAAGATCAATGATCTTGGTCTATTGAAGTATTTTCTTGGGCTTGAGTTGGTCTATACTAACTCTGGAATATACACTACTTAGGAAAAATACATACAGGATATGTTGAAGAAATTTCATTTGCCGGATGCCAAAGTTGCAAGTACTCCAATGGAGGTAAACCTAAAACTAAGTGCCCATGAAGGTGATGAAGTTAATGACATTACAGGTTATCAAAGTATGGTGGGTAGCTTGAACTATGCTACCTTAACAAGGATAGACATTGCATATGGAGTTAGTGTACTAAGTCAGTTTATGCACAAGCTGATGGAGAGTGTTAATCTCCAAAAGAACAAGCTATTCTTGATGTTAGACCACCTCTATATCAAGAATAACTTTAAACTTCAACCAATTTTGGAAGACAAGCACCAAACTATCAAGAAATTAGCTAACTGTGAAGAAAGTTATTTCTCAGAAAAGTCTGCTGCACCTTAATCACTCATTGACTAACCATTCATGTAAAGTTTCTGATAAAACTTTGTAGAATGTTTTGCCTAGAGATTGTGCACCTCCTCCAAGTTAAAATACTTCAAAAGCTTGAGTAAATTATGAGAAATGGTTCAAACAATCTACCTATGTTTGAAACTGTCTCTCTGTATAGTCGACTTTGACACCTGCAACTTCTAAGACATGGTTCTCCAAAACTAGAACCCATTTAAGCAAATGCTTTTAGCCATAGATGGCTTACCTCTCAACTTAGATTTTGAGTCTTCACTCATGCAAAAATGTAATCTGTGCAGTGAGAAATGATCAAATCATTGACCATCGAAAATGCGCCTGTTTCAGAAAACTGTGAACACTCTTTTACATATGAATGTTCCTACTCATAATTCTCACAGCCTGTTTACAATTAGGCTCTCAAACTTTAACCATAGACTCATTAACTATGAACTTAGACATATACAAAAGGATTCTTGAAATGATCAAGCACAGAAGGAGAATGCACAGAAACATCGGGCGCAACTTCTCTTCATTTCTAGAAAAATTACATCTGGATTAGAGAGCTATTCTATTCTCTTCATAAGTGTCTAATGACATCTAATTCTACTCAATTCTCATGCTCTACATTCTCTCTCTCTTTGTCATGACATTTTTCCTTGTATATATAGGAAAAATATTTACAATCTCATGTCTATACAAAGATATAAGTGTGCTACATCTGAATTAATGTACATATGTGTACATATCTTTCAACTCCTGAATATGTCCTTCCTTCATGCTTCACAACTTGTTCTCTTCTCAAATCCTTGACTTCATTTCCATGTCAAAACATCAATTGGTGGTTGTCCTGCACCAACAGCTCCCCCTCAATCATCAATTGAGGTTTTCTCTATCTTCTTTATGCCTGCCATGTCTTTGAATTTCTGTAGCTTTGGTCCATCCAAGCTTTTGGTAAGCATATCAGCTATCTGATCTTTTGTTGAAGTATGTACGACTTCAATCTCTTATCCATCACCTTCTCTCTCAGAAAGTGATACTGAATCTCAATGTGTTTAGTCCTTGCATGAAACACAGGATTAGCAGCTAAATACAATGAACTCATGTTATCTCCATAAATGATAGGTGTACTCTATATGGTGTTGAAACTCTTCATGAGAGTCTTAAGCCATATCACTTCCTTTGCAGCTTCAACCATACCTTTGTACTCAGCTTCTATAGATGATAAAGCAACTGTGTGTTGCTTCTTTGAACACCAAGAGATTAACTTATCTCCCACATAACACAAGTATCCATATGTTGATCTTCTATCATCAGGATTACCTGCCCAATCTGCATCACTATATATTTTGATGTTTGTATCTGATGTAAAACCATAATACAAACCCTCTTTGAGTGTACCCTTAATGTACCTCAACACTCTTTGACCTGCAATCCAATGTTCTTTCCTAGGACAATGCATGAATTGAGACAAAACTCCAACTGCATATGATAAATCAGGCCTAGTTAATGTAGCATAGATAAGAGTACCAATCAAACTCTGATATAGCTTCATATCCTTGAATTCTTCTCCACCATATCTACTCAATTTGTGATTTACCTCCATTGGAGTAGGTGCTACCCTGCAATCATTCGTTTTAAACTTGAGTTTCTCAAATACCTTTCTTGAGTCACATACACTCCATGTTGAGTGTATGAAATCTCCATGCCCAAGAAATATGACAAGTCTCCCAAGTCACTGATTTTGAGCTCTTTCTCCATTTGCTTCTTTAGGCTTTGAATGCCTTTCTCATCTGTACCTGTAAGAATTATATCATCAACATATATGGACATATAAATGAACCCATCATAGCTTGCTTTAACAAGCAAGCTACTATCTGCCTTAGATACTTGAAATCCAAGTTCTTTCAAGAACTTCACAAGTCTATAATTCCATGCCCTTGGGGCTTGCTTCAAACCATACAAAGCTCTCTTGAGCTTACATACATGATCTGGATACCTTCTATCTCTGAATCCTTGAGGTTGCTCCATGAAAACATCATCTGAAATGTAACCATTTAAAAAAGCATTCTTCACATCTAATTGACATAATTTCCAACCTTTACATGCAGCAATAGCTATGAGTGTCCTGATAGTTGTCATCTTTGCCACATGACTATAGGTCTCATCATAATCAATACCATATGTTTGAGCAAACCCTTTCACAACAAGTCTAGCTTTATACCTAGACACACTTCCATCTGCATATCTCTTTGTCTTGTAGACCCACTTGCATCCAATGATCTTCTGACTATTTGGTTTAGGAACCAAATCCCATGTTTGATTCTCCATCTACCTTTATCATGTACGCATAATCTTTGGTAGCCAAAAAAGAAGTATCATAGCTATACCTTGTAGGTTTCCACTTATGTCTTGATGACCTTCTAAGTTCTCCACTCCTTGAGGTTTCTGGTTCTTCACACTCAGGATCAAATCTTGGTATTTCTTCAACTTTAACCTGCACTTCATCATTCTCCTCTTCGTCAAATATCTGAACCTTTGATTTACCCTTCTTTTGACCCACAACTTCTTCATCACCTGTATTAATATTGATTGTAGCCACATACCAAGTACCTTGCTCATCAAATGTAACATCCTTGGACACAATGAATTGCTTTGTGGATGGACTCCACAATCTATAACCCATCTGCTTGTCATCATAACCAATGAATACATACTTTTCAGCTTTAGGTTCTAACTTGTGTCTTAATTGTGATGGCACATATGCATATGCCAAACATCCAAATATTTTGCAATGATCCAAGGTAGGTCTCTTACCCCACCATGCCTCATATGGTGTCATACCCTGCAAAGCTTTACATGGTAGCCTATTGACCAAATAAGTAGCTGTATTTACAGCCTCAACCCACAAATAATTTGGGCAATTTTTCTCCTTCATCGTTGACCTTGAAAACTCAACAAGAGTTCTATTTTTTCTTTCTGCTACACCATTTTGTTGAGGAGAGTACCTGCAAGCGATTTCCCTTTTTATACCTGCATTCCACAAGTAATCACTGAACTCATTAGAGAAATACTCTCCCCCTCCATTTGACCTTAGTCTCTTCAATTTATGACCTGTAATTCTTTCTGGTAGGTGTTTACAAAGATTCCAAGTCAATTTGACTTTTACAAAGAAGTAAAGTGGTAATTAACCACTAGCACTAGTTCCTTTGCTTCTCCACATGTGTATGGACTTCAATGTATCCATCAAGCCAAATGTGTAGGCTTGTGAATTACACCAACAATGGGATCTCCTGTATCATCTTTAGTCGAGTTATCCATACCTATCAGTCCCGGGTTGTGGGACTTCCTGTACTAGTTATTTATTCTTGTATTATTTCCTTACGTGAGTGATCTTGTAATAGAAAGTGTATTTCCAAAATCTTGTCTAGTCTAGTAGGAGAGCACAATCTAGTGCTCCCCTGACAATACTAACATGATGTTTGTTTATGTACTTTTTCTTGCAAACCTATGCAGAGATTCAAATGTTTGAAGTTTTCTTGATTGAAGATAGAAGTTGGAGTTGATTCTTTTGTGATGAGTTCTTGATTGAGGAGGAGCCAAAGTTTTGCACTAATGAGACGCTTTCTTGCTCCTATTGGCTTCATACTAAAGTTCTACACATCAATATGAGGAGAACTTTATGAGTCATAGTGTCTTGTTTTTTAAGTTGATTTGATGTTATCTTCATTTGTATCATTGCTATATGTGATGATTTTCCATGTATCATTTCTTCTAGATCATATACTTTGTAATGGCTTTTAGGGAGAAAATCATTGATGTATCCATTTGACTTTATGCTAGTATCCTATATTCATTGCATTATGAGAAAGGCCTGATTGAATGTGTATGTGTTTGCAAGTAAGTCATTATTCAATGGTTCTTGTTAGTCTACCCCTAGTCACCTGAATCATAGCACAAACACCCAACGTGGTTGCATATAAGCATAATAATAACACGAGCATGATCTACCCAATCATGCTCACCGCGACATTATCTATGTGTGCATATGTGTAGCACATGCCTATATGTGTAGTGTGCATAAGTAAGTGCATATGCTTGTATGTGGATGCATTTTCCATATGTGCATGTAGATTTAATGTAGCATATATGTGTGCTCCTATGTGAATATATGCGTGCATATTTATGCAAGATGTGTGTACATGTATGTGTATATGTGATGTGGTGCAACTAGGTTTGTGAGACCTTGTACCTGAATTGGTGAGCCTATGCCCAACACTAGAAAGGCAAAGAACTTGACTTGATGTTTTCAATGTAGATTTGAAAGGCAAATGGCCACTCAAATTTGTATAGAAATCAACATTAGAAAGGCCATGGGGAATTACAAGCTAATGGGTCCCTAGCCCTTTTCTCAGTGGATTCAATGTCTACTCTCGGATTGATGGAAAGAGTTGGTACAAACCCTGAAAATGATGGAACAAAGCAAAGGTAGGTATAATGAGCTTAGGTTTAGTTAGGCGGACCACAAATTGAAGATAATGGGAGGCAGCTTCTCAAGAAGCAATGATAACGAGAACATGCCATTGCTTGCAGATAATGAAAAATATGTGTTGGCATTGCTGAAGGACAAAGTGCATCAAATGAAAGTGTTGTATGGCAGTGTGAAATGTGCATATTACAAAATAGAGAGACTTGCATCAAATGTGTATGGCGGGCAATGTGTGAGCTTATGGTGAAACTAAATTGATGGGTTGCCAAGGCACAATGGCAAAGCGGTAAGTTAAGTACAAATGCCGAACTTAAAGGTGCGTCACATGTAGAGGTAAGTTCCAGAAAAAAAAAACACACACCCAAAAACGGTGATGGAAAAATACAGGAGGAAGGTTTCGGATTTTTTTACACGAAGGGGAGGCAACGTCTCTCCAAGGAGAGCTCCTGCTGAATGGGAGGACAGCATCTAATGGCTCGAGAGGAGCGCAAGCGTAATCTCGTTGGGTTCTGGATAAAAATAATGGGGGAAGTCGTCTGAGCAGAGATCGGACGGGAGAGCGAAGTAGGGGCCTGTGCAAGGTATATGCAAGAGAAGGTGCTCACAGGATTTATTCATGAGTAACGGGCGCATATAGAAGGAATTTTACACCAGCCTTGGATCGACAGTACAAAGAAGCTAGGAAGCCCTTTCTGTCTGAAGTTCTTTCCGTGCAGAAGATAAAAAATAGTAGAGGGAAGCGCAGTTGGGGGCAGTTGGCGGTTGAATATGCAAGAAGAATTTATAGCTGTGGTAAGTTTTGGGACAATCTTTTTGGGAAGAGATCCGATGACAGAAAGGAGGATCAAACTGAAAGCAAATACGGTGCTTTGATTTTCAGTTTGATTGGATGCCTAACCCTCTGAAATATCCAGCTCTTTGCGGGTATCTAATGCCCTCCATCAACTGAGAGATTGCACCTTGTTTTGATATGATTGCCTTTTTTTACATATAGTGATATCATATGAATTTAAACGTTTAAATGTAGACAATAGAAATTCATCACGAGAGGAGTTCAATGGCAGATCTTTTTGAGTGGGAACGTGAATTACGTTGAACTTGGAAATATAAGAGAAGGAGATCGCTGATTATCATCTGCAGTTATTTCAAAACTACTGCTCTCGTTGATTCACAAGGAGGTGCTTCAGATATGTGATTCATAGAGCTGGAAATATAAGAGAAGGAGATGGCTGATTATGATCTGCAGTTAGATCAAAATCACTACTCTTGTTGATTCACAAGGAGTTTGCCTTGTCATTTTTTATTAACGTAAAGCTCTTCTGATCCTGAAACACGTCAATTAACTTGAGATGTATCCATGGAAAGAAGGTGTTTGTGGGAATATAGATGGAAACACATGAGTTCTCCTGACAATTTAGAGAGTTTATGTTATCTTGGAGAGAGTGCTGGATTGAACTTGTCTTATTGCCAACATCTTAATTCGGAGTTGTTTTCAAGATGAATCGAGCGTTATTTTCAGCATTCGAATGAGAACTTTGAAGACACAAGGGGCGAATTGTATGGAGATGAATCATTTTTCTTTTAAAATTTCAAGGAGATGAATTGCAAAGATCATGAAAGCATTGGAAATATGCACCTTGCATATATCAAAGAAGTTGTTTATATCGCATGATTTTGTTAATCAATCTATAATGTTGATGAAGAAACATGCTGCCATACTTGCCACACCAGTTTTACATTTAAAAAGAAGTTTTACATATATGTTGGCACAACCGGAAAGATGCTCTTGAGGTGTGCAGAAACAACAAATGCTTAATAGGAGATCATAAGCCTTCAAATGGTGCCCTTGCTGCGGCTTTATGCTGTTGCTGGGCCAAAAGGCAGATACAGACCTGTCTTGGCAATACTCTGTCCAAAGAGTGTGTGACAGTTTCACTCCAGTTACAACTGAAGTTGAAATTCATAAAAAGAAGAGTACTGAAGAGGTAGTATGATGTTCAGCCATCACAACAATTATATCTCTGCAGTATAGTACATTGCAGGGAAACTGTTCATTGTAGATCATGCTGCCAAGATATAGTTGGCATGTGGAATCAATGAAAATTGCAATCTCGTTGAGGCAGATAGTCGAATGGTCAAATGCCAAGAAATGAGATCAAATGAGCTTGCTGAGAAGAGGGGGACTTTATTCCAGCACGAAACAGCAGGATCTATGCCAGAAATGATTGCTAAGTGCAACGGGAATGTAAATTAGAGCTCGGATGAATTAAAAAAAAAAAATCAAACAAGGAGTGAGATGATGTTCAACATGCAAAAGTCGATTTGACAAGGGCGAGAAGAGTATAAACATGTGTTGATCGTCAAAGCGTTTTTGATGAAAGACTCGTTCTCAGGAATTTATTGGTGTTGGAAATTTTGATTCACTCATTTACCTCTGAAAGGAGCATCAAAGACAGATTTACATGATCATGCCTGCTCAACAAAGCTGGTCTGTTCGTCCCATGACCCAAGGGTTGAAAGTATGGGGTAAAAAACATGAGTTTGATGTCAGTCAACTAACTGCCAGCTGATAAAAATAACCTCTTTTATCGAAGAGAGCAAGAGCCAGGGTTGCAGTCAATTTGAAGAGAGATATCTCTACCTTCAGCTTAATTTCTGGTAATTCATTTGCTCATGGATGTCAATATTCGGAGCTTTCCTTGCCGACAAAAGCAGAGCAGTTCACCTATCAAATTTCCAGTCCATCTTTTTGTGCCCAATCACTAAGGCATCTTACATCACCCATGGAAAATAGTGACAGACCAATTTTCAATTCCACTCCAGGCTTGTCAAGACCAACTCTCAGTTCTCAGACTTCTTTACTTCCTCATATTACTACATCTTGGCGGCATCAAATTTTTCAGGCGGGATTCCATCTGCATTCGTATCTATCTGAGGAAAAAAACAATATTTCTGGTTAAAACCTTGTTTCGATTTCGAGTTTCCATGACATCTTTAGGGTGTAAATATGAAGAAATGATACCATGTTTGTATACCTGAATTCTTATGCATGCTGCTGGTGTGCATATGTGCTCAGATTTGCAGGGAACTGTTTCTGTACCCTCCATTGCTTTGAACTATGCCGCATTTGTATGGCTGTTGGTTTTGAATGCTTGTGAATGAAGGATCGAAAACCTCAGAGTTCTTCAAGGAAGTAACTCTTGAATTGAAAGTCTTATGTAGATTTATGGAGCAGCGTTCTTGTTTTTGCTATCATCCATGGGTGATCCTTTTTCTGATCGAGTTGAGCTCTACCTCATTTAATTTCCCCTCATGGAACATTGTGCTTTGGATATCCATACATTACAAAAATTAGCTCTTTGTTTATTACATGAAGAACAGATGACGTGCACACACTAACACAATTTTGTACAAAGATTTTGGGTTATAATGCACATTATTTTTCCTACATAGAAGAAAATCAATCTACGAAGCTATGGTTGCAAGTCGGTCATTAGACTGATGGTGTAGTGGTAAAACACTTCCCTTGTGAGAGTGTAGTTGTGGGTTCAAATCCTCCCTCCTTGATGAATATAAAACTCCATATTTCCACTCATAAATAAAAAAGGGTTTGCGTGTAGCCAACGGTCACAATAGACAAAACAGAGGATTGGGTGCAATCTCCCCCCACACACTCTATTCCGACAGTCCATAGAGTGCATGTATTTATAGGATTTTTCATTATGTCAAATATAGCAGTTACAGTGAGACGACTTTGAAAAGCATGTGGGAAAGTAAAAGTTGCTCTCTTTTGTGGAGAGCTTTTGCTTTTATTCTTTGAGTAGCACCATTGTTGATTTTCGAGAGTGTATTAACTGTCAAAATCTACTAAAAACCTTCCATTTTGAACCGAAAAACTTCAAAAGTGAATCAATGATGGACAATTGATTAATGGGGGAACATGGGTTTGCAACAACCTTGAAGAAATCTTGAGTTCTTGGCAGAGGAACAAGCAATGAGAAGATTGAAAGGTCCTCCAAGCCCCTAGAAAATTTTATACTGTCCTTCATCAAGTCCAATTTTCTCAATCTTGTTGCCAATCTAGTGGCCATTATCAAGGATCGACCAGAGGAGTGTTCATGCATTTGTGCCCTACATTGGATAGTTTAAAGTCAGCCAAATGAGCCACGCATCCATTCTATATTGATCTTAAGATCTAGTTTGATCTACTTTTAGATGATTGATTGATTGATTTGATTGCAGACCAACCACCACAAATTCGTGGAATTTGGGCTCTCTCTTTCTACTTTTACATGTGTAAATCTCTAGGCTTTTACAATGGTAAAAGATCCATAAAAAATCTTTTTAAAAAATACAATAATTGAGGTTTAGAATTGACAAGTCCCAAATCTGTATACAATGCTTTTAACCATATTGCCTCTTGAGTTGCTACCTCTGTACTCTCTTTAGTTGAGGATAAAGCAACTATTGGTTGCTTCTTGGAACTCCATGATATTAGCTTTGAACTTGCAAATCCTTAGCTCTTGCCCAATCTGCATCTGAATAGAATTTGATATCCAAATCTAAAGAGTAAGGATAGAATATAACTTCATTGATTTTACCTTTCAGATACTGAAGTACTCTCTTAGCTACATCCATGTGTGGTCCTCTTGGAGCATGCATGAATTGACAAAGCACTCCCATAGTATATGAGATGTCTACCCTTGTATGAGTAGCATATATCAAGATACCTACCAAGCTTCTATATTCTTTCGTGTCTTCAATTTTCTCACCTTCATAAACACTAAGTTTACGACTCATCTCCAAGGGTGTACCTACATGTTTAGCATTTTGCATTTTGAACTTAAGAATTAGATCCTGAATGTATCGTCTTTGAGTCAAATACATTCCTTCATCTGTCTATATGACCTGCATACCTAGGAACTGTGTGAGCTCACCTAAGTCATTGATTTCGAACTCCTCTTGCATGTGTCTCTTGATCCTTTGAATTGTTGGTGTAGGAAAATCAACAATTGGTGATTTGGACAAGAACTGAAGTCAAAGAATAAAGCAAAGTTCAATATGTGAGGCTTGAAGATGAGTTCATGATCAAAAGATGAAGACTTGTATATACATGTACACTAAACTTGTAATTAGTTTACTTATACCTTGTAATGGTTATGCATTTGTACATATATGCCTATATAGATACAAGTAGAAAGTCGGGACATGAGGGAGAGATGATGTATGACAAGAATTAAAAGTCATTAGAAGACTTAGAGAGTAAGAAGAAGTAATTCATCCATCAGATGTATACTTTCTCATAATAGAAGAGAATATGAAAAAAATGCACCTCCATCTTTTCCTCAGTGCTCCTTCCATGTTTATCTTCTTGATGAATGCTTTTGTACAAGTCTAATCCTATACTTGATTGACCTCTGTACAAGTTTTGAGAGTTTAATTTTAATCAGGTGAGAGATTTTGAAGTAGGAATATTCACATGTGTAAATGTGAAGAAGTGAAGATAGAAATAGGTGCAATCCCAGTGATCAATGTTTTGATCAAATCTCCCTGTACAGTGTAGCGTTTTGAGTAAGTAAGCACTCATTCTTTAAGTTAAAGGTAATCTACTTGTGAATAAAAGCATTTGAATAAATGGGGTCTAGTTTGGGAGAACCATGCATTAGAAGTTGAAGGTGTCAAACTCGACTATACAAAAGAGCAGTTTCAGACATAGGTAAATTCTTTGGTGCAAATCTCAATATTTACTTAATCTTTTGGAGAGATTTAACTTGAAGAAGGTGCACAAACTATAGAAGATACATTTTATAAGGCTTCATTGAAAAATTTACACATTTGATCAGTCAATGAGTGAGTTAAGTGCAATACACTTTTCTAAATAATCAGTTTCTTCACAGTTAGTCCATGGCTTGATAATTTGACATTGGTCTTCCAAAATTGGTTGAGGTTTTGAGTTGTTCTTGATATAGATGTGCTCTAACATCAAGGATAACTTTTTCTTTTGGAGATTAACACTCTCCATCAGTGGTATCAGAGCAGGAGTTATCAAAATTGAAGAAAGGAGGACCCCGACTATTGTAGATATACAAAAATTAATCTTTGAAGATTCAAAAGATGAAAGCTTGAAGTGAAAGCTAGAGAAGGAGGCTAGAAGCTATGAAGAAGATCAAAAGGAACTACATTCGAAGTAAAGGTACATTCATTATTCACAAAGCTTGAAGAATTTATTGCACACGTGAAGAAAGGATGGGAGATTCTCTTTAGATAGAGAAATTGGATAGAGAAAACTATCCTGCTTGGTCAATGAGGATGGAAGATCATCTCATGAACAAAGACCTGATAGGATACATCATAGGTGAAGAAGAGAAAACGGAATTTAGGGATCCTAGTGTTCCAACTAGGGAAGAGCTCTCAGATTTGAAGACATGGATGAAGAAGGATGCTCAAGCTAGGAGCATTATCTACATGGGAGTCAATCATTACTTGCTACCTCACATTAGAGGACTTGAAAGTGCAAGTGACATCTAGAATGCTTTGGAGGAGCATTTCCAAAACACTACAAAGTCAAGGAATGCATCTTTATGGGAAGAGTTCACCACATTCAAGAAGAAGGCTTCTCAATCTATTTCTGATTATGTAGCAAGGATGAAGGACATTGCAAATGTATTAGAAGCAGTTGATGAAGATATTGAAGAGGACAAATTGGTAAGACAAATTCTCATAGAGAGGAGATGAGAAGTGGAAGCCTTTCATTTTATCCACTGAGTTGTCACTAGATCATTTCACTCCTGATTTGAATCAGTTGCTAGGACATATGCTAAACTTTGAGCAGGATGTCAAAGGTGATGTTGATAAAAGTATAGGTCAAGCAATGTATTCAAAGGACAAGAAGAAGATTAACAAACACAAGCAACAATTGAATGAAGATGAAGGCAGTATGAGTCAAGCTAACTTCCTAAGAGGAAAAGGAGGTGGCAAAGGAAGAGGAAGAGGCAAAAGCAATAAAGATGGTTTCAAAGCTTGCTAGATTTGTGGTAAGACTAATCATTTATCTCATGAATGTTGGCATAAAAATCAGAATGGTGGAGGAAGAGGTACTATAAATCAAAGAGGTAATCTCAGAGGTAGAGGTAGTAGAGGTTTCTTTGGAAAAAATGCAGGTAGAGGCTTTCAAAGTCAATCCTACAATAATACCTACTACAACTATGTTTTAGATCAGAAAGAGGATTCAACCCTAATTATGAATGCAACTTGTGAAAGGCAAAGTGAAGATCAAAGAGTCTTCTACATAGACTCGGGGTGTAGCAATCATGTGAGTGGCAATATAGCTTTGATGAATAATTTGGAGAATAAGGTGACTAATCATGTAGTTCAAACAGGTGATAACAGAAAGCATAATGTGAAGTCCATTGGATCAGTAAAGGCCAAGGATGGGAGCACTCTTTTGAGTAAAGTTTTGATGTTCCTACAATTCCAAAGAATTTGATGAGTGTAGGGAAAAATGTAGAGAAAGGGTATGAAGTACGGTTCACTAATGATGGATTTTTTGTGGAAGACCCTAGCAATGGATATGAACAAATTGTTTCGGGAAAGAAAGAAGGAAGACTCTTCACATTGAAGATTCAAGGCAATGTTGGTCATGCCTTGTTCACTTATGGAGAAGATAAGATCTCTAAGTTAGATCTTTGGCACAAAAGGCTTGGACATTTCAATGAAAGAGGTATTAAGGATATGATTAACAATGGTTGAGTGCTTGGATTACCTAATGTTGCAGGTCAATACATGACATACAGATGTGAAGCATGTGAATTAAGTAAGGCTTGTAAGCAACCATTTAATAAGCATGGTTTCATGTATTCAGAGAAGCTTGAATTGGTACATACAGATGTGTGGGACCATCAAAGGACTTTAGTATTAATGGTTCAAGATATTATGTGATTTATGTTGATGATGCTACTAGCTGGATCACCATATATGTGATCAAAGATAAATAAGAGGTATTCAATACATTTAAACACTATCATGTGTATGCAGAGAGAATCACAGGGGAAAAATTGAAGAGACTAAGGTCAGATGGAGGTGGAGAGTATTTCTCTAGTGAGTTCAGTGATTAGTTGTGGAATGCACGTATAAAAAGGGAAGTTACTTGCAGGTACTCTCCTCAACAGAATGGTGTAGCAGAAAGGAGAAATAGAACTCTTGTTGAGTTTGCAAGGTCAATGATGAAAGAAAAGAATTACCCTAATTATTTGTGGGCTGAGGCTATAAATACAACCACATACTTGGTTAATAGGTTACCATGTAAAGCTTTGCAGGGTATGACACAATAGGAATCTTGGTGGGGTAAGAGACCTACCTTAGATCATTGCAAAGTGTTTGGATGTTTGGCTTATGCATATGTGCCATCTCAATTGAGGCATAAATTGGAACCTAAAGCTGAAAAGTATGTGTTCATTGGTTATTATGATAAGCAGATGGGTTATAGATTGTGGAGTCCATCCAAAAAGCAATTCCTTGTGTCAAAAGATGTTACATTTGATGAGCAAGGTACTTGGTATGAAGGTACAATTAATGTTCATGCACGTGATGAAGAATTCATGACCCAAAGAAAGGGGAAATCAAAGACTCAAATTCATGATGATGAAGGGATTGTTGATGCTCAGATTGATAATGAAGAGATGCCAAGATTTGATCTAGAATATGAAGAACCAAAAACTTCAAAGAGTCAAGAAGCTAGAAGGTCAACAAGCAACAAAAAGCAACCTATAAGGTATAGTTATGATACTTCATTTTTTTACCACTAAAGATTATGCTTACATGGTGAAAGTAGAAGAAGATCCTTCTACATATGATGAGGCAAAAGGTAAAGAAAATTGGGAGAAAGCTATGTAGAAGGAGTATGATGCATTGATGGAGAATGAGACATGGGATTTGGTTCCTAAACCAAATAGTCAGAAGATCATTGGATGCAAATGGGTCTACAAGACAAAGAGCTATGCAGATGGAAGTGTGTCTAGATATAAAGCTAGACTTTTGTGAAAGGGTATGCTCAGACATATGGTATAGATTATGATGAGACTTATAGTCCTGTGGCAAAGATGACAACTATAAGGACTCTCACAGCTATTGCTGCATGTAAAGGTTGCAAGATATGCAATTACATGTGAAGAATGCTTTTCTAAATGGTTACATTTCAAATGATGTTTTCATGGAGCAACCAGAAGGTTTCAAGGATAAATATTATCCAGAGTATGTATGTAAGCTCAAGAGAGCTTTGTATGGTTTGAGGCAGGCCCCAAAGGCATGGAATTACAGACTTGTGAAGTTCTTGAAAGAGCTTGGTTTCCAAGTGTCTAAGGCAGATAGTAGCTTGCTTGTTAAAGCAAGTGATGATGGGTTAATTTACATGTGCATACATGTTTATGACATAATTCTTACAGGTACAGTCTTATACTCAACATGGAGTATATGTGACTCAAGAAAGGTATTTGAAGAACTTGCTAATCAAGTTTAAAATGGAAGATTGCAGGGTAGCACCTACTCCAATGGAGGTGAATCATAAATTGAGCAGATATGGAGGAGAAGAATTCAAGGACATGAAGCTATATCAACGTCTGGTTGGTAGTCTAATCTATGCTACATTCACTAGACCTGTTTTGTCATATGTAGTTGGAGTGTTGTCTCAATTCATGCATTGTCCTATAAAAGAACATTGGGTTGCAAGACAAAGGGTGTTAAGATACATTAAGGGTACACTCAAAGAAGGTTTGTATTATGCATTCACATCAGATACAAACATCAAAATATATAGTGATACAGATTGGGCAGGTAATCCTGATGATAGGAGATCAACCTATGGATATTTATGTTATGTGGGAGATAAATTAATCTCTTTGTGTTCTAAGAAGCAACATACAGTTGCTTTGTCATCCAAAAAAGCAGAGTATAAAGGTATGGTTGAATCTACAAAGGAGGTTATATGGTTAAAGACTCTCATGAAGAGTTTTGACATTATTCAGAGTACACCCACTATTCATGGACATAATATGAGTTCATTGTATCTAGCTACTAACCCTGAGTTTCATGCCAGGACAAAACATATTGAGATTCAATATCATTTCTTGAGAGAGAAGGTGATTGATAAAGAAATTGAAGTGATACATAGTTCAACAAAAGATCAGATTGCAGACATGTTAACCAAAATCTTGGATGGACCAAAGCTACATAAGTTCAAAGACATGGCAGGTATAAAGAAGATGGAGAAAATCACAATTGATGATTGAGGGGGATTTTTTGGTGTAGGAAAAACAACAATTGGTGATTTGGACAAGAATTGAAGTCAAAGAATAAAGCAAAGTTCAATATATGATGCTAGGAATGGCAACCGAAATGGATCAGGTACAATTGCAACATTAAGCTTTCGGTAGTCCACACATATTCGCAGCTGCTTGTTTTCCTTCGGAACTATAACAATGGGAGAGATCCATTCTGCGTGCTCAATAGGCACAATAAATCCCACCTTCAACAAGCGATCAAGTTCGGCTTTAACCTGTGCCGCATAGTTAGGATTCATCCTGTAACTGGGCTATTTGATGGGTCTTGCATCCGGTTTTAGCACCACTCGGTGTTGATAAATCCGCGGGTCCAACCCCTTCATGTCCTTGTAATCCCATGCAAACACATCCGCAAACTCGCGTAGGAGCTGCAACAGGTGATCTCGAAAAGTCTCGAACATTCCTGCCTTTATTTTTACTGGTTGTGGGTTGGTGTGATCACCTAGATTGCAGGTGATCAGCTGATCTTCTGGTACATAGAACTGTCGGGGCCTTTCCTCATCGTCTCTGGACTGGAGTAATTGTTGAAGCATCACCTCATCCAAAGTCTGTTCAGTATTCGACTCGTGCACTCCGGTCAGCGGTACCACCGTGCATGCTGCCCGACTCCAGTTATCAGCCACCGTTTGTAAATCTACAGTGCCAAGTGCCATCAGGTCTTTATTGGCTCGAAGGAAAGTCTCCTCTTCATCGTCAGATAGACCATCCAGCATGTGTATAGGCTCTGCTAAATATGGTCGTGTGTGTAAGTCATAGGGTTTCATGTCATCCAGCGCGACAACATACTTCTGGTGATTATTTTTAAAGAATAATTCATGCGCTGACCAATCTTGCACTACCTTAACTTGTTTTAGCCAAGGACATCCAAAAAGCAGATTGTAGTCCAAGCTCGATTCTGGTAAATCTAGCACAACAAAGGTCATTTTGAAAACATAACCTTATAGAGTTATCAGAATATCCCGCACCAAGCCCACCGGATGGACTCGAGATTGATTAGCCATACATAGAAAGAATTGAACATGTTCAATTTGTGTCCACCCCAGCCATTTGCAAAGGGCTGATGTGGCAATATTGACACCAGATCCGCCATCAATTAAGACGTGTGTTTTTGTGATTTTTGTACCATACCGTAATCAGTGGTACTGCATGGTCCACCATTGGGTCCAATTCCGGTTGGATTGTAGCTGTTGCATGAGCACTCGAGGAGCCTGGACTAACCTGCTGCTGGAACTGTTGTCGAACTCTAGGGACCAAAGCCAATAATTGACCCAAGGGCAATGTAATTGATGCCTTGGACAAAACATCCCACACCGAATCAGTTTGGGCTATTTTTGGTACGGTTTCCAATATGGACTCTGGTACCATATGAGTCAAATTTTGCTTCTCTCGTACCTCTGACAGGATACTTTGCTGCGTCACCAGAACTGGATCAGGGAAGATAGCTTGTTCCTACATAGCCCACTTGCTTGCCTTTGTGAACACCTTCTGTTGTTCACAAAACCCTAGTTCGAAGATCTCTGCAACTGGCTGTAGTTGCTTGCCCGACCGTGTTTGTACCATTGTTGCTTGCGTATCCATAGGTGAGATATACACCATATTTGCCATCGGATGTTGCCGTTCTTTTTTCTTTTTGTCATACTCCATGACATCTTTGCAAAACCTCCGGATATGCCCTATTTCCCCACAGAAATGAAATTTAGGAGTTGGATTAGATGTACCTTCTCCTGACGGGCCTGCATTCCACCGAGCTTGATCGAAGTTATTTGTCTGCCCTCCTCAATAATTCCTGTATCCCTGGTACGGGGTGTTCCTCATCTGTGGTGGTACATAATGGTAGCCGGTTGTCCCTGCTCCTGAATGATGGCATTAACCATTGCTCTGTTCTGTACCTTGGCATTATACGGACAAGTCTCCGTGGTATGATCTGTTATGTGGCAGATGGCACAATACATTTGGTTCAGTGCGCATGTTGAACTGTTGTGCCCTGGGTTTTTGCATTTGGCACTGTAGACTTATTTCAAAGGGTCCTCGTTAGATTGCCTAGACGCTTTCAAGAACTCCAGGTCTTCGATAAATCTGCCCACTTTGTTGTCTAATTGTAATGCCATAGCAATTACGGCATCTAAAGTCATTCCACCCACACACCTTATGATCATAATATGCTTCAATTGGGGCTTTAATCCATTGATGAACCATTGAGTGATAACGTCATCTAGTAGATTAGCATGCATAGGTGGCAACTGCCTTAGATGTGTCCGAAATAGCGTGGCATAATCCTGTACAGTTTGGTATGCTTTTTGCCTATTGTTTTGCAAGTAGTCAAAAATTTCGGCGGGGTTCTTCTTCAATTGAAACTGTTGTAGAAAGGCATCCTTACATCATCATACTGTCAAAAGTGGTTCAAATCCTATTTGATTAGCCATCATGCAGCTTCATTTACCAGGGTTGCCTGGAACACAATAGCTTTGTAGGCAGGGTCTGCTGGGTAGTTCAGAACTGCATAATTAATCTCATCCGCACATGCGCATCTGGATCATCCCCCGGAAATCCTCCAAATTTTGTATACGTGACCCCTGCTGGTATCGGACGCGGTGGGATAACCTGTTTCTGTTGATGTTGCGGTTGCGACTGTGGTGGTGTTTGTTGCTGTTGCTGTGAGCCACTCATGGTGTTGTTGTTGGTGGTGTTGTTGTTACCTGAATCTTGGGGAGATATCTCTTGATCTTCTTGAGCTGTATGGTCAACTTGCTTACTTTCTGGTCCTAAAATGTCGTTGAACGGTTTGCTTAACTCCAAGTCTATCAGCCCTTCCTCAACTTTGCTGTCAAAATTAGCTAGACTTGCACCGAAAAGTGGTGAACGCAATAAGTGTCCACCGATCAGCACCGCAGTTTCACCGAAAAGCTTCGAATTGCTACCAGGTAATACCGAACTCTCATCGAAACTCGCGGAATTCTCATCGGACTAGACTGCACTATTACCATAAATGTGCTCACTGGATAACACGAACCTATCACCGAAAGTGACCGAATTCTGACTCGATAGTGCGGAACTGACTCCGCATTGCATCTCTCTACAACCAGAAATCATCGTACTTTCTCCCAAACGTACCGGACTCACACCGGAATTCATTGGAATCTCAACATGTACTACCAAACTACCACCGAAATTGCTACTGGCTGGCTGTACCAAACCTTTTGCAACTGGACTTAACTGTCCTGTACTTCTACCACCAGGTGGTGTTCCTAATAGGTTCGGAAATGCCTAGGGATGTTGATCTCTGCGGTACTTGGGGTATGCTTCACCGGAATGTGTTACCAGCATATATCAAATAATTCTTCATCAATCTTTAATCTTCGGTGTAAACAACTACTTCATTTTCCACAGATGGCGCCAGTGTTAAATGTTAAAACCTTTTTACTATTAAGGTTTAATTCACAACTGGATTCTTGGGATGCTCAGGGGTCTGTAAACAGAGGCCCAATTTATATTTTTCCTAACTATAGATTAAGATTATATGACTTCATTGAATTGAGTGCTAAACATATCATCTTCCAGTACTACTATGAATACGTTTGTTAACGTACTTTCACGTTAGAAATTTTACCGGGTAACTCCTTCACTTATCGCATTAATCAAATTACTTAATACTTCATTAACTTCACTTACTAATTAAACTTAATCAACAAAACAGACTCAGTTACACAGAGTTCTGCAATAGCGCTCCCTTCCGGCTCCTCGCCCAGACCAACAGTCCGGCGGGTCTACCTTCTGCTTTACACGACTCTGTGATTAATCTTGTCAAAGGGTACAACATTACGCTACACCTTTACATCATGCGTGCGACTTTTCAGGATATATTTTACAAGAAATATGAGTTCCTTTCCGGCGACTTACACTAGAATGACTGCATACTTGAATTTTCATTCCTAACATTGATTAATTATCCATGGGTGGTACTTAAGGGATTCGCATTCCTATTTCCACTCCCCCTTGGATCATCAAAAATTTGGTCACGACACCACTATAATAGCTAAAGTTAACTAGGTCTCTGCCTTTAAGTTTTTGTACGCATGGAAAACTTCCTTTTGGCCTTGAAATGACCTTGTTCCTCATTGCATTAAAGATCTAGTTTCTATATCACTCATGAGGGTGTTTTCTTCATATTTTTAGGGATACCTATTGGTTTGAATACTACCTCTACTCAGGGATTGGATTGGGTGATGTAAAAGTTCAAGAGAAAAATTGTTAACTACTATGGTTTTCAACAAATACCTCTAGAAACCTTTTTCCATTAATCATTGTGTTCTTCTCTGTTTGGCTTATATTTTAGCTTGCTCGAAGCCTAAGAATTAAAATAACTTTGTGCCTTATCCATGAGATTTTTTTGGGATGAAATTGATAATTTTTTTCCTAGATTGTAGAAAAGTGAATTGATTCCCCCCAACAACCGTTACCGCATTCATTTGAATTCAAAATCCACTTGTAGAAGTCATGGATCACTTCTAGAATCTATGTAAAGGCTTCAAAACACTTGTACATAACATGGAAGCAATATACATACACTTGTGACCATCATTGTCTTGCTCCTTCAATTTCCTGCATCATCTTCTTCGACAATAGTAAACTTGCAGAGGCTGCTGCTCTCTCTAAAAAGCTCCAAATTGAATAAGACATGGCTCATTGGAAACATATCAATCTCTAGTTTATGCTTGTAAATTTTCAAAGTATATGGTTTAGTAGATTGGGAGAAATCTTAGTTTTTCTGTCTCAGGGTGAATCTCTACGTATTCTTGAAAATTAGGAGGTACCACTGTTGAGTGTTTGGTTCATTCCAAAAGCATATATTGCTTATTTCTTGTAATCTTGTGCATTATGTACACTCAAACCTATTTGTATCACTCTCATAAAAGGAATTTTCCTAATTATAATCATGCTGGTCACTATGAGCATTTGAAGTTCATTGTCTCCTCCATAGATAGTAAGTTTTTTGAGCTAGTCGATGCGCGAACCTATCTGTTTTGTATCGACTCCTTCTCCTTTATGATCCAAAGTACATAGTGCATTTTATTGCACTTATCTCATGCCTATAAGGTCTATTTGAGTCTCCATAAGCTCAAGGGCTGGAATTGTGCCGATTGACTGAACCAAACTTTGTTGCTTCGCAACTCACTTTTCTACTTCCTACAAGCTTCTCCAAGCTCTTTCAACTAATGCATATGTCAGATGACAGAAAACACACAAATGAGCATAAGATGGTGAAGTTTTCCTCCAAGACGTGTGAATCTTCACAAAAGATTCATTAGTTTTTTTTTTTTATCAAAGAAGCTGAATAATTATCGAAATATCCACCTTCGCCCAAATGTTTACCATCTTTATTGGAAAAGAAGCTCCTAAACCCCCTTCACTTTTGGTAGGCAACAATTTTCCCAACCTTGTTTAGGGACCTTTGAGAAATTCTCATTTTCATCCCAAAGAAATCTCATGGACAAGGTACAAAACTAGTTCAATTCTTAGGCTTCTAGCAAGCTAAAAATTAAGCAAAATAGGGAAGAACAAAATGATCAATGAAAAAAGTTTTTTAGAGGTATTTCTTGAAAACCATAGTAATTAACATAATTTCTCTCTTGAGCTTTTGCATCACCCAATCCAATCCCTGCGTAAAGGTAGTATTCAAACCAACAGGTATCCCTAAAAATTTAAAGAAAACACTATCACGAGTGATAACACAACCAAATCGCTAATGCAGTGAGAAACAATGTTATTTCAAGCCAAAAAGGGAGTTTTCCATTAGCAGCACAAAAGGCTAAATGAGGTGTACAAAAACTAAAAAGAAAAGACCAGTGTTGTCATGAACAAACTTTTGATGATCCAAGGGGGGAGTGGAAATAGAAATGAGTCCCTTAAATACCACCCATGGATATGGAATCATTGATAAGTCTACCTGAAGCATCATTAGCTATCAAAAGGATGGGGGGCCTACATGACAAACCTACCTAGTGGATCTAAGAAGTTTAAATGGTTGAGATATAGAGCTCTTGACAAAAATCCTAGAGTAGGCATTCCTAGAAGCGATATGCATATATTTTATAAATGGTTCATGCAAAGATTGGACCAAAAAGTTCCATTCTAACCTATCATAGGCTTTGTCAAAATCTATTATGGAAAACTACAAGTCTTGATTAAGCTCTCTGGAAAATCCAATGCCTTCCCAAAAAGACATGATAGGAATAATGTATTTACCTCCCAAGAAAGCTTTTCTTCTCAAGGATGATTCTTTTATTCATGATAAGTGTAAGGGTCTTATACATACTTTTGAGAGTTCCATGCTCCACCGTTTTTTCAAAGGTAGAACCATTCTCATGCAAGTACATTTATCCCACATGCAAGGGAATTATCCAAAACTCCATATAAGAAAGGTCTCCCCTTCACTCCACATATGTTCATTAACTCAAGCTTTGGGGTAGAGTGCCCACACTCTGCTCATGGAGTCTCCATGATCACAAAACATTGTATGTGTTGATGCAAATAGCAAGCCTAACAGCTTGGCATTTGGAATATGGAATACTCTGCTCATGGAGTCTCCATGATCACAAAACATTGTATGTGTTGATGCAAATAGCAAGCCTAACAGCTTGGCATTTGGAATATGGAATACACTCTGCTCATGGAGTCTCCATGATCACAAAACATTGTATGTGTTGATGCAAATAGCAAGCCTAACAGCTTGGCATTTGGAATATGGAATACTCCATGATCACAAAACATTGTATGTGTTGATGCAAATAGCAAGCCTAACAGCTTGGCATTTGGAATATGGAATATGGAATAATCAATCATGCATACCTGATGTGGAAACCTCTCATCTTCAAAGCTTTGGGGCTGCTCCATGAAGACTACCTATTTAAGCTCTCCATTCAAGAAAGCATTCTTCACATCCAACAGGTGATGGTAAGTAGAGATGTGGTGTTTGAAATCAAATGAAAAAGGAAGTGCTAAAAAATCAAGTGTAGAATCACAAGTTTGGAGTGGAATTGATGCATCACAGCAAGCAATAGTTCTAACTCAAATCCATGGAGTGGAATATTGCATGGAAATTTGAGTCCAACAAATTCATCAACTACATCGAAGAAAGGTAAAGAAGAGCTTTCTGCGAGTAGTAAAACATCTACAAGTTTTGAAGACATTGATGGAGATTCAAGCGGTTCAGAAAAGAGCCTTGATAAGGAACTTGGATTGCCCTCTATGAAGAATCAAGGAGTAAGAAAGGCACACATACATTATAAAAGGAGAAGTGATCTAGGACCAAGAAGATCTGGGAGGATGCAGATTCCAGTGCAATGATTGATGTATGACAATTACATGGCTCGTCATTATGCCTACATGAACAAGGTAATACAAGATGTTGAACCTTCTTGTTTTGAAGATGCAACTGAAAATGTAGATTGGGAGAAAGCTATGGATGAGGAGATGGGTGCACTTTATAGAAATGAAACATGGAAGTTGGTTCCATTGTCACAAGGAAAGATACCTATAGACTGCAAGTGGGTTTAAAAGGTAAAGCACAATGCTGATGGTAGCATAAGCAAGTATAAAGCATGATTGGTGGAAAAAGGATATGCAGATAGATATGGCATTGATTATGAGCAAACATGCATCCTTGTAGCTAAAATGTCTACTATCAGAGCACTTGTTGCATTAGCTATAGCAAAAGGATGGACTTTGGATCAGATGGATGTGAAGAATGCTTTCTTACATGGTGAGTTATAGGAAGAAGTATACATACCAACCCCAAGGATATGAAGATTCAAAGCACCCAAAATATTTTTGCAAGTTGCAAAGGCTTTGTATGGGCTTAAAGAAGCCCCTTGTGCTTGGCATGCAAGGATTGTTGTTTACTTATCACCATTGGTTTTTTATGTGTAATGTAGATCATTCATTATATGTAAGGAAGGGTGATGATGGCATCATGATTGTGGCTATTTATGTTGATTCTTGATTGTAGGAAGCGATAATGAAGAAAACATTGAAGAGATAAAGAAACTCCTTATGCAGGAACTTGACATGAGAGATCTTGGTGTGCTGTGCTATTTTTTGGGCATTGAGTTTATACATACAAAAATAGGTATAAGGATGTCGCAAAGACAATATTCCTTGAGTATGCTGCATAAGTATGGTATGGCTGATTGTAAGCCAATCTCTATGCAATTAGATCAGAATTTAAAGTTGGATATTACATCAGGTGAAGCATTGGAAAATGCTAATATGTACAGGAAAATTGTGGGAAGTTTGATATATCTCACAATTTCAAGGCCTGATCTAAGCTACAAGGTTGGACTTGAAAGTCAATTTATGTAGGTTCCAAGGAAACCACGTTTAGATGCTCTGAGGTGCACTATACATTATTTGAGTGCTATTTTGGATTATGCATTGTTTTATAAAGCTGGTGTAGATTTGCAAGGTCATGGATACACCGATGTAGGTTGGTATGGTAGTATTCTAGATATAAGATCTACTAGTGGCTTTCTATTCTCATTTGGGAGTCTAGCTATTACATGGAGCAACAAGAATCAAGCTAGTGTTGCTTTGTCAAGTACAGAGGATGAGTTTAAAGGTGCTGCAATGGTAGTATATGAGCATCATGGTTAGAGATGCTACTTGCTAATTTAGGTATGGAAGTGCAAAACCCGATCATCATCTATTAGCAACATTCTGTTAGCATGAAATCCTATTTTCTATGCTAGAACAAAGAATATCAAGGTACATTATCACTTCATCAGAGAGAAGGTATTCGCAGGTGGTATTGAAAGCCTAACTACACCTCTAGACAAAGAGGATAACAATCATGAGAAAGTGGGATAAAAAAGAAAGGTGGCTACTTCTTGGAGTTTAGGACTTCACTAAAGTAAGTGGGAAACTTGTTGAATGCATGCAACACAAGAAACAAAGGTGAAATGGTGCTTATATAAAACTTTTACTTCTCTTAGAATCTAGCTAACCACCCACAAATCTGTTGGTGTAAATCACAAGCCTACACATTTGGCTTTATGGATGCATTGAAGTCCATACCCGTATGGAGAAGCATAGGAACTATTGCTAGTGATTTATTACCACTTTATCTCTTTGTAAAAGTCAAATTGACTTGGAATCTTTTGTAAACACCTACCAAAAGGATTCGTGGAAAAATTTAGCTCTTTGATTGAAGGAATATCTCCTAGGATATAGGAGCTTGATCATAGGGAGCCAAAAGTTTGAATTTGAATTCAAATTTTTACTCACTCTCTATAAAAGAGGTCATGAAAAAGTTGCGGTTAGAACTCATCACTCCCGAGCTTCTCATTACTGATTCTGAGTGTGTGTGAGGCCTACACTCTAGCCCACACCTATCTACACAATTAGGCAATGACATTCATGCCAATGGGTTTGTATACAGGTGTTCATTAATACATACATTCACATTGTTCATTTCTGAGTTCTCTATTATACTCCTTGAAAGTCTGTCAACTTGTGAAGTGCATATCTCAGTCAAATCGTCACCAAATTCAATGATCTAAAGCTTGTTGGATTCAGCTTGAAGTTATCTACACGCTTTCAGAAGTTGAGGAGATTCTATTCAGCCATTTCAGAGAAATTTGAGTCGAGTTGATCACTGGGAAATGTCTGCTACAGTCCTAAAAAATCGGGGGTATAACTTTACTTGCTAAATTGATTTCTCTTAGCATAGTTTATCTTTTTACATCATTCCACTTGGAATAGTTATCTTGCTAAGATAATTAAATACCCCTAAAAGTAATTTTTCCAATTCCTACTGTGCTGGTCATATTCAATAAAAGATCTAGAAGGTATCAAGACATAAATAGAAGGTTTTCTTTAGATTTTGAGTTTCAAAGTTATCTGTTTTGTCTCAATCATTACACACATCACTTCCAAAGTAAATAGGCCATTTAATGGTGTCTTTGGAAGGCTAAGGAGGTCTATGTATCAAGTCTGAAGCATTAGGGGGCTGGTACAAAGCAGGTTTAGCAATACCTACTCAATCTCTTGGAGCATCCATCCATCTTTCCCAACAGTGGTATCAGAGCAAACTAAGGTAAAATGGGAGATGGTTTTCCTTCATTTATTGATAAATTGGACAGGAACAACTATCAAGCATGCTCTCTGAGGATGAAGACCCACTTACAAGGAAGGAGTCTCTATGGATACATCGCAGGAGATGAGGAATTGCCCTCATTCAAAACAATAGGATAACCAACAAAGGAAGAACATGAAAAGCTCAACACATGGTGTGCTAAGGATGCATTGGCAAGGTCTTATTTACTTAACTCCATCTCTGATTTTCTTTTGCCACATATTAGAAATGGTAAGACATCCCAAGAGACTTGGGAAACCTTGTCATCTTATTTTTCTTCCAACACAAGGGCTAGAAAAAATCAATTGTGGATTGAATTTACCACATTAAGGAAGCAACCTAAGCAAGCTGTTTCAGAGTTTGTGACCAAGATTAAAGATGTGGCAGATCAGTTAGCAATCATAGGAGAAGAGATTGAAGAAGAGCAGATTGTAAGACAAGTGATCAATGGGATGAAGGCTGATGACAAATGGGAAAGCTTCACCACTGCCATGGACCTTTACATGGACATGCGAATTCTAGATCTTACAACTCTCATGGGACAATTGTTCACTCATGAAGCAAAGTTCAACAAGAATGGAGATACATCCAAAGGTAATAACTCTTCTGCCCTATATACAGATAAAAAGTCTAAAGACAAAGGCAAGACCAAGAAGGGGGAAGATGAAGGCTCTACCTCCCAAGTAAAATATGCAGGGAAAGGCAGGTCATCAAGAGGAAGGGCCAAAGGAGGTAAGCAAGGTAGGGGAAGATCTTATAACTCCTCACCATCCATCATTTGTGGTTTATCAAATCATACTATAGATGAGTGTTTCACGAATTACAAAAATCAAAGAGGAAGAGGATACCAAAGAGGTGGATACTCACAGTCAAGAGGTAGACTCAAGCATCACCAAGGTTACAACAACAATTACAACAACAATTACAACAACAACTACAATGGAAACTACCAAGGAGGTTTCAAATCCAGAAAGGACTACAACAACTATACAGAAGAGCAAGATGATTCTCTTCTAATCATGAACATGACTTCAAAACCAGGTACAAATGATGACCACTTATTCTACATTGACTCACGATGCTCAAATCATGTGGCTGGCAATGTAGCACTACTCTGTGATCTCGAGGAGCCAAAAGGTAAGCACCAAGTACAAACAAGTGATGACACCAAGAACTCAGTGGTTAAAGTTGGAAATGTTAAGACTTGTGATGGAAATCAGAATTTGTTGAGCAGGGTACTCTATGTACCAACCATTACCAAAAATCAGATGAGTGTTGGACAGATTGTGGAGAAAGGTTTGCAGGTTAGATTCAACCAATATGGAGCATTTGTGGAGGATCCAAGACATGGGTTCAAGAGGATTGCTAAAGGATAAAAATCAGGTAGACTTTTCACTTTTGAGCTAGAAGACACAAAGAGTATTGCACTATACGGTTATAAAGATCAAACACTTTTAGAGCGTGAGATTTGGCACAAAAGGTTAGGGCATATAGGATAAAGAACCTTGAAGCAAATATGCAGGCACCAATGTGTGCTTTGAATATCTAATGTATCCAAGCAACATATGATTTATAAGTGTGGTGCTTGTCAATTTGGGAAGTCTCACAGGTTACCCTTCTCAAAGAAAGGCTACATACATGAAGACTACCTAGAGCTTGTCCACACAGATGTATGGGGACCAAGCAAAGACCCCTTAGTCTCAAGTTCAAGGTACTATGTATCTTTTATTGATGATTATAGCATGTGGATTGTATTGTACTTCATGAAGCACAAGGATGAGTTATTTAATTGCTTTAAAAAACATCTTGCACTAGTTGAAAATCAGACAGGGAGGAATTTGAAGAGGCTAAGGTCAGATGGAGGAGGTGAATACTTCTCCAATGAGTTTGAAAACTTCTTGTAGGACAGAGGCATCAAAAGAGAAATCACCACAAGGTATTCTCATGAACAGAATGGGGTAGCTGAGAGAAGAAATAGGTTGATTGTTGAGACATCTAGCTCTATGTTGAATGAGAAAAAGTTACCTAATTATCTTGGGCAAAAAGTGTTTGAACTGCCACTTATCTCATAAATAGGTTACCATCTAATTCCCTTGATGGGATGACACCCTATGAAGCATGGCATGGTAAGAGACCCTCACTTGACCATTGCAGGATATTTGGATGTGTAGCATATGTACACATTCCTTCTCAGATAAGAGGTAAGCTAGACCCTAAAGCTGAGAAGTGCATCTTTATTGGATATGATTTAAATAAAAAAGGATACAGGTTTTATAACCCTTCTAATAAGGGCTTCATGGTGAGTAGAGATTTTGTCTTTGATGAAAATGATTCTTGGTATGAGCATGAATGCAGGAAGGTAAAATTACCCTATGATTTGGAAGAGGAGTTTCCAAGTCTTGCAAAGGAGGAACCTACTCAAAATGAAGACTCAAGTTCGGATGATGAAGATACTATCAACCTTGAAGAGTTCAAGGCATGGAAGTCCAAGGGCAAAATGAAGATGAAGGAGCTTGAAGACATACCTGAATTTTCAAATCAACCAATTAGAAGATCACAAAGAGAAAGCAAAAAACCTATCAGATATGGGTATGATACATCTCTTGTTACTAAACACTCAGTTTATCTTGCCAAAGATTTGTCAATTGAAGAACCAAGATCATATGAAGAAGCCATAACCAAGACAGAATGGAAAGAAGCTATGGATGAGGAGATTGAAGCACTCAAGGAGAGTGATACATGGGAGTTAGTACAAAAGAAGGACTCCATGAAGGTAATAGAATCCATATGGATCTATAAACTTAAAAGAAATTCTGATGGCACAATTAATAGGTACAAAGCCAGATTGGTAGCCAAGGGTTTTGCACAAACCCAAGGCATTGACTATGAGGAGACATTCTCACCTGTGGCCAAGATGCCAACAATCAGAGTGTTAGTAAGTGTGGCTGCATCAAAAAATTGGAATATGTACCAATTGGATGTCAAGAATGCTTTCTTGAATGGATGGATCATAGAGGAGGTATATATGTCACAACCTTCTGGCTATGAGGACCCTAAGAAGGAAACATATGTTTACAAATTGAAAAAGGCTTTATATGGATTAAAGCAGGCACCTAGGGCATGGAATTACAGGTTAAGTACATACCTTCAAGACCAAGGTTTTGTCATGAGCAAGGCAGATACTTCTCTATTCATCAAGAAAAGTAATTCAGAGGTAATATACCTTTGTGTTTATGTTGATGACATCATCATTACAGGTAATGATGTCAATGGAATCAGATATATCAAGAGCCAGATGATGAAGGAGTTCAAGATCAATGAACTTGGTCTATTGAAGTATTTTCTTGGGCTTGAGTTAGTCTTTACTAACTCAGGAATATGCATTACTCAGAAAAAATATATATAGGATATGTTGAAGAAATTTCACTTGCAGGATGCCAAAGTAGCAAGCACTGCAATGGAGGTAAACTTAAAATTAAGTGCCCATGAAGGTGATGAAGTAAATGACATTACAGGTTATCAAAGTATGGTGGGTAGCTTGAACTATGCTACCTTAACAAGGATAGATATTGCATATGGAGTTAGTGTGCTAAGTCAGTTTATGCACAAGCCAAGGATACCTCACTTAGAGGTTGCCAAGAGAATCTTGAAGTATCTCAACAGTACACAACATCATGGTTTGTATTTTCCTTACACTTCAGTCATTGATATCAAGATCTATTCAGATGCAGATTGGGCAGGATGCAAGGATGATAGGAGGAGCACTTCGAGATACATTTCTTTTGCAAGTGACAAACCAATTTCATGGTCTTCAAAGAAGCAACCAACTGTTGCTTTGTCTTCTAGAGAGGCAGAGTATAGAGGACTGGATAATGCCACACAAGAAGCCATTTGGATTAAGCTTTTGTATACCAAAATTGGGTTTATATACTAGGTCACCAATAATCTTTGGAGATAATACAAGCTCACTTCACCTTGCAGCTAATCCTATCTATCATGCTAGGACCAAACATATAGAGGTCCATTACCATTATGTGAGAGAGAAGTTGTTAAGCAAGGACATTCAACTAACCTATGTATCAACCAACATGCAATGTGTAGATTTGATGACTAAAGCTTTGGATGGAACGAAACTTTGCAGATTCAAAGCAATGATTGGATTGCAGGATATACATAAAGATTTAAGATGTAGACCAAGCCAAAATGTTTGGCTTGAGGGGGAGCTGGTGGTGTAAATCACAAGCCTACAGATTTGGCTTGAGGAATGCATTGAAGTCCATACCCGTATGGAGAAGCATAGGAACTATTGCTAGTGATTTATTACCACTTTATCTCTTTGTAAAAGTCAAATTGACTTGGAATCTTTTGTAAACACCTACCAAAAGGATTCGTGGAAAAATTTAGCTCTTTGATTGAAGGAATATCTCCTAGGCTATAGGAGCTTGATCATAGGGAGCCAAAAGTTTGAATTTGAATTCACATTTTTACTCACTCTCTATAAAAGAGGTCATGAAAAAGTCGTGGTTAGAACTCACCACTCCCGAGCTTCTCATTACTGATTCTGAGTGAATGTGAGGCCTACACTCTAACGCACACCTATCTACACCATTAAGCAATGAAATTCATGCCAATGGGTTTGTATACAAGTGTTCATTAATACATACATTCACATTGTTCATTTCTGAGTTCTCTATTATACTCCTTGAAAATCTGTCAACTTGTGAAGTGCATATCTCAGTCAAATCGTCACCAAATTCAATGCTCTAAAATTTGTTGGATTCAACTTGAAGTTATCTACACGCTATGAGAATTTGAGGAGATAATATTCAGCCATTTCAGAGAAATTTGAGTCGAGGTGATCACTGACCAATGTTTGCTATAGTCCTAAAAAATCGGGGGTATAGCTTTACTTGCTTAATTGATTTCCATAGCATAGTTTATCTTTTTACATCATTCCACTTGGAATAGTTAGCTTGCTAAGCTAATTAAATACCCCTAAAAGGAAGTTTTCCAATTTCTACTCTGCTGGTCATACTCAGTAAAAGATTTAGCAGGTGTCAAGACACAAAAAAAGAAGGTTTTCTTTAGATTTTGAGTTTCAAAGTTATCTGTTTTGTCCAGATCACTACACACATCACTTCCAAAGTACATAGGCCATTTAATGGTGTCTTTGGAAAGCTAAGGAGGTCTACGTATCAAGTCTGAAGCATTAGGTGGCTGTTACAAAGCAGGTTTAGCAGTACCTACTCAATCTCTTGGAGCATCCATCCATCTTTCCCAACAGTGGTGTCAGAGCAAACTAAGGTAAATTGGGAGATGGTTTTCCTTCATTTATTGATAAATTGGGTAGGAACAACTATCAAGCATGGTCTCTGAGGATGAAGACCCACTTACAAGGAAGGAGTTTCTATGGATACATCTTAGGAGATGAGGAATTGCCCTCATTCAAAACAAGAGGATTACTCACAAAGGAAGAACATGAAAAGCTCAACACATGGTGTGCTAAGGATGCATTGGCAAGGTCTTAATTACTCAACTCCATCTCTGATTTTCTTTTGCCACATATTAGAAATTGTAAGACATCCCAAGAGACTTGGAAAATCTTGTCATCTTATTTTTCTTCCAACACAAGGGCTAGAAAAAATCAGTTGTGGATTGAATTTACCACATTAATGAAGCAACCTAAGTAAGATGTTTCAGAGTTTGTGACCAAGATTAAAGATGTAGCAGATCAGTTAGCAAGCATAGGAGAAGAGATTGAAGAAGAGCAGATTGTAAGACAAGTGATCAATGGGATCAAGGCTGATGACAAATGGGAAAGCTTCACCACTGTCATGGACCTTTACATGGACATGCAAATTCCAGATCTTACAACTCTCATGGGACAATTGTTCACTCATGAAGCAAAGCTCAACAAGAATGGAGATACATCCAAAGGTAATAACTCTTCTACCCTATATACAGATAAAAAGTCTAAAGACAAAGGCAAGACCAAGAAGGGGGAAGATGAAGGCTCTACCTCCCAAGTCAACTATGCAGGGAAAGGTAGGTCATCAAGAGGAAGGGGCAGAGAAGGTAAGCAAGGTAGGGGGAGATCTTATAACTCCTCACCATGCAACATTTGTGGTTTATCAAATCATACTACAGATGAGTGTTTCAAGAATTACAAAAATCAGAGAGGAAGAGGATACCAAGGAGGTGGACACTCACAGTCAAGAGGTAGATTCAACCATCACCAAGGTTACAACAACAATTACAACAAGAATTACAACAACAAATACAATGGCAACTACCAAGGAGGTTTCAAATCCAGAAAGGACTACAACAACTATACAGAAGAGCAAGATGATTCTCTTCTAATCATGAACATGACTTCAAAACCAGGTACAAATGATGACCACTTATTCTACATTGACTCAGGATGCTCAAATCATGTGGCTAGCAATGTAGCACTACTCTGTGATCTTGAGGAGCCAAACGGTAAGCACCATGTACAAACAGGTGATGAAACCAAGAACTCAATAGTTAAAGTTGGAAATGTTAAGACTTGTGATGGAAATCAGAATTTGTTGAGCAGGGTACTCTATGTACCAACCATTACCAAAAATCTGATGAGTGTTGGACATATTGTGGAGAAAGGTTTGCAAGTTAGATTCAACCAATATGGAGCATTTGTGGAGGATCCAAGACATGGGTTCAAGAGGATTGCTAAAGGAGAAAAATAAGGTAGACTTTTCACTTTTGAGCTAGAAGACACAAAGAGTATTGCACTATACAGTTATGAAGATCAAACACTTTTAGAGCTTGAGATTTGGCAAAAATGATTAGGGCATATAGGAGAAAGAACCTTGAAGCAAATATGCAGGGACCAATGTGTGCTTGGAATACCTAATGTATTCAAGCAACATATGATTTATAAGTGTGGTGCTTGTCAATTTGGGAAGTCTCACAGGTTACCCTTCTCAAGGAAAGGCTACATGCATGAAGACTACCTAGAGCTTGTCCACACAGATGTATGGGGACCAAGCAAAGACCCCTCAGTCTCAGGTTCAAGGTACTATGTATCTTTTATTAATGATTATAGCAGGTGGACTCTATTGTAATTCATGAAGCACAAGGATGAGGTATTTAATTGCTTTAAGAAATATCTTGCACTAGTTGAAAATCAGACAGGGAGGAATTTGAAGAGGCTAAGGTCAGATGGAGGAGGTGAGTACTTCTCCAATGAGTTAGAAAACTTCTTGCAGGACAGAGGCATAAAAAGAGAAATCACCACAAGGTATTCTCGTGAAGAGAATGGGGTAGCTGAGAGAAGAAATAGGTTGATTGTTGAGACAGCTAGCTCTATGTTGAATGAGAAAAAGTTACCTAATTATCTATGGGCAGAAAGTGTTTCAACTGCCACTTATCTCATAAATAGGTTACCATCTAAATCCCTTGATGGGATGACACCCTATGAAGCATGGCATGGTAAGAGACCCTCACTTGACCATTGCAGGATATTTGGATGTGTAGCATATGCACACATTCCTTCTCTGATAAGAGGTAAGCTAGACCCTAAAGCTGAGAAGTGCATCTTTATTGGATATGATTTAAATAAAAAAGGATACAGGTCTTATAACCCTTTCAATAAGGGCTTCATGGTGAGTAGAGATGTTGTCTTTGATGAAAATGATTCTTGGTATGAGAATGAATGCAGGAAGGTTAAATTACCCTATGATTTGGAAGAGGAGTTTCCAAGTCTTGTAAAGGAGGAACCTACTCAAAATGAAGACTCAAGTTCAGATGATGAAGATACTATCAACCTTGAAGAGTTCAAGGCATGGAAGTCCAAGGGCAAAATGAAGATGAAGAAGCTTGAAGACATACCTCAATCTTTAAATCCACCAATTAGAAGATCACAAAGAGAAAGCAAAAAACCTATCAGATATGGGTATGATACATCTCTTGTTACTAAACACTCAGTTTATCTTGCCAAAGATTTGTCAATTGAAGAACTAGGATCATATGAAGAAGCCATAACCAAGACAGAATGGAAAGAAGCTATGGATGAGGAGATTGAAGCACTCAAGGAGAGTGATACATGGGAGTTAGTACCAAAGAAGGACTCCATGAAGGTAATAGGATCCAGATGGATCTATAAACTTAAAAGAAATTCTGATGGCACAATTAATAGGTACAAATCCAGATTGGTAGCCAAGGGTTTTGCACAAACCCAAGGCATTGACTATGAGGAGACATTCTCACCTGTGGCCAAGATGCCAACAATCAGAGTGTTAGTAAGTGTGGCTGCATCAAAAACTTGGAATATGTACCAATTGGATGTCAAGAATGCTTTCTTGAATGGATGGATTTCAGAGGAGGTATATATGTAACAACCTCCTGGCTATGAGGACCCTAAGAAGGAAACATATGTTTGCAAATTGAAAAAGGCTTTATATGGATTAAAGCAGGCACCTAGGGCATGGAATTACAAGTTAACTACATACCTTCAAGACCAAGGTTTTGTCATGAGCAAGGCAAATACTTCTCGATTCATCAAGAGAAGTAATTCAGAGGTAATATACCTTTGTGTTTATGTTGATGAAATCATCATTACAGGTAATGATGTCAATGGAATCAGATATATCAAGAGCCGAATGATGAAGGAGTTCAAGATCAATGATCTTGGTCTATTGAAGTATTTTCTTGGGCTTGACTAACTCAGGAATATACATTACTCAGAAAAAATATATACAGGATATGTTGAAGAAATTTCACTTGCAGGATAAATCAAAGTATGGTGGGTAGCTTGAACTATGCTACCTTAACAAGGATAGATATTGCATATGGAGTTAGTGTGGTAAGTCAGTTTATGCACAAGCCAAGGATACCTCACTTAGAGGTTGCCAAGAGAATCTTGAAGTATCTCAAGGGTACACAACATCATGGTTTGTATTTTCCTTACACTTCAGACATTGACATCAAGATCTATTCAGATGCAGATTGGGCAGGATGCAAGGATGATAGGAGGAGCACTTCGGGATACATTTCTTTTGCAGGTGACAAACCAATTTCATGGTCTTCAAAGAAGCAACCAATTGTTGCTTTGTCTTCTACAGAGGTAGAGTATAGAGGACTGGCTAATGCCACACAAGAAGTTATTGGATTAAGCTTTTGTATACAGAATTGGGTTTATATACTAGGTCACCAATAATCTTTGGAGATAATACAAGCTCACTTCACCTTGCAGCTAATCCTATCTATCATGCTAGGACCAAACATATAGAGGTCCATTACCATTATGTGAAAGAGAAGTTGTTAAGCAAGGACATTCAACTAACCTATGTATCAACCAACATGCAATGTGCAGATTTGTTGACTAAAGCTTTGGATGGAACCAAACTTTGCAGATTCAAAGCAATGACTGGATTGCAGGATATACATGAAGATTGAAGATGAAGACCAAGCCAAAATGTTTGGCTTGAGGGGGAGCTGTTGGTGTAAATCACAAGCCTACACATTTGGCTTGATGGATGCATTGAAGTCCATACCCGTATGGAGAAGCATAGGAACTATTGCTAGTGATTTATTACCACTTTATCTCTTTGTAAAAGTCAAATTGACTTGGAATCTTTTGTAAACACCTACCAAAAGGGTTCCTGGAAAAAGTTAGCTCTTTGATTGAAGGAATATCTCCTAGGATATAGGAGCTTGATCATAGGGAGCCAAAAGTTTGAATTTGAATTCAAATTTTTACTCACTCTCTATAAAAGAGGTCATGAAAAAGTCACGGTTAGAACTCATCACTCCCGAGCTTCTCATTACTGATTCTGAGTGTGTGTGAGGCCTACACTCTAGCCCACACCTATCTACACCATAAGGCAATGACATTCATGCCAATGGGTTTGTATACAAGTGTTCATTAATACATACATTCACATTGTTCATTTCTGAGTTCTCTGCTATACTCCTTGAAAATCTGTCAACTTGTGAAGTGCATATCTCAGTCAAATCTTCAACAAATTCAATGATCTAAAGCTTGTTGGATTCAGCTTGAAGTTATCTACATGCTATAAAAATTTGAGGAGATTCTATTTAGCCATGTCAGAGAAATTCGAGTCGAGGTGATCACTGGGAAATGTCTACTACAGTCCTAAAAACTTGGGGGTATAACTTTACTTGCTAAATTGATTTCTCTTAGCATAGTTTCTCTTTTTACATCATTCCACTTGAAATAGTTAGCTTGATAAAGTAATTAAATATCCCCAAAAGGAATTTTTCCAATTCCTACTATGCTGGTCATACTCAGTAAAAGATCCAGTAGGTGTCAAGACATAAATAGAAGGTTTTCTTTAGATTTTGAGTTTCAAAGTTATCTGTTTTGTCTCAATGATTACACACATCACTTCCAAAGTACATAGGCCATTTTATGGTGTCTTTGGAAAGCTAAGGAGGTCTACTTAGCAAGTCTAAAGCATTAGGGGGATGGTACAAAGCAGGATTAGCAGTACCTACTCAATCTCTTGGAGCAACCATCCATCCTTCCCAACAAAATCAAGGTAGGTGCACATTTTGGTGGGTAATTAATGTTGGAAGTGATGGCTGGATGCACTCAGAAGATCAGTTGGTGCTGCAAAACCTGCTTCACACCTGCCCTCTATTCTCTTCAGATATGCTTAGTAGACTCCTTGAGCTTCCAAATGACACAAAGAAACCATATATGTACTTTGGAAATGGTTTGGGTAATGATCAAACCAAAACAGATAACTTGATACTTCAAAAATCAAGAAAAACTTTCTATTCCTGTAGTGATACCTGCTCAGACTTTTACTCAGTGTGACCAGCACACTTAAAATTGGAACAATTCCTTTTGGGAGTATTAAAGTACCTTAGTAAGCTACCAATCACAAGTGGAATCACTTCAATTGATAAACTATGCACTGAGAAATAAGTTTAGCAAAATTCTAATTACCCCCGACTTTTTAGGAACTCTGCAGACACAGACCAGTGTGCACTTCGAAGCGGATTTCTCCCAAATGGCTGAATGAAATCTTCTGAGATTTTGTATGCTTGTAGTAGACTTTGAGCTGGTTCCAATGAGCTATAGATCGCCTGATTTGGTTTAGTAGATCTTGAGTTATGCTCCTTTGAAGTTGACAGACTTGGAGAAGATAACACAGAGAACCAGAAATGATAAATGTGTGTATATCTATTGATTGATAAGTTTGTACAAGCTCAATAGCATGACAATCATAGCTAATTGAGGTGTGGTGGTGTAGGCTATGGAGTAGCACTAACACACACTCAGTTACAATGAAGATATGCCTTGGGGAGTGAGCTAGAATGAGTAACTAACCGCGACTTTTCAAATGGAGTTTTTATAGGAATTCATTGTGATTTGAATTTCAAATTCAAACTTAGGCTCCCTAGAATCTCTCCTCTAAAAGTAGGGAGATATTCTCTCCATTACAACATTCAAATTTCCACGACTAATGAGGTAGGTGAATGACTTCAAGTGATTACAAATAAATGCCAAGTCATATAGACTTTTACAAGGGGTAAAAGATAATAACTCATAAGTATGAGTTCCTATGCCTTATCCTTCATGAAGAGATATCCTTCAAGGGTTCCAAATCCATCTTCAAAGTTCTAATGTTCCAAGCCAATGTGTGAAGGCTTGATATGCACCAACAGCTCCCCCTCAAGCCAAACACTTTGGCTTAAGTCTTCTCTTTCATTCTTCAATCACTTCCTGCAATCCAATCATGGATTTGAATCTGCATAACTTGTTTCCATCCAATGCCTTTGTAAGTAAATCTGCACATTGCATATTAGTAGACACATATGTCAATTGAATCTCTTTGCTAAGTAATTTCTCCCTCACATAGTGGTAATGAACCTCTATGTGTTTGGTTCTGGCATGATAAATTGGATTTGCTGCAAGGTGAAGAGAGCTAGTGTTGTCTCCAAAGATAATAGGTGGTCTTGTGTGTAGACCTAACTCTGTATATAGAAGCTTCAACCATATAGCTTCTTGAGTGGCATTGGCAAGCCCTCTATACTCTGCTTCAGTGGATGACAATGCCACTGTAGGTTGCTTCTTAGCTGACCAAGAGATAGGCTTATCTCCTGCAAAACAAATATATCCTGAGGTGCTTCTCCTATCATCCTTGCATCCTGCCCAATCTGCATCTGAGTAAACTTTTATGTCAATATCTGATGTATAAGGAAAGTACAAACCATGACTTTGTGTTCCCTTCAAATACTTCAAGATCTTCTTGGCTGCCTCTAGGTGAGGTACCCTAGGTTTGTGCATGAATTGACTAAGCACACTTACTCCATATGCTATGTCAATTCTTGTCAAGGTAGCATAGTTCAAACTACCTACCATACTTTGGTATCATGTAATGTCTTTGATTTCTTCTCCTTCATGAGCACTTAGCTTTTGGTTAACCTCCATTGGAGTAGTAGATACCTTAGCATCCTGCAAACCAAACTTCTTGACCATATCTTGTACATACTTCTTTTGAGTGATGTAGATACCTGAATTTGTGTAGATCAATTCAAGACCTAAGAAATACTTTAATAGTCCAAGATCACTGATCTTGAATTCTTTCATCATCTGTCCTTTGATGTGTCTAATCCCATTGACATCATTGCCTGTAATGATGATGTCATCAACATAAACACATAAGTAGATTACCTCTGTACTACTTCTCTTTATGAATAGAGAAGTGTCTGCTTTGCTCATCACAAATCCTTGGTCTAGGAGGTAGGTGGTCAATCTGTAATTCCATGCTCTAGGTGCCTGCTTCAAACCATACAGAGCCTTCTTCAATTTACAAACATAATGTACCTTTTTTGGATCTTCATAGCCAGGTGGTTGTGACATGTAGACTTCTTCAGATATCCATCCATTCAAGAATGCATTCTTCACATCCAATTGGTACATGTTCCAATTTTTGGATGCAGCTACACTCACCATAACTCTGATAGTTGGCATCTTGGCCACAGGAGAAAATGTCTCCTCATAATCAATGCCTTGGGTTTGTGCAAAACCCTTGGCTACCAACCTAGCTTTGTACCTGTTTATTGTTCCATCTGAATTCTTCTTTAGTTTGTAGATCCATCTGGATCCTATCACCTTCATAGAGTCCTTCTTGGGTACCAAGTCCCAAGTGTCACTTTCCTTGAGAGCTTCTATCTCTTCATCCATGGCTTCTCTCCATTCTGGTTTAGTAATTGCTTCTTCATAGGTACCTGGTTCTTCATTCAACAAGTCTTTTGCAAGATATACAGAATGTTTAGTTACAAGTGATGTGTCATACCCAAATCTGATAGGCTTCTTCTTTTCTCTCTGAGATCTCCTCATTGCTTGGGTTGAAGTTTCTGGTTTATCTTCTAATTGCTTCATCTTCATCTTCCCTTTGGACTTCCAAGCCTTGAACTCTTCAAGGTTTATTGTATCATCATCTGAGCTTGAATCTTCTTGCTGAGTTGGTTCTTCCTTAGTAAGATTTGGAAAATCTTCATCTATGTCATAGGGTAGACTTATCTTCCTGCATTCATTTTCATACCAAGAGTCATTCTCATCAAAGATGACATCTCTGCTTACCTTGAACCCTTTGTTTGTAGGGTTGTAGAATCTGTATCCCTTTTGGTTCAAATCATAACCAATGAAGATACATTTTTCAGCCTTAGGGTCTAGCTTTCCTCTTACCTGTGAAGGAATATGCACATATGCTACACAACCAAAGATTTTGCAATGATCCAGAGAGGGTCTCTTACCATGCCAAGCTTCATATGGTGTCATGCCATCAAGTGATTTGGATGGCAACCTATTGATGAGATAAGTGGCAGTGGATACACTCTCTGCCCATAGGTAATTTGGCAATTTTTTCTCATTAAGCATAGACCTAGCTGTTTCTACTATAAGTCTATTCCTTCTTTCTGCTACCCCATTTTGTTCAGGTGAATACCTTGTAGTGATCTCCCTTTTGATGCCTCTTTCCTCCAAGAAATCTTCAAACTCATTGGAGAAGTACTCTCCTCAACCATCTGACCTTAGCCTCTTCAAGCTTCTACCTGTTTGATTTTCAACAAGTGCAAGATACCTCTTGAAACAATTAAACACTTCATCTTTGTGCTTCATAAAGTATAAAATGGTCCACCTGCTATAGTCATCAATGAAGGACACATAATACCTTGAACCAGAAATGGAAGGGTCCTTGCTAGGTCCCCAAACATCTGTGTGTACCAAGTCTAGGTAGTCTTCATGCATGAAACCTTTCCTTGAGTAGGGTAATCTGTGAGACTTACCAAATTGACATGATCCACATTTGTAAATCATGTGTTGCTTGGATACATTAGGTATCCCAAGCACACATTGATCCCTGCACATTTGCTTAAGAGTCCTTTCACCTATGTGCCCTAATCTCTTATGCCATATCTCTAACTCTGAAAGTGTATGATCCTTGTAATTATATAAAGCAATGTTTTTTGTATCTTCTAGCTCAAATGTAAATAATCTACCTGATTTCTCCCCTTTGGCTATCCTTCTGAATCCTTGTTTTGGATCCTCCACATATGCTCCATGTTGTGTGAATCTGACCTGCAAACCTTTCTCCACAATCTGACCAACACTCATTAAATTCTTAGTTATTGTTGGTACATAGAGTACCCTGCTTAATAGGTTCTGATTACCATCACATGTCTTCACATTTCCAATTTTGACAACAGAGTGTTTAGTGTCATCACCTGTTTGTACCTGATGTTTGCCCTCGGGCTCTTCCAAATCAGAAAGTAGTGCCACATTGCCAGCTACATGGTTAGAACATCCTGAGTCAATGTAAAATAAATGATCATCATTTGTACCTATTGTTACTCAATGGAATAGTCAATGTCTCCCCTAGAAGGTGGAAATTAATTGAGCGGCGCTGAACCAGGACGGATGAACCCGGACAGGTGCCGAAAAAAGAGGATTCGCGGTAGCAGACTTCTATTTAAAAGCACACAAAGGGAAGCGGGGGGAATCGGCAGTTTTCGAGAGGGAGTCTCTGTTCTGTTGAGTACTGTAGTGAGTAAGGTTGATCACATCGCGAACTGAAGTATTTGGAAATTGCGATCATCGTATTTAGTCTGTTGTCTGTTATAGTGAATCCATTTGGGAGATTGCGAGCATCGTGTTTTAAGACTATGTATGAGACCTTGATGAGTACATTGAATTCTGTTCCATTCTAGTCATATTTAATTATTCTGCTATTCTTTTGGTTGAATCGATTCCCATTCGGTAGTCTTGTGTTGTGAGTCTATTTGTTGATCAGTTATATACGATTCTGTATCTCTCGACTGTGAGATTGTGTGTTTGTTGTACTGTGTGAGACTGTGTAAGAACAAAGTTAGTATCTTTTCGGTTAAGTGACCAGGTTCTATCCAATAATCTGCGATCACTGAATATTCGATAAGGATCTGTGTGTGGACAAAAGTCTTAGTAAGTTATTAATTGCGGTAGAAATCGGTGACTTGAGTCAGTATACGAAAAGTTTGACGTAATCTCGATCCGAGTTGTCTGTGCATTTTGTTCGGTGTGTTTACCTGTCTCATGGAATCGTCTTGTTGAGAAGTATTTAATTAGTGAGAAGAGCGTATTCTAGTAGTTGTAAGTTACGGCCGGATCACTGCGTTATTACCATAGCATATTCAGTCCAAACATTCTAACAATCACTGTGCCGAAGAGTAGTCAGTACTCAAACTCACTCACTGTGTTAAGACGTGGGGAAATATTTACGATTGTGAAAGGGATTGGGAAAATAGTACAGGGCCTCTGTCTAACAGACCCCTACCACTCCCAAGAACCCGAGGACCCGATAATACTTGTCCGAAAGTTGGACTGAAGTATTATTGTTCAACATTGGCGATCCTGCTGGGGAAGTGGCATTGAGATTGCCTGGTATTTTGTTCAAACTAAATTTTGTTGGAAGGACAATAGCAACAGAATCAGATTGTTGCGATACTGTTTGTTCGTAATACTATATGATCAGTACGGAAATGCTACATGCCGATTACTCGATCAGGTGAAAAGTATCCCAAGAATCATCAGTTAGGGGTACTAAGAACAACTTTGGGAGGTACTAGTGCAATTAGACCTGACCCAGTTGTCGAAAAAGTGACGAACGATAACACTGATTCCGGTGAAATTACGGTAGAACGTAGTACATCTCTAGAATTGCCTGGTGTTACTACGGTGCAGACTGTCGAAAATACAGTAATTTTGGAACCTACCAAGACGCAGTTGGAATCTAGTTTAAAAGTTTTCGGAATAGATTCAGATACGATTAGAAACACTTTAGGGAAGGAAATTAATACAGGCGAATCTACGCTGTATCCAGTCACAATTTTGAATCCTTCTGGGGGAATTTCGGTAAGAAAAACACAGTTTTTCGGTGACGATTCAGCAGTTTCGGCTGAATCTTCAGCTCAATTACAACGTTTGGAAGCAAGTCCTCCTACTTTGGATATTAAGGAGGAAGGAAGATTATTTGAAATAGAAATTCGCAATATAGTAAATAAGCTAATTGCACCGGAAAGTGTGTCATTTGGCGAAACAAATTCCGGTAGTTTAGAAACTCAAACCAGAAACACAAAAGGAGTGTATAATACATTTACGATGAATGAACAACCGCAACGACAATTAGGTCAACCCAGATTGGCTCCAACGGGAGTAACATACACAAAGTTTAGTGGATTTCCAGGAGATGATCCAGATGCTCACGTACGCACCTTCGAAATCAGTTACGCTGTCCTCAACCATCCACCGGATCCGGCATACAAAGCATTTGTTTTTCAATCTACACTTGTGAATGAAGCAGCAAGATGGCTTACTGAATATGATATTAATCATTTCGGTACTTATGAAGCAGTACGAGATGCTTTCCTGCAGCGATTCAGGCTGAAAAAGAATCCTGCAGAGATCTTTGAGTATTTACAGAACAATAGACAGAAACCAAATCAAACTGTACAAGAGTATGCTACCCTTTTCAGAACTCATTTAAGACAGTTACCCCAGGCTCATGCTAATTTACCAGACGATGTTATTACACAGTGGTTTATCAATGGCTTACTTCCTCAACTTAGGCAAATCATGATTATAAGATGTGTAGGAGCCATGACCCTCGATGCAGTGATAGCAATGACCCTTCAGCTGGAAAACAAAGTTGGTGGATTTTCAGAGGATTTGGAATGGATTAAAACAAACAAACATGTGGCTGAAGATATAACTAGGCAAGTATATTGCACCACCTGCAAGAATTCAGGACATACTAGTGCCCAGTGTGCGTTAAATCAGACCTATTGCGCCATCTGTAACATTGTGGGACATACCACTGAGAATTGTGCATACAATGCTAGAAGACAAGGAGCAACAACAGTTAATGCAATTATTCAGGAACAAGGGCAGTCATCCAATCAATATGTACCCCCACATTTGAGACACAATCAACAACAAGGGTATCGACATTATCGAGGACAGAGGAACAACAACTATAACACACCGCGCTGGCAGAATGGACCACCACCGGAAAATCAAAATTTACCACCACCTCGATGTCATTTCTGTGGACAATTGGGCCATATTAGAAGATTCTGTAGAGATGCAGCGGAATATGATCAAAGGAAAAAGGAACGTCAAAACCCAATGGCCAATGTGGTAACAATCACACCGGTAGAGACGCAGGCAGCAGCAGTTCAAACGCGTTCCGGTAAACAATTGCAACCAGCAGCAGAATTATTTGAACCAGGGATACGTGAACAACACAGAATGTATCATAAGGCTAGCCAGTGGACTACCGTAGAACCACCTGTTTTTCCAGAACCTACTCCAGTGATCCAGTCCCCGGATACGACACAAGTTCGTGCTGACAATACAGAAGCAGGTACATCATCTGTAGAAGAATTACCATCTTCAGACCAAGCTTCATCTTCAACATTTAAGGAAGATGCAAATCAATTGCAACCAACTTGGGATATATTGTCAAAAGCATCCATCACACTGCCTTTCGGGCAATTACTGGCATTAGTACCAGGAATACGCCAACAATTTCAACAACAGCCTACTACAAAATCTGCTTGCATTCCGACTACCGCAACAGTACAACCAGAGCCAGACTCTACGGTAGATCACTCAGTTCCTCTGATTACGGTATGGTTTCATAAACATCAAATTCCACAAGTTTTAATTGATGGGGGGTCTGGCGTGAATATTGCCACTGCGTCACTTTGTAAGAAGTTAGGATGGACTAAGATAGAACCAGTTCAATTTTTTGTGAGGATGGCTGATCAATCTAGAGTTCATCCAGTAGGACTGGTCCGAGATATACCCATAACTGTCCAAGACACAACATTCAAGATGACTTTTGTTGTTCTTGAATTGCCGGAATCCACCCTAGACTACAATCTACTTTTCGGTCGTCCTTGGTTGAAACAAGCCAAGGTAATTCAAGACTGGTCAGCCCAGGAACTTACGTTCAAAGATAAAAATCGCAAATATGTTGTAAAGTTAGATGCGATACAACCCTGTGAGTTACATGCTCGACCATATTTTGCCGAACCAGTCCATATGTTAGATGGATTGTCGGATGACGAAGAAGAAGAATTTCTGAAGAATAATGTTGATTTGATGACAGTAGGAACTATTGATCTACAGTCTGTGGTAGATACCTGGAATGCTTCAGTATGTACAGTAATACCCATTGCCGAAGAAATTAAGGAGGAAAATACCATTTCAATTCAAGGTAATGAACTCCAGCAACTTCTCGAACCATCAGCTGATACAGAGAAATATCAACAATTTTATGTTCCAGAAGACCAGTTAATTACTTATAATCTTGGAGATGAAGACCACCCTCGTCCTGTAAAGATAAAGCAAAACTTACCTGAAGCCTTTCAAGCAGATTTAATCAAGTTACTCCAAGAATTTACTGACGTCTTTGCATGGGATTACAAAGATATGAAGGGCTTGGATCCTCGTATCTATCAACACAGAGTTATGCTAAAACCAGAAGCGAAATCGATAAGGCAAACCAGCTACCGGATGAACCCACATTATGCATCACAGGTAAAGGCTGAACTTGATAGGTTATTAAAAGTGGGATTCATAGTACCAATAGAACATGCGGAATGGATTTCACCGATTGTAATTGTACCAAAGAAAAACAAGCAATTGAGAATTTGTGTAGACTATCGGAAATTAAATGCTGCAACAGTACCGGATCCTTTTCCGATTCCTTTTTTGGATACTATGCTTGACAAAGTAGCAGGTCATGAGATGTATTCATTTCTAGATGGATACAGTGGATATAATCAAGTAAGAATGGCTGAAGAAGATATACCAAAAACTGCATTTATTACAAATTGGGGTGTCTTTGCTTGTACCGTAATGTGGTTTGGATTGAGGAATGCGCCAAGCACATTTCAAAGATGTATGCAGGAGATATTTTCTCCTTATCTCACCTCATTTATGCAAGTATACCTTGACGATTTTTCAATTTTCGGTAAGATGATCGCACATCTAGTACATTTACGATGTTGCTTTCAGAGATGTAGAGAATATAGATTGTGTTTAAACCCAAACAAATCTGTGTTTGCGGTTTCATGTGGTAAGTTACTTGGTCACATCATATCAGCACAAGGTATTCAAGTAGATCCTGATAAAATTTCAGCAGTATTAGAAGCTCCGGTGCCTAATACACCTAAGGAAGTAATGCGATTTATGGGTCAAGTGAGATGGCATGGAAGGCATTTACGGTGGCTTGCTCATGTGGCAATACCACTGAACAAATTAATTTCCAAGACTCCAAGGCAATTTGAATGGACTCAGGAATGTCAAATAGCATTTGATCGACTGAAACAGTTATTAACACAGGTTCCCATTTTACAGCCACCAGATTGGGATCACCCATTTCACGTATTTGTTGATGCATCTGATATAGCAATAGGAAGTGTACTAATGCAACAAATAGATAAATGGTTTAGACCAGTATACTATGCTAGCAGAAGATTAGCACCTGCAGAGAAGAACTACTCGGTAACTGAGAGGGAATGCTTAGGACTAGTGTATTCGGTAAAAAAATTCAGACATTATTTGTTGGGCCGAAAATTTACATTTCATGTCGATCATGCGGCACTTGTTTACTTGGTTCGACAGCAACATATAGGTGGCCGCCTAGCACGATGGGTTCTACTATTGCAAGAATTCGACTATGATGTCGTTCATCGGCCAGGTAGTTTACATGCCTTAGCAGACTTTTTGTCACGCTTAGATTCAGGTGAACCTCCGGTTGGTATAAATGATACAACGCCAGCCATCTACACTTCAGAACCAGCCACTGAGGAATTGCCAACCCAACCAGTACCAACTACGTATTATGATCAGTTATTGACTTTCCTTCCAGATGGATGTCTACCTTCTGAAGTTCCTAAAGCTACACGCCGAAAAATTGCAGGTTTTAGTCGAAGATTCCGGTTAATTGCTGGAGAACTTTATTATGCAGATCATACAGGAACCTTACTCCGGTGTGTTCCTACACATGAAGTAAATTCAGTCATCAATTTAGCTCACTCAAGTCCAACAGGAGGACATTTTGCAGCAGATCTTACTCACCGGAAAATTCTGCAAGGTGGACTTTGGTGGCCAACTATGTACAGAGATGTATTGGAATTTATCAAAACTTGTGATAACTGTCAAAGAACTGGACAACCACTACAACGCCATTACTTTCCACTTCATCCAGTACTTCCTTTAGAACCATTTCAGAAATGGGGTCTTGATTTCATTGGTCCAATCACACCTCCCGCGGTATTCAGTAATAACAGGTATATATTGACTTGCACAGATTACGCAACCAGGTGGGCAGAAGCATGGCCTTTATGTTCGGCTACAGCAGTTGAAGTAGCGAAATGTCTAGTATCAGATGTCTTTCCAAGATTTGGATTGCCACTAGAGCTTGTTTCAGATCAGGGCACCCATTTTATGAACAATTTGATGAAAGCATTAACACAGTCATTCCATATCAGTCATAAATTCAGCTCACCATATTATCCTCGTGCAAATGGATTGGCAGAAAGTACCAACAAATCTTTGCTGAATATGCTTCAGAAATTGACTAGAGAAACACCGGAAAGATGGGATCAGTTGCTACCTGCAGTCTTATGGGCCTATCGCACAACATATAAGGTAACCACCGGCTTGACACCATTCAAATTAGCCTATGGACTAGAAGCAATAGCTCCGATGGAAATTGTAATACCAAGTTTAAGAGTAGCAATGTCTCAAAAGCTTCTACCCGAAGAGTCATTGGTATTTCGGTTAGAAACACTTAGAGAATTAGATGAGCACAGATGGCTCAGTTTCTTAACTATGAAAGAAATCCAACTAAGACAGGCCAGGACACATGACCGGAATTTAAAGACTCCAGTATTTTCGGTAGGACAGCTTGTTCTTTTTTACAATGCGAAATCCAACAGATCAGCAGAAAAATTCAAGTTACGTTGGTTCGGTCCATTCAAGATTTCAGAACAAGTTGGTCCGGCTACTTTTCGATTGACTACATTGACTGGACAACCACTTCCAAAAGCGATAAACGGTTCCAAGCTACAGCCGTATCAAGTAACGTCACCACGGCAATAACAAGGGTACACAGCGTACCGCAATTTCTTAATTTTCTTTTTTGTCTTTTAGTTCCTTTTTATTTTAATTTGGTGTAATCAATAAAGTAAGTGTAATCGCCGTACTTTAATATCTATTTATGTCAAGCCTCCCGCTCCTTTTTCTCTTTGCATGCATGCACACCAGATATAGACATTACTGCCCGTTTTGTGTAATTAGTACCGTTTAAAATATTCTCTGTATAAATTTCTTATATAACTCACTTAAACTCGTCGGATAGGTAATATAGTATTTTGCGATCACGGCTATATTTTCTGCATACTTGTGTTTTGCGTATTGTATCTGTGCGTAATGGAATCCCTAGCAAACTATACAGCTTTTGCTGATGGTATCCCTGATGAAGTAGGAAATTACCTGCATGTACGAGGATTGGGTAGTTTCACCGAGTTGCCCTGGCACTCAGTAGAAGCTCACCCCTTCTTCGCACAGATCATTTCTGCTATCGCTCAAGTATCTCCCACCGAAAAACAATGGGTTTTCCTCTCCTTACCTTCTAGAACTGTGATCACATTCCAAGCGTTTGCAGAAGTATACCATTTGACTCCACAAGGCCGCGAGAACCTCCCCATGATTTCGGTAACCCGAATGGCAAAATTGTTTCCTCGTTATTCATCTAATGAATACGCCATTCTTTGCCGACCAGAACCCGAAAGAACTGCATTACAATTCCTAGTTGCTATACTCAATTTTCAGAAACGTACCTATGGTATCTCTCGACCATTTTATTCTGCCATCGATATAGCTGCCCGAGAACCTATTAACTTTGCGTCGTTTTTCTTTCAACGTATTCATAAGGAGTGCGTCTCAATTATGAAGCAAGTTAACAAAGGTAAAACCCCGAGGTCTTGACTGCCACACATTCTGTCATTTCCGTTTCCAACTATAATGCAAGCACAACCACCACCTAGAGGACCAGTACTACAGATTGAAGAATCAGCGCAACCTTTAGATGAAGACGAAGAAGATGAAGAAGAGATTAATCAGTTATTCAGAAGTAAACGAATCAGAATCAGTTCTTCTGAAAGTAAGATTGCAGGTTCAGTCGAACAAAACGAAGAAGTACAACAGGAGGTCGACCAGCATTCAGGTGGATTAACACAAAAGGAAGCCGAACAACAGCAAGAAGTACAACACAACACAAAACAACAACACGAAAAACAAGACAAAGCAGTAGAGAATGAAGCTGATCAGCAAGACAAGGAAGCAGAAACAGAGGCCAAGCATCAAGATGAAGAGAGGTTCCATGATACAAATACGTCGATGCACCAAGAATCATCAGCGTATTCATCAGCATCTGAGCATCTACAAATGCAGAAGCAAACTGAAACGGAAGCAATGTCAACTGATAAAGTCTGTCAACAGCAGCAGCAAGAGAACCAACAAATCCATGAACGTCAACTTACTAATGATGCACTGGATAAGCTCCTGAAGGCAGCAGAAACAACAGATGTCGGCTCCTCAGCGAATAAACAACAGGATGCAAATAAGGTAATTAGCTCTAACGTAGCTCGTCCCATTTTACCACCGCAAAATGAAGTACATCCCATCCAAGACCACCCCGACGATACATCATCATCTTCCCCTAACTACTCACCACCGAATTCTCAACAATTACGCACCAATACGTTTGCCCAACCACGACAACTTCCACAAATACAATCTGTTCAGGTATTTTCCGAATTAGCATCAGTTGGACAATTTCTTATTAACCTCTCCCAGCAATTACCTGCTCAGATAAGAGCTGATACAGACAATATCTACAAGGAGTTGCAGCATAAAATAGAAATACTGGAAGCCGATATCACTCCGCTTCAAGAAGAATTATACATAGTAAAGGCAGAAAATCAAGCCCTACAAGAACAGGTGAAACAGCTGCAAGAACGACTCAGTGACCAAGAAGATATAACAAAACAACGAGATGAAGCTCTGCAAACAAAAAACAATAAAAAAGAAGTGTTGACAGAAGCCACTGCAGAAATCAATAAGTTAACACAGAACTTCAAAGATGCAGAAGATGTCAGAATAGCATTAGGCAACTTACTGGAAGAAACTAGATTACAGCTAGCTCAAAAGAATTCGAGTTGGATACTACAAAAGATAGTTTATCAACAGTTAACAACATACTGCATAAGTATCTCATTGAAGAGCCTCAGAAACAGAAAAGAATAGCAGATACGAAAAGGGAAAGAGATGCATATCATAAAACGATTCAGTTCCTTAACCAACAGTTAGAAAGGCTCGACAATCAAGTACGCAACAAAAATGATTACATCCATCGAATGCAGCAACAAGTAACAGATATGAAGACGGCCAGAGATGCAGCATTGGCCAATGAATTTTATTTACAGGAAGCATTCTTACAAACAGAGGCTGAAAATTTACTTTCGGAAGCTATTGCGCTCAGTTCGGTGCGGACAGATGCCCAATTATTATAACCCGACACCCTGAAAAATGTATTAGAAACGCTTAAGAAAAAGATTGCCCGTATCTTTCGGTCAACTAGAAGTATGTATTTAGAAGGTCTCGTAGCAGAACTATAGATTTCGGGCCTACAAATCCGGTGTTGTACTGATATATTTTATTAAAAATCATGATTTTTGTGCATAATACTTTTTGCACATGTAAAAGACGTTCCAAGTCCAGCATCGATCTCCAGAATGATGATTTTTGATTCTAGAATTTCGGTAAGAAGCATGAAGTGTCATGTCCGAATGAAATATCATCATTCTAGCAAATGGCAGTTCAAGTTCTAGTACTTATAAAATGCGTATGCCCGGCAAAGTATTTTTCTGTATAGTAGTCTGCGAGCTCTTGTGCTAATTAACAAAACTTCTAGCACATTATTTTCGGCAAAGTCTTACAACCATGTCTGAATCGGATATACTGTGATGGCGACTCAGGAAGCGCACACTTACACAGAACCGTATTGTGACTACAACCGATACTACATTACAGGATGATGAAGATGATTCAAGAACTTCGGCAACATCACCAGGTCTACATAACAACATATTATTTTCTACAGAATTCAAAATAGAATTTGACATCTATTCAAGGGGAAATGAGAACTGGTTACGGAGGATTGGACTCCTACAGTTTGCTAAGTTACCCTGGGAACAGTGGACAGGTAACGACAACGCAGAGAATCAGTTACACATTATGCGACAAACAAAAGGTTTTCTTGAAAATCAGGTACAATTTTCACCGCAATTAGTTTCGTCAGTATTTCAATTACCGTTGTATGAAGAAGCAAATTTTCCCAAATGTTCTTATAATGACCTGAGAAAAGAATTTGGTGAGGGCGAAGGTCGTAGACGCTATTTTATGATGAAGAATGCCACATATACTCACCGTGGACAATTTAAATGGTACTTAGAAAGGCTCTGCTTCATAGTCAGATTTGATCTTATGTCTAGAGAAAATTTTTCGCCTCTAGTACAAGCAGAGAAAGGAGGAAAAGTGAGTTGGGCTCACTAGTTGTACAATCACTTACACAAACAGTTTTTTGTTGGGGACAAACGCAGGTCCCAAAAATACACTCGTTTACCAGTGTATTTAGCTGCTATATTTAGTTTTGCCAAGTCGGTAAAAGATAAACAGTTACATTGGTCTCCCTCTTTTTACCCTAAACACCACACAGAGCCTCAGGAAGAAGCCCAACCCTCCACCTCGGCTACATCTTTACTCCACACAGGTAACAGCACACAGAATCAAACAGTAGGGACGCCATTTCGGCTGTCCATTAAAAGACGAATGACAGACAACGTGCCAACTGCCAGTCCAGAGCAAGCACCGGATGACCCCCAACCCGATTTTGTTACAAGAATGCAGAATCAACTTCAAGAGGTTTCCCAATATTTACGGCAACAGGAACAAGCCATTCAGCACCGAAACGAGTTGTTATTAGCAACGATGACTAAGTCCAACTCAGTAATGACACAGATGCAAAAAGAATTGGACGACAAAGATGCGTTAATACAGGTGTTACAACAAAACAACCACCGTATTACGGCCGAATTGATCACCGAAAAAAAATATGTCCAAAATCTTAATCAGTGGCAGCAAGCTATCCAAACACAAATTCAAACCGAAATGTCCAATTTTTCTACCCTGAATGCTCACCTGCAAGCCGAAAATCAACTTTTGCAGTCAAGAATACAAGTATTGCAGGAGTTCGAAAAGCAGATATTAAAAGATGAGGGTGTAGAACTAAATGCCACAATGATGACAAATGTGGACATAGATTTATTAAAACAACAGTTGGATAGCCATATTCAAAATCGCTGGACACTTTTTCGCAGGAGATGGCTAGCTATACTTGTTCCGCCACTAGAACAAGTGCGATCAGAAAGGATTGGGGAGTCAAATCCTGGCATGGACCGACAGACACTGTAAAAGGTTATTTCAGCCAGGTGGTGATAGGATACTGTATGGGTACATGGCTTCTGCAGAAGACATGGATATTGATTCCATAGACATATCCAAGTTGGTAAAAACACGCACAAACTTTCAAGAAGAAGAGGATTCAACAACACAGAGGGTACTTTGATTCCATAGACGAAGTGCTTACAGCACATGATCAAAAGGGTGGGTCCAGGTAACAACGAGATCAAAAGTAGATTCTCACATTGCAATCTGAAAGATGACCAGACGAAGTAGAACTATCAAGACACCTTGGCGTCGCAATACTAGAGTTTCAAAAGGATATGATCGGCTATGGTGATGAACAGGATTTTGAAAGCATGGTCTCGAAGCAGCTAACAATCATATCATTGTCTGGCCTCCTATTGTATGTATAAATAGAAAGCAGCTAACAGCATAGAAGAAAGCGGGACTTCATGAAGAGGCAACTAGACCAGCTATACGAGTTTGAGGAAGTTCTGGAGAAAGAGACGACCCATCACGTACAGTGACACATTCGGGATTAAAAGATATTTGCTGAATCACCACCAGGATATTGGCCTTATGAACGTTTAGCCAGAGCCTTTCTGGATACAAGTAAAGAAAAAGAACAGTGGGATAGCCCAGGCAAAAGGATATTACCAACAGTACTACACTTGCGGGTTCGAGTCCACCGTGCGTGCCAGTGTTACTCAATGGAATAGTCAATGTCTCCCCTAGAAGGTGGAAATTAATTGAGCGGCGCTGAACCAGGACGGATGAACCCGGACAGGTGCCGAAAAAAGAGGATTCGCGGTAGCAGACTTCTATTTAAAAGCACACAAAGGGAAGCGGGGGGAATTGGCAGTTTTCGAGAGGGAGTCTCTGTTCTGTTGAGTACTGTAGTGAGTAAGGTTGATCACATCGCGAACTGAAGTATTTGGAAATTGCGATCATCGTATTTAGTCTGTTGTCTGTTATAGTGAATCCATTTGGGAGATTGCGAGCATCGTGTTTTAAGACTATGTATGAGACCTTGATGAGTACATTGAATTCTGTTCCATTCTAGTCATATTTAATTATTCTGCTATTCTTTTGGTTGAATCGATTCCCATTCGGTAGTCTTGTGTTGTGAGTCTATTTGTTGATCAGTTATATACGAGTCTGTATCTCTCGACTGTGAGATTGTGTGTTTGTTGTACTGTGTGAGACTGTGTAAGAACAAAGTTAGTATCTTTTCGGTTAAGTGACCAGGTTCTATCCAATAATCTGCGATCACTGAATATTCGATAAGGATCTGTGTGTGGACAAAAGTCTTAGTAAGTTATTAATTGCGGTAGAAATTGGTGACTTGAGTCAGTATACGAAAAGTTTGACGTAATCTCGATCCGAGTTGTCTGTGCATTTTGTTCGGTGCGTTTACCTGTCTCATGGAATCGTCTTGTTGAGAAGTATTTAATTAGTGAGAAGAGCGTATTCTAGTAGTTGTAAGTTACGGCCGGATCACTGTGTTATTACCATAGCATATTCAGTCCGAACATTCTAACAATCACTGTGCCGAAGAGTAGTCAGTACTCAAACTCACTCACTGTGTTAAGACGTGGGGAAATATTTACGATTGTGAAAGGGATTGGGAAAAAAGTACAGGGCCTCTGTCTAACAGACCCCTACCACTCCCAAGAACCCGAGGACCCGATAATACTTGTCCGAAAGTTGGACTGAAGTATTATTGTTCAACACTATCTTGGAGGTCATATTCATGATCAATAGGGAGTCATCTTGCTCCTCTGTGTAGTTGTTGTAGTCTCTTCTATTTCTGAATCCACCTTGGTAGTTACCATTGTGATTGTTGTTGTAGTTGTTGTTGTATGAATTGTTGTATCCATTGTAGCTTTGGTGTTGATTGAATCTGCCTCTCCCTTGAGAGTATCCACCTCTTGAGTAGCCTCTTCCTCTCTGATTCTTGTAGTTCTTGTAGCATTCATCTGTGGTATGATTGGACAATCCACAAATGTTGCATGGTGATGAGTTGTAGGGTCTCCCCCTACCTGACTTACCTCCTCTGCCTCTCCCTCTAGATGACCTACCTCTCCCTGCATAATTAGCTTGAGAGATAGAGCCTTCTTCATCCTGTTTCTTCTTGCCTTTATCTTTAACCTTTTTTTCAGTATAGAGAGCAGAGGGATTATTACCTTTTGATTGATCTCCAGCCTTTGTAAACTTTGCTTCATGTGTAAATAGTTGGCCCATGAGTGTTGTGAGATCAGGGGTATGCATGTCCATATAGAGGTCCATTGCAGTGGTGAAACTTTCCCACTTATCATCTGCCTTGAGTCCATTTGTCACTTGCCTGACTATTTGCTCCTCTTCAATTTCCTCTCCAATGCTTGCTAGTTGGTCTGCCACATCTTTAATCTTTGTCACATACTCTGAGACTGATTGCTTGGGCTGCTTCCTAAGGGTTGTGAACTCAATCCATAATTGATTCTTCCTAGCCCTTGTGTTGGAAGAAAAATAATTTGACAAGGTTTCCCAAGTCTCTTGGGAAGTCTTACAGTTCCTTACATGAGGTAAAAGAAAGTCAGATATAGAGTTTAAGAGATAAGACCTTGCCAAAGCATCCTTTGCACACCATTGGTTGAGCCTTTCATGTTCATCTTTTGTAGGTAGTCCTCTAGTCTTGAATGAGGGCAACTCCTCATCTCCTGATATGTATCCAAATAGACTTCTCCCTTGTAGATAGGTCTTCATTCTCAATGACCAAGCCTGATAATTGTTTCTATCCAATTTGTCAATGAAGGAAGGGAAACCATCACCCATGTTTACCTTCTTTGCTCTGATACCACTGTTGGAAGTGATGGCTGGATGCACTCAGAAGATCAGTTGGTGCTGCAAAACCTGCTTCACACCTGCCCTCTATTCTCTTCAGATATGCTTAGTAGACTCCTTGAGCTTCCAAATGACACAAATAAACCATATATGTACTTTGGAAATGGTTTGGGTAATGATCAAACCAAAACAGATAACTTGATACTTCAAAAATCAAGAAAAACTTTCTATTCCTGTAGTGATACCTGCTCAGACTTTTACTCAGTGTGACCAGCACACTTAAAATTGGAACAATTCCTTTTGGGAGTATTAAAGTACCTTATTAAGCTACCAATCACAAGTGGAATCACTTCAATTGATAAACTATGCACTGAGAAATAAGTTTAGCAAAATTCTAATTACCCCCGACTTTTTAGGAACTCTGCAGACACAGACCAGTGTGCACTTCGAAGCGGATTTCTCCCAAATGGCTGAATGAAATCTTCTGAGATTTTGTATGCTTGTAGTAGACTTTGAGCTGGTTCCAATGAGCTATAGATCTCCTGATTTGGTTCAGTAGATCTTGAGTTATGCTCCTTTGAAGTTGACAGACTTGGAGAAGATAACACAGAGAACCAGAAATGATAAATGTGTGTATATCTATTGATTGATAAGTTTGTACAAGCTCAATAGCATGACAAGCATAGCTAATTGAGGTGTGGTGGTGTAGGCTATGGAGTAGCACTAACACACACTCAGTTACAATGAAGATATGCCTCGGGGAGTGAGCTAGAATGAGTAACTAACCGCGACTTTTCAAATGGAGTTTTTATAGGAATTGATTGTGATTTGAATTTCAAATTCAAACTTAGGCTCCCTAGAATCTCTCCTCTAAAAGTAGGGAGATATTCTCTCCATTACAACATTCAAATTTCCACGACTAATGAGGTAGGTGAATGACTTCAAGTGATTACAAATAAATGCCAAGTCATATAGACTTTTACAAGGGGTAAAAGATAATAACTCATAAGTATGAGTTCCTATGCCTTATCCTTCATGAAGAGATATCCTTCAAGGGTTCCAAATCCATCTTCAAAGTTCTAATGTTCCAAGCCAATGTGTGAAGGCTTGATATGCACCAACAATTAATGAGATTTGAATTTGGTGGAACTCCTAACTTGAGTATGTGAATTTGGCTCCTCTATTCTTATTATTCTACTTGAAAAACTTGTGAATGAGTCCTTTTTCATAGTTGAGACTTGGTTTGCAAAATATGGCCAATTGTGAAGGGACTAAACACTATCATCCAACTAGAATGGTAAGAACACCCCTATCCATGTTATGCACATGATCTCTCTTTTCCACATAATTGTTGTATTGCATTTATTCATAGAGGTTCAAAATCTAAAAATTCAAGGCATAGCTTAAAGCATGCTAATAAGAAGAAGATGAACAATGAAAAATCTTACTACATGCTAAAGGAAGTAGGAAAAGGATTCTAAAAAAACCAAAGGAAACCACAAATGAAAATAGAAAGTCAAAGGAATCTAAGAATCCCAACAATGGGTCACCGAAGTTATTCATCAAAACAACATCAAAAAGGTGGAAAATGAATAAAAAACACTACCCACCTCATGATGTAAACGCTATATGACTAGAGATCACATATGTCCCTAGATCCCCAAAAAACCACGTGAATCCCAAATGTCCTAGGATACGAGGGGTACCATATATCTCATACGCCATAGATCCCATACCTCCTCATGGACTCTCCATGGTCATAGAGAGTCATATGTAAGTCATTTCCATTTCAATTCAGTCATCATGTTTCTTATCTTTTATTCCTTTCTCCATAATGTCTTTGATGTGTGAAAATTTGGTGTCACTCTAGCACAATGGTGAGTACCAACGTGAGGAGCTTCACCTCATAAATGTCAATCCATGGAGATGGGAGGACCGGTATGAAGACCATGAGCAAGTGATGGCGCAAGTGCGTGAGTGAAAGCACACAAGCATGCACACACATACATACACGTGCACAAGGTAAGAGCAAAGAGTGGAACAATGGAAAGCTTTGATTACAAAAGAAAGGTCTTACAAGCTCAAATCTACAACAAGTTAACCTCAAAAATGAGCTCTCCAGCCCTTTTTATAGTTTTTTGAGTGGTTTTGGCCTTGTCCAGACCTAGTGTCCGGCCTAGTCAAGAATTAGGTTCCAGGGCTTATTTCGGGGCTCAAACGGAGTCTAAAAATTATGAAAATTGGTAGGATGCTACTTCTAGTATCCTCAAGCTCAAGGACTCCTTGGCTTGAACAAAATGGAGTTAGAAAAATGGAAAATGATGTTTACAATGGTTTTTGGTGATAAAAATCACTATTTTTATAGGGATTTCCTCTGAACTAATTTTCCCTCCACACACATCTACGGATCTTCATGATTAACATCGAGCCGGATCCTCTAAAGTCCTAGGAAGTCCATTCCACAAGGCTAGAGAACAACCAGAGGTAAGTTTTGCAAATCGTTTAGGAAGAGAAAGGTCAAGCTTGGACAGAGATAGAGCAGAACAAGAAAGTGCTAGAGTGCATAGGCACCATAGAGGCATGTACGAGTTCTCTTTGCCTAGACCAAGAGAACACCGAAGTATCTTGAGAACCACTCAACTAGTAAATTCAATGAAGAATTACTTTGATAGCACAAGAGATCCATATGATCATGCAGCTAAATTCAAGCAAGTGTTAAGAGTTGAACAGTTTGAGGATTTGTTCGCTCAGTACAATGGTTTTGGATTGACCTTAAGAATACAACCCTAACATGGTTTCAACCCTTACATCAAGGTCAAATTAGAGATATTGGCCAATTTCTAGATGAATTCATCATAGAATTCTCCAAAAGTGGCATCAAACATGATATGTCCTCATTGATCCATAGCCTTAAGCAAACCCCATAGGAAACTATGAGATTAAAAGAATGTAGGTTTAGATAATTCATTGAAAGATGTCCAATCCCAAGGCTACCTACCCAAGCTAAGAAAGCTTCCCTTTTCTTAGATGGCTACTGAGTGTAAAGATTCGATCATATGTCTATTTGAAGGAAACCCAAACCATAGAGCAATGCATAAAAATGTGCATTGATATTGATGATAATCTGGAAGATAAGTTACAACTTTCCAAAATCTATAAGGATTTTTATTGTTCTACTAGCTTCACCTCCAAACCCTCAATATCCATAGATTAACTAGAAGACCAAGTGGCTCGAACGTTAGGAGTTACAAGGAGCCAAACCCCTAGAATGGTCTGTGTGAAGTGATGCTACACTTGGCGAGGAGACCACATGTTCAATCTATGCCCCTTGATGGCTCAAAATTCAGGAAACCTAAATGCCTAGTATTGTACCATTGATAGAAAGTACACAAATTGTATTGTGCAAGATTTTTCATACAATAAACAATCAATTAGGCAAAGATACTAGCAACCCTAAACAACCAGGTAAATATCAAAACTAATATCACCCACAACCATATTATAGGCCACAACAACCTTACCCGCCATACTATCAGACATAATAGAGACCTCAACCCATGTAAGGTTAGCAATGTCCACTGCTTGCCAATGTAATTTCAGTTAAAAATGCAATAACAAAAGATAACTTAAATAGATCCATAGTGCTAGCATCCCCCATGACCTTAGATAGTGATCATAATGCTCAAATCTTTGACTCTACTCATGTAGATAGCCCACCGACTTACTACATAGAATCCCTTGAGCATAATGAAATCTATCAATATGAAGCACTAGTGATGGAACCTAACTGGGAGTCTCAAGACACGAATGTAATGTATAAAAATGTGAACTCTAGGTTCCAATTGAGAAAAATGAAACAAATGAGACCCCACGATCCTAGAGGACCGTTCTATAGATGTCAAGGAGACCACTTTATGCGTGATTCTCTGCTTCCTGTTGGAGTTAGACGTATGCGGAAGCACGCGAACAACACAAGGAAGAGGAAGAAGCTTGGAGCACAACACACAAGACTGAATGTATTACTAGAGAATGTACAAAGATAAGTAGCCCATTAGGGCAATAGGCGTATATACAAGCCGGGGGAAAAAAACCTCCTAAAGAGGGAAAAAAGTGCCCCGGCGGTCCTAGAGTGTTCACACACATCACTACCTAAATATATCAACAAATCCCCCCTGGGAGTGATGCAGTGAACAAGGAGCTGGCACTCATGTATAAGGAAGTGCCGAGCTATGTGGAAATCACTCCACAAAAGGAAGTAAGCCCAAAGCTTTGCGGAAAGCTTCAAACTTCTCCCTAGGCAGAGCCTTCGTGAAAAGGTCTGCAATGTTCTCCTGCGTGGGCACATATGCCAAGCTGATCTCCCCAGCAGAGAACCTCTCCTTGACATAGTGATAATGCACCTCAATGTGCTTAGTGCGAGCATGGAACACAGGGTTCCTCGCAATTGCCAATGCACTCTGACTGTCAGTGAAGATGGTGGTGGCAGAAGACTGGCCAACACCCAAATCAGCCATAAGGCGTCTGAGCCACACACACTCAACAGTCGCTGTGAAAGCTGCCCTATACTCAGCCTCACAACTGGAAGTGGCCACAGTAGGCTGCTTCTTGCTCAACCAAGATATACATGAGCTACCAAGCATGAAGCAGAAACCACTGGTGGACACACGAGTGTCATAGCAACCAGCCCAATCTGAGTCAGAAAAAGCATGCAAATCTAGCGGTAGTGATCCCCCGTTGGGATAAAACAACCGAAGTAGCCGAGTACCACTCAAGTAGCGAAAGATGCGCTTAACCACTTTCCAATGCGTGACTCCTGGGCAATGCATAAACCTGCTCATCTGTGAGACAGCAAACTGAATATCTGGCCGAGTAATGCATAAGTAAATCAAGCATCCAACAGCATGCTGATAGAGAACAACATCAAATGCATCTCCAGCATCATGAAGACTCAATCGTAAACCTGTCTCCATAGGAGTGGCAATAGGCTTACAGTCTTCAAGGCCAAAACGCTGCAATAATGTGTCAATATATTTCGTTTGACACAAAGCCATTCCACCATCAACTTGCATAAACTGAATGCCCAAATAGTGATGCAAATGCCCCAAATCAGACATCTCAAATGAGGCATGCAAATCAGCCTTGAAATCAGCAATATGCTTCTCAAGAGGACAGTGAGCAACATGTCGTCTACATAGACAACAATGATCAAAAACACATCGTTAGCACGCTTAACATATAAGGTGCTTTCAGTTGGACTGTTCTCAAAACCATGTGCAATCAGATAGGTATGTATTTTCTCATACCAAGCACGTGGTGCTTGCTTTAAACCATATAACGCCTTCTTTAACCTGCACACCTGGTTTTCATGCCCTTTCTGCGCAAAGCCACGGGGCTGAAAAACATACACTTCTTCATGCAAGTCACCATTCAGAAATGCTGTTTTAATGTCCAACTGATGTACATTCCAACCATGATGGGCTGCAAGTGCACAAATGCTCCGAACAGTAGTCATACGGCATGTAGGTGCAAAGGTCTCATCAAAATCAATGCCTCTTTCCTGCGCATAACCCTTTGCAACAAGCCTAGCCTTATACCTGTCAACTGTACCATCAGGTTTACTATGAGAGCCTGAACGAGTACGATATGACAAAGGTGCATCTAATTTGCTGTCACGCAAAGTCTGCACCAGCCATTTTGGCATAGTTTTTGCCTGTTCAATATCAGCTCTCTCATCCACAAGTGCATCATGTAAATCTGCATCAGAAATGGCATGATCTGCATCATCATATGAAACCTGCAAAGGCTGAGAAGTTGCCTCATTAGGACCAGCGCTAGCCTCTCCACCTGTAAAAAGAGGAATCAAAGTATCATACATGTCTTTGGAGCTAATAGATGTCTCCTTAGTACATGAAAGCAATGGCTGAATAGCATCTTCCACAAAGACAACATCACGGCTAACCAGAATGCGTTTAGTCTGTGGATGATACAGGCGATAGCCTTTACTTTCAGAACTGTACCCAACAAAAATACATTTTACTGCCTTATCATCCAATTTTCTGCGATGTTGTTCAGGCACTAATGCATATGCCAAACAACCAAAAACACGCAGATGAGCAACAGATGGCTTGTGGTCATGCCAAGCCTCATATGGAGTGATAGATTGCAACGCTTTCGTGGGACACCTGTTCAGTACATATGCTGCACACATGACAGCCTGAAGCCAGAAACTATGTGGTAAAGCCTGACTTTTGACCATGCACCTTGCCATCTCCATGAGTGACCTGTTCTTTCGTTCAGCAACTCCATTCTGTTGAGGTGTATACGGCACTATACACTGGTGTTTTATCCCACGTTCAGCCAGAAATGCATTAAAATCTGAAGACATATATTCCCCCCCTCGATCAGAACGGAGGGTGCCCATTTTACATGCTGACAGATTTTCAGCCGAAACCAAAAACTGTTTGAAGCACATGAACACTTCGGACTTTGCTTTGAGTGGATATACCCATGCATGCCTGGAAAAATCATCAATGAAAGTCACGAAGTAAAGGTAATTTCCAAAAGAGGGTGTCTGCATAGGACCACAGACATCACTATGTACAAGCTGCAATTTCTGCATAGCCCGAACTGAACCATCTTTTGGAAAGGAAGAACGCTGCATTTTGCCCAAAATACAGCCTTCACAAACATGTTTTCCAGGTGCCTCAAGTTTGGGCAAAGAGGACACCATTTCAGATTTCTGCAGGCGTAACAAACTAGCAAAATTCAGATGACCAAAGCGTGCATGCCAAAGCTTTGCATCTGACAAAGCCTGAGAATCATGAACTGCACATGCTGAATCATTCACAGATTTTTCATAGTCTATGAGCTTATACAGCCCACGACATAAAATGCCAGAAGCAATAATCACATCGCCATTTGAGAGATCATGGACTGTACACGTGTCATCAACGAATTTCACAACCAAGCCAATCTTGGCTAATGTAGAAACTGATAACAGGTTCTTTTTGATCCCTGGCACAAATAAAGCATCTGACAAAGTGAAAGAACTACCATCAGCAGTAGTCAGAATGATCTTACCAACTCCCATAACAGGATAAGAGGAGTTATTGGCGCATGTGACAGTATTCCCTGTAGGGGCAGGCTCGAGTGAAGAGAAGAAACTGCGCTGCGAGGTAATATGTTTGGTTGCCCCACTGTCAAAGTACCAAACATCTGAGTCTACTGCAGACATGCACTGATCATGAGAAGATGGGTCAAAACTGCAAACAGTAGTAAACGCCCATTCTTCTTCCTGCACAAGATTTGCAGACTCTGTTTTTGGTGTAGAGGCCTCTGCAACAACCATTCCAGCCTCTTTCTTCTTTGCCTCTTTAGCAGCCAGTTTTGGACAGTTCTTTATAATATGATCATTTCCTTTACAGTACTTGCAGAACAATTTTTGCTTTTCTGATTTCCTCTCATCTTTATCCTGGTTCTTCGATTGTGCAGCATTTGCAGATTTCTGCTTACTAGTAGAAGAGCTCCATTTTCCTTTGCCCTTCTGACTAGCCAGGAAAGCTTGATCTGCAACACGCATAATGGACCTGTTCTGCCTGGACTCATCTTCCTGCAACAGAACAGAGACTAATTCCTCAAATGACAAGGCATTCGGATTGCCTTTCATCATCAATCGAAGAGTAGAGGCAAAACTCTGATATGAATCAGGAAGGCCATTCAGAACGGTCTGCACAAGTGAGCTATCTGGTATAACCTCATCAGCAGAAATCAATTGTTCCTTCAGGTCTTTGATCTTTGTAAGAAAACTGTCCATCGAATCACCTTCATTCATGTGCTCACTCTCCAACTGTTTTCGGAGGTAAGCAACACGAGCCTCATTCCTAGCCTGGTACAAAGTGGTAAGTGTATCCCAAGCATCCTTTGCTGTTCTGCAAGAGCGAATGTGAGGAATAATGGCACGTTTGACAGACAAAGCTATCAATGCATGTGCCTGGGCATCTCTGCCATCCCAACGAATCTGCTCTGCAGTAGGTGCAACAGAAACAGCAGAACGAACAGGAATCTGCGGAATATCATCTTCGACACCATCTTCATCAGCTCCAACACCTGTATTTGCAGTACCTGTCGTTACAGGTGTAACAGGACGTCTTTCAACACCCTGCACAATGTTCCACAATCCTTTTGCAACCAGTACATGTCGCATCATATAAGCCCATAATGGGTAGTTGGTACCATCCAACTTATCCTCAATAGCCAACATACGGAATACATCACTGCTTTCAGCCATGGCCGGTGACTAAAATACCTTGATGCAGAAAATTGACTGTATCTCAAAAAGTTGAACAGAACTGCCCAGACGAGTTCTGCTAGACCTGTAGCAGACTTCGAGACGCTTAAACTGGCGAACAGAAACTGGTATATACCTTTGGCACAAAAGGACGAAATAGCCTGCACAAGCACTGCGATAGTGCGTTCGGAGGCCGAAACGAGCTCAGATCACGATTTCGGCACCACAGAACGAAGCTGTTTTGATCTCGAAAACACCCTGAATATGCTCACCAAATTTTGTGCGAATCTGAGACTGCAAACGGAGGAGTGTCGACGGCGCCCTAGAAGAATCAACGACCTGCTCTGATACCAATTGTTGGAGTTAGACGTCTGCGGAAGCACGCGAACAGCACAAGGAAGAGGAAGAAGCTTGGAGCACAACACACAAGACTGAATGTATTACTAGAGAATGTACAAAGATAAGTAGCCCATTAGGGCAATAGGCGTATATACAAGCCGGGGGAAAAAAACCTCCTAAAGAGGGAAAAAAGTGCCCCGGCGGTCCTAGAGTGTTCACACACATCACTACCTAAATATATCAACACTTCCTAGACCAATGCAACCTCAACCCATATTGATCCAAGGTTTTTATCTTGATTTTGGAAATCGCCATCTCTTGAGAGACTATCCAAGAAAATCCAAAAATGCGTTAAGTGAAAAAATAAACTTTTAGTTCAATTACATAAAAGAATCGCCTCATTTCGGAGATATTTGGATCTCAAGATGCAATACTAAAATAGACTATATCTAGGAGAACCAAGAGTTCCTAATACAAGTAACAAGATAGAAATCCTAAACGAAATAACAAAGTTTTCTTATTTCATTCATTCAAGATATTTGAATCTCAAGATGCAACACTGAAATAGACGATAGAATTCTTAATACAAGTAACGAGATAGAAATCCTAAATGAAATAACAAAGTTTTCTTATTTCATGTTTGTAGTAAAACGAGTACTTCCTCATAGTTTTCACGCTTATCCTAATTCAAGCTTCAGCAAACCCACCCCTTTAAACACGTCTATGGATGAATTATACTATGGCAATGTAAAAGCTCCAAGCATGGGATCTTACTTAGTCCACGATTTTTCCCAAATATAAAGCTAAATTTTCATTAGATCACTACATTAGGAAAAGTGGATCAAGATATCCTTACAGAAGATGTCTAATTCAAGGTTGAAGATATCACACGGTGATTTCTTAGAAAAGTTTTCTAGCACATCATCTTGAAAAGGATAAAAATCAATGTGAGGGAAAGTATAAGAGTTCTTCAAAATCAGATCTTGGAGAACAAATATCACAAGCTATAGCACTTTCCTCTGCTACCCCCCCCCCCCCCCCCCCAATAACTCTAAATGCATAATTAAACTTTTTAGTGCCCTCTCAAATTATGAGGATAAAATTCTCAAAGGGGAAGTGAAATCGTGAAAAAAACACATCCTTTGGACAAGAATTGGTGAAACTAATTGAGAGTGTAAAAGAAACATTCTTCAACTTATATATGTGAAGCAAAGAAATAAGTTACCATGAAGCCAATTGACAACATTCTATACATAATTAAAATTGGGATCCCATCAATGATAGAAGAGAATCTTAATAGGTGGTAAAGACGACACAGATAGGAAAAGCATACCAAAGATTACACTTCTCTAGATGAGAAGTGAGAGATATAAAAATATTGAGCTCCAAGTATGTGATTTACAACTATGGCAATAGTAACTTGGTTTGTGAGATGTGAATCTTATGTTTACCTATCCATAGAAGGACCTTGGAGAGATTAAATCTAAAAGCATTAGTGGATTCTAAGACATTTGTGATGAATTCATGATGGCTTTCTATCTTAATCTATGCTGTTGTAGAGAATTTCTGACATCATCTAGCCTAACAATAGGATTCTTTTCTTTAGAAACGATTATAGTTTGTCCAAACTTATCATCAAGCATGGCTTTGAGTAGGATCACTACTTGGTCTTCCTTTTCAATGGGGCATTTCAAATAAGCCAATCGGCATTTAAGATCCATTCCCATACTTAATAGTCTTTGCACAAAACCCAACAAATCAAAACCCAAAATGTGGTGGAACAAACCCAATGTGCTAGCCCAATATGGCATACCGAAAATCCCAATGTGAATCCCTAATGAGACATGCCCAAATGTGGTAGAACAAGCCCAATGTGATAGCCCAATATGGCACACCCGAAATCCCAACGTAAATGCCTAATGGGGCATGCCCAATGTGGTACTCAACAATGTGAGAACCCATCTATGAGTCAGAGATAACCTTTATATGGATTATCCCAGAAGACCATATGCATTGCCTACTTTCGATGACTTTCTTTAATGTCCAAAGGCATATCTTCGTGTATATATATATCTCGTTGTTGATCAATGGAATAGGGAGGCACATTTTTGTGTCCGATCTATGTGCATACCCTATCTGTCTCTACCTCTCATGTCAATGTCTGCTATGCCATAGCCATAGCCAGAGCTTATCCCCTTCAGCTCTTCCATTATTTCTTATCTCGCGTGGTGGATTGTTATGTGTTTCTCTTGGTGTAGTCAGTTAATGTATTAACGATCAATTTTCTTTGTATGATATCTTTCTGAAGCTACTTTTTTTTATCTTCTTGTGCTCCTCCAAATGCCATTGAAGTACTACTCCAAATGGCATGGAAGGCCGCATGTTGAGTTTGTGTGCTTTGCGTGGTTTGAGGTAGATGTGATGTGATCCGAAGATTGAGTAATATTTGCTCATCTCCCATTTTCTGTGCCATGTTTAGTACGTAGAAATAATGGGGTTTGGAGTTTTCGTTGCAAGGGATTGTGAGGGGCTCATAAGTATTCCATTCGTGAAAAGACATTCACACAAAATCCCTCTCTGGCTACGATAATGAGCAATTCTGATGTCTCAAAGCCGGTCTCAAATAAGGATACTTACGTCCAATCATCCCGGAAAATGGTGGCATGATCTAAATGTGAATGAGGAAAAGGAAACATGCACCCGGAGTTCCACTTGCACTTGTGCTGAGATGAATGTGTATGTCTTTACGCTGTTCATACCAAATGCTCTCCCCCAGGCACTTCAAACCCGTCACGCCTTTGAGCAGTTCAAACTATTTACCTTGCTCGGCCTTAGGGCCATCGCTTCCCATTTAGCACCTTAGCCGGCCTTCGGGATCTGTATCCTAGTTGTTGCTAGGCATATAACACCTACTCTGTGGGATACATGGGATTCCATGGCTCCTATGCCCACCTTTCCTTGTACTTTGAGATTAATTTTAGCTTAGTCAAAAGAATAGATCTCATTGCTTGAAATTCCTTGCGAAAATCTCTCTCTCTCTCTCACTTCATACTTTTACTTGCAGAAATGGCCTGTGTGTCAAGTCAAACTTTGGAAGCTTTTGTCACCTCCTAGATCATGCCATTTCTGCATCAAAAATCACTCCAATTTCACGAAGAGATGAATGTTTATGAAAAAAAAGGAAACATGAACTCTTAGAATCTCTAGCCAGATGCAAGAGGTGCTTTCACTTTAAACTCAACATATTTCACTGGGCTTCAAGACTCGAAAAATTCCAAGGAAAGAATTACCCTAAACATGGGTTTTTAATCTTTAATATGAAGTAGTAATACCACTCCCCTTACCAAATCTACTATTAGCATCTTTCTCATTCCCTCTCAATTCAACTCAATTTTTGGCCTCATTCCTTGCAAAGAGGGCCAAGGCGAAGGTTTTGCCATGTGCATGTATAGCAAGCAAGAGCTTGTGAAACATAAATTTGAGTGAGTCGAGAATAAAACAAACATTTCAAAGTTAGAAATGAAGGGATAAATGGAGGTTTATAGGCACAGTAACATCACCATTGTAACCCCGCAACTTGATTGCATATGAATGCTTAGCATAATTAGGATTCATGCGATAGCTTAGCTGCTTCATCGGATAAGCATCCGATTTTAGTACCAATTGATGTTGATAAATAGGAGGATCGAGTCCCATTGTGGAGGTGACTGCAATCCAGGTGGATCGGGTCCAGTCACAACACACGCACAATGTATGAAGCTAGTGAGTGTTGGAAGGTTTTTGTGATCAAAATGTGAAGGTGAAGATGAAGTTGGGTATGGAGAGGAGAGATGTCATGATTTGATTATGAGAAGGGGGAACATACGATTGCAAGATAAACCCATGAACATGAATGATGAGGATAAAAGAAAACCATTCACATGAATCGATTTCAAAAGGAAGAATGGTCCTAAAAAATAGAGCTTCTTATACACTACTAAAATTTAATTCATATGCATGGGTTCTTTTGGATGGTATGTATGCATGATGAGAAAAAAAACAAAACCATACACCTAAAATCGATTTTGAAAGGAAGAATGGTCCAAGAATGGAGCTTCTTATACACTTTCAAAATTGAAACATATACATGGGTGTTTGTGGATTGTATGCATGCATGTGGGTCATGATTTATGAATAAATAGAAACTTATTCTCTTGACCTCAATGGATCATCCTCACTAGTCATGCAGTACTGCAGAGCCTTCTCACACATAGAAAGAGATAGAAGGAGACATGTAAAAACACATAAGAGACTAAGAGACAAGAGTCAAGAGACATGAATTAAAAGATACCGTAACAAAATACATGTGCATGAGTGTTGTGATACCTCAAGCTAAACATTCTACTGGTCAAAGGCAGTCCGCACGACCCTCCCACCATGAGAGTTCAATCGAATGTCACACGTAAGAGGATAGGTTCCACTTCATTAACCTTATATCTTTCTAGGAGCCTAATGTGTATCTACAGAAGTCTAAGCCTCATAAAACCAACTCTAAATCACTCACACACTCCAATGAGGGTGAGCAAAGATAGAGAAACCATTGGGTTTATGAGCCTATCCTAGATTGGAAGTCTGACTTAAAATTGATTCTAGGGACTATGCTCTTACTAGCCCACCTTGGATCCTCACACGCTCAACTGAGGGTGATCGTCTCAAGGAAACCATGTGCTACCAAGGGCCCTATGGATGCCTAACAATGATGCTCCATGAATTTGAAGGGGGTTTTTATAGCTCTTTCAATGGATCTGGGCCCTTGGATCTGGAGAAATGAACTCTCAACCCTAGGATCAACTACTTTTGATTAAAACCATTGGATTTATCAAATGGATGTATAGGATTGGTTCTTTATATGATATCTAGGGCAAATGGGGAAAAAAATGGGTGCCTTCATTCTCCACCATTGCATCTAGGGATGATCTAGACTGTTGGATCAATGCTGACATCAATTTGGATAAGATAAGCTATTATTGTTGGATGAACTTTGCATTCTTGATCTTTGATCATAAAAAAAGGACTTATATGATGAAAACAATGTGTGGATCCTCCTCGCTTTAAGGTTTAGTGCATCTCAATCCTTGAATGTGAGCTCATCCTAACCATACAACATGGTTCAATCATTGCTTACCATATGATAGCCCTTCAAGCCTTCAATTTGCTTATTCTAGGAAACTATAGTGACCTTGAAAACTAGATTTTATGCTCTTTGACCCTCCAAATTATCTTTGATGAAGATGAAAATTTGTAGGGCTATGTTTTGAAAGGTTGCTTATAGAATATGCAAAAAAAAAACTCCCACCTAAATCTCCCTTATATAAGTTCGACTACATTTGGAAGTTTGCAATGTGGCATTAAGGTTTCTAGGAAGCTCTAATATCCTTGAACATTTGTACAAATATGTAGCCACATATGCTCTTTATACATGCTAAACCATATGGCTAACAAAAATTCCTATACAAGATTTTGTAGGGTCTAAGTGGAAAAATTACATTTTTATAAAATGGACATGGCATACCAATGTGCTAGAAAATCCACTTACATATGAAATTTGGGCTATAGAATGCCTTTGATAGGATTTACAAGTACATGAATTTTCATGTCAGTTGGTGATAGTGAAACTTTTGCCCTAATTTCCAAAATTTGACCAGCTTTGATCACTACCTTGGATTTGCTTGATTTCTTCCAAAGTTTGCATGTGAAATCCCTTTGACATCCTTGATGCATCTTGGACTTCTTAGGGAATTTTGGCTAACTGCACCAAATGTGTTTCTTGGAGGCCTTCATGAGTAAGAGAGGAGAGAAAATCTCGACGACATTTGCCCCCATTAAACCTGGGATTCCTCCAGAAGCACCACTATAGTCTTTCTGAAAAAGAAAAAGTTCCAGGCATCAAATTCTTTTGTAGGTAACATAAGAAACATGGAAGAAAAAATTGATCATATGCATAAATGAGTAGGCATTGTGACATGAAGCAAAATTTGCATGAAAGAAAGAATTGAAACAGGCGACATTAATATGCATGAACAAATTTGCAACATATATGAACAAGAAACTTTTGAAAACAAAAACAAGCATCAATATGAAGTAGAAGTGAATATATTGAGTCTAGGATTTTCAAGAGACATCTTTCATCTTTAGCTTATTTTAGATCAACTTCTTTCCTACATAAATATGAATATGCTCTTTCGCTAATTACAACAAGGAAATCTAACTAAACTCCTCTAATGCATAAATCTACCTATAGAGCCCGTGCTTTATTCTTTTATGCCTCCTTAGCTTCCGTTTACTTTTTTTTTGGATGATTTGACAACTTTATGGTTACATTCACTTTTTTTGGGTAGAAGAAAGTGTAAACTTCTTGGTAACATATAGTAGCTTACCTTTTTTTTTATGACAGCAAAAAATTAAACCCCATACAAGGTACAACCATTTTTTATGATGGATAAGAGTCATTTTAAGTTTGATACAAGTGCTATGAGGTGACTAAGGATGTAGAAACATGTAGTAGCAGGAGCTAGGACTTTAACAATTATGCTTTCTATATAGGATACATATGCATGTTTATATATGAAACTCATGTTACCAAAATAAACCTCCAAATCACATGCCCTATCTTTCCATCATCCTAGATGATAGTCAATTTCTTAGTAGTTACATTATTACTTAGGATACAATTTTACACAAGAAGTAGAGAAATCATCATTTTCCCATTTGATTCAAGTGATGTGGATATGCAATGCAATGCAAAGATTGAAAAGAAACATGCATGAAGTGAAATTGGAAATAATCCAGAATGCAAAAAAAGGTGGAATGAACTTGAAAAAAGAAAGCAACATGGACTTGAAAAAGAAGTGATATTTTATTTATTTTTTAAGTTTATTTTTTTTAATTTTTATTTTTATCATGGATACTCATGTTTATGAATCGGCCTCATTGTTGTCATTTTCTTCAATGTCCTCATCCAAAATGTACTCGTCATTATCAGATTTCTTGAATAGCTTTATCCTTTTACCTGCAATTAAAGTTTTCAATGCAACACCATTTAATTCACAAAGAGCATATGTACCATTGTTGTTCCCTTTTGATACAATGTATGGCCCAAACCACAGTTGAGTGAGATTTTTGCATGCATCATATTGAGAGTCAAATGTACTATCATAAATGAGCACCCAATCTCCTACTTCAATTGGCTTAGGATGCAATCAATGCATTTTGTCAAAATAAAGCTTGTTCTTCATTCTAGATTATCTTCATTTTTCAATAACATCATCAAGTCTTAATTTACCTTGTTCTAACTGTTTAATGCAAAAAATTAGAAAATCATCAGTAGACATGTTTTCAGAACAAGGCAAATTTGACCATGCAAAAATATGAGATTGAATTGGAAACAACAGTTTTTGACAGTACATGAGTTCAGCAGGCATATACCCTATGGTATGTGTGCATGTCATTCTATCTGCCCAAAGTGCAAAAGGTAAGAGTCTAGGCCATTGTTTAATGTCACCATTACATGCTTTAGATATGGCTTTCACAATAGGTGGATGTTCTCTCTCTATTTCACCATTGGCCTCTAGATTATATGTAGTAGTGAGAGACAAACGAATACCATGATGTTGAAAGAACTCCTTAGATTCTCTTGCATTTAACTCTCTATGATTGGCTACTACTTTCTTTATGTACCCAAAGTGACTTATGACATCTTCAAGCAAGAATTTGCAAACATTGTAAGTGTTCTTAGATCATAGTGAACGTCCCTCTACATGATTAGTTAAGTCTTCTCTTGCAAGTACAATGTAATGCATTTTGTCAATACCTTTAGGCATAGTTACAAGATCTACTACCCACTTGTAGTGAATACAGGGTGGATAAGTAGGATGCAAAGGATCTCTATGTTTGATTGACAAATGAAGGTGACAAGTAGAACATGTAGAAACATAGCTATTAATGTCAACATACATCCTAGGCCAACAATAGGCACTTCGAATTTTTTCATATGTTCCAAAAACTCCTTTATGAACCGCCCACATTGTCTCATGCATTTCCTTCATTACTTGCAATTGAAAACCTCACTTTCCTAGGATCTATTCGTAGTCCAGCTAGGTAATGGTTGCAGTGTACTTAGATACTTTCCTATGTCTCTCCATTCATTTTCATACTCAGAATCATGAAATTGCTCATACTCATATATATGTGAAACATAGTCAACTAAGTTCACATTCTTTATTAGATCACTTTCAAGATCATCATCAAATCTAGCTCTCAATAACATATTAGCAATTGAATTTGACTTACCCATTTGATCTGTGGATACTTTCGTTGTTTTTCATGTAAAATTTTAGCCCCAAACCTAATTGCATATCTATTCCCTTCACTATCATCTTGACTTATGACCCAACCTTTACCAATAAGACTAATATCAATGGTCAATATAATAGGTTTGTTAATAGAATAGTTTACATGCTTAAGGACGGGAGCTTCAAGCAACAATTTCTTCAATTTACACATAGCTTGTGTGTGTTTGTTAGTCCAAATAAATTTTTTTTCCTTCCTCAACTAGTCATAGAGGCAATCAGTAACATGAGCAAAGTGTGGGATTCAAATAACATAAAAGGTGTCAGCACCAAGAAATTTGTGTACCTCACCTACGTTATTACACATTTCAAAAATCTTGCTAAAAGCATCAAATTTTTGTGGGTATGGCTTTCGACCATAGTGACCACAAAAACGTCCAACAACAAGAACCTCGTTGAAATAAAAAATGGACTTTTCTATCATTGAAATATTCATTCACAATCAGAGCTATGGACAAGAACAAATTTACGACACCCAGATGAATCTAAACTAATGTCCTTTACACATTCCTTGGTCCCTTTAATCAAAATATCATCAATGAATGGCATGGTTATATAAGGGATAAAATCATGTAAGACCATATTCATAGCACTCATCATATGAGCCACAAAATTAGTCGCTCCTTGTGGTAAAATACATATTCTCAATAAGCCTAAATGATTTTCTATTGGGGTTATGTCATGACTATCAATTGCTAACTAGAATTGGTTGTACCCAGAATATAAATCACCCATTGAATAGATAGAATGTGCTAAAAATGATTCAGCGATCTCATCTACAATGGGTTCTGTTCCTACATTCCTTATGGTGACTTTATTGATGGGTTGGAGATCTTGAATAAAGTGTAGTTTCCCATTCTTTTTAGGCACAATGAACCATCTATTTTCATAAGGTGCGAAAGATGGCTCTAAAATTCTCATGTTTATCTTCTCCTTAAGTAGTTTCTTTAGCTCTAGTAATTGATCCTTTGGAATTGGTATAGGTTGAAGATGATGGAGTATATCCACTCCTAATTACAACAGAAGAATGATAGGCCCTTCTTAGGACCAAATAGTTTACTACCATAGTCCACCACAAATTGAATTCCTCTCTATATATGAAGATTGAACTTATCAAATTTTACACCATAAAACTAGACATTATGAGCTTTCCAACAAGCCAAAGATTGCTAAATTTGGATAATGTTAGAGGTATCAATCTCCCTTTAGAAGACAGACTAGAAATTTTCCAAACTGGTAGCTTGCACCTATGTGTACCTTCCAACACACATATACTTGGGAATATGTAGAGATCAGACTAGAGAGCTTTCAAGCTCACTATACTCAAGGATGATGAACAATTAATAGTAAGATTATATCCAAAAGAAAGCTTACAATCATAGGAATAAAATGAGCTATCTTGCAAATGAATCGGACTACCACACGAAGAGATATGGGTGATCAAAGATCACTTTCTATGAGAAAACTCCAGCAAGCAAGGGGCTTGTTTAGCTAGCAGCTAGCTTAGACTTGGAGTAAACACTTCTAATGAGAGCCTACAAGTGCTCAAATGGTAGAGGAGGATGACCATGACTTTGCTCCATGTGTTTGCTCATATAATGCTCAAAAAGGTAGTTGTAAAGTTGAATTCAAAAATGCCCTCCAAATGATCCCAACTTTTCTCCATCAATTAGGTGAGTAAAGAGCTAAGAAAATTCGTGGAAAAAAAGTTGTATATCCTACAAAAAGGTGTGAGTGATGTGGCACTTCAATTTAGCATGAGTTCCCACACTTTGAGATTGCTAAAAGCCTAGCACTCCCCCTAAAGCTCAAGTGTTAGTCTCCATTGATCTCCTTCAAGTAGAGGTTGATCTTGAACTTCTCTCCAACTTGTTTGCATCCATAAACTTGTTCATGATATCTGTTAGTTGATCCTTGGTGTTGATGCACTTGATGTCTGCTTCTTTTGCTAGTACCTTCTCTCTGATGAAGCGATAATGGATCTCTATGTGCTTGCTTCTTGCATGGAACATAGGGTTGCTTGCTAGATGAATGCTTGACATGTTATCTACAAATAGAGTAAACTCTTTGACCTCCACATCCTAGTCTTTGAAGAGCTTTGTGAGTCACATGATCTCACATGTAGCAAGTGCTAAAGCTTTGTATTCAGCCTTAGTAGATGATAATGCAACTGTAGGTTGCTTCTTGGACATCCATGAAATGCCTCTTTAACCTAACATGAAGACATAGCCAGATGTGCTCCTTCTATCGTCCTTTGAACTAGCGCAATCCGTATCACTAAAGCCTTGAGGTTGTAATACATCTCCATAAGGGTAGTACAACCCTTCGTTGACAGTGTGCTTGATGTACCTAAGCACTCTCTTGGCTGCATTCATATGAACATCAATTGGTGAATTTAGAAATTGAGAAAGAACTCCTATAACATAAAACAAGTCATGCCTTGTGATGGTAGCATTATTAAGGCTTCCAATTATGCTTCTATACACTGAAATATCTTCAAGAGGTTGTGAGTGGCTTACATCCACTCATACCATACTTATAAAGTACATCTAGCAAGTATTTCCTTTGAGCAAGGTAAATACCATTTTCCACATAAATAATTTCAATCCGAAGAAAGTATTTAAGAACTCCAAGATCTAAAATCTTGAATTCATTTCCAATCTTGGCCTTGATCCATGTGATACCTGCATCATCACTTCCTGTTATAATCAAGCCATCCACATATATGCATACATAGACAACTAGTGCTCCTTCCTTCTTGATGTATAAGGAGGATCTCCATAACTTTCTTGTATCCACACTTGCACAAATACTCTAAAAGCCTTTGATTCCATGCCCTAGGAGCTTGCTTTAAAGCATATAATGCTTTTCTAAGTTTACAAACAAAATCTGAATATTTAGGGTTCTCAAACCCTAATGGTTAAGTCATGTAGACTATCTCCAGCAAATCACCATTAAGAAAAGCTTTCTTTACATCCAATTGATATATTGGCCACCTCCTAGATGTAGTAACCCCAATGATTTCCCTAATTGTGGCCATCTTTGCAACTGGGTTGAATGTTTCTTCATAGTCAATCCCATAGGATTGAGCAAACCCCTTTTCCACAAGCCTTGCTTTGTACCTAGCAATTGAACCATAAGAATTTCTCTTCACTTTATAGACCCAGTTGTTGCCAATTACCTTCATCCCTTTGTTTCTTGGAACTAGACTCCATGTGTTGTTGTCTTCAAGGGCTTTGTACTCTTCTTTGATAGCTTCTTGCCACTCCTTTGTGTCTTTGGCATCTTCATAGGTAGAAGGTTCATGATCTCTGATAACCTTGGTCATGAAAGCATAATGCCTAGCAATATAACTATCAGAGACAAGCCTTGAGATTGGATGTTTTACCCTTTTTGACCTCCTTTCTTCTCCTTTTGGTTGAATCAACCTTGTTTGCCTTGGTGCCTTTATCTCTACTTTTGATGTAGCTCCCCCTTCTAACACAGGTTCTTCAAAGTGTTCAACTTCTTGTCCATCTTCATCAAGATCTACCAATCTTGACTTTCCTTTATTCACTAATTGATGGGATGAATCCATGCTTGAACACTTTTGTATGCTTGGACCACTGATTTCCAAGCTATCTTGAATCCTAGCTTCATATCTCCTCTCTGCCTCTTCAATATCTTCCTCCTGCAATGAAAATTTGGAAGCATACCATGGTTTGAGTTCATCAAACACTACATCTCTAGATACCTTTAACTCCTTTGTATTATGTTTATAGCACCTATAACCTTTTTGCTCCATAGCATAACCAATAAACATACATCTTTCAACCCTTGCATCCATCTTCCCTCTCAATTCTTGTGGCACATGTGTGTAGCATACATACCCAAAGATTCTAATGTGTGAAAGGTCTGGTTTCCTTCCACTCCATGCCTCCTCAGGTGTCATGTCATGTACCCTTGATGTGGGACACATATTCATCAAGTACAGAGTAGTAGATATATCATCTGCCCAATTTGTTAAAGGCACATTCATTCCATTTAACATACTCCTAGAAATTTCAACAATATACCTTTTCTTCCTCTCTGCCACCCCATTTTGTTGGGGAGTATACCTGCAAGTGATTTGCCTCCTTATCCCTTAGTCCTGAAAGAAATCACAAAGGCATGGGAGAAGTATTGTCCCCTCCATCTGACCTTAGGGTTTTGATGTAGCAACCTGTCTCCTTTTCAACTTGTGCTTTGAATCTTTTGAACACATCAAACACATATAATTTTTGCTTTATAAAATACAACCATACTTTTCTTGAGTATTCATCTATGAAGGTTACAAAGTACCTGTTACCTACAAGAGAGGGCTCTTTGCTTGGCCCCCACACATTTGTGTGCATAAGGTCTAACACACCATGTGCTACATATCCACTCTTCTTGAAGGGCTGCCTAGTAGACTTGCCTTGTTGACAAGCTTCACACATCTCATGCAACATTTGTAATGAAAAATGTGGTAAGCCTCTTACCAATCGCATCTTTTCCATGTATTTCAACCTTTGAATGTTAATGTGACCATACCTTTTGTGCCACAAATCCAAATGTCGAATCTTCTTGTCTCCATAGCTGATGAGCATTGCCTTGTTGCTTTGTCCTTTGCCAATGTCAAGACTGAACATCCTTGTATCCCTTTTCAACCATCTGCCCAATAGAGATTAAGTTCTTTGTAAAAGTAGGAACATGCAATACCTCAGATAGTCCTCTTGCTTTGTGGTTGCCTCCAAGCTTCACATCTTCCATTTGTTGTATCTCATGCTCTGTGTTGTCTCCTATCTCCACAAATCCTCTTTGCTTGGGTGCTTGAAGATTGCTGAAGTACTCCTCTTTACCTGACATGTGGTTACTACAAAAACTATCTATATACCCCACCTCATCATGTGGTTTATCTTCACTACTATGCTTCATAACTAACAAATGCTCATTTTTTGAATTCATTGAGGAGTTAGCATTATTACAATTGAAGCATCCATTTGAGTTGGAGTAGCCTTTGCCTCCATATATTCCTCCTCAACCTCTTCCTCTTCAACTTCCCCTTGATGATTGACCTTCATCTTGGCTTGATTGAGTCCCTTGATAGCTTTGGATGCCTTGGTTGCTTCTACCTCTTCGTCTTGAACCACCTCTGTTGCCTTTGCCTCTTCCTCCTTTGCCTGCATAGAAGAGTTGGTCTTGGTTGCCCTTTGACTTGTTGCCTCCATGGTTGAGCTCCTTAGTCACCATAAGAGAAGTAATTTGCTCAAAATCGCATAATGAATCCGTTACATACATAGAGGTTGTGAATGCCTTCCATTTATCATCTTCTCTAAGCCCATTAAGTGTGTGGGCAACTAGGTCATCATCATCTACAACACATCCTATTGAACCAAGTGCATCCGAGATCTCTTTTACTTTTTGTATGAAGTCATTAATGCTATGATTTGATGACTTTCTAAGGTTGTTGAGCTCATTCTTCTAAGTTTTTCTGGCCTTTGTAGAGGTAGAGTATAACCTTTCTAGACACTCCCATGCCTTCTTTAGATGTATCTACATCTTAGATATGACCTATCATGGAGTTGCTTATGTGTTGATATAGAATGAAGATCACTCTCCTATCCCTTTCTTCCCACTCTCTAATGGATATCCTTTGATTCTTAGTAGGTGTATGTGGATCTATGTATGGTTTCACCTCAGTACCACTAACCAACCCCCAAAGCCCCTTTCCCATGAGGAAGTTAGAGATTCTAAACTTCCAAGGTTCGTAATTGCTCTTTTCAAGCTTCTCAATTTGAGTATTATAGTCCCCCATTATGTATGAGAATATAAAGTGGCTCCTAATCCCTCCTTGGATTGTGATAGATGTGAGAAAGAATGATATTTTACCTTCCCACAAGAGTCTCCACTTGTCATGAACTTTCCATGATGATAGAAGCTCTCCCTTGCTTCAAATCCTTCTCCAAATCCTGCTGGTCTTTGCTTCAATCCTTGGCTCTCAAGCAACTTAAAAGCCTCCTCTTGATGTCCTCAATGCTCAATTATGAGCTCTAATACCACTGATGGAGTATATTCACTCCTAATTGCAGCAGAAGAATACACAGAAGAATTGCTGTGTAACTGATATGGCCAAATCTAGCATGTCATAAATTCATGTTCTCCTTAGGTGTAGTAGACCTAGCAACATTAGCATGACTAATTCTGGATAACACAAACGTACCACGTTTGTTTTCACCTTGAAGTAGACAATGCTCCTCATCAAGTGAGAGGATCTATCATGAATCATTCTTATAAACTACTTTATAACCATCTCACAAGAAAGTCGAGATAGAGAGCAAATCCTTCTTTATTTCTGGAACATAAAGAACATTGGAAATTGTGAAAATTCCACCTGCTTTGAACTTAACGTTCACTTCTCCAACACTGACAACATCTAAATCATGGCCATCCACAATGGTCACTCTTCTACCTAAAGAGTTTGAAAAGGAAGAAAATACTTTTTTGCAACGTGTCATATGCATAATAGCTCCAGAATAAAAAATCCAAGGACTATCTGAGATTATAGTCAATGTTGCCTCATCAAAAGCTACCTCTTCAATAGTGACACATGCATCTAAATCTACATTTGAAGATCTAGGTTTTGGATCATCTTCAACACTATTAGCTGATGTTTTCTTCTTCTCATTGAAAATCCTTGCTTTGCATTCTGCTATGTAATGAACAAGTTTCTTACAATAATGGCATGCTCCTTTTTTTGAATCAGATGTAGTTGAAGATTTTTCTTTGGGTGTAGAGGAAGCATTAGGGGTAGAACTGGAAAACTTAGGATTAGAAGACTTACTTTCCTCCTTTGATTACTAAATCTTCTACTCCTTCTTTGTCTCCTTCTTTTTCTTTCCCTTTGACGATGATAACATATGTTGGGGATTCTTGGACAAGAAGGGATTTGAGTTTTTGTAGGAGAAAAGGGAAAGACAAGAAGAAAGATACACAAGCCTCTGTCGATTGATTATAATAAGACAAATACAATGGTGATGCACAATATAATCCAATGCTTCTGTGCAAAATCCCACAAGGTGCTCAATTACAAAATACCAAATACCCAAGGTCTTGTTGCTGCCGGCCTCCTCTACACCAGACCTCCACCTTCTCCAAGCCTGCACTTGTGCACACCTTGCACCAAGCTTCCAATAAGGGGGAGGGATGGACACCTTCTGTTGGCATGCGCACACTGCAATGAGACCTCGGGATCCTTGGAGGGAATAGCTTAACACTTCTCTGCACACTTCTTAGTAACTCTTCATGCACACCTTGCACTTCACTTCTCTGTGTCGCACATGGTGTGTCTCTTGCCTCACTCAGACTATGCTCAACTTGCGTAGTCTTGCTTACACTTGCTTGGTCCAAGAATAGTCTTTGCCTTGATTTGCGTGTCGATTCACATACACTCCTAACTGCACGAGTATCTTGGTGCTCACTTTGATGTCCCAAGATTGTCTCCTAAAGTGGGTAGCCAATGAATCCCTGTTTTGTCCTGTAGTGACTTTGGCCTAAAACAAAAATTTTAATTGGGGGCCCATACTTTCACTTCTGCGTACGCTGCCACTTCACATACCTTCACATTTTCCTTTTAAGTCTTCACTTGTGCACCTAAGAGAGGGTTCACCTGAACCTTCCAAAACACTTTAAAACACTTTTGAACCTTAGGGAAATTACAGAAATACCTCTGCAACCTGCAACCCACTTTCTGCAATTTTACCCTTTGTGAACAATTAATGGTGCACTACCTGTGGACTTTGACACCTCAACTTCAACACTTTGACTTTGCCTGTGTTGACTTTGACCTTGACCTTGTTGACTTTGATCTTTTGACTTTGACTACGATTGACTTTGATTGCAATTGACTTTGACCAATATGACTTTTATGGGCTCAACAGTTGCCCACCACCTAATATGCTCTCCGTCGAGAGAGCTATAGCCAAAACTATGAGCAGATACACCACCATGACTTCTGAGCTACAAAATCTTCAAAAGGATAGTTGAGCAGCAACCAAGTCCACTAGAAGCAGGAGAGAACAAACACCAGGGAATAACCCAAAATTGGAATTTTTGCATGGAAAAGCAAAGGAGAGCTATGGGAGGTAGAAAGAAGGTGGAGGGGAGGGCTGAGGATGCAGAGATGGATAGGGTAGCGAGGGGTAAGGATGTGGTTGGGCAGAAGGGTAAAGGGAGGGTGAGGGAGTAGGATTATGGGGTCTGGAGAGGGTCAAAATGATCAAAGAGTAGAGCTACAGAGGGTGCATATGGGAAAGTGTGCAACATGTGGTGAAATGAGGTGAGAATAGACAATGTGGACCATGTGTTTAAATAAAAACATGTTATAAATGTGCTCAAAACTTGTGGGTTTTGACCAAAAGTCAGAAAAAATGTGGGATTTTGGAAAAATTAAGTCAAAAAATGAGTCCGGAGGGGCCAAAATACATGAAAATGACCCCAAATATGAAAAAAGTGGCCATCCGAGGCACGATCCAGAGCCAAAAGATTTGAACCAAGAAAAAAAAAAATATATATTTTTGAAAATAAATAAAAAAAGATAATTTAGCTTTGTTTCTTCTTCTCCCCTTTTTTTTAAGGCGCACGATTGGAAAGCTGAAAATAATAAAAAAAATAAGAAAAAATAAAAATAAAATAAAATAACTAAAAAATAAAAATAAAAATCAATAAATAAATAAAAATAAAAAAATATAAAATAACTAAAATACAAAATAAAATAAAAAAATAAAGAGGATGAAAGGGGGGGAGGGGGGGTGTGTGTGGGGGAGAGAGAGAGAGAGAGGATTTTTTTTCTTTTTTTTTGAAAAAAATCCTTGATGGCCTTTTTTTTTGTTGTTTTCTTTTTCTTTTTTCGAAAAAAATCCCTAGGGGGCCCCTTTTTTTTTTGGAACATATCCAAAATTAGAGAGAGACAATAACAAAAAAATCGAAAAAAAAATCCAAAAAAAATCTGAAAAAAATCTCATAAAATTCTCTACAGGTTTAGGCCAATTTCCTCACTCAAAACCATAGAGAGCTTCCTTTATTCCTCCAATTTGGCAAGAAAATGACATTTGAAAAGGATAAAAACTGCTAGAAAAATACAATAAATACCTGAAAAAGTCCCAAAAAATTCAAAAATTCATACTTATACTTATGACAAGGACTATGAAAGAGTTGCTAGAATTGCTAAAAACTCAAAGAAAAGCTGAAAAAGGATAAAAACTACTAAAACTTAAGCAAAATGAAATGAGAGTGCTATGTACAACCTGGAAAAATTTTGCAGGTTCTGTTAAATGTGGTACAGTAATGCGGTGTTACTGACTAGCCGAAATCGTTGCCGAACAAATGTTAAACGTAAAACAGTGATTCACCGTAAACTGTGTTAAACTTTCAGTATCATTATCGAAAGGCGTTACCAGACCAACGTGGGTTCTTGGGAGTGGTAGGGGTCTGTTAGACAGAGGCCCTCTACTAATTTCCCAAATCTTCGTTACAACGTCAAAGCGTGACTACTCGTCTTAGCTCAGTTACTGGCAGTAACTAGACAGTATTTGGTTTCTATACTCCTGCGTACCGAACTTCTCCAGACTAACCTGCTATTGGAACAGAGTAGTAGACCATTCTACAGATTCACTAGTATGTAATAAATCAATCAGAGTGAATACGATAGCAGACAGATTCACTCGTCACACACTTTCTAGTGATCTCAACTAAAAGTTTACGTTTACCGAAAGAAATAGTTCGTCCTCATCACCGAATACAATGAGTTCAGTAAAACAAACAGAACATACTCAACAGTGCATCAAGTTATCGAATCAACTCACGCAGTAATATAAGTACTCAGACTGACTCAGGGTACTTCAACAACTGAAGAACACACAGCAATACGTTACGACAACAATACTCAGACACACAATCCGTCACTCAACATTCGTTATGGTGAACTTCAGTGGTAGCAGACAGAACAGAAATCAACACTAACAATGCTCAGAACTTCATAACAGTATAACACTAATCTCACAAATGTTAAGGCGAACAATCTGGCAATTCCAGAAAAGACGTCTCTTTTTACCATTCTCCTTACATTACTTTATATAACTTTTACAAGATGCGCGTACCAACTTTTGCGCGCATTTCGAAAACTCCGTTACATCCGACAACCATTACATCTGTACCACTCCGGCGGCCTGCTAACATTGGCACGCACGGTGGATCGAACCCGCAAGTTATTTTTTATTACAAAATCACTGTTCGTCTATGATTCCTTCTAGATACATATTCTTGGCTAATCTAAATGTACGGGCTATTTTTTTCTTAAGGGTTTCTAATAATTGTTTAAGGGTGTCGGGTTCTAATACTTGCACATCTACTCTAACAGAACTAAGGGCGATGGCTTCAGTAAGTAAAATTTCGGCCTGTGTTTGCAAAAAGGCCTCCTATAAGTAGAAGTCGTTGGATAGTGCCGCATCTGTGGCTGTCTTCATTTCACTTACTTGCTTCTGCATTTCACTGATTCGGTCTTTCTGGTTGCGTACCTGATTATCTAGTCTTTCAAACTGTTGATTCTGGAACTGTATGGTTTTATGATATGCATCTCGTTCTCTGCGGGCACTCGCTAAATCCTTTTGATATTTGGTTTCCCTGAGTAGTTGATGTTTGAGTATATTGTTGACCTCATCAAGTGATTCTTTCGTTCTCTGTAATTGATCTTCTGCCAGCTTAGCTTCTTTCTGCTGCTCTTGGTACTTCTGTACTGCGTCCTGCAGCTGGAGTCTTGTTTCTTCCAGTAGGTTTCCTAGCGTGATTCTTGTGTCTTCTGTATCTTTGATTGTTTGATTTAACTTTATTATCTCTGTGTCGGCAGCTGTCAGTAGTTCTTCTTTTGCAGCCAATGCCTTATCTCGTTGGCTTGAGCTTTCTTCCTGTGCTTGGAGTGTAGCCTGTAGTTGCTTGATCTGCTCATGGAGTGCATGGTTTTCCGCTCTTGCTGCTTGTAACTCTTCCTGGAGGGGGGTGATATATGCCTTCATCACTTCCAATTTTCGTTGGAATTCATCTCGTGCATTGTCTGTGGATTGCTTTAGGTGTTGCGGCAGTTGTTGGGATAGATTAATCAAGAGGCGCCCCATAGATTCTAATTTCGAAAAAACTAGAATGGGGTGGGGTGGCAGAGGAGGGCGAGGTTGCGAAGAGGTTTCTGTGAGGAGTTGTTGGGAATTTGGTGGGGAGTAATTGAGGGAGGATGAAGAGGTTTCAACAGTTTCGGTGGGGTGACTGGGCTTGATGGGACTGCGGGGTGGTTCCGGTGGGGGAATGGGGTTCACTGGTGGTGGTTTGGGAAGAGCAGAGTCAGTGGTTGTTACCTTGTTTGTTTGTTTAGTTTCTGCATTGTTTGCTTCTGTGGATTCCACTGCCTTCAATAGCTTGTCTAGTGCTTCCCTGGCAAATTCTTGCTCGTCTACCTGTTGCTCTGATTCTTTTTCGGTCGAAATTGATTCTGTTTCTGTTCGATCCTGTTGTTCTTGTTGCTCAGTCGATGATTCATTATGCATTGAGGTAGCTGTATCATGGAATGTCTCCTCTTCATTCTTCTCGTCTTCTTTATCGTCATCTCTATCTTTTTTGGCTGAGCCTTGTGCTTCGCTTTCGGAGGAGCTAATCCTGATGCGTTTCCGGCGGAACAATTGGTTGAGCTCTTCCTCATCTTCTTCTTCCTCATCCTCTAGCAGTTGTACTGACTCTTTCATGCCTCAGGACGGGTCCTCGTGGTGGTGGTTGAGTGGCGAGTATGGTTGGAAAGAGAAAGGACAAGATGTGGGGAAGTCTAGAGCGAGGGGTGGTTCCTTTGTTAACTTGTTTCACTATGGCTACACACTCCATGTGGATACGGTGAAAGAAAAAGGATGCGAAGTTGACGGGTTCTTGTGCAGCAAGGTCAATGGCGGAATAGAACGGGCAGGATATACCGTAGGTGCGTTTTTGGAGGTTAAGGATGGCGACTAAGAACTGTAGTGCAGTTCTTTCGGGTTCGGGGTGGCAGAGGATGGCGTATTCGTTTGATGAATAGCAAGGAAAAAGTTCTATCATTCTGGCTACGGGGATGCTTGGGCCATTCTCGCGGCCTTGTGGGGTGAGGCGGAAGGTTTCGGCGAAGGCTTGGAAGGTTACTACGGTTCTAGATGGTAGGGAGGGGAAGATCCACTATCGTTCGGTGATGGGGGATTGGGCGATGGCAGGGATAATCTGTGCAAAAAAGGGATGGGCTTCCACTGAGTGCCAAGGCAGCTCAGCGAAGTTGGCCAACCCTCGGATGCGCAGGTATTCTCCTACCTCGGTAGGGATACCTCCATGGAAGGCTACGAAATTTGCCAACACTTCCATTGCGCACGCGAACACGAATACACAGGACACAGCACACGGATACATAGAACACAGAACACGGAAAACAGAAGCACAATCACAAGAACTCAATAGTGTTTTTTGGCGCAACCAAAGAGATTAAGTAGAGACATTACAGTGGGGGGGGGTAGGAAGTGATGGTTATCATTGTGCGGTGCTGGAATGATATTGCTTTTAATTTGGCGTGCATGCTTGAGTAATTGGTAAGGAGGACGGCTTATGACAAAATGCGGCTATTTAAAAAGAAAAGAAAGAACAGAATGAAAAGTAAAGAACAAAAGCTAAAAAAATGCGGTCCACCGCCGAATGATTTAATGCGGACTAGTAGCGCGTTGATACGGCCGCAACTTCGAGCCATTGATTGCTTTTGGAAGTGGATTTTCGGTCAACGTAGTCAACCGAAAAGTCGCTGGACCGATTTACTCTGAGATCTTGTAAGGGCCGAACCACCGTAATTTGAATTTGCCTGCGGATCTATTTGACTTTGCATTATAGAAAAGTACAAGCTGACCTACCGAAAACACTGGAGTCTTCAGGTTTCGATCGTGCGTCCTTGCCTGTCTTAGTTGGACTTCATGCATAGTTAAAAAATTGAGCCAGCGGTGCTCATCTAACTCTCGGAGTGTGTCCAACCGAAATGACAGTGAGTCTTTCGGTAGAAGTTTCTGAGCGATTGCCACTCGTAAACTTGGTATAACTATCTCCATTGGTGCTATTGCTTCTAATCCATAAGCTAATTTGAAAGGTGTCAATCCTATTGTTACCTTGTATGTAGTTAGGTATGCCCATAACACTGCAGGTAGCAGTTGATCCCATCTTTCCGGTGATTCCATGATCAATTTTCGAAGGATATTCAGCAGAGATTTGTTTGTACTTTCGGCCAATCCATTAGCACGAGGATAATAAGGAGAACTAAATTTATGTGTGACCTGGAACGACTGTGTAAGTGCCTTCATTAAATTGTTTACAAAATGAGTGCCTTGATCTGAGACAATTTCCAGTGGTAAGCCAAAACGTGGAAAGACATCAGTTAGCAGACACTTTGCTACCGCAACGGGTGTAGCAGACCGTAAAGCCCAGGCTTCTGCCCATCTGGTTGCATAGTCTGTACAGGTCAGTATGTAACGGTTGTTACTGGAGACTGCTGGAGGTGTAATCGGACCGATAAAATCTAGACCCCACTTCTAGAAAGGTTCCAATGGTAAGATGGGTTGCAGAGGAAAGAAATGACGTTGTAGAGGCTGGCCAGATCTTTGACAAGTATCACATTGTTTGACAAACTGTGAGATATCTCTGTACATCGTTGGCCACCAGAGACCACTCTGCAGTATTTTCCGGTGAGTTAGATATGCAGCAAAGTGGCCACCGGAAGGAATCGAGTGAGCCAAAGTAATAACTAAATTAACTTCATGCGGTGGAATACAGCGAAGTAGGATTCCGGTGTGATCTACATAATATAATTCTCCAGCAATTAACCGAAATCGGCGACTAAAGACTGCAATTTTCCTGCGAACTGCCGTAGAAGTCTAAGATGGAAGGCAACCATCAGTGAGAAAGGTCAAGATCTGAGCATAATATGAAAATGGGATAGGTGGGTCTGCAGAATCCTCATTAATTGGTTCTGATACATAAATCACGGGTGTCGTGTCATCTATGCCCACCAGAGCTTCACTGGAATCTAAGCGGGATAAGAAATCTGCTAAGGCATGTGAACTACCTGGCCGGTGAATGACTTCGTAGTCGAATTCCTGCAAGAGTAAGACCCATCGCGCTAATTGACCACCTAGATGCTGTTGCCGAACTAGATAGACAAGTGCAGCATGATCTACATGAAATGTGAATTTACGGCCTAGCAAGTAATGTCTGAATTTCTTGACCGAATATCTAGTTCTAGACATTCTCTTTCTGTTACAGAGTGACTCTTTTCAGCAGGCACTAATCTTCGACTTGCATAATACACTCGTCTGAACCATTTATCAATTTGTTGCATCAACACACTTCCTATTGCTATATCTGAAGCATCAACAAATACATGAAATGGGTGATCCCAGCCCGGTGGCTGTAAGATAGGAACTTGTGTTAATAAATGCTTTAAACGATCAAATGCTATCTGGCATTCCTGGCTCCATTCAAATTGTCGAGGTGTCTTGGCGATTAGCTTGTTTAGTGGTATAGCCAAATGAGCAAGCCATCGTAAGTGCCTTTCATGCCACCGTACTTGGCCCATAAAGCGCATAACTTCTTTTGGAGTAGCTGGCACCGGAGCTTCTAATACTGCCGAAATTTTATCTGGATCTACTTGGATACCTTGTGCAGATACAATGTGGCCAAGTAACTTGCCACATGAGACCGCAAACGCAGATTTGTTTGGGTTCAAGCAGAGTCTATATTCTCTACATTTCTGAAAGCAGCACCGTAAATGAAATAGGTGTGCTATCATCTTACCGAAAATTGAAAAATCGTCAAGATATACTTGCATAAATGAAGTGAGATAAGGAGAAAATATCTCCTGCATACATCTTTGAAATGTGCTTGGTGCGTTTCTCAATCCAAACCACATTACCGTACAAGCAAAGACACCCCAGTTGGTACTAAATGCAGTTTTTGATATATCTTCTTCGGCCATTCTCACTTGGTTGTAGCCACTGTATCCATCTAGGAATGAATACATCTCGTGGCCTGCTACTCTATCAAGCATGGTATCCAAAAAGGGAATTGGAAAGGGATCCGATACAGTTGCTGCGTTTAATTTCCGATAATCTACACAGATTCGCAATTGCTTGTTTTTCTTAGGCACAATCACAATCGGAGAGATCCATTCAGCATACTCTACTGGCACGATGAATCCGACTTTTAATAACCTATCAAGTTCTGCCTTTACCTGAGATGCATAATGGAGATTCATCCGGTAGCTGGTTTGCTTTATCGTCCTTGCTTCTGGCTTTAGCATGACCCTGTGCTGGTAGATACGGGGGTCCAATCCTTTCATGTATTTGTAGTCCCATGCAAAGACGTCGGTGAATTCTCGGAGTAGCTGGATTAAACCTTCTTGAAATGTTTCCGATAAGTTTTGCTTTATCTTCACAGGACGCGGATGATCTTCATCTCCTAAATTGTAAGTGATCAGCTGATCTTTGGGGACATAGAACTGTTGATGTTTCTCTGTGTTGTCTGTTGGTTTAAGAAGTTGCTGCAGTTCATCGTCATGTATCGAAACAATATCTTCCTTCTTAGCCTCTTCTGGGATGGATATTACTGTACAGACAAGCATTCCAATTATCTACAATGGACTGTAGATCAACAGTTCCTAAGGAAATTAAGTCAGCGTTATTCTTCAGAAATTCTTCTTCTTCATCATCTGATAATCCATCTAGCATATGGACTGGTTCAACAAAATACAGTCTAGCGTGTAGCTCGCAAGGTTGTATAGCATCTAATTTTACCACATATCTACGATTGGCATCTTTGAACGTAAGCTCTTGTGCAGACCAGTCCTGTATTACCTTCGCATGCTTCAGCCAAGGTCGGCCAAAAAGAAGGTTGTAATCCAAAGTGGATTCCGGCAGATCTAGTATAACAAAGGTCATTTTAAAGGTCGTACCTTGTAAAGTGATGGGTACATTCCGCACAAGTCCTACGGGATGGACTCTTGATTGATCTACCATTCTGACAAAAAATTGAACTGGTTCGATTTCGGTCCATCCTAATCTTTTGCATAATGCCGCAGTCACAATGTTAACACCAGAGCCTCCATCAATTAATACCTGCGTAATCTTATGATTCTTATACCATACTGTAATCAAAGGAACTGAATGATCAACCGTAGAATCAGGTTCTGGTTGAACTGCTGCTGTTGCCGAAATACAAGAAGGCACCGGAATGAACTGTTGTTGGAACTGTTGGCGAATTCTGGGTACTAATGCCAGTAGTTGGCCCAGAGGCAGAGTGATAGATGCCTTAGATAGGATTTCCCAGGCCTGTTGAGATTGATTGACAGGCTCTACTAATGTTGAAGTTGATGCCTCTGCTGATGCGGAGGTGTTTACGGTTGGTAATGTATCTGCTGCTGATGATGTTCCTGCTGCTAACTCCCTTTGTTGTGTTCCTTCCTTTGTTAACGAGGGCTGGGTTACCGGAATAGGCTCGGGGAAGACTGGTGGTTCTGCTGTGGTCCATTGACTAGCCTTATTGTACATTCTGTGTTGTTCACGTATCCCTGGTTCAAATATTTCTGCTGCCGTTTGCAGTTGTTTACCGGAACGGGTCTGGACTGCAGCAGCTTGTGTCTCCACCGGTGTGATTTTTACCATGTTGGCCATTGGATTTTGACGTTCCTTCTTCCTTTGATCATGCTCAGCTGCATCCTTGCAAAATCTCCTAATATGTCCAAATTCACCACAAAAATGGCAGCGTGGTGGTGGTAAATTGGGATTTTCCGGTGGTGGTCCGTTCTGCCAGCGGTTTGGATTATAGTTGTTATTCCTCTGTCCTCGATAATTTTGATATCCTTGCTGCTGGTTGTTTCTCATTTGTGGAGGCACATAGTGGTTGGCTGGCTGCCCTTGTTCCTGGATAATTGCATTGACAGTCGCTGTTCCCTGTACTCTAGCGTTGTATGCGCAGTTTTCGGTGGTGTGTCCGGCAATGTTGCAGATAGCGCAGAATGTCTGATTAAGTGCGCAATTGGCACTAGTATGTCCTGCATTTTTGCATGTGATGTAGTATACTTGTTTGGTCATATCTTCTGCAACATTTTTGTTCGTTTTTAACCACTCCAGATCTTCTGTGAATCCGCCGACTTTGTTTTCCAGTTGCAGAGTCATTGCAATGACTGCATCGAGTGTCATAGCTCCAACACATCTTATGATCATGATCAGCTTAAGTTGTGGAGTCAATCCATTGATGAACCACTGAGTGATAACGTCATCTGGTAAGTTAGCATGGGCCGGTGGTAGCTGCCTTAGGTGTGTTCTGAAGAGAGTAGCATACTCCTGTACGGTTTGATTTGCCTTCTGTCTATTATTCTGTAGATAATAAAAAATTTTGGCTGGATTCTTTTTTAGCCTGAATCGCTGCAGAAAAGCATCTCGTACTGCTTCGTAGGTGCCAAAATGATTAATATCATATTCTGTAAGCCATCTGACTGCTTCATTGACAAGTGTAGATTGGAAGACAATAGCTTTGTAGGCCTGATCCGGTGGATGGTTGAGAACTGCGTAGCTTATCTCGAAAGTGCGTACGTGAGCATCCGGATCATCTCCTCGTAATCCACTAAACTTCATGTGCGTCACTCCTGTTGGAGGCTGCCTGGGTGGACATAACTGTTGTTGTTGTTGTTGTCCGTTCATTGTGAGTGTATTATACCTTCCTTCTGTATCTCGGGGCTGAATGTCTGAACTACCGGAATCTGTATCGTTGGATGGCGCACTTTCCAGTGCGATTATCTTGCTTAATATGCTTCGAATCTCTGTTTCGAACAACCTTCCTTCCTTCTTGATGTCCAGTGTATGGGAACTCGCTTCCAAGCACGGTGATTGGGCTGAAGATTCAGTAGAAAATGCTAAACCGTCACCGAAAAACTGTGATTCTTTTACCGAAATATCACCGGAATGAACTGAAATTGTGCCCGAATGCGGTGTTTTTTTGCCTTCGCCGATTTCTTTGACTAAAGTGTTTCTAATCGTAGATGAATCTGAATCTTTTTCCAAGATTGTTAAACTAGTTTCCAACTGCGTCTTGGTAGGTTCTAGAATTACTATATCTTTGACAGACTGTGCCGAAATAGTACCGGAATGTACCAGAGGCGTAACACGTTCCACCGGAATATGACCGGAATCAGTTTTAACGTTCTTAACTTTCTTGACAACTGGGTCAGCCCTAGTTGTACTTCTTCCTCCCAAAGTTGGATTTAGTACATTAAGTACTCCAGACTAATGGTTCTTGGGATACGTTTCACCGGATCGAGTAACCAGCATGTATCATTTTTCGTACTAATTGCGTAGTATTACTAACGGAACAGCTTGCAACAATCTGGTTCTGTTGCTACTGCCAATCGAACGATAATCTTGATGTTCGATTCAGACAGACGACTGGCAATCTTGATGCCACTTTCCCATAGATGGCGCCAAGTGTTAAATGTGGTACGGTAACGCGGTGTTACTGACTAGCCGAAATCGTTGCCGAACAAATGTTAAACGTAAAATAGTGATTCACCGTAAACTATGTTAAACTTTTAGTATCATTACCGAAAGGCGTTACCAGACAACCGTGGGTTCTTGGGAGTGGTAGGGGTCTGTTAGACAGAGGCCCTGTACTAATTTCCCAAATCTTCGTTACAACGTCAAAGCATGACTACTCGTCTTAGCTCAGTTACTGGTAGTAACTAGATAGTATTTGGTTTCTATACTCTTGCGTACCGAACTTCTCCAGACTAACCTGCTATTGGAACAGAGCAGTAGACCATTCTACAGATTCACTAGTATGTAATAGATCAATCAGAGTGAATACGATAGCAGACAGATTCACTCGTCACACACTTTCCAGTGATCTCAACTAAAAGTTTATGTTTACCGAAAGCAATAGTTCGTCCTCGTCACCGAATACAATGAGTTCCGTAAAACAAATAGAACATACTCAACAGTGCATCAAGTTATCAAATCAACTCACGCAGTAATATAACTACTCAGACTAACTCAGGGTACTTCAACAACTGAAGAACACACAACAATATGTTATGACAACAATACTCAAACACACAATCCGTGACTCAACATTCGTTATGATGAACTTCAGTGGTAGCAGACAGAACAGAAATCAACACTAACAATACTCAGAACTTCATAACAGTATAACACTAATCTCACAAATGTTAAGGTGAACAATCTGGCGATTCCAGAAAAGACGTCTCTTTTTACCATTCTCCTTACATTACTTTATATAACTTTTACAAGATGCACGTACCAACTTTTGTGCGTATTTCAAAAACTCCATTACATCCGACAGTCATTACATCTGTCCCACTCTGGCGGCCTGCTAACAGTTCCAGGTGATCCATAATTCTTCAGTTGGCTTGATGATAGGCCTTGAGCCATGATTGAGCTCGAGAAATTCCTCCATAATCTCTAATTTTACTGCACTTCATTGGTTTTGTCTTCTTGTTGGGCACATTGGTCATCTGATAGGGGTACCCTAAATCCTTCAGTAAAATATTGTCTCCTCCATACTGCAACTTTTGTACCTTTGTGTCAACAACTTTATAGTTTAATTTGCAAAATTTCATTTTCACTATTCCAGCTTCTTCATCAAATGGATCCCTCTGTTTCCAAAGACTTGCAGGTAATCCTCCCACATCCATGTAAAGCCCTGCACTCACTATCATAAAAATTGACATAACAGATGATATCCATACAAGTATCCATAAAAAAGTGCCCATTGACATATGATTTGAAGTATCTTCATCACTGTTGCACTTAAGGGCTCTTCTTTTCTCCTCTCTTCTATGGCCTTTAACTCAGACTGTCTCACTCGACTCAGTAACCTGAATGATGTCCTCTTTCGCTTCATATGCTTCCTCTCTACTTGAGTTTGGAAAAATTCCGTAGCAGTAAGATGGATCGTCTGCATGGAGCCAAGCCAACATATTTTCATCTTCATATAAATTTGCTCCTTCAAATAGATCTGCTTCTGGGTTGTCCAACAATTCTTCTTCCATACAAATACCAATTGTCTACATCATGCTAATATTTATCTCATTGTCTGGTCCTTCTTCTAAATTATCTGCTGCAACTCTTTTCCCTCTTGCTTTACCCACATTGTATCCTTGCCCCAGTCATGCAGCACATTGGCATGCCTTAACCAAGGTCTCCCAACTAACAGGGGAAACTTCCTTCTACTTGTGGCAGCCCTAAAACAACAAAGTCCAAGTTAAAGATGGTACCTTGTATCTTGACTGGGACTCCAGGGACCACTCCCATAGGCGTAACTATGCTTTGGTCTGCCAGTGTTACAGTGAAGTTGGCAGGCCTAGAAGGGTATAGTCCAATTTTTTTCATAGTATATTTAGGCATCAAGTTAATGCCACAACCACCATCCACAATAACTCCTTGAAACTCATGACCTTTAATAGAGACTGTTAGCCAAGGGCTCTTGTAATATATGAGGGGTGCTTCCCCTACACCTTTATCTTTATGCATAACAGTAGCCTTTGCTACTAAACTTGTTGTGGACATTTCATCAATTATCTACAAGAGTTTTGACCTGAACTTCCCATCCATCTTTATTAATAAAAAATACTGACCTCCTTTTTCATGGACTTGAGTAGTCTAGAAGCTTCTGATTCCTTAAGAGCATGGGATCCATTTGACTAATCAACCTCCTCATGAGCCCTCTTGAATGCATGTCCAATGGCATCATTGATACCTATGAGATTTTCTTTTTGCCTTGTATCTGCACATGTGGTGGCTTTGTCTATAGATGCAACTTTCTCTTTGTTCAATCCATCAATCATTTATTCTTGACCTATTTCCACTTGAGCCTTCCCCTTGCTTCTTGTCTGCACTGTAAAAGATTCAATTTCTTCTAACTGCACTACCTTGGTGGATGGTGGTGGCACCCTGGCTTGCTCTACCATTTCTTATTTGCACATAGAAATCATTTGAATGTGGGGCCCAGATGAAGATGCTTAGTTCTTAGGACAACAATTAGTATAGTGGTCTCTAGCCTCTGGGCAGTTCTTGCAAGGAGGGGCATTTTTTGGTAGAGTACACCTACTTTGATAATGCCCACATTCTCCACATCTGAAACAAATAATTGGCCTCCCATTAGGGGAAAAAGTGAACCCTGCATGGGCCTTGTAAGGATTCCTAATTTTTAGGGATTAAAAATCTTAATCCAAAGGATTAAGTGGGCATACAAAACAACTAGTGGTTTTCTCCAATAAAATCATATTTGATACACAGTTTTCTTTGAATTTTGAAAATGGAAATTCCTTGATCTTTGGATGCTTCAACCGAAATGGCTACAATAAAAAAAGATATAACTCTAGAGAGAGAGTCTCTGTCATGCGTTGAATGAGGAGAAACTCACGTGTGTGTTTTGCACAGTCTCTGTAGATTTTTCAGCCCTTAGATCTTGGACATCCATCGGCGTAGCACGAATGGGGCTGAGATCAGTTTTTCACAGTCATTGAAAACCATTAGATTTCCATTGAATCCAATGGATGCCCACAATTCAAGCTGAGATCATTTTCATAGTGCTTATAGCCATTAGATATGTATTTAATCCAACGGTTGTCTGTACTATAGGATTTGGAGGCTACTACTGAGTTTGAAGTAAAGAGATCATTTGAAGTAAATCTTTCGGAAGATGGAAGACCCAAAGTTTATGAAGTGTGAAGATAGAAAGTGAAGAAAAAACTTGTCGTGAAGAAAAGATCCATCCGCAAAAACCAAAGGTGAAGCTCCTGGGCGTCTTCTCACACTGTAGCGAGAAGTCTATACTGTATTCCTGATCCACAATGTAGCAGAGTTTCCATTTTGTATTGTCTAGACTGCATTGTCACATCATTTATTTTGAGTTAATCATTGATTTTGTATACTGAGCATTGGATGTAAATTGTTGGACCATTATTATCAATATCGGCCATTTATTTTTAGCATGGTATATTTCGTTCTGCATTTGCGGCAACTACTTCCCATGCATGTGAGTTTTCTCTTTTCTCTTTTGAGGGTGTAGGCCTATGACGTACGTGATGACCACCATACGAGGGATGAGACACCCAGTGTGCAGACGTCGCTCGTCGGATGAGGGGGACAATGCACCCAGTGGGGCTTGATCCAATCCTGGACTGCTCTCCCTTCCTTAGACCTTCCTTCGCTCCCCGACATCTAAACCTGATGTGAAGCGAAGCGGTTGCCTAGTGATCCTCAACGTGCCACACACTCCTTGAGAAAAGAAATAAAAAACCTTGGCATCGAACAAAGTTTTCTAGTTATCAGCATTTTAAGTTCTTTGAATTTTTGCATTGTTCCACACACTTTAGACAGAAATATTTTTTTTTGCCGAAGTCCGAGTATTCACATTCAACAGTTGATTAGATTATATGCATGTTGCCTTTTTTTTTCCTTGCTTGGATCATAAATTTGTCATTTTCATAGCTTAGATTGTATAAAGAAGAAATTAAAATGAACAAAATGATTGAAGAACAGTTTAGGACATACGAAGGGCAATTTAGCGAAATGGAAATTATAATGAGCATTAGGGAAAAAAATGAACCTTGCATGGGCCTTTTGGCTTAAGGAGTGATTAGTGATGGACCAATGACAAGAGGGTGGTGGACACAGTCTAGTAGCTTAAGCACATAGGCTAGGTATAGGCTTCCCTTGGTTTGGGCCAGTCAAAACCACATAAACATGTCGAAATTCGTGGTTTTGTCCTTCAAGCAGTTTTTGAAAGGCATGGGATTCAAATAGAACCCTTGGATCCCTTCAAAATTCAATGGGTAAGATCATTTCTTGAGAAATGGGTGGCTTTAAATTGTAGCCCTTAGATTTTGCTTACATCTAATGGTTATGGTTGCTCCTTGAAAAGAAAAAGGCACCTAGAATTTAGGCCATTGGATTTGGAAATAATCTGATGGCTTTGATTTGATCCTTACATGGATCAATAGCTGTTCCATGCACATCCTTGGATCGCTCTTTTATCAAACGACTGAGAAACTACGCGCAACACGAAGCATCCTTCATGGAATTTTGGACTTTTGTCTTCTAGTGATAGAGAGTCTGGGTATTTTGTCTTGTAGTGCCAGAGAATTGGGCTGAAATCTCCACCATTCAAGCTAAAGAAGATCCGACGGTAGCCATGCGACGTCGAGTTTGAAATTTCAGTCTCTCTCCTCCCATGAGTGTAGCTATTTTGTCTTTTATTGACAGAGTGTTCTCTTTTTTTTTACTTTTAGTTCCCATATTTTGCTTTTGATCATGGCCATCCAAACGAAGAGATCCAAGGGCTACGAAATCACACGAATCCATGCTTTGATTTTATTCTTTATTTTATTATACAATACCACCGATGGTTTTCCCAGCCTCTTAATCCACCTAGTTAACCATTTTAATTCCTGAAAATTAGGAATCCTTACAAGGCCCATGTAAAGTTCACTTTTTCCCCTAATGGTGAATCTATAAAATCAAAGTTTGGTATCATCATGACCTTAATGCAAACTATAAATGCAATATCTGACACTATTCAACTAATGGGTATAAGTACTAAAGATGTAACAAAGGAATGGATTATGAGATTTGTGAATTGAAACATAAGGTTGACTTGTTGACTAACAAAGTTAAGGATCTACAAACATTGAAGTGCGATAATGAGCAGGAGGTAAAAGTTCAAAGCATATCTACACATAAACAATCATTAGGTCTTAGGAGATCCATGCCTAGGGTGGTACCTAAGAAATCAAGTTGGGCTAAGAAGAGACCTATACGATGTTTTTGGTGTGATCAGTATGGACATATGTTATGGTATTTTAAGGCATATGAAAGTGCATGTGAACATAGATTAGTAAGTGAACATGAAAATAAAATTTGTAAATACCAAGATGGATCATCTTTGCATTTGAATGTAGGAAAAGGTGGGATGAAGGAATATTTTGAAGAGACCAAAACTATATCAAAGTCATTTCAAAAGATATGGAAACCAAAAATGCATGAAGAAAATAGATCTGATGAAGAAATGAGTATGCTATCTATTGAGAGTGAAGAGAAACCTATTGAAGAAACCAAAGGTAGACATATAAAGGTTGAAAAATAGAATATTGAGTAGATATTAAGAGAACAAATGGAAATAGATCATAAGAGAGAATCTAATAGAGAAATTCGAGAGAAATCAAAGAAAGAGTAGGATGCATATGTTTCATTTGATCCAAAACTTTTGACTAATGAGGATCTATTTGATTAAGAGAAAACTGCAAAATTACAGTGTCAATTAAACTTTGATAAACACATTGAGCAAGAAAAAAAGTAAAGAAGAAACTCAAGGAGATATAAAATCTACAAAAGAAGTTAATGAATCAGAGAAACATTTAATTGATGATATTATTAAGCAATTAGAAGGAAATGGAAAGGCAAATTCAATGCCTTCTAAGTCTTTCAAAAAGAACAAGAGAAGTACAAATCTAACTTTCCAAGATATATTTGCAAATATTGAAGGATGATTGAAGAAGATTCATAATGAAAACATATGAGAATGAACGAGAGTATTGGATCATGATGATGATTGATTGATGATGATTGATGAATGTAAATCCTTAAGCTTAGTTCCTTTTTCAGTCTCAACTGAAGCAAGACATTTTTTGAAAGTAGGGAATACCTAACCCTTTGATTTGATAGGATATACCCAAACTTTTCTAGTGGCATCATCTATGAAAGTGAGAAAGTGAAGAGAACCACCTAAGGACCTAGTGGGCATAGGACCACACACATCTGTATGAACAAGATCTAAAGGTTGAATTGAAGATTCAATGCACATTCTATGCACATTTACGGTTTGCTTTCCATATTGACAATGCTCACAAAATGAAAAATCAAAGAAAGATAACACAGGTAAGTAGCCAAAATGAGAAAGATTTTCCATTCCACTACGCGATATATGGCCCAAATGACCATGCCAAATACAAGTTGTAGGCTATTCATTAACAGCTAACAGGTGTTCTTTTTGTGATACAAATAAAGGATAAAGTGAGCCAACTTTGCTTCCTTTTGCAATAACCATATTGCCCTTTGATATGCGAAAGGACTGAGCATAGAAGACCACCTTGTAACCAAGGTCATAAAGTTGACCAATTGACATCAGACTGCGTGATAACTGAGGTACATGGCATACATTATGCATAGTAAATTTTGAACCATCAATGAATTGCACAACCACATCACCAATCCCCACAACATCACATTGGTAAGAGTCAGCAAGTCTCATGGTACCAAGAGACTTTGTTGCGTAGTTAGAGAACCATTCTCTATGTGGTGTGACATGGAAAGAAGCACCAAAATCTAGCACCCAAGTGTGGGAAAGAGAATCAGCCATTAAAGCCTCAATTGACACAGTACTATCAAGTGTCAACACATCAACATAATCAGAAATAACATTAATTTCTTCAATCTTCACAGTCGAAGTAGATGGTATAGGTAACTGTTTAACATGCCCATCAACATTGTGTCCTTTACCTTTAGCATTCTTTAATGCATAATAGTCTTTCTTCATGTGTCCTTTCTTATGACAATAATGGCATTCGATATCCCTCTTACTTGATTTACTTCTACTCTTATTTTGTTGGCCATTCTTTTCCTTGTTCTTGCTCCTGCCACGTTGTTGAATCTTTCCTTGGTAAGAATCATGAACATTATATGCATCTCCACTCTGAGTGCCAACCATAGATTTTCTGCGAATCTCCTCACTCAAGAGTGCTCTACATATATCATCATAGACAAGTTTACCACTAGGTGCACTATTGATAATAGCTGTGAAAAGCATATCCCATGATGATGGCAAGGTCCATAACAAAAATATTGCTTTCATTTCATTATCCATATCCTTCTGAGCCTGTAACTGAGAGAATATAGCATCAAACTCATTCAGATGAGCAACAACACTATCTTTGTCCTTCATACGAAGATCATATAATTTTCTCATCAGATAGACTTTCTTTGATGCCGTCTCTTTTTCATATGTATTGCATACATTCCTCCCTGCACTTTCACAGTCTAATACTGTAAAGTAAACATTATCTGCCAGGTGCAAGCGAATGGTAGACCTGGCCATTTCATCTAACTCATCCCAATCATCTTCATCCATGTTAGCAGGCTTCTTTGAAATTCCATTTACGAGCTTCCATTGCCTCCTTTGAATCAGCACATATTTAATCTGATTCTTCCATAGAGCAAAGTTTGTGCCATCAAATTTTCGGATCTCAAAATGGTCTTTGCCCTGCAAGTTATAGCTCCTCCTTGGAACACTAGCACTAGACCCTGATCCACCCGATGTGCCTGAGACCTCTGATGCCATGATGGTAGAGAACTGAATAGAATGATAATGGAGCTAGAAGAGTTCGAACACCAATGAATAAGTGTATCAAGGAGTAAATCGACCACTATATAGTTGACAAAACCAAAAATCTAGAAAAAAATTACCAGAGTATCCTCAACAAAATGAGCATATGACCAGTGTCAAAATATCATAAAACTACGAGTACTGACATGTTTTCCTGCATAGTGAATCACTGACTCCACTGCATATAATCAGTTACTCAATAGAAGCCAACTAGGCTTATCGAGCACCTATGAACAACTATCATACATCTCCTATGGCGAGGCTGGGTAAGTCTTCCACCTACATAACTGAAGAGAGCCCAACATCTGGGTGTCTCCTAGTTAAGAAAACCTCACCACGACCCTCTTTATCAAACGTAAAAGGCTTTATGCAAAGAACATAACCGCTATATCAATGACCACATGGACATACATAAGTGGTATCCATAGAAGCGTACATGGTGTGTATGTGCTCAATATATGCAATAAAATGACACAAAAGGCTGAATACACAGCCCAACAACTAGCCAATAACACTAGAAAGTGTCTATCAACTATGATGTTTTAGGCTCAAAAAACCTGCATAAATTTGTAGCAATTGCTCCCACCAAAATTGAAACCTTTCAAGAAACCTATAGTTTTACGAGTGTGGTTGAAAACACAGCCCTAAAGGTTGATATTTATTGTCGGCAAAGTACAAAGAACACTCTTCTTGATGTTCTTGGACCTGTGTGAAGGGAACTATGTGTACTCCAAAATGACTCCAAAGACACCCAAAAAAGCTTCAAAAATAGGCTTTGAAAGCAAAGAATGAAGCTTTGAGGGACCAAAACATGTTCAAGGTAATGTCAACCTTAGTCTTTCCCTTACCTTGATTTGGTGTAGCCGCCATCACATTTGCTGGTGGTAGGGGTCCTCCTTGTGTCCAATATGTTGTTACCGGCATTCCTCTTTATTGGCATTCTTGGGCCTCATGACCAGCTTTCCTACATAGTTGGAAAGCCACACTTAACAGAGGACATTCACTTACTATATGACCTTGCTTGCTGCACATGGTACACCAAAGTCCACACTTGATGCCACCCCCCTTGAGTTCCTGCAACTCCTATCACAGTTGAGCCAGTTCCTCTGCTTGGGCTTCCTCCTCTTTTTGGAGCTTTATGCTTCAATCTCCCTCCTCAACTGAGTAACAACATTCTCCTCCTCTTTGTGGGGCTTATTCCTTTTTAAACCCTCCAGCTCTTTCCTTAGCTGGATTACTGGATCCTCCATTTCTGTAGAATATGGTAGTTGACAAGAAGTTGCTCCATACTATTGCCTTATCTGCTCTAGTCGTGTAGCTATGTTGATGAATTCCTCTATGGAGGCTATAGGCAACACTAACTCCTTGATTTTACATTTGGTGGTCACTGGAAGTGGCAAAACCTTGCACTTCACTTCTCTGCGTCGCACACGGTGTGTCTCTTGCACCTCTCTCTCTTGCCTCACTTAGACTATGCTCACCTTGCTTAGTCTTGCTTACACTTGCTTGGTCCAAGAATAGTCTTTGCCTTGATTTGAGTGTCGATTCACGTATGCTCCTAACTGCAAGAGTATCTTGGTGCTCACTTTGATGTCCCAAGATTGTCTCCTCAAGTGGGCAGCCAATAAATCCTTGTTTTGTCATGTAGTGAATTTATCCTAAAACAAAAATTTTAACTCGGGGGCCATACTTTCACTTCTGCGTACGCTGTCGCGTCACATACCTTCACATTTTTCTTTTAATTCTTCACTTGTGCACCAAAGAGAGGGTTCACGTGAACCTTTCAAAACACTTTAAAACACTTTTGAACCTTAGGGACATTACAGAAATACCTCTGCAACTTGCAACCCTCTTTCTGTAATTTTACACTTTGTGAACAATTAATGGTGCACTACCTGTGCACTTTGACACCTAAACTTTAACACTCAAAATTTTTCCCTGTTGACTTTGACCTTGACCTTATTGACTTTGATTGATTTGACTTTGATATTTTGACTTTGACTACAATTGACTTTGACTATAGTTGACTTTGACTATACTTGACTTTGACCAATATGACTTTTATGGGCTCAACAACATAGCTTCATCATTCTCTTCCATACCCTTTTGTTGATCTTCATCTTGAAGTAATAGGAATTATAGCTCTTCAAATGAAATTTCTCTATCTTTGTAGAGAGGGATAAAGAAGCAACAAAAGCACGGTATGTCGATGGAAGTGAGTTTAGAAGTGTGTTTACGATATCTTCATCTGAAATGTTTACTCCAATATTGAGTAATTGATCTCGTAAACCTTTGAGCTTCAAAATATATGATTGAACTGATTCACCACCTTTCATCCTTGTGTTTGCTAGCTGTCTCCTTAAATGAGCTTTCCTAGCAGGGTTTCTACTTTGATAGAGATTCTCTAACTCCAACCAAGCCTAACAAGAAATTCTGCATGACTTGATCTGGGGTATAATATGCCTCTTGACTCCCATAGCAATATATGAAAGTGCTAAAGCATCCCTTGAATCCCATCTGGATTGCTCTTCTGTAGGAAATAATCTGGTAGTAGTAGGGACTCATGATGATGATGTAGTTCCTTCCACTTCACTAACCTCCTCTTGAGCAAAAATAGGAACAACAGGTCTTCTAGAAGATGAAATAGCCTCTTCTCTGACTTTTCTTGGCCTTCGATAAGTGCCATTGACAATATTCCATACCTTTGTTACTAATAGATTCATCATCATAAAGCTCCACATTGGATAATTAAACATGCCCTCAAGCTTGTATTCATTCTCAAGTCTATAATCACTCATCTTGTTAAGGTTGTATGTCAACTAGGCTCTGATACCAAATGTTGGAAGTGGTAGTGGGCCACAATAACAATATATCACAGGTTGACTGGATCTTCCAATAGATGAACCTTAACATACACACCTCAAGACTCAAAAATAAATGCATGAGACATAGAGAGAATAGAAGAGATTTCAAGTGTAACGGTAAGCTATGAGGCTCACCTACACTATCTATATTCCATTGTCAATTACAATGTGTGAATATGTTATAAATTGACAATATCTGTATCTAGGCAGAAATAGGAACTAAATACAAGAAATTGTGTGCTTAAGAGGTATGAAGAGTGTGTGTGAGAATATGGAGAATAGAAACAATTTAGAACTCTTTTATAGCAAACCCAAATTTTGCTCGACCTAAATCAGAAACGAGTGACCTAGGAAGTAAGAACGGGAATAGACTTGCTACTCATAGTAAATCATCAATAACTGTTCATGGTAAGCTGGAAGAATCTCCTCCAAATAATCATCTATATGTAGACCACAACTCCTCGAGGAGTGTGAGAACTCCTCCTCCAAGATCTTCTTGTAGCTTGAGAAGATTGATCATCTCCAAGTTGCAAGCACTCTTGCTAGAGCTTGTGTGATAATACAACAATGAGCAATGCCCTCATTATATAGTAATTTGTCTTTGTGAAAAGCACATCATAAAAGCAATAAATCAAAATCGATCATCACAAACTTGCGATCGTAAATAAAAAACATTTGCGCAAAAGCTATGCAAAAAATTGTTGGAGTTAGACGTCTGCAGAGGCACGCGAACAACACAAGGAAGAAGAAGAAGCTTGGAGCACAACACACAATATTGGATGTATTATTAGAGAATGTACAAAGATAAGTAGCCCATTAGGGAAATAGGCGTATATACAAGCCACATAAAAAAAATCCTCAAGAGGGAAAAAAGTGCCCCGACTGTCCTAGAGTGTTCACACACATCACTACCTAAATATATCAACAAATCCCCCCTGGGAGTGATGTGGTGAACAAGTAGTTGGCACTCATGTATAAGGAAGTGCCAAGCTATGTGGAAATCACTCCACAAAAGGAAGTAAGCCCAAAGCTTTGCGGAAAGCTTCAAACTTCTCCCTAAGCAGAGCCTTTGTGAAAAGGTCTGCAATGTTCTCCTGTGTGGGCACATATGCCAAGCTGATCTCCCCAGCAGAGAACCTCTCCCTGAGATAATGATAATGCACCTCAATGTGCTTAGTGCGAGCATGGAACACATGGTTCCTCGCAATCGCCAATGCGCTCTGACTGTTAGTGAAGATGGTGGTGGTAGAAGACTGACCAACACCCAAATGAGCCATAAGGCGTCTGAGCCACACACACTCAATAGTAGCTGTGAAAGATGCCCTATACTCAGCCTCACAATTGGAAGTGGCCATAGTAGGCTGCTTCTTGCTCAACCAAGATATACATGAGCTACCAAGCATGAAGCAAAAGCCGCTAGTGGACACACGAATGTCATAGCAACCAGCCCAATCAGAGTCAGATAAAGCATGTAAATCTGGTGGTAGTGATCCCCCCTCGGGATAAAACAACCCAAGTAGCCGAGTACCACTCAAGTAGCGAAAGATGCGCTTAACCGACTGCCAATGCTTGACTCCTGGGCAATGCATAAACTTGCTTATTTGTGAGACAACAAAGTGAATATCTGGCCGTGTAATGCATAAGTAAATCAAGCATCCAAGAACATGATGATAGAGAACAACATCAAATGCATCTCCAGCATCATGAAGACTCAATCGTAAACCTGTCTCCATAGCAGTGGCAATAGGCTTACAATCTTCAAGGCCAAAACGCTGCAATAATGTGTCAATGTATTTCATTTGACACAAAGCCATTCCACCATCAACTTGCATAAACTGAATGCCCAAATAGTGATGCAAATGCCCCAAATCAGACATCTCAAATGAGGCATGCAAATCAGCCTTAAAATTAGCAATATGCTTCTCAATAGGACCAGCCTGTCATCAACATAGACAACAATGATCAGAAGCACATCATTAGCACGCTTAACATATAAGGTGCTTTCAGTTGGACTATTCTCAAAACCATGTGCAATCAGATAGGCATGTATCTTCTCATACCAAGCACGTGGTGCTTGCTTTAAACCATATAATGCCTTCTTTAACCTGCACACCTAGTTTTCATGCCCTTTCTGCACAAAGCCACGGGGTTGAAAAACATACACTTCTTCATGCAAGTCACCATTCAGAAATGTTGTTTTAATGTCCAACTGATGTACATTCCAACCATAATGGGCTACAAGTGCACAAATGCTCCGAACAATAGTCATACGGCATGTAGGTGCAAAGGTCTCATCAAAATCAATGCCTCTTTGGTGCACATAACCTTTTGCAACAAGCCTAGCCTTATACCTGTCAACTGTACCATCAGGTTTACACTTCAGCTTGTATACCCACTTAGTGCCAATGGCCTTCTTACCTGGAGGCAAGTCACATAAAGACCAAGTACCATTCTTTATTATAGCATCATATTCAGATTGCATAGCAGCCATCCAATTTTTTGAATTTTGTGCTTCATCAAACGAAACAGGCTCATTCACATCATAGAGACTAGATGTAGCCATAACATAGCAATCTGATGCAAAAGAGGCACTATGAGAGCCTGAACGAGTATGATATGACAGAGGTGCATCTAATTTGCTGTCACGCAAAGTCTGCACCAGCCATTTTGGCATAGTTTTTGCTTTCTCAATATCAACTCTCTCATCAACTAGTGCATCATGAAAATCTGCATCAGAAATGGAATGATCTGCATCATCACATGAAACCTGTAAAGGTTGAGAATTTGCCTCATTGGGACCAGCACTAGACTGTCCACCTGTAAAAAGAGGCAGCACAGTATCATCTGTTAGCTAATCAGAATGTGTTTAGTTTGTGGATGATACAGACGATAGCCTTTACTTTCACAACTATATCCAACAAAAATACATTTACTGCTTTATCATCCAATTTTCTGCGATGTTGTTCAAGAACTAATGCATATGCCAAACAACCCAAAACACGCAGATGAGCAACAGATGGCTTGCGGTCATGCAAAGCCTCATATGGAGTGATAGACTGCAGCGCTTTAGTGGGACACCTGTTCAGTACATATGTTGCACACATGACAGCCTCAAGCTAGAAACTATGTGGTAAAGCCTGACTCTTGACCATACACCTCGCCATCTCCATGAGTGACCTGTTCTTTCGTTCAGCAACTCCATTCTATTGAGGTTAATACGGCACTGTACACTAGTGTTTTATCCCACGTTCAGCAAGAAATGCATTAAAATCAGAAGACATATATCCCCCCCCTCTATCTGAATGGAGGGTGCCCATTTTACATGCTGATAGATTTTCAGCCAAAACCAAAAATTGTTTGAAGCACATGAACACTTCAGACTTTGCCTTCAATGGATATACCCATGCATGCCTAGAAAAATCATCAATGAAAGTCACGAAGTAAAGATAATTCCCAAAAGAAGGTGTCTGCATAGGACCATAGACATCACTATGTACAAGCTGCAATTTCTGAGTAGCCCGAACTGAACCATCTTTTTGAAAGGATGAACGCTGCATTTTGCCCAAAATACAGCCTTCACAAACATGTTTTCCAGGTGCCTCAAGTTTGGGCAAAGAGGACACCATTTTAGTTTTTTGTAGGCGTAGCAAACTAGCAAAATTCAGATAACCAAAGCGTGCATGCCAAAGCTTTGCATCTGACATAGCTTGAGAATGATTTACTGCATATGCCAAATCATTTACAGGTCTTTCATAGTCTATGAGCTTATACAGCCCATGACATAAAATGCCAGAAGCAATAATCACATCGCCATTTCATAGATCATGAACTGTACACCTATCATCAACAAATTTCACAACCAAACCAATCTTGGCTAATTCAAAAACTGATAACAGGTTCTTCTTGATCCCAGGCACAAATAAAGCATCTGAAAAAGTGAAAGAACTACCATCAGCAGTAGTCAAAATGATCTCACCAACTCCCATAATAGGATAAGAGGAGTTGTTGGCACATGTAACAGTATTCCCTGTAGGGGCAGACTTGAGTGAAGAGAAGAAACTGCGCTGCGAGGTAATGTGTTTGGTTGCCCCACTATCAAAGTACCAAACATCTGAGTCTACGCACTGCTCATGAGAAGATGGGTCAAAACTGCAAACAATAGTAAACGCTTGTTCTTCTTCCTGCACAAGATTAGTAGACTCCGTTTTTGGTGTAGAGGCTTCTGCAACAACCATTCCAGCCTCTTTCTTCTTTGCCTCTTTTGCAGCCAGTTTTGGACAGTTCTTTATGATATGATCATTCCCTTTACAGTACTTACAAAACAATTTCTGCTTTTCTAATTTTTTCTTATCTTTGTCTTGGTTCTTCGAATGTGCAGCATTTGCAGATTTCTGCTTACTAGTAGAAGAGCTCCATTTTCCTTTGCCCTTCTGACTAGCCAGGAAAGCTTGATCTGCAACACGCATAATGGACCTGTTCTGCCTGGACTAATCTTCCTGCAATAGAACAGAGACTAACTCCTCAAATGAGAAGGCATTTGGATTGCCTTTCATCATCAACCAAAGAGTAGAAGCAAAACTCTCATATGAATCAAGAAGACCATTCAAAACGTTCTGCACAAGTGAGCTATCTGTTATAACCTCATCAACAGAAATCAAATGTTCCTTCAAGTCTTTGATCTTTGTTAGGAAACTGTCCATAGAATCACCTTCATTCATGTGCTCACTCTCCAACTGTTTTTGAAGGTAAGCAACACGAGCCTCATTCCTAGCTTGGTACAATGTGGTAAGTGTATCCCAAGCATCCTTAGCTATTCTGCAAGAGCGAATATGAGGAATAATGGCACGTTTGACAGACAAAGCTATCAATGCATGTGCCTGGGCATCTCTGCCATCCCAACGAATCTGCTCTGCAGTAGGTGCAGCAAAAACTGCAACACGAACAACAATATGCAGAATATCATCATCTTCGACACCTTCTGCATCAGCTTCAATACCTGCAGTTGTAATAGTTGCATGTGTGATAGGACGTTTTTTGACACCTTGCACAATGTTCCACGATCCTTTTGCAACCAACATATGTCGCATTATATAAGCCCATAATAGGTAGTTGGTACCATCCAACTTATCCTCAACAGCCAACATACAGAATACATCACTACTTTCAGCCATGGCCGGTGACTAAAATACCTTGATGCAAAAAATTGACTGTATCTCAAAAATTTGAACAGGACTGCCCAGACGAACTCTACTAAACCTATAGCAGACTTCGAGACGCTTATACTGGCGAACAAAAATTGGTATATACCTTTGGCACAAAAAGACAAAATAGCCTGCACAAGCGCTGTGATAATGCATTCGAAGGCTGTTTTGATCGCTGAAACACCCTGAGTATGCTCACCAAATTTCGTGCGAATCTGAGACTGCAAACAGAGGAGTGTCGACGATGCCCTAGATTGCACACACATATTTGAGGCATTTGTCCTATCCAACATGCCCCACACTTTTGCTTGTAAGGGGATTATATAATTTATATGATTGCTTTTGAACCTATTTGGGACATTGTTTTCTAACAATATGGAGTGATAGACTCCAATGCTTTAGTAGGACACTTGTTAAGTACATATGCTACACACATAATAGCCTCAAGACAAAAACTATGTGGTAACACTTGATTCTTGACCATACACCTTGAAATCTCCATGAGTGATGTGTTCTTGCTTTTAGCAAATCCATTCTGTTGAGGTGCATATGGCACTGTACACTGATGTTTTATCCCTTATTCAGCTAGAAATGCATCAAAATTAGAAGACATGTATTTCCCACCTCACTTAAATAGAGGGTGCCAATTTTACATGCTAATAGATTTTCAGCTAAAACCAACAAGTATTTGAAGCACATAAACACTTTGGACTTTGCTTTCAATGGATATACCTATGCATGCTTGTAAACATCATCAATGAAAGTCACTAAGTGAAGATGGTTCCCTAAAGAAGGTTTTTGCATATGTCCACAGACATCACTATGAACAAGCTATAATTTCTGAGTAGCTCGAATTGAACCATTTTTTGGAAAGGAGGAATGTTGCATTTTGCCCAAAATACAGCCTTCATAGACATTTTTACCTTGTGCCTCAAGTTAGGGCAAAGTGGATGCCATTTCAAATCAAGAGGTTGTCCATCACCTGCACATAACTTAGTGTTTGGATCGACAGGTTGTGTGAATGATTTCCATCCACTCATACCATACTTATAAAGTACATCTAGCAAGTATTTCCTTTGAACAAGGTAAATACTATTTTCCACGTAAATAACTTCAATACCGAGAAAGTGTTTAAGAACTCCAAGATCTGAAATCTTGAATTCATTTCCAAGATTGGCCTTGATCCATGTGATACCGACATCATCACTTCCTATTATAATCAAGTCATCCACATCTATGTATACAAAAACAACTAGTCCTCCTTTCTTCTTGAGGTATAAAGAAGGATCTCCATCACTTGGCTTGTATCAACACCTATACAAATACTCCACAAGCCTTTGTTTCCATGCCCTAGGAGCTTGCTTTAAACCATAAAATGCTTTTTTAAGTTTACAAACAAAATCTGAATATTTCGGGTTCTCAAACCCTAATGATTGAGTCATGTAGATTTTTTCCTGCAAATCACCATTAAGAAAAGCATTCTTTACATACAACTGATATATTGTTCACCTTGTAGATGTGGCAACCCCAATGATTACCCTAATTTTGGTCATATTTTCAACCAAGCTGAATGTTTCTTCATAGTCAATCCCATAGGATTGAGCAAATCCTTTTGCCAAAAGCCTTGCTTTGTACCTAGCAATTGAACCATTAGAATTTCTCTTCACTTTATAGACCCATTTGTTCCCATTAACCTCATCCCTTATTGTCTTGGAACAAGAATCCATGTGTTGTTGTCTTCAAGGGCTTTGTACTCTTCTTCCATAGGTTCTTGCCACTCCTTTGTGTCTTTGGCCTCTTCATAAGTTCATGATCTTTGATAACCTTAGTCATGAAAGCATAATGCCTAGAAATATAACTATCATAAACAAGCCTTGAGATTGGATGTTTTACCCTTTTTTACCTCCTTTCTTCTCCTTTTGGTGGAATGAACCTTCTTTGCCTTGGTGCCTTGATTTTTGCTTTTGATGTAGCTCCCCCTTCTAAAATAGGTTCTTCAAAGTCTTCAACTTCATGTCCATCTTCATCAAGCTCTATCAATCTTGTCTTTCCTTTATTCACTGATTCATGGGCTGAATCCATGCTTGAACTCCTTTGTATGCTTGGACCACTGATTTCGAAGCTATCTTGAAACCTAGATTCATATCTTCTTTGTGCCTCTTCAATATCTTCATCCTGCAATGGAACTTTGGAAGCATACCATGGTTTGAGTTCATCCAACACTACATCTCTAGATACCTTTAACTCCTTTGTATTAGGATTGTAGCACCTGTAACCTTTTTCCTCCATAGAAAAAACCAATAAACATACATCTTTCAGCCCTTGCATCCATCTTACCTCTCAACTCTTGTGGCACATGTGTGTAGCATACACAACCAAAGAATCTAATGTGTGAAAGGTCTAGTTTCCTTCCACTCCATGCCTCCTCAGGTGTCATGGCATGTACCCTTGATGTGGGACACCTATTCATCGAGTACACAACAATAGATACATCTGCCCAATATGTTAAAGGCACATTCATTTCATTTAAGATACTCCTAGCAGTTTCAACAATATACCTATTATTCCTCTTTGCCAACCCATTTTGTTGGGGAGTATACCTATAAGTGATTTTCCTCTTTATACCTTGGTCCTACAAGAAATCACAAAAATCATGGGAGAAGTATTCTCCGCCTCCATCGGACCTTAGGATTTTGATGTAGAAACCTATCTCCTTTTCAACTTGTGCCTTGAATCTTTTGAATACATCAAACACATTTGATTTTTGCTTTATACAATACAACCATACTTTTCTTTAGTAGTCATCTATGAAGGTTACAAAGTACCTATTACTTGCAAGAGAGGGCTCTTTGGTTGGCCCCCACACATCTATGTGCACAAGGTCTAACACAACATGTGCTACATATCCACTCTTCTTGAAGGGCTGCCTACTAGACTTGCGTAGTTGACAAGCTTCACACATCTCATGCAACATTTTTAATGAAAAATGTGGTAAAACTCTTACCAATTTCCTCTTCTCCATGTCTTTCAACCTTTAAATGTTGATGTGACCACACCTTTTATGCCACAAATCCAAATCTCCAATCTTCTTGTCGCTATAGGTGATGAACATTGCCTTGTTGCTTTGTCCTTCGCCAATGTCAAGAGTGAACATCCTTCCTTCCTTCTTTCATTTGGCTATCAGATCATATCCATTCCTTGGGTCTTCAGTAAAGCATCCTTTGTGGTTGAACTTGACTTGGTATCCCTTTTCAACCATCTCTCCAATAGAGATTAAGTTCTTTGTAATAGTAGGAACATGCAATACCTCAGATAGTGCTTTTGCTTTGTGGTTGCCTTCAAGCTTCACATCTCCCATTTGTTGTATCTCATGCTCTGTGCTATCTCGTATCTCCACAAAGCCTCTTTGCTTTGGTGCTCGAAGATTGCTGAAGTACTCCTCTTTACTTGACATGTGGTTACTACAATCACTATCTATATACCACATCTCATCATGTGGTTGACCTTCACTTTTATGCTTTATAGCAAAAAAATGCTCATTTTTTGAGTTTTTTGAGAAGTTAGCACTATTATCTTGCCCTTTGTAATTGTTCCCACCTTGCTTTTACCAACAATCTTTGGCATAGTGTCCTTGCTTCTCACAATTGAAGCATCCATTTGAGTTGGAGTAGCCGTGACCTCCATATCTTCCTCCTCTACCTCTTCCTCTTCCTCTTTCCCTTGATGATTGACCTTTATCTTGGCTTGATTGATTCCCTTGTTTGGTTGCCTTGTTGGTAGTTGCTTCTACCTCTTCCTCTTGAAGAACCTATATTGCCTTTGCTTCTTCCTTCTTTTTCTTGCATAGAACAGTTGGTCTTGGCTACCCTTTGACTTGTTGCCTCCATGGTTGAACTCTTGAGTCACCATAAGAGAAGTAAGTTGCTCCAAATCTAGTAATGAATCCCTTATATACATAGAGGTTGTGAATGCCTTCCATTTATCATCTTCTCTAAGCCCATTAAGCGTGTGGGCAACTAGGTCATCATCATCCACAATGCATCCTATTTAACCAAGTGCATCCAAAATCTCTTTTACTTTGAGTATCAAGTCATTAATGCTCTGATTTGATGACTTCCTAAGGTTGTTGAGCTCATTCGTGAGCTGAATATTTCTAGCCTTTGTAGAGGTAGAGTTCAACCTTTCTAAACACTCCCAAACCTTCTTAGATGTATCTAGGTCTTGGATATGACCTATCATGGAGTTGTTTATGTGTTGAGAAAGAATGAAGATCACTCTCCTATCCCTTTCTTCCCATTATCTAATGGCTATTCTTTGATTGTCAATAGGTGTATGTGGATCTATGTATGGCTTCACCTCAGTACCACTAACCAACGCCCAAAGACCCTCTCCCATGAGGAAGTTAGAGATTCTAAACTTCCAAGATTGGTAATTACTCTTTTCAAGCTTCTCAATCTGAGTATTATAGTCTCCCATTGTGTATGAGACTATATGTGGATCCTAATCCCTCCTTGTATTGTGATAGATGTGAGAAAGAATGATATGTTACCTTCACATAAGAGTCTCCACTTGTCGTGAACTTTCAATTATGATAGAAGGTCCCCCTCGCTTCAAATGCTTCTTCAAATTTTGCTGGTCTTTGCTTCAATCCTTGGCTCTTACGCAACTTCAAGGCCTCCTCTTGATGTCTTCAATTCTCAATGATGAGCTTTGATACCATTGATGGAGTATATCCACTCCTAGTTGCAGCAGAAGAATGATAGGCCCTTCCTAGGACCAAAGAGTTCACTACCATAGTCCACCAAAAATTGAACTCCTCTATGGACCTGAAAACTGAACTTATGAAATTTTGCACACTAAAAATAGACCCTCTAAGCTTTCCAAAAAGCCATGGATCACTCAAGTTGGAGAATATGACCTATATAAACCTCCTTGTACATGACAAACCAAAATCTGCCCAAATAGATAGATATCAGTTATGTGTACCTCTTCACACACATATGTTGGGGAATACGCAAACATAGGCCAGAGCTTTCAAGCCCAATATAGACAACAAGAAGTAAAATGTGATACAAAATTACATTCAAAAGAAAGCTTACAGCAACAGCTTTAAGATGAGCTATCTTGCACGTGAAACGGACAACTACACAAAGAGATATAAGCGATACAAAATCTCAGCCAAAGTGAAAACTTAAGCATGCATGTGGCTAGGGGCTAGCTTAGACCTAGAGAATACACTCCCAATGAGGGCCTAAAGGTGCACAAATGAAGCTTGAGGAGGCCGCGAATTTCTTCCAAGCTATTGATTATATAATGCTCTAAAAGTTGGTCTAGAATTTGAATTCAAATCATGCCTTCAAAATCCCCCACTTTTCGCAATCAAGGTAGATGGAATCTTGAGCTAAAAAGTCGTGGAAAAGTGGTTGTAGAACTTACCAAAAAGGGAAATGGTGTTGCGCTTGAGTTAAGACTTGGTTCACACACATTTGAGCTTGTACATTTCTAACAATATACACACATACACACACTCACATATACACCTCCATACACATACACACACATATAGGTACTTAGATTTACATAGACACATATAGATACACACATATACACACATGCATATACACATACACATGCATACACATACATATACACACACTTACATATACATACATATACATATATGCACATCTGGTCACATGCATACCTGCCCACAAACATACACACATACATACACATGCATATATACGTACACATGCATACATAGTGCACACATACACATGCATACACATATACATATACATACACATACATATACACAAACACATACATATACACAAACACATACATATACATTCATACATATGTACACATACATATATTTATTTCTAACCCATTTTGTTTTATATGCACATATATTATGGATCCTAGTAGAGAGAGAAAGGCAAAACTCACTCTCATAAATTGTCTTATGAGAGCAAGAGTTCTGCGTGATATCTTAGGGATCATCATGCATGAGTACTCAGAGATGCATGGTGATGAGTTGGAGTTTACGATCCAGATGCTTACCTAGTGACTAGAGGAGGGCTTTTCTGCGGCTCCACATGCAGGAAGAGAACTATCTACTCATACACATGTTTTGTTTCACAAATTTTTAATGATATTATAACACATATTTTTATTTATTTTTATTTATCTATTTTCAGGACACCTATACCACCTCCATATCATGAGAGTAGAGCATAGGTGCCTATGAGGACATGCATAAGCACCTTAGGGCTGGAGTGCGATATAGATCCAAAAGGCAATATAGTGTATATAGGGAATCAATTGGAGTTCAAGAGAAGAATGCAAGCATTATGCGACTCCTACCTATGCATTGTCCACTTGCAATGGAAGTAAGTATAAGTTTTAATATAAATTGAAATAAATATATTTACATGATTTTTTTTATTTTTGTAGTGAGCATGATGAGAGGGATAAAAAATATGTACTTAGTTCACTTGAGGCAGAATTTGGGACTGGGTGGTCGCATAAGTGGTGTCTAAAAGAGATGCAAACACTTATGGCTCATCATCATGATAATGCACGCTATGCATTGCTTTTACTTGTTATATTTATATGTGTAACTATATATATATATATATATATATATATATATATATATATATATATATATATATATATATATATATATATATATATATATATATATATATATATATATATATATATATATATATATATATATATATATATATATACACACACACACACACACACATATATATATATATATATATATATATACACACACACACATCAGGTCACATGCATACATGTGTATGTGTGTATGTATGTATGTATATGCATACATGTGTATGTATGTATGTATGTACATGTGTATGTGTGTGTGTGTGTGTGGATATGCGCATGTGTGTTTATGTATGTATGTATGTATGTATATGAGAGAGAGAGAAAGGAGTGTGATCGGAGGTACACATACATGAATACACACACATACACACATACACACATACACATCTATACAAACACATATACATGCACATTTACACACACACACATACATTCACATTTACATATACACACACATACATGCACATTTACACACACACATACACATGCATGCAGATACACACATATAATGAATACACACATATACATACCCACATGCACATACACATACATAATCATATGTACACACACATAGACTCACATAATCATATATACATACACATATACACATACACATGCATACACATATATAGATACACATGCATACACACACATACACACTCATACACATAGTGTATATATATATATATATATATATATATATATATATATATATATATATATATATATATATATATATATATATATATATATATATATATATATATATATATATATATATGTATGTATATTGCTGGAGTTAGACATTTACGGAAGCACACGAACAACACAAGGAACAAAGATTTTGCCTCGAATTGCTCTGATACCAATGAAGTATTTCGATGGCGATGCACCACAGTGCGCTCTCCTTCTTGAGAGCTCCATGACGATATGCTTGGAGTAGAAAATCGAGCTCCTAAGGCCGCACACACAGTACTCCGCACAGAGGCTATAGAATATGTAGAAAACACAATACGTAGCAGGAAGATAGACTTCTTAGGTCTTACAAATTGCGATCAAACTTACAGTTTGTGACTAACCAAGCCACTATATGTTTTATTAAAGAACATATACAAAGAAGTGTCTAGTGGCCATTTGGCCTTTCACATGGACACTAACCGTAAGAGATTAGAACCTTGGAATTGGCATTTATCCTAAGTCTAACCCTTAAGTTTCATTTGATTTGATTACAAGTATCAAACCAAACCTTAGTTTAGGAAAAATAAAAAGAGAAAAACCCAAATATAGAATTCCAAAAATAGAAAGTTCGAGAAAGGAGGTTAGAAGTTTCTAGAGAGAAGTCCGAGGGGAGGGGGAGGAAAACCTATAAATGGGGATCCAAACCTTATTTGTTTTCCCCATGGTTTTCTTCTGTGGAACACCTCTCCATGTAAACTTCTTACCCTTCTCGTATTCATTCTTTTATTGTTCATGTTCATTAGTTCGCATGATATTAGGAGAGAGAGAGGGAGAGAGATTCTTATCATGCTCGCTTATGACTTCTGGATGCTCATGAGCATGGAAGTTGTTTTGCGTTTTTTCATGATTCACGATGTTGAAGGAACCGAGCTGTATATGCACACACACATTCACCTTTGTGAATTGTTCTAGTTTAGAAGATTTGTCTAGTTAATGTAATTTTAAATTTTATGCCAAGTAAGTGCCTTGCATCAGAGAGAGAGAGGGAGATATATATATATATATATATATATATATATATATATATATATATATATATATATATATATATATATATATATATATATATATATATATATATATATATATATATATATATATATATATATAGAGAGAGAGAGAGAGAGAGAGAGAGAGAGAGAGTAGGATGCTTGCATGGCAGAGATGGCGGTATCGGACGTCACAAAGATAGATAGATAGATAGATAGATAGATAGATAGAGAGAGAGAGAGGGAGGGAGAGAGAGGAAAAAGGAAGAAAAAAGAAGAACGAAGTAGGGAAGAAGAAAGGAAAGAGAAGAAGAGAAAGAAAGAAGAGAGAAAGAAAGGAAGAAAGAAGGGAAAAAAAAGAAAGAAAGGAAGAAAGAAAAGAAAGAAAGAAAGAAAAAGAAAGAAAGAAAGAAAGAAAGAAAGAAAGAAGGAGAAAGAGAATCAAAGAAAGAGGGAAGAGAAGAAAGGAAAAAATGAAGAAAGAAAGGAAGAAAGTGAGAGAGAGAGAGAAGAGAAGAAGAAGAGAGAGAGAGAGAGGGGGAGAGAGAGAGAGAGAGAGAGAGAGAGAGAGAGAGAGAGAGAGAGAGAGAGAGAGAGAGAGAGAGTTTGAGAGAAATGGAATATCACTATTGAAGAGACCTTTTTTCGAAAATAGTGGAACATAGAATGATAGATTTATATGGAATCAGACAAATGATTGAAATATTGCAATTTGCAATGAGCTGGTAATTAAGGTTTTGTCGTTTAATTTTATTGCTTCATGTTATAATAAAACAATAAATTAGATTAAAAGGGCGAGTACAAACAATACGTATTGGTTTTATATCACAAGAAAAGTAAAAACTTTTGAACAAGAAGCATCAAGTTCATACCTACCACTCATAATTGTTGCTAACTTCCGATTTGAAACATCGAACAAAAGGAATTCAATTATGCCTTGGTACACACTATTGAGTTGGAGTTGTTGTTCTTGAATACACTATAACATACAAAGTATTATCACTACATAATGGTTAGAGTATAGGGCAAGGGCTCGATATATGTTTTCTATCAAGATTCACAAAGCTAATGATTTTTCCCCTCAGAGTGTCTTTTACTTTATCAAAAGTACTAATGATTTTCTTTGACTCCCCATGGTTCTTTTCTGTGGATCTCCTCTCCGGGTTGTGGTTGATGTTTTTCAGAGATATTATATGAAGTGAAGAGAAAGATTTGAAGATGCAACTGAAGCATTAGCCCCGTGGATTTTTTCTGTGGATCTTCTCTCCAGGTATTGATGTTGGAGGCTTATATGAGGTTGTTGCAACATTCGAAGGTTGCTACAAGATTTGGAGGCTACTACGAATTTGAAGTAAAGAGATCATTTGAAGTAAAGCTTTTGGAAGACCGAAGACCCAGTTTATAAAGTTTGAAGACTAAAACTGAAGAAAAGATATGTGGTGAAGAAAAGATCCATCCACAAAGTCCAAAGGCAAAGCTCGTGGGAATCTTCACGCACTGTACGGGGAATTCTATACTATATTACCTCATTCGCACTATAGCGGAGTGTCCATTTTGTGTTGTGTAGACCACACTGTCACGACATTTATTCTAAGTTGTATCGTTGATTTTGTATATTGATCATTGAATGTAAATTGTTGGACCATTATTATCTAGATCGCCCATTTATTCTTAGCATGGTATATTTCATTCTGCATCCACGGTGACTACTTCCCATGCGTGCGAGTTTTTCCTTTTATCTTCCAAGGGCATGGGCCTACGACATACGTCACAACCATCATACTAGGGGCGAGACACCCAGCGAGCAGATGCCGCTTGTTGGACAAGGGGGAGGATGCACCCAACAAGGCCTAATCCAACCCCATGCCACTCTCCCTTCCTTAGACCTTCCCTCAATCCCCAACAACGGTCCTAGAGTGTTGACACACATCACTACCTAAATATATCAATAAATCCCACTTGGGAGTGATGCGGTGAACAATATAGTTGGCACTCATGTATAAGGAAGTGCCAAGCTATGTGGAATCAATCCACAAAAAGAAGTAAACCCAAAGCTTTGCGGAAAGCTTCAAACTTCTCCTTATGCAGAGCCTTCGTAAAAAGGTTTGCAATGTTCTCCTGCATGGGCACATATGCCAAGCTGATCTCCCCAGTAGAGAGCCTCTCCCTGAAATAATGATAATGCATCTCAATGTGCTTAGTGCGAGCATGGAACACAGGGTTCCTCGCAACTGCCAATGCACTCTGACTATCCATGAAGATGGTGGTGGCAGAAGACTGACCAACACCCAAATCAGCGATAAGGCATCTAAGCCACACACACTCAACAATCGCTGTGAAAGCTGCCCTATACTCAGCCTCATAGCTAGAAGTGGCCACGGTAGGCTACTTCTTGCTCAACCAAGATATACATGAGCTGCCAAGCATGACACAAAAGCCACTAGTGGACACACGAGTGTTATAGCAACCAGCCCAATCATTGTTAGAAAAAGCATGCAAATCTAGTGGTAGTAATCCCTCCTTGGGATAAAACACTCCAAGTAGCTGGGTACCACTCAAGTGGCGAAAGATGTGCTTAACCACCTACCAATGCTTGATACCTAGGCCATGCATAAACCTGCTCATTTGTGAGATAGCAAACTGAATATCTGGCTGAGTAATGCATAAGTAAATCAAGCATCCAACAACCTTCTAATAGAGAACAACATCAAATGCATCTCTAGCATCATGAAGACGCAATCGTAAACTTGTCTCTATAGGAGTGGCAATGGTCTTACAACCTTCAAGGCCAAAATGCTCCAACAATATCTCAATATAGTTCATTTGACACAAAGCCATTCCACCATCAACTTGCATAAACTAAATGCCCAAATAGTGATGTAAATGCCCCAAATGTGACATCTCAAACGAGGGATGCAAATCAACATTAAAATCAGCAATATGCATGTCATGAGGACTAGTGAGCAGCATGTCATTAACATACACCAAAATGATCAAAAGCACATCATTAGCATGCTTAACATATAAGGTGCTTTTAGTTGGACTGTTCTCAAAACCATGTGCAATGAGATAGGCATGTATCTTTTCATACCAAGGACGTGGTGCTTGCTTTAAAATATAATGCCTTCTTTAACCTGCACACCTAATTTTCATGTCCTTTCTGCACAAAGCCAAGGGGCTGAAAAACATAAACTTCTTCATGCAAGCCCCCATTCAGAAATGTTGTTTTAATGTTCAACTAATGTACATTCCAACCATGATGAGATGCAAGTACACAAATGCTACAAAAAGTAGTCATTTGGCAAGTAGGTGGAAAGGTTTCATCAAAATCAATGCCTCTTTCATGCACATAACCCTTTGCAACAAGCTTAGCCTTATACCTATCAATTGTACCATGAGGTTTATGCTTCAGCTTGTATACCCACTTAGTGCCAATGGCCTTCTTGCTAGGAGGCAAGTTACATAAAGACTAGGTACCATTTTTCATAATAACGTCATATTCAGATTGCATTATATCCATCCAATGTTCAAAATTTTGTGCTTCATTAAACAAAACAGGTTTAGTCTCATCAGAGAGACTAGAGGCAGCCATAGCATAGCAATCTGATGCAAAAGAGGAACTATGAGAGCCTAAGTAAGCACGATATGATAGAGGTTCATCTAATTTGCTAGCACACAAAGTTTGCATCATGCATTTTGGCATAGTTTTTGTCTACTCAATATCAAAACTCTCATCAACAAGTGCATCATGTGAATCTACATAAGAAATGCAATGATCTACATCATCACATGAAACCTACAAAGGCTGCAAAGTTGCCCCATTAGGACCACCACTAGATTGTCCACCTATAAAAAGAGGCGGCAAAGTATCATACATGTCTTTGGAGCTAACAAATGTCTTCTTAATACATGAAAGCAATGGCTAAACAACCTCTTCCACAAAAACTATGAAGAGATGAATTTTTAGTTGATGAAGATGAAGTGGTGGTGCAAAAACTTTACACTACACTATCTAAATGGACTCTATTGATATGTGGTGGGGCCTTTTAGCTTGCCAAAGGATGTATTAGAAACCCTACATACCTTGGAAGATCACTCTCATAAAGTTGAATCAAAACAGATAAGTTGAAGTAGATTCAAGAGCCAAAAACTTGCTATTTATGTTCATACACCTATCCAAGGTTTTGAACAATTCTCTGGCCACAACAGCAATTAACTTAATTCCTTTTGGGGAACTCTTAGTAGCTTAGTAAGCTAATGAACAAGATGTATTTCAACAAAAATGATGGACTACACAAGGAGAAAGATGTTTAGCAAGTGGTAACATGACCTCGATTTTCCTAGGCTGTAACAGTACTCACAACCATACGCAAAAATAGGACACTATCTCTAGATTCAAGAATCCAATCCTTATGAACGCTTGTAGGCATATACCAAACAGTATGAGGAGTCTAACATGCTTTAAATCATTGACTATAGAGAAGTACAAACAGACAAACATATATGACAAAATGACTGTTCTAAGAGAGTGCTGACAAAGAAGTAGAAAATGAGGTGACACAGTTGACTTCAAATGATCATAGCTCACAACTGGAACATCCAATTGCAATGCAAATTTGAGGGCATTCAGTATACTAAAAGAGCTAACTTACCAAGTTAAATTATTTAAAAGGATGCACCAATCTCAGAGTAATTGTCTCTCCAATCTGACTACGAGAACTAAGAGATATGGTAGTGAACAATATACTTCACAAGAATATGCAAATATGAACTCAAATGATCATGAAAATGAAAGTATATTGATTGTAAAATACAATGGAGTTACTGATACACATGTGTGCCTTGAAACCACACCTTAATATGGCATAAAGCTCAGCTCATGGAGGTCTTTTTTCCACGACTAAAACTGCCATGTATTTATAGTTGATCTTGGGAGCCTAACTTCCTACAATCAATCTCCAATCTATTATTGATTGATTTGATCTTCCAACTACCTTCAATCACGAATTCGTGGCTTTTCTTTCCTTTTTTGATCAAGTGAACTCAACCACTTTAGATGCTTTCACTTTTACATCAAGAAAAGACTTCAAAAAGTTACAAGAGGTAGTTCACAAGTGAACTTTACATTGTCTTCACTTTAAGGGTTCTTCTATCACTTTGTGAGACTCAAGAAAATACTTAGGCTTGTCATAGACTTTTTGCAATAGCTCCCCCGCAAGACAAGTATGCTTGAGGTCTTCAATCTTCCAAGATTACCTGCAAACCAATCATGGCTTTGAATTTGCAAAGCTTTGTACCATCCAATGCTTTGGTTAGAATATCTGCACATTGTTGATGAGTGGACATATGATATTTTAATCTCCTTGCTCACAATCTTCTATCTTATATAGTGATAATGAACTTCAAGATGTTGAGTCCTTGCATGAAAAATTGGATAAGGAGCTAAGTGAATGGAGCTCATATTGTCAGCAAAAATATTTGGAGTTCGAATCTCCAAACCAAGATCTGTGAATAGTGTCTTCATCCACGTAGCTTCTTGAGTAGCTATGGCAAGACCTCTGTATTCAACTTTAGTAGAAGAGGGAGCAACTGTGGGTTGCTTCTTGGATGACCATGAAACAAGTTTTGAACCTGTAAAGGTAAGATAACCTGAGGTGCTCCTTCTGTCTTCCTTGGAGCTAGCCCAATCTGCATCATAGAACAATTTCAAACTTAAATCAGATACATAAGGGTAATATAGCCCCTCATTCATGGTCCCTTTGAGATATCTAAGTATCCTCTTGGCAGCCTCCATGTGAGGTTTCCTAGGTGTGTGCATAAATTGACTTAGCACACTCACACTATACCATATATCAACCCTTGTCAATGTGGCATAGTTCAAACTACCCACAAGGCTTTGATAACCTGTCACATCTTCTATGATTTCACCTTCATGTGAGCTCAATTTGTGATTAACCTCCATTGGAGTACTTGCAATCTTGCATCTTGAATTTTGCCAACATGTCTTTAATGTACTTTCTTTGAGTTTGTTAGGCCATGATGTGTTGATTCTACCTCTTCTCCAAGTTCTTACATTTTTTTCTTTACCTTTAGACTTCTACATTTGGATTTTTTCACACTGAGTTGCTCCATCATCTTCTGAGGTATCCTGCTCTTCAACTTTAGAAGAATTATTCTTAACAAGTTTTGGAAAATCTTCTTCAAGATCATAAGGTAGGTTGACCTTTCTACATGAATCTTCATACAAAGAACTATTCTCATCAAATACTACATCTCTTCTCACCAAGAATCCTTTGGTTGTTGGGTTGTATAATCTGTAGCCCTTTTGATTGTTGTCATATCCAATGAATACACACCTTTTTGCTTTGCGATCCATCTTGCCTCTAACCTGTGAAGGAACATGAGCAAAAGCAACATATCCAAAAACCTTACAATGATCCAAGCTTGGTCTTCTTCCATTCCAAGCCTCGTATGGTGTCATGCCATCAACTGATTTTGAAGGTAACCTATTAATCAAATAAGTGGCTGTGGATACAACCTCAACCCATAAGTAATTAGGTAAGTGCTTTTCATTTAGCATAGACCTTGGCGCTTCAACAATTGTCATATTTGTTCTTTCTACCACTCCATTTTGCTCAGGAGTGTACATTGTAGTGGTCTCTCTTTTGATTCCTCTTTCTTGAAGAAAGGAGTCGAATTCATGGGAGGATTACTCTCCCCCTCAATCTCACCTTAGCCCTTTTAGTGTTTTACCTGTTTGATTCTCCACAAGAGCCAAATATCTTTTGAAGCATGAAAAGACTTCATCTTTGTGTTTTATAAAGTATAATATAGTCCACCTACTGCAATCATCAATGAAGGAGACATAATACCTTTACCCAGATATTGAAGCATCCTTGCTAGGTCCCTATACATATGTATGAACCAATTCCAAGAGATCTCCATGCATATATCCTTTATTCATGAATGGTAACCTATGAGACTTTCCAAATTGACATGCACTACACTTATAAATCATGTGTTGTTTTGACAAGTTAGGGAGTCCAAGTACACTTTGGTCCCTGAAAATTTTCTTTAATGATCTTTCACCAATATGTGCTAACCTTTTGTGCCATACTTCCAATTCTGTGAATTTCTGACTACCATAGTTAAAGAAAGCAATGTTCGTAGTGTGTTGTAATTCAAATGTGAACAATCTACCTATCTTTTCACCTTTTGCAGTTCTCTTAAATCCTTGACTTGGATCTTCAACAAATGCTCCTAGTTTTGTGAACCTGACATGCAACCCTTTCTCTACTATCTGCCCGTTACTTATCAAATTCTTTGTAATGGTAGGGACATAGAGTACCTTACTAAGTAAGTTGATGTTTCCATCAGGTGCTTTGCCATTTCGTATATTCTCCACAAGGTGTCTTGTATCATCTCGTGTTTGTACCTCATGCTTGTTCCTTGGATCTTCTAAATCTGATATGAGGGCCACATTTCCTGCCACATGATTTAAACAACCTAAATCTATGTAGAAAACATGCTCATCAGATTTACCTTGTGGCATAGCCATATTCATGATTAGCTATGAGTCCTCTTGATTTGAGTCTTCTGTGTAGTTATTGTGGTTGTAATTGTTGTGGTAGCCATGGTAATTGTTGAACCTTCCTCTTTAGTAGCCATAACTTCCTCTATTGTAGCCTCTGCCTCTTTGATTCCTGGAATTCCTAAAGCAAGTTTTACTTGTATGATTAGTTAATCCACAAATGGAGCATGAATTAGAGTCTTGGGATCTCCCCCTACCTTGTCTTCCTCCTCTGCCTCTATGTTGAAGCTCAAGGTCAAGGACAAAGCATGGAAGTGCATCAAGGAAGTGGACACACAAGAAGAAGGAGCAAGTAGGGAGCTCCAAGAAGCACCTGTCAAATTTTCAGAAGAAATCCCTACAAAATTAGTGACTTTTATCACTAAAAACCATTGTAAATACCATTTTCCGTTTTTATAACTCCATTTTGTTCAAGCCGAGGAGTCCTCGAGCTTGAGGAGTATTAGAACTACCATCCTACCAATTTTCATAATTTTTAGACTCCGTTTGAGCCCCCAAATAAGCCCTGGAACCTATTTTTTAACTAGGCCGGACACTAGGTCTGGACAGGGCCAAAACCACTCAAAAACTATAAAAAGGGCTGGAGAGCTCATTTTTGAGGGTAGCTTGTTGTAGATTTCAGTTTTGTAAGAGAGCTCTTTGGTAATCGAAGCTTTCCATTGTTCCACTCTTTGCTCTTACCTTGTGCGCGTGTGCGTGTATGTGTGTGCATGCTTGTGTGCTTTCACTCACGCACTTGTGCCATCACTTGCTCGCGGTCTTCATACCGGTCCTCACGTCTCCACGGATTGACATTTATGAGGTGTATCTCCTCACGTTGGTACTCACCATTGTGCTAGAGTGACACCAAATTTGGCGCCATTGTCGGGGAGAGAGCTTGGAGGACGAGCGTGTGACAGTAAGACGTAGAGTAGCGACGCTGGAAGGTAAAAAATCACCATTTTCAGTTTAGTTTCTGAGTTTTTTCTTCTTCTTCATCTTCACCTTCATCATCATCTTCTTCCCTCTTCATATTCTCTGATTTTTTTCATTTTCACCTACATCTTCACCTCGTTTTTCACTTGCGGCTATGAGGAACAAGTGTGGAGGCTGTTCAGAGCAGAAACGCTGAAGAAACATTCTTGGAAAACCTCTCAACCTCCAAAAATTTGATTCAGTATCACGCGGGCTGAAGCGACCTGCGTCTGGTATCGCGACAGTGGTTGTGTGACTTTGGAGCTAGATTTTGCATCTACACTCTGATAGAAGTGACAAGGAGGAAATAAGGTACACATATCTGCAAAAATTTTTGAATTTGGGTGTCAAAATCTCCAAGTATCGTGTCCGGTTGAGTTGTGGTATCACGATACTAGAACTCCCGTGTATCGCGACACTTGTTGAGGTATCGTATCGTGCATGCCCCACTTGAGGTATCGCGATACCATTCTGGTATCGTATCGTCAAGTGTTGGTATCGCGATCGCGGTCGCCCCGGTGGTATCGTATCGTGGTCCACTTGGTATCGTATCGTGCCATCCTTGGTATCGTATCGTTGATCGTGCAGTATCGTATCGTCGGCCAAGTTGGTATCGTATCGCCTCTAATTTCAATATCGTATCGTTGACTGAGTGGTATCGTATCGCTTGCAAACTAGTATCGTATCGTCGGGTACTTATTTTGGTAACGCGATACCATTCTGGTATCGTGTCCTAAAGTTGGTATCGCGATCTTACCTTACCTAGCAGTATCGTATCGCCCACTTTCCCATGGGTATCGCGATACCATTCTGATGTCGTATCGCCCTGGCCCTCTGGTATCGTATCGTCGAAGTTTTAGTATCGTATCGCCTACTCCCCAAGGTAGTATCGCGACACTTGTTGAGGTATCGTATCGTGCATGCCCCACTTGAGGTATCGCGATACCATTTTGGTACCGTATCGTTAAGTGCTGGTATCGCGATCACGGTCGCCCCAGTGGTATCGTATCGTGCACCTTGAGGTATCGTATCGTGGACTATACTAGTATCGTATCGCGTCAAATTTTTGATATCGTATCGTGACCACTTTCAGTATCGTATCGCCTAAGAGAGCAGTATCGTATCGTGAGGTTGGTATCGCGATCGCAGTTATCCTAGTGGTATCGTATCGTCTAGGTGGTATCGTCTGAAGGGGTATCGTGTAAGACAAAGGTATCGTATCGTGGAAAATCTGGTATCGTATCGCCTGTTCTGAGTTCCCAGAGAGATCCTGTTTCCCTGTTTTAAACCCCAGAACCCTGAACTGGCATAACTTTCTCATACGAAATCCGTTTGCTGTGATTTTGGTTTTGTTGGAAAGCTTGTGGGGAGTACAACAAAAACATCGACTGGTTACGGTAAAAATAATACCAGGATTATTCGATAGGGTATTTTGAAGTTGACCCTCAGGAAAATTGGAAAACCAAGGTGTTCCAAAGGATTTTGAGCAATATAAGAGAACTTTGGGACTAGAAGCCAAGGCTTATGAACCTGAGATCTGGCAGACACTTAGGCAAGGATAGACAAAGCATTAGGTCATCTGAGGCTAGTGTCAACCATACAGCCAAGTCTTGGGCTCAACAGCTTAGTGGTTATCCTTACACACGAAGTTCAGAAACCAGTGACTCGGAAATGTCTTTTAGCATGGAAAGACCCACACGTAACTCAGGCACTGCCTGTTTACAGACACCAGAAGGTCCCTATAAGACCCAATTGGAGTATATCAGGACCAACCAATTAGGTGCTCGCATCTATGAGGATGGTCTAAGACGATCAGTGGTTCAACTCAAAAATCCTGACCAACCCTTTGGACTTGAACACCCAGTAGTCAAGTTTGAGGAGGGTGCTTACATTGATAAGGAAGGAACCATGTATGTGGTTACCGACTTACCAGATGGGACAGATGAGTTTGGAAATATCATCCCTGAGAATGAGATAGGAGACCTAGAGCAAGGAGACCTAGGAAGAGAACCCCAGACCCCTAGAGGTAAGTCAGTCCTAACCAGAGTGCTCACTCCAGAATGGATTCCTCAAGATAATAAAAGCATAGAACTATTCGTGAATAGAGAAACGGAGGAAGCTTTTTGGAGATTTAGGCCAGATCAACCCAGCCCAGTAGTCACCATCTATGAATTCAAGGATCCAGAGACACCAGGGAAAGTTGTCTATCTAGATCACACATCTCAAAAATTATTCTTGGTATCAGCTCATGATAGACATGCTTACACTTGGCAAGGTGAATCAATTTTCCCTCCACCAAGATCTAATGTTTCCCAGGGCCTCCAAGGAGCCGGATCATCTAAGGCTCATGAAACCCAGAGGGAAAGAACTAGAGAGAGACCGGAGGTAAGCTTTGCAGACACTGTAGGCAGAGACAGATCAGGATATGGAACGGAAAGACCTGAAAGGGAGAGACATAGAGTGTATAGGCATCAAAGAGACGATCATGATTTCCCATTGCCTAGACCACGAGAGCACTCAAGAACCCTTAGACCCTCTCAAGTGGTTAAGACAATGAAGAACTACTTTGATGGATTTGGAGATCCTTATGATCATGTGGCGGAGTTCAAACAAGTGCTAAGAGCTGAACAGGTTGAGGACTTATTCACCCAGTTTGAGGCATTTGGTTTGACTCTTAAGGGTACTGCCTTAGCTTGGTTTCAACCTCTAAACAGTCGCAACTATAGAGAGATAGGTCAGCTGCTAGAAGAATTCATTGTGGAATTTTCCAAGAGTGGTATCAGGCATAACACATCATCCTTGATCCACAGCTTCAAGCAGACACCCCAAGAAACAGTGTGACTCGCAGAAAGAAGATTTAGACAGTACTTGGAAAGATGCCCTGTACCAGAATTACCCACATCAGCTAAACAGGTGGCACTGTTTTTAGATGGCCTGTTGAGCACAAAATTAAGGTCATATGTATACTTGAAAGAGCCTAGATCCATAGAAGAGTGTATACGGATGTGCATTGACATAGAAGACAACTTGGGTGAGGAGTTAGGACTATCCAAACTCTATAAGGACTCTGATAGTTCTACAAGTCATACCTCTAAAACCTCCACTGAGATAGATGAGATAACTGAGCAAGTGGCCAAAAAGCTAGGAGTCCAAAATAGACAAATGCCAAGGGTCACCTCAGTGAAGCAATGTTATACGTGTGGAGGAGATCACATGGCTAATGTCTGCCCAATGATGACTCAACCCCAAGGAAACCCTAATGCTCTATATTGCACCATTGAGAGGAAATATACAAATCATACGACCCAAGATTGTCCCTATAACAGGCAGGCTATTAAACAAAATTATCAACAACCTTACCAACAGGGTAGGTATCAGAATCAGTACCAACAGCCATATTATAGGCCACAACAATATCAACCGCAATACCAGCAGCAATATCAAGCACCATATAGGCCACAACCTGTCCTAGGAAACCAACCGCCAGCTCCTGCCAATGTGATCCCAGTTAAATATACGATGGCGGAGGAGAACCATAATAGAGCATTAGTGCCACTAACCCCATTGATACCAGAAAATGATTTTCACGCTCATGGTTCAGACTACGTCCATGAAGATAGTCCACATGCTTACTATATAGAGTCACCTGAGCAAAGTGAGATTTCTCAGTGCCAATATGAGACACCACCTATGGAACAAAATTGGGAGCCAGAATACTCCAATGTCATGTATACGAATCCAAACCCAAGGCCCCAATTGAGACAAGTAAGACCACAGGCCCCTAGAGGACCATGCTTTAGATGCCAGGGCGACCATTTCATTCGTGAATGTCCCCACCAACTAGCTCTGGGACAAGGGCAAAACATTATGATACAAGGATTTTGTCCTGAGTGCGGCAAGGAACATCTTCCTAGAGAGTGTCCCAGGAATCCCTCTAGTGCACCCAAGGTCACACCCATCAACGTGGTAGGCTTAGTGGCAGATTCAAGTTCAAGTAGCAGTAATGTGGCCCCTGTACAGGCAGTTACTAGGGCACAGGCTGCACAACAAGCAAAACCATCTGAGCAGTCGGAGTCAAGTGAGGCAGGAGAACCTAGCAAGAGGAAACCAAGAACATGGAAGGATACCAGAGAGAAGGCTAATCGCAAGTGGAACAAAAAGCTATCCGAGCTAGAAGAAAGCCTAAGGGATACCAAAACAAAAATAGAAGACATTGCATCTTAAAACCTGCATGCTGAAGCTCCATCAACTTCGCCTCATTCCACCCCACCGCCCATTGTAAATAACCCACAACCAGGGTCTGTTCTTGCAGATCCAACCCCAGAAGGCTTGGACATGATGTTGAAGGCCTACCAGGCTCGTCTTCAAGAAGGGCCAACAGCTGCAAACCTAGACAAGAGTTACCCTAGAGCAGACTTAGAGATTGAACGGATGAAAATGTGCATGAAAATGGTAGAACAAGCTCAAGCTATACTTGAGACTAGTCAAAAGTTCAATCAGACAAACTCTATCAAACCAGATTTGCATTTCCAAGGCTTACTAGAAAGATTAGAGCAGTTGGTAAACAAACCACAAGTTTCTTTACCTCCACAGGCTCAACCAGTTATTGAAAGAGGAAGCTCACCACCAATGGGAGCTTATGTTCCTAATTCCACGGATGTTGGAATGCCTCCTTCAATTCAACAGTACTCTCAAGAGTTCTTGCGGGAAATACAGGAAGAGAAATGGGCCAAGGAGAAGGGTAATTCCCCTCCTATTCCTGAGATTGATGATCTTCATGATCAATTTCCCCAAGACATTCCGTCTATCTATGGAGACCAAGCAGAGCAACAAGAAGATGAAAGATTAGATTTTGAATCTAATTCTTTACAAGAGTTGCCTCATTTCACAGGCCCATGGGAATCTGAATCTATCCAGATCAGAGCTCCCACAATATTGGTAAGAAATGAAGACTCAGTGATTCCAAGAAACACTGATGTTGTGAAGAACACTAAGGTTCAATGTCATCTCACTGTGGAAGAGCTGCTCAAAGCAAAACCTGAGCTCTGGAATCATGTGAAGGATCAGGTTCCAGAACTTGAATCCAATATGCCAAAAGTAGGCTCTAAGCAAAAAGTTCCAGAGATACCTCTCGACAAGATAGGAGATATGAGCGAAGGTGAAGAAGGTAACACTTATCTTCCAATCACCTATCAAGGTTACACAACCAAAGCAATCGTAGATTCAGGTGCCGGTGTTGCTATTGCAACCACCTCCTTGTGGAAGCGATGGGGCAAACCCACATTAAGACCAACTAGAACGAAGCTTCAAATGGCAGATGGTCATTTTGAAAGACCTCTAGGATTGCTTGAGGGGATAACTCTAACCACTTGTGGTGTAGAGTTTGAACATACATTTGCTATATGTGACTTTGAAAAAAATAATGTCTACGAGATGATCCTAGGAAGACCCTTCCTACGACAATTGCAAATAGTACAGGATTGGGGAACCAACTCCTTGTACTTACAGCACTTAGGGGTCACCACCAAGGTCAATTTGAAGGATTACACCTTCAGAGATGTACCACCCCTACAGTGGAATCCTATCCACAAAGCGAAAGAAGATTCTATCTCCGTGCATTCTGGAAGTTCACCTGATCCATCATGGCTGCATGAAGATACTCACTTGTGGATGTGCAAAGTCGCAGAGGAAGAGGAAAAGCGCCTAAAAGCGAGAGAAGAAGGAACTCCCCCAGGAGATAGACCAATAAAAGACCCAGCCTATACACCGATGATATTTCCAAATGAGGAATTTGAGCCTCATGGTTGGGCAGAAATCTTAGCTACCATGGACATAGCGGTCAATGAAGAACAATGGACACCTCATTGTGATGAGGAGGGTTATGATATTTCAGTGTTCATGTGTCAGCCCCTGTTGGAAGAGTGTGATCCTAGTGAGTTCATAGAAGAAGAAGAGAATGACGATGATCTAGAATCCATTGTGATGGATACCTACTTTGACTCAGAGGAACACTATTTAGAAGACATAGGAGTGTTAACCCAAAAAGAAGAAGAACCCCTCACGAGTATTAAAACGATAAATTCAAAGGAAGGAAGTGAAGGAGGTCAAAAGAAAAAGAAAAGAAAAGCGGTGAAACAAGAAGAGGAAGAATCATTGTTTGAAGTACCAGAAAATTTCAAGAAATATGAAGTGGAAGACCGAAAAATTTTGGTACGAATGCCTAAGAGAGAGGCCATTATAGGAGAAGCATATGACAATAAAGAAAAGACCAAAAAAATTGTAGTGACCATTGAAGGGAACGAAGAACGATGTACGTACATAGGAGATGACCTAAGTGCAAAAGAAGAAGCAGAGCTTGTAGCTCTATTAAGGGAATATAGGGATGTATTCGCATGGCACTATAGAGACTTGAAAGGAGTAGATCCAAAGATTTGCTCTCATACGATTCCGATGACCACTGATGCCAAGCCCACTAAACAAAAGCCCTACACATATAATGACAATTATGCAGCCAAAATAAAGGAGGAAATTGACAGGCTGATCGAAGCTGGATTCATCTATGAGATTGAGCACACTGAATGGGTGTCCCCCATTGTGGTGGTGCCCAAGAAGAATGGGAAATTGCGAGTGTGCATTAACCTTAAAAAAGTTAACGCCGCTACGATCAGAGATAGTTATCCACTTCCAATCACCGAACATCTTTTGGAGCGTGTTGCAGGCAACGAAGTTTATAGCTTCCTTGATGGATTTTCAGGTTACAACCAAGTAGCCATTGCCCCCGAAGATCAACACAAAACGGCCTTTGCCACAGAATGGGGAATTTTTGCATTTCGTGTGATGCCATTTGGGCTCACCAACGCACCTGCAACATTCCAAAGGCTCATGTGTCATGTCTTCAAAGAGTTCTTGCGGAAGAGCTTAGAAGTATATGTGGATGATTTATGTGCTCATTCCCAACAAAGAAGATACCACATCCCTGAGCTCCGACAAATCTTCAACAAGTGTAGAGATTATCGAGTGTGTCTGAACCCAGAGAAGTGTGTGTTCATGGTGCGACAAGGTAAGATCTTAGGTCACATTGTTTCTAAGAATGGAATTTCAACAGATGAAGACAAGGTAAGAGCGATAGCAGAGTTGCCAAGACCAAGGAATGTTAAAGAGGTACAAGCCTTTATGGGTCATTGTGGATATTACCGTAGGTTTATCCACATGTATGCCATCATAGCTAAACCTCTTTATGGGTTGTTAACAAATTTTGAGTGGAACGAGGAATGCGAGAATTCCTTCAACGAGCTGAAAAGACGTTTGTGCACAGCACCAATATTGACTACTCCGGATTGGAGCAAACCCTTTCATGTCCATGTAGATGCCTCCAATCATGCAATTGGATGTGTGCTAGCACAACCCACAGGTGAAGGAAACCTAGATTCACCGATAGCATATGCTAGTAGGCAATTAAATGCAGCTGAACGAAATTATACCACAACAGAGAGAGAAGGCTTAGGCATGGTATACGCTGTGAAAAAGTTTAGACACTATTTATTGGCCAATAAGTTCAAGTTTTTCACTGATCATCAAGCTTTACTATATTTGGTCAATAAACCTTGCAATACAGGCCGCTTAGTAAGATGGTTCCTCTTACTAATGGAATACGACTTTGAAGTTGTTGTCAGGAAAGGTAGAACCCATCTTAGGGCAGACCATCTTTCTCGTATCACTTCAGGAGAGCCACCGCAAGGAGTGTCTGATGAACTGCCCGATGCTTATCTGTTCAATTTAGAAGTTGTTCCTAAATGGGCAAATAAGTTGGTGCCAGTCCTAACCTTCGGGCCTGCAAATAAAAATGTGAAAACAAGCAAAGAAGAAATTGTAAAAATCACAAAAGTATCAAATATTGGCCGGAAGTATGTACAAGCAAGATACCGAGGGCGTATTAGCCTGTTGTGTTGAGGACGACGAACATACTAGTTGGATGCAACAAGCCCATGAGGGACTGCTAGGAAATCACTACTCTAAACAACGAACATTGCAGAATCTAAAACGTTTAGGAGTGTATTGGCCTAGCATGGACAAAGAAATACAAGAGTGGATCTAGAATTGTCCAGTGTGCCAGAGGAGACCCCCAGTGGAGCATGCCACTCTTTACCACGTGTCATTAATCCCAGATTGGAGTGCTCCATTGGTTGCGTTCATGAGATCGGGAACATTACCCAATCAGGCTAGTCTTGCAGGAAAACGGAGCATGGAGCAAGAGGCTCAAGACTATGCCTTAGTAGGAGACAACCTATATCGAAGAGGCAAGGATGGTTACCTAAGACTGTGCGTTCATGAATCAGACTATTTGAAAGTCTTAAAAACTGCACACAGCGGTGCTGCAGGTGGACACTTTGGGCCTGACAGAGTAATTAAGACCATTCTATTCTCAGGACTTTGGTGGCCCACTCTTCATATGGATGCACATACTTATGTGAAGAAATGTGACACATGCCAACGTGCCCAATATCCGATAAGAAAAGATGAAATGCCCTTGAGGCCCATGATGGGAGGACGCGCATTCTCGAAGTGGGGCATAGACTTTGTTGGTCCTATTAACCCCCCAGCTAGAAACTCCCATGCAAAATACATTTTTGTAGCCACAGATTACCTTACAAAGTGGGTGGAAGTAAAAGCCACGACAAAGAATGATGCTCAAACGACGGCTAAGTTCTTATTCGAAAATGTGTTCACTAGATATGGGTTACCAATAGAGTTGGTTAGTGATAGAGGTACGCACTTCTTGAATGAGGTCATTGAAAATCTCCTTCAAGAATTCATGGTGATACATAAGAAGTCTGCCCCCTATCACCCACAAGCTAATGGACAAGCCGAGAGCACGAATAAGATCCTATGTAACGTATTGACGAAACTTGTAAATAATAAGCGCTCTGATTGGGACAAACAACTTCATCATGTTGTTTGGGCATACCGAGTTGCCTACAAAACGGTACTCAATGCTACCCCATTTCAGATGGTCTTTGGACAGAATGCCGTGCTACCATTGGACTTCCTAATCCCAGCCTTGAAAGTAGCACAAGAGTACGAGTGGAATGGACATGAGTTGTCTTCTAGGATCTTTGATCTAGAACGCTTAGGTGAGACGAGGCTACGGGCAGCAGCAGGCATTTATGCTGCAAAGAAAAGGCAAAAGGCATACTTTGATGCCCATGTAAAGGATAAAGGATTGAAGGAAGGAGATCTAGTGCTGGTTTATACGCTAAAGCAACATGCCCGCAAATTGGAGAAACGAGGATATGGACCCATGATCATTAATAGACTCTCCACTAGCGGTGCAGTTCAATTGGCCACTTTAGAAGGTGATATCCTACCAAACTATATTAGTGGATGCCGAGTCAAGTTATATCAAGAACCTCTTACAGAGGAAATGCTCATGAGACTCAACATTGCTAAGAAGCGAAAAGAAGAAGAGTTAAGGGTTAGAGAAGAAGCACAAGCAGAGGCTAGAGAGCGCATCAGAAGAAATAAGTTACGACTGCTAGGCCTAGATGTCAACACAAAAGCTCAAAAATATCACATGGACATGTGCCAAAAATCGGGCATAACTACTTCTCGAATAATTGATCGACGGTCCTTTGTGACTATAGAGGTAGGACAAGGAAAGAGTGTAAGGACTATGAGAGCATTGGTTGACTCAGGAGCAGCAATTAGTGCAGTTAGACTTTCATACTGCCAAGACCTGCAATTGAACATCGAGCCCATAGAAGCCTATCTCATAGGATTAGGAGGCGTGGAAACACCCTGTTTGGGCGAGGTGGAACTTCCCATCTACCTTCAAGATGTTCCAATAAAAGTCAAAATGCTAGTGTGTCATGATGAGGACCTCACAGAACCACTTGTCTTGGGTCAAGATTGGATTTACGACCATGCTGTCAACTTGAACCTAAGAAGTCAACTTCTTCAAGTTTGGGTATATGATCAATGCATTACATTAGAATTGGAGAATCGCATGTCCACTGAAACTGACACCACACACTCTCTTTGTTCCTCTAAGGCTAATCTTCTCGGACAAGATGTTGTAGATGTCAAAAGCTCTATGATCCAGACGGACGCAATCACGGAAGGACAGTCGCAAAGGCAAGATGAACCGTCTTCTTGTTTTTTAAAGAGCAAAGCATCCACAGGAGCTCAACCTCAGAAGCAAGCAAAACAGTGCAAGACAGCCAGTCTATCAAATAGACAAAGAGCCCTCAGGAAGAAAGAAGTGTTGGGCATGACACAGATCTGGGTAAAGAAAGGCGTACAACCATCGATGTTGCCTCAAGGTCTCCCACCCAACCAGATCGACCATGACTACAGAAGGACCAAGCACCTACGACAGGGTCAAGCACGAAGAATCCATCAAATTTGGGTACCAAAGCTATCAATGAAGGCCGACCACAATCAGGTACAAATTTGGGTGCCTAAAAAATTAGCTACAGCTCAACAAGGGCGATTACAGATGTGGGTACCCAAGAAGCTCTTACACGTACAAAGACCTATGCTCCCCACCATGCGAAAGGCCTCAACAAAGAAGCCAAGGAAAGCAAAGGATAAGAACAGAGCACAAAGACCAAAAGAAGCTAAACTCAACCCTTCTACAAAAAAAGGTAGGCACTCACGAAGGATATGGGTTTGGAAGCCAAAAGCACAGGCAACATCCACAGAACCAAGGGGCCAACCACACTGGATACCAAAGTTTGGACAACATCCAAAGAGGAACTGGCCTGAGGTAATCTCTACAGGGCCAAATATTATTCGGAAATGGGTTCCCATTAGGAGGATTACATCATTTCGAGATCCAATCGGCACCTCCAAACAAAGAATGCATCAACTATGCGAGTAACAACAAAAGCTCGACGTGCAGCAACCATGTGCCTTTGGCATAACCTTGTCTTTTGCACCATTCAGGTCATGCATCTCCAAAGTATGCATCAATATAGGGCCACCTTACATGGCCGTGCATCGACACAATTGAAAAATCCCAGGCACATGAGACACAAAGTTTCACATGCAAAATATGTTATTGATACTAATATCTTTCTTCTTGGTTGATGCCATTGTTCCAAAAAAAAAAAAAAAAAAAAAAGTGTGGGATGCACTTGAAGCCTTCTTTGCTTCAAGTACTAAAGCTAGGAAGCATCAACTATGGTTGGATTTCACAACTCTCAAGAAGGCTCCCAAACAAAATGTGACTGATTTTGTCACAAAGCTCAAGGACATAGCAGATCAGTTGGGAAGCATTGGAGAGGTAATAGATGAAGAGCAAATTGTAAGGTAGGTCATCAATGGCTTGAAGGCAGATGACAAGTGGGAAGCATTCACCATAGCTATGGATTTGTACATGGACATGCATGTACCTCGTTTCAATACACTCATTGGACAACTAATTACTCAAGAGGCAAAGCGTGTACCTGAGCCACGAAGACTCAAGGACTTGTGCCAATGAGACTGTACCTCGATTGCCACACAAGTGCATATAGTGGGAAATCAACACACATTCAAAATATCAATCCGATCAAACGACCTAACCAAGTGTATGATGACTTGTGCACACATGATGGAAAATGAAGTGGCTAAGCTAGCATGCATGAGAAAAGGCTAATCCACCTCTCAAACTCACTGAAATCCTGAAAGTGTTTGCCGCGATACCTCTTACAACAGTTTTCAGTAATTCGAGGATTTCTCCCAGCTCAAAACTCCGAATATAGTCAATAGGGTACTCGTTTCGAAGCTCTCGACGAGACGCATCTACTGAAAGTGGTTTCACTCGATTCTAAAAACTTTGCTTCAAGTTATGACCAAAATAGTGAATGGCGGAAAACACCCACACTCACACCACAACTCCTACAAGCTCACACACACACACTACAGTAGTTCAAAAACAGTGGGGAGGGGTAGACAACAGTCCTACACACACATTCCAAGCATTACACACATATACAAGATCAAAGAGAAGATAGAAATCTGCAGGAAAGAGGCAAATTCGAAAATCTGAAGAGCTCCTTCTTCACAATGGCAAAAAAAAAAGTCTCTGCAAAGAGTCACAAAGTGACTTATATACATGTGCCCTAAGTTTGGTCCTTTCACACAAGAGACCGGCACTTTATTCACTAAAAGACTAATCTCCTACTATTTTACAAGGGATATTTTACAACAACTTGGGATTATGCAACTAGAGGACTCCTCTAGTGCATTTACATGGCTTGAGGGAATTCTTGAAGACCTCGAAGAAGAAAAAATATGCCCATCATTTTGAAAATTTTGGGGCTCTCCTCTTATGCTCCTTTACTCTGCAACACTCTCCCCCTCTTTGTCTCTGTCGTCCCTTGACAGGCTTTACCTCTTGTTTGTCTTGATCCGCACGCGCATCCTTTGGTCAATTTTGCCTAGTTCTTGATCTTGCATTACGTTTTAGAGGCGCTCTGATTTGTCCTCGTTTCACATATCGGACCTGGTTGCATTACTCAAAGCCTGTTAATTTGGTTTGCCACGCACGCCATCAGTGCACATATGATGATGTAGCTCGTAAGCCTTGATCTTAATCTTCTGTAACTCAAGAGGTTGAAGCACCCTCATATGGAATACTTGTTGGTCCTGATTCCTCCCTTCGGCTGCGTGCTTTTCTCCTTGGTGTGTGCGCCCCTGCGGGGCTCTGTGCAGAGATGGGTGATGCGCCCCTGCGGGGTTTCTTGCAGGGACTTGTTCTTGTCATCTTTATTTCTATTGAGCCGTTCTAGACTTTGATTTTCTTCTTCTTTTCTTTTTGCTTGATTGTCCCGCTACACGTCCCTCCTCCTGAACTCTGTCGTCCTCGACAGGCTTTTTGTGGCGACGTGTGTATGTTTGTATGGCTTGTTGCTCTCTTTGATTTAGCAGATTAGCGTGACATAGCATGAACTCCTTCCATTGCTGTGACTTCACTCCGTTGTCGTCGAGATTTTCTCTCCTCTCTCACTTGTGAAGGCCTACGAAAAACATATTTGGTGAAGGTAGCCGGAATTCCCCGAGAAGTCCAGGATGCATCAAGGATGTCAAAGCATACAAAGTTTCAAAGAAATCAAGAAAGTCCATGGTAGCGGTCAAAGCTGGTCAAAGTTTGTCAAAGTTGGGAAATTAGGGTAAAAAATTCATTGTCACCAAATTAGATGAAAATTCATATACTTGTAAAGATTGTCAAAGGCAGTCTATAGCCCAAATTTCAGCAGAAAATGGATTTTGTAGCACATTGATATGCTATGTTCATTTTGTAAAAATGTAGTTTTTCTAGTTTGACCCTACAGATTCTTGTATAGAAATTTATGTTAGCCGTATGGTTTGGCATGTATAAAGATCATATGTGGTTACATATTTGTACAAATTTTCAAGGCTATCAGAGCTTCCTAGACACCTTAATGCCACCTTGTAAGCTTCAAAATTTAGTCAAACTTGTACAAGGGAGATTCAGATGGGAGTTTTTTCTGCATATTCCTGAAGGAGATCTTTGGAAACATAGTCCTACAAAGTTTCATCTTCATCAAAGCCTATTTGGAGGGTCAAAGAGCACAAAGTCCAGTTTTCAGGATCACTGCAGTTTTCTAGTTTAAGCAAGTTGAACGGTTGAAGGGCCACCACATGGCGAAAGCTGATTGAGCCATGTTGTACGATCAAGATGAGCTCATATTCAAGGGTGGAGATGCACTTATGCTTAAAGCAAGGAGGATCCACGAGTTTTTCCATAAAAGAAGACTTTTTTTACAATCAAAGATCAATAATGCAGTGTTTCTCCAAAAATAGTGGCTTATCTTATCCGAATTGATGTCAGCACTGATCCGACGGTCCAGATCATCCCCAGATCCAATGGTGGAGAATAAGGGCACCTAAATTTCACTCCTTTACACTAGATTTGATAGAAAGAACAATTCCAAGCCATTGATTTGATTAATCAAATGGTTGTAATCAAAAGTAGTGATCCTAGAGTTGAGAGTTGATTTCTCTGGATCCAAGGGCCCAAATTCATTCAAAAAACTATATAAACCCCCCTCCAAACTCCTAGAGCATCATTGTTAGGCATCCATAGGGCTCATGCTAGCTTACGGTTTCCTTTAGACGATCACCCTCGGTTGAGCGAGTGAGGATCCAAGGTGAGCTAGTATGAGTATAGAACCTAGTTTCAAATTTAAGTTAGAACTCAATCTAGGATAGGCTCTTGAAACCAGCATCTCTATCTTGACTCACCCTCGGTGGAGCGTGTGAGTGAGTTAGAGCTGATTTTAATGAGTCTTAGACTTCTTTAGTTAGACGTTACGAGCCTAGAGAGACATAGGGTCACTGGAGTGGAACTCACCTTCTTACGTGTGACATTCGGTTGAACTGTCATGGTTTGAGGGTCGGAACCACCTTTGATCAGTAGACTGCTTAGCATGACGTACCACGACGATCTTTTACATGTAACTTAATTCAAATTCTTTTAATTCATGTCACTTGTCACTTGTCTCTTGTCACCTCTCTCAGTCTCTTAAGTATTTTTACATGTCTTCTATTTCTTCTATGTGTGAGAAGGCTCCGCAGTATTGCGTTGAACTAGTGAGGATGTTTCTTTGAGCTTGTGAGTAAAATCCATCATCATAATTCACTTGCATGCATATAATCCATACAAATCCATACATATTTATTAGTTTCTGAAAGTGTATAAGAAGCTCCAATATTGGACCATTCTTCCTTTCGAAACTGATTTATGTGTAAGGATTCCATCTATTCTCGTCATGCATACATATCATCCAAAGAAGGCTATACATATGGATTAGAATTAGGAAGTGTTTAAGAAGCTCCTCCAATGGACCATTCTTCCTTCCAAATTTGATTCGTGTGTATGGTTCTCTTTGATTCTTATCATTCATGTCATCAATCTAACTTGCACACCTACATTCCCATTCCCATAATTATTTCAACATCTCTCTCTTCTCCATAGTCAACATTAATTTCACCTTCACATCTTTAAACCTTCCAACATTCATTAGCTTCATACACCCTGTGTGTGCCACGACCGGACCCGATCCACCCGGATTGCGATCACCTCCACATTTGAACCTGACGTGAAACGCTTCGTGGTATTTGCTTCTGATCTTGTTGGGAGGTTGTGATCCATATCCTTTGTTTCATATTTGTCATTCTCATCATATCATCATCATCATTCTTGAGTGTTGCACTGGATTTCTCACAGTATCGTGCACATCTTCGTCGCGAAGTAAACACATTTGTGAGAGATCTAGAGCATCGTGCATCACTTGCTTATTCACATAAGATGGAGGAAGGATTCAAATCCCTTATTGTTGAGAAACAAGGCCAAAGAATAGTCTCTTCTATGTTGAGAGAGAAGGGAAAATTCAATGGCATCAACATCACAAGCTACTTAGATTTGTTTGAAGAGCAAGCTATGATTTTTGTTCTTCCTGAAGATCTTTTGATATCATTCTTTGAACGAATTGTTGATAGCTCTATCATAAACCGTGTCACTCAATATGATAGTCTTCCTTGGAGTGATTTTAGAAAGGAGATGCTCAAGAATTCTATCTTGAAGATTATAGCCAACATAATCGAGATGGATTCTTACGATGGATCAATTCTCCAAAGCCTAGTAGCTCTATTACTCACTTACAAAATGAGTATATTAGACGCTATGAGCAACTTCCTGATGAGGATAAGATAACTTTGGAACCTGATCTTGTGATCAATTTTCTTAAGCTTCTTCATCCTGAAACTCGTAGGGAAGTTGAACGGCGATTAGAAGAACCAGATAAGCGCTATGGTCTTACTGACAATTGGCAAAAAGTGCGTAAAGTAGTAGAGGCTGTAGCCCATAGACATCAAAGACAATCCATGCTTTATGAGCAAACTAGTCTTCCTCAAGCTAGCCTTCCACAAACTAAGGAGCAAGTTAGAGAACAATCCCATGCTATGCTTTTTGACTCTACTCCTATTCCTCAAATGATGGAGCCTACTCAAGGTTTTAAAGTAGAGCCAAATAAAAGTGTAGTTGAACAATCTCAAGTGGATATTCTCACTAAGCAAATGGAAAGTCTTATTGCTACACAATCCAATTTGGCCAAGACTATAGATGCTTTACAATCTAGTTACACCAAAACTTTCCAAAATCAAATGAGCCCAATGTCTTTTCAAGAGCTTAATCAACATGTTATAGCTACCAATCAAAATCCACAAGTAGCTCCTACTCAAGCATATCAAGTTCCGCCAATGCATAATCCCTCAATGCAAAATCCTCATCCTCATGTGCAAAATCCTCAAATGTATCAAAACATGTATCCTCAAGCTTCTCAAATAGCTTTTCAAAATCCTCAAAATCAGAATTTTCAAAATCATCAACCGTATAATATGGAAGCTCCTCTTGCACTTCAAGTACCACATGTTGCTCCCCAAGCTCCTCAAATACATCAATTTCCTTATCAAAATCCTAATTATCCTGTTCAAGCAATACCATATCAACAAAATCCTCAATTTCAAAATTTCCCACCACAAGTTAATCAAAATCCTCAAAATCCAAATGGTTTTGTGCGTGGCCCTCGTAGGTGTCCTTGGTGTGATTCGTTAGAGCACTTTTTGAGAGATTGCGAACTATTGAAGGATGCTAAGGAGCAACGACTAGTAATAGACATAGACAAGAAAATCTGTGACTATCGATCTAGGCTACCTTTGCAAGGAAATTATGGTAAGGGAGGCATGAAAAAACACTATGAAAATATAACCATAACGGATGTAGGAACTAGAGGAGTGAAACTAGAAGCTCTTGATGAACAAGTGGAATCAAGTAAACCCACAAAGGAAGGTGATTTTTCCATAGAGGCTTTAGTAAGAGCACGAGATGAGATTAGGAGAATAACAGCTTGGGAATCACCAATAGAAGATCAATCTCTTATTTCTCACATATCCAATGTAGAAGAAAAACGAAAAATATAAAGAGAGATGGTGGATGCAATCCAAAGATGAGTAGGTGCCGCTACAACCAGCTTCACACCAGCCAACTGAGACTTTAGAGTTGATTAGTAGACCCTTTGAGCTTCCTAAATCCACCAAAATATCAGCCAAGTACTTTGGAACATGTATCCCAAAAGTTTAAGTCAAGACCGACAAGTTGCGAAATGACTAGCTCCCAAAACTTGCTATTTTTGGACATACACCTGCTGGAAAAAATGAACAGTGCTCTCAACCTGGAAGGAATTAGAAAAATTCCTTTTGGGCATAGCAAATAGACTTAGCAAGCTTCCTATTGCAAGTTAAAACACTTCAAACGATGGACTGAGCATTGAGAACAAGTTTCATCAAGTTCTGGAACATTCCCACAATTCTCGGGGCTCTGCAGAGATAGACCAGTAAGCAGTAAAATGCAGATATCTCCAAAAGTATAAATCCAATGACCTTGAAAATTTATAGGTAGAAACTAGACAGTGAGAGCTATCCAACGCACTTTAAAACACTGAAAAATGTTCAGTAAAACTCGAGATATGACCTTCTGAAGGTACTGCTCTGAGTGAGTATAGCAGAGAACAAAACAGAGAGGTAGATGATAATAAATGTATAGATTCACATATGATTACAACCACATTGGCAATGAATCTTTGCACAATGGGAGTAGAATGATAGAGCTATGGAGTAAGCTCTTCAATCTCTACAAAATGACATCAAGTGGTCACGTACAAGGCTTGCTAATCGCCTCTTCCTTCTTGCTCCTTTTATAGCTATTCTTGGAGGGAGTTTTGAATTCGAATTCGAATGGCTCCACCTAAAAGTGATCCCCAAAGTTAGGAGAGATTCCCTCAGCTCAAAAATTCGTGATTTTGGTAGTTGGAGTCACGAATTTGCTTTTACATCATGGATGAGGTAAGCCATCCTTTTACTTTTTTCTTTTTCCATTTACAAGAGATAAAATGTACTCTTTTACAAGAGGTGTTCACATGACTACTCATGTGACTTACAAATGAGGATAATATCAAGCATATCAAGCATGTAGGCTTGGGCAAAATGCACCAACAAAAAAGAGATGAAGCTGAGCCTAGTGAAAGAAGAGTGACACGAAAACAAACCTCAGAGGGAATAGAAACAATCATAGAGCAGGGAGAAACATCACAATCCAAAGATAAAAAACAAGAATCAGAACCCAATGAACAAAAACAAGAGGAGAAACAAAAAGGGAAGAAGACAAAGCAAAGAAAAACAGAACCAAAGCCTTTAGATAAACCAGAACAATCAAAACAAACTAAAGACCAAACACGAGAACATGAACAAAAACAAGATCCTGAGCAAAAACAAAAGAAACCAAAGAGAAAACCTAAAGCTATCTTGATTTCAGAAATTGAGAAAAAAATAGATCCTATGGAAATTTTAGATGACATTTTGCTTAAGAGTCAAGTGACTATGTCTTTAGAACAAGTTTTCTCTATTGCAAAGCCTGTTTTTAAAGATAACTTTATCGGCCTAATTAAAAGGAAGAGGTTTCCGCTTAATTTAGATACTGAGATGCAAGATTCTCTAGATCAAGATCAAGCTATGAATGAAGCCTTAAACTTTGATGAATCTGATGAAGAGGACTTTGATGATGATGAAGTAAATGTTAATAAAAATTTCTTAGGACCTATTCAACCTGACCATGAAAATCATGAAAACAATCCTGAAAGTCACTTTAAAAGAACATTTTGGTCTAGAGGTACATCAGAGATGCATGTTAAAATAGGAAATGATAAGAACACTATCATTGTAAATGCATTAGTAGATTCCGGCTCTGAAATCAATGTGATTTCAAGAGAAGTCTATGATAAGTTTCGATGGCCCATAGATAAAGATTGTGGATGGCGTATGAGAACTGTAGATAATGGTGTAGGTACCCTGTATGGAGCTTGTGCTAGTGTGCCCATATCCATAGGAGGAATCACAGAAGAGTTTCACTTTTTTATTCAAGATAATTGCTCCTATGAAGTTCTCTTAGGTCAACCCTTTATTTGTGAGAGTCGTATGGAAACTAAAGCCATGGATGATGGGTCTACTTATGCTAGATTTAAGTCTAAGGATGGAATGCAATCACTTCAAGTCCTGACAGTAGGAGTGAATCATCCTAGGAATCGATTGTCAATTAGAAAGAAACCTATTGTTACTCAGGGTCATGAGCATGCTTGTAGTGATTGTGCACCTCGATTCATGTTTGGAGCTACATATGATCAAAATTTCGGATAGAATCCATTGTTGAGCGGAACAACAGTGGATATTGGTTTGACATCTCGCATCCAATCAACATGTACAATAGTTTGTCACTTTGTTTTCCACATTCTAGATTAGATTTTCTTCATAAGAGTCAATTGTCCAAGTCTTTTATCCAAAAAACCCAAAAAAATTATAAAAACAACAAAATCATGGAACATGATGAGAACATTGAGCATGTGATTGAGAGATCTCATTGTTTCTCTACTCTTGAGGAGTTAGAGTTATGTCTTCAACAAAATTCTAATTCCCATATTATTCTTCTTTCTTCCCTTGATGAGTATGCTCTAATCCAAGAGTATGCTCTCAATGTTGACAAGTGCTCAAAATTTAACCAAACACATGATGACTTAGTTGAAACAAAGTACAAAACTGTAGACAAAAAAATCAAACCCATAGCTCAACCATTACCTCAAGGAAGTAATGAAAAAATTATTGATGTGAAAAATGATCCAATTCTTCGGGATAATAGAAACATAGGACATACATTCACGGATGAGACAATCAAACAGGTGAAAATTGGTAGAGATGATGACTTTCTTTTGCCAGTAGAGAGAGATAAATTTGAGAGAGTCATACGTAGCCATGGAAAAGCCTTTACTATGTATCCTCATGAGATTGGTTGTGTAGATCCTAAGCTAGTTGCACCCATGATAATCTTTACTATTCCACATATTCCATGGAATCTTCGTCCTATACCTGTTCCAAAGGCTCACTTACCTGAGCTAATGAAACTACTTAAGGAGAAGATAAACATGAGAATTTTAGAGTCGTCTTTTGCACCTTACTCAAACAGATGGTTCACTGTGCCTAAAAAGAATGGGAAACTACGTTTTATTCAAGATCTCCAACCCGTCAATAAAGTCACCATAAGGAATGTAGGAACAGGACCCATTGTAGATGAGTTTGCTGAATCATTTTCAGGACATTCTATCTATTCAATGGGTGATTTATATTCTGGATATGACCAATTCTAGTTAGCAATTGACAGTCGTGACATAACCACAATGAAAACTCCTTTAGGCTTAGTGCGAATGTGTACTTTACCTCAAGGAGCGACTAATTCTGTGGCTCATATGATGAGTGCTATGAATATGGTCTTACATGACTTTATCCCTCATATAACTATGCCATTCATTGATGATATTGCAATTAAAGGGAGTGAGGAACGTGTAAAGGACATTACTTTAGATTCATCGGGATGTCGTAAATTTGTTCTTGACCATATCTCTGATTGTGAAAGAATATTTCAACGATTTGAAGAGGTAGGTCTCACATTTTCCATAGAGAAATCTGTTTTTGGTGTCAACGAGGTGCTTATTGTTGGACATTTATGTGGCCATTATGGTCGAAAGCCATACCCACAAAAATTTGATGCCATTAGCAAGATTTCTGAAACATGTAACAACGTGAGTGAGGTACGTAGATTCCTTGGTGCTTGCATCTTTTATGTTATTTGGATCCCACACTTTGCTCATGTTGCTGATTGTCTTTATGACTTGTTGAGGAAGAAACGAAAATTTCTTTGGACTGACAAACACACTCAGGCTATGCGTAAATTGAAGAAATTATTGCTTGAAGCTCCCATCCTTAAGCGTGTAGACTATTCTGCTAACAAACCTATTATATTGACAGTTGATACTAGTCCTATTGGTATAGGTTGGGTCATAAGTCAAGAAGATAGTGAAGGGAATAGATATGCAATTAGGTTTGGTGCCAAAATTCTACATGAAACACAACGAAAATATCCACAGATCAAACGAGAACTATGGGGTATGGTAACAGCTTTGAAAACAGACAAAGAATATTTCATTGGTGCAAATGTCAAAGTTGAGACTGATTGTTTGCCTCTCATTGGAATGATAGCCAATTGTTCATCTCCTAATATAGCCATGCTTAGATGGATCTCATATATTAAGTTCATAAATCCTGAGTTAGTTCATATTTCAGTTAAGTCAAATTCAGTTGCTGATATGTTATCGAGAGCTAGATTTGATGATCTTGAAAATGATCTAATAAAGAATGTGAACTTAATTGACTATGTTCCACATATATACAAGTATGAACAATTTCATGAATCTGAGTATGAAAATGAATGGAGAGACCTAGGAAAGTATCTGAGTACACTACAACCATTACCGAACTGGACTACGAATAGATTCCGTAACATTAGGAAACGAGCTTATAACTTTTTCCTATGTAATGGTTATCTTTGGAGACATGCTAAGGGTAAGGTTAAGAATCCACAACGAGTCCTAGGAAAACGAGGTCTTCAATTGCAAGTAATGAAGGAAATGCATGAGACATTATGGGCAGGTCATAAAGGATTTTTTGGAACATATGAAAAAATTAGAAGTACCTATTATTGGCCTAGGATGTATGTTGACATTAGTAGCTATGTTTCTACATGTTCTACTTGTCAACTTCATTCATCAGTCAAACATAGAGATCCGTTGCATCCTACTTATCCACCTTGTATTCACTACAAGTGGGTAGTAGATCTTGTAACTATGCCTAAAGGTATTGACAAAATGCGTTACATTGTACTTGCAAGAGAAGACTTAACTAATCATGTAGAGGGACGTGCACTACGATCTAAGACCACTTACAATGTTTGCAAATTCTTGCTTGAAGATGTCATAAGTCGCTTTGGGTACATAGAGAAAGTAGTTGTCGATCGTGGATAGTTAAATGCGAGAGAAGCTAAAGAGTTCTTTGAGCGTCATGGTATTCGTTTGTCTCTCACCACTGCATATAATCTAGAGGCCAATGGTAAAATAGAGAGAGGGCATCCACCTATTGTGAAAGCCATATCTAAAGCATGTAACGGTGACATCAAACAATGGCCTAAATTCTTACCTTTTGCACTTTGGGCAGATAGAATGACGTGCACACGCACTAGTGGGTATATGCCTGCTGAACTCATGTACTGTCAAAAACCATTGTTTCCAATTCAATCTCATATTTCTGCATGGTCAAATTTGCCTTGGTCTGAAAACATGTCTACTGATGATTTTTTGAGTTTGCATATTAAACAGTTAGAACAAGGTAAATTAAGACTTTAATGATGCTGTTGAAAAATTAAGAGAATCTAGAATGAAGAACAAGCATTATTTTGATAAAACTCATCGATTGCGTCCTAAGCCAATTGAAGTAGGAGATTGGGTGCTCATTTATGATAGTACATTCGACTCTTAATATGATGCACGCAAAAAGCTCACTCAACGGTGGTTTGGGCCATACATAGTATCAAAAGTCAACAACAATGGTACGTATGCTCTTTGTGAATTAAATGGTGTTGCACTAAAAACTTTGATTGCAGGTAAAAGGATAAAGTTATTCAAGAAGCGTGATAATGACGAGTACGTTTTGGATGAGGACATTGAAGAAGATGACAACAATGAGGCCGATTCATAAACAGGAGTATCCATGTTATAAAAATAAGAAAAGAAAAAAATAAAAATAAAAAACATATAAAAACATCATTAATTTTCAAGTTCATGTTGCTTTGTTTTTTTTTCAAGTTCATTCTATTTTTTTTCCATGCTTGTTTCATGCATGTTTTTTTTTCAGTCTTTGCATTGCATTGCATATCCACATCACTTGAGTCAAAAAAGGCAAATGATGATTTCTCTACTTGTGTAAAATTGTATCTTAAGTAGTAACTTATCTATTAAGAAATTGATTATAATCTAGGATTGTGGAAAGATAGGGCATGTAGATTTGTAGGTTTATTTTGGTGACATGACTTTCATATATAAACATGCATATGTATCCAGTATCGAAAGCATAATTGTTGAAATCCTAGCTCTTGCTATTGCATGTTTCTACATCCTTAGTCCATCTCACACCACTTGTATCGGAGTTTAAACGACTGTTCTCCGTCATCAAAAATGGTTGTACCTTGTATCGGGGTTTAATTTTTCCTCGTCATCAAAAAAAAAAAAAGAAAAAAAAAGAGTTGCTACATGTTACCAAGAAGTTTACACTTTCTTCCACCCCAAAAAAAAGTGATCGTAACCATAAAGTTGCCAATCATCATCATCAAAAAAAAAACAAAAAAGAAAAGCAAGCCAAAGGAGGATAAAGAGGCATAGTTGAATAAATCACGGGCTATATAGGTAGATTTATGCATTAGTAGAGTTTAGTTAGATTTCCTTGCATGTTATTAGAGAAAGAGCATATTCATATTTATGTAGGAAAGGAGTTGATCTAAAATAAGCTAAAGATGAAAGATGTCTCTTGACAATCCTAAATCTTTGTTTATAATCATATTTAAGGTAGATTGCTTTATGAAAAAGGTACAAAATTTTCTTCAAGATGAGAGGAACTGATGCTTAAAACGACTCAATACATCCACTTCCACTTCATATTGATGCTTGTTTTTTTTCTTTCTTGTTGCCAATGTTGCTTGTTCATTTGCATATATGTTGCCTATTTGTTCATGCATATTCATGTTGCTTGTTTCAATTCTTTCTTTCATGCAAATTTTGCTTCATGTCAGGTTACCTACATATAATCAATTTTCCTTCCATGTTTCTTATGTTGCCTATAAAAGAATTTGATACCTGGAACATTTTGTTTTTCACAGATGCAAGAGTGGTGCTTCCGGAGGAATCGCAGGTTTAGTGGGGGCGAATGTCGTCGAGATTTTCTCTCCTCTCTCACTTGTGAAGGCCTACGAAAAACATATTTGGTGAAGGTAGCCGGAATTCCCCGAGAAGTCCAGGATGCATCAAGGATGTCAAAGGAAGCTCACATACAAAGTTTCAAAGAAATCAAGAAAGTCCATGGTAGCGGTCAAAGCTGGTCAAAGTTGGTCAAAGTTGGGAAATTAGGGCAAAAATTTCATTGTCACCAAATTAGATGAAAATTCATATACTTGTAAAGATTGTCAAAGGCAATCTATAGCCCAAATTTTAGCAGAAAATGGATTTTGTAGCACATTGATATGCTATGTTCATTTTGTAAAAATGTAATTTTCCTAGTTTGACCCTACAAATTCTTGTATAGAAATTTATGTTAGCCATATGGTTTGGCATGTATAAAGATCATATGTGGCTACATATTTGTACAAATTTTCAAGGCTATCAGAGCTTCCTAGACACCTTAATGCCATCTTGCAAGCTTCCAAATGTAGTCAAACTTGTACAAGGGAGATTCAGATGGGAGTTTTTCCTGCATATTCCTGAAGGAGATCTTTGGAAACATAGTCCTACAAAGTTTCATCTTCATCAAAGCCTATTTGGAGGGTCAAAGAGCACAAAGTCCAGTTTTCAGGATCACTGCAGTTTTCTAGTTTAAGCAAATTGAAGGGTTGAAGGGCCACCACATGGCGAAAGCTGATTGAGCCATGTTGTACGATCAAGATGAGCTCATATTCAAGGGTGGAGATGCACTTATGCTTAAAGCAAGGAGGATCCATGAGTTTCTCCATAAAAGAAGACTTTTTTTACAATCAAAGATCAATAATGCAGTGTTTCTCCAAAAATAGTGGCTTATCTTATCCGAATTGATGTCAGCACTGATCCGACGGTCCAGATCATCCCCAGATCCAATGGTGGAGAATGAGGGCGCCTAAATTTCACTCCTTTACACTAGATTTGATAGAAAGAACAATTCCAAGCCATTGATTTGATTAATCAAATGGTTGTAATCAAAAGTAGTGATCCTAGAGTTGAGAGTTGATTTCTCTAGATCCAAGGGCCCAAATTGATTCAAAAAACTATATAAACCCCCCTCCAAACTCCTAGAGCATCATTGTTAGGCATCCATAGGGCTCATGCTAGCTTACGGTTTCCTTGAGACGATCACCCTCGGTTGAGCGAGTGAGGATCCAAGGTGAGCTAGTATGAGTATAGAACCTAGTTTCAAATTTAAGTTAGAACTCCAATCTAGGATAGGCTCTTGAAACCAGCATCTCTATCTTGACTCACCCTCGATGGAGCGTGTGAGTGAGTTAGAGCTGATTTTAATGAGTCTTAGACTTCTTTAGTTAGACGTTACGAGCCTAGACAGACATAGGGTCGCTGGAGTGGAACTCACCTTCTTACGTGTGACATTCGGTTGAACTGTCATGGTTTGAGGGTCGGAACCACCTTTGATCAGTAGACTGCTTAGCATGACATACCACGACGATCTTTTACATGTAACTTAATTCAAATTCTTTTAATTCATGTCACTTGTCACTTGTCTCTTGTCACCTCTCTCAGTCTCTTAAGTATTTTTACATGTCTTCTATTTCTTCTATGTGTGAGAAGGCTCCGCAGTATTGCGTTGAACCAGTGAGGATGTTTCTTTGAGCTTGTGAGTAAAATCCATCATCATAATTCACTTGCATGCATATAATCCATACAAATCCATACATATTTATTAGTTTCTGAAAGTGTATAAGAAGCTCCAATATTGGACCATTCTTCCTTTCGAAACTGATTTATGTGTAAGGATTCCATCTATTCTCGTCATGCATACATATCATCCAAAGAAGGCTGTACATATGGATTAGAATTAGGAAGTGTTTAAGAAGCTCCTCCAATGGACCATTCTTCCTTCCAAATTTGATTCGTGTGTATGGTTCTCTTTCATTCTTATCATTCATGTCATCAATCTAACTTGCACACCTACATTCCCATTCCCATAATTATTTCAACATCTCTCTCTTCTCCATACTCAACATTAATTTCACCTTCACATCTTTAAACCTTCCAACATTCATTATCTTCATACACCCTGTGTGTGCCACGACCGGACCCGATCCACCCGGATTGCGATCACCTCCACACCGTCCTCTGGCGCCTGTCTATGATCAGCAAAGAAACTTGTTTCATAGGCCACCAGTCGTGCATTCAAATTGGAAGTCATTTTGATAAAAATTTCGGAATCAATTTCGAAAAAGCCGGTGAAGAATGCTTCTTCGAAGGTTTGCATATATGTGGATGGCAAAAACATTAGACGAGAATAATATGCCATGATAGTTAGGCGGCTGGGAATAGTAGATAAATAAAAAACAAGTGCTTCCGATCCTTGTGTAATGTAGATAAAATTCAGAAAGGTGTATTTGGCATGTTGGAACACTTTTAGTACCGTAAGCAGCATACTGAAGATTTTATTAGTCATCTTAACCGCTAAATCGGGCACTGTAGCGTATCTGGCAATCCAAAATTCCATAGTTTTTACCATATACTCCTCGGTTGGTAAGTAATTATGCGGCGGACTAGGTAATAGTGGATAATTGAGCCACTGATTATTAATGCTACCTTGGCGCTGACCTTCCCAAAAATGCGTCCAAGAGCGTCTGCGGGGCACAGGACAAAAAGATGGATTTACTTGAAGCTCATAAGGTGATGCCTCCCACTGTACCCGCAGTGTAGGATTCTTTTCCAAAATTTCCCTTCTCTAGATTGGATCCGCCTTCTCAAATTCTTCCTGTGTATAGTTGAAGGTATCATGCCTAAATTGAAGGTTGTGATCCGGATCTTTATTCGTTGTAGACTTTATATAATGTCGGGTTTGCTCTTTAAGTAGTCCGTATGGTACATTGAATGGCTTCAAAATTTGCTCTAATTGTTTATTGTCGATTTGAGCTTCCTTCATGATCTTTATTATCTGATCTTCAAACTCAGCAGTGAGTTGGGACACCAGTAGTGCCCGTGCTGGTCGGCTCAGTTCTACAATTTCTCAAGTATTAGGTTCAATTTGAACCTCCTTTTCCTCCCTTGTCGGTGCATGATATGAGGGGGGAGAGAGAGGACGTACCTCATTCTCCACAGTAGTCTTTGCAGATTGTGGAACTACTGGTGTCCCCTGCTTTGCCTTTTGCTCTAATTCTTCCTCAGCTTTGGCAATGGTGTCCTGGTGTTTGATTAGTTCTTGGGCCACGATATTCATCTGATCTGTATCTTCCTTACATTGCCGCAGATAACTATTCTCAGCTTTTTTCCTTTTTTTTCTTAGGGCAGTTGTGTCGTCCATGTATCTCTTTTCCCATTCAGCAATTGTGGCTTGCTCCTGTCTGAGCTGATCTTCCATTTTAGTCATCTTGTCCTGTAATTCCTTGAAATTTCGTGCTGAATTGTTAGTAGCCGGTATTGGTTGATCACTTAGGAGAGCTGTCATGAGCTCCTTGTTGCGGTTCCTTAGGTTTTCCACTTCCTCCATGCAGACTTTGAGCTGAGATTCCAAAATTTTGCCCCTAGCCTGCATTCTTACCTTTTCATTTTCACTAGCTTCATATTTGCTTTTGATGTCTTGCAGTTGTATTTGTAAGCTTTCTTTTTCGGATAATAACTCACTGCACCTCTCTCTAGCTTCTTGGACTTCTTTTTATTTGTTTCTGATGTTCTCTCTTTCCAATGCCAACTCGTCCAAAAGATTCTTACTCTTTTCTTGAAGCTCATGTTTGTCGTTCATTGCTTGGTCGAAGTCTTCGTCAGCTTCCAGCATGAGCTGCTACGTATCGAGAGTAGTTCTAATCATGTCTTGTACCACAAGCTTGAGGTGAGCAATGTCCACATTTAACCAAGTTTTGGGTATGCTTGGAGGTTCGCCTGTTTGCACATCTCTTCCCTGCTCTACTTGGATTGTTTCATTGTGCGGTTGTCGGATTTGCAGTTTTACCCGTGGTTCTTCATTTGTCTTATCCACTTCAATAGCTTTGGTGGCACTCCCTTGAAATGTTACATCCATGGGGGAGGGTTCTGCCACAACCCTTATTGGTGTGAAGGGTTCCTCGTCGTCTGTATTCTCTCCTTGCATCTCCTTCTTGGGTATCTTCATGGATATTTTTAGAGGTGGTGTGGCCTCCCTGATTTGAATGTTGGAAGTTTCATTAAGTTTCATTGTATGCATACCTTCCATTTCGGCTTCCTTTCTCCTGGTACTTTGATCAACGTTTGTTGTGTGATCATCCTGCTTGAGGTCTTTTTGTTCTTCGTTATAGTCCACTTCGTTCAATTCCTCCCATTGTCCGTCATCTTGTGATTCACTTTGAATATCGACATCCAACAATGAGGTATTCGGCTCTTCTCGGCCCTCCGATAGAGAACTAGAGTTATCCAGGCCAATCCCTATATCTATGGACTTTTATGAGCTTGCTTTTTGTGTCTCTTGCTTGTTGTGACTGCTGATAGTGGTGACCTCGTACTGGCAAATTAATTTGCCCTTCTGTGTATTGATGGGTCTCTTCCAGGGCTTTAGCTAAGTCTTGTTTTGTTATTTGCTTCTGTCCTTCAATAGTAGTTTTTGGGAGTACATGTATCCTTTTTGTTGTTGGTGCGTCTTCTTTAGCATGCTTGACTTCTCGTAGTCTTTTTATGCCTCTCATTTTGGGTTGAGAGCTGGTTTCCGCCTCTTCCACAATCTTACTTCCTTTTTTCTTCTTAGGGACGGTGGCGACTTTGGCGTACCGAGCAAGAACAGTGGCCGAAGGCATTTTTTGCAAGTGTTCTCTTATGCCCAAAGCATGATAAATCAATATTGTCAAGGCCACACTGCCATTGAGAAACTTCTTATTATTCCATTGCTTTTTTGCCTCGAACAGTCTTTCCTGAATATATGGTGTCAAATTGATTTGATTTCCGATTTGCTTGATTGTGTGGGAGAGTAATTGGACTATAATTTTCTGTGGTGCCGTGTATCGATGCATATTAGGGAAGCAGAAATGTTGATGGATTAGTCGTACTCCCTCTTCTATGTCGACGCGATTGATGTCCGTGAATGTCCTGGTTTTGGCACCTCGGCTTTCTTCTCTCACTACTATTGTTCCGTCCTTTTCCCATCCAAAAGCTTCCTTAATCAATTCATGTGTCAATTGAATGATTACCCATTCTCCCACTTTGTCCATTACTCTAGCTTCTAGGACCAATGGATCATGAAGCGATGGCTGTAAGGTATTCATCACCTGTGTGCATCTTTGAAAGTCAGGCTTATATATTGGCAATTCAAAGTACTTATGAATGCCCGCTTTCTTCAAAATGTCCTCAATGGATGGTAGTGTGTGGAGGATACGGAAATCCTGTGACATGATTGGAAACTGGTGATCAGTATCCAAAATTTTGATTGTGGCGAGGAACAGGTAATCCCCCCTGGTTGATCTTCCCTGAACCAATGTCCTTTGGCCTTGGTAATACTCTGGGGTGGAAATTCCATTACTTCCTCTTGTACGGTTGCCTCAGAATCTTCAGAAGCCATCTGCACTTGTAACGAAAAGTGCGTTAGCTTCAAAGGAAAGTATGTAACTGTTCAATGCATTGTAGTGATTCTTGTCGTTTTTCACTCCGTTTTTCCATCATTCCATGAGTGAGATCTCTTACCACCTCTTTTTATAACTTTTCCTGAAAGAAGACAAGCGTTAGTATAGCCGAAGCATTTATTTATGTACATAGTAAGTTCATTCCTATCAGAATGAAGCTAAGATCTAATCTCGCTTAGAGAATGTGCACCACTAGTTTTATAGTGTACATCATGTGCCGAATGCTTGGCCTCGTATCGTGGCCCTATTATGCATACTTGAGGTGCATTAAAGATTATGAGTGCAATGGGAGTCTTTGTTTCTTCGATCGTCCACTCCTTGTGATTGCTTGGGTTTCCAAATTCATTTCGTGACCATTAAGGGAGGTCGTTTTGTTTCTTTGTTCCTTCCAGCTTCAAGCGTTCTCTTTGCTTTCTCCATTGTTCGAGTGATATTTGCATTGCTTTTCCAGTTTCTTGGAAGACTCTTACGTGGTTTTGTCATGCGCCTTGTCTGATGTACTGCGTCTTCCTGAGTCCGTATAGCCTATTTAGCTACTTGTGTGACCTTTTTGGGAATCCATATCTGACGTCGCGATCTTTGAGCTTCCAACAATGGTTTGGGAATCCATATCTGCAATAGTCCTCTTGATGTAGATTCAGGCGTAGTTGTCTTCGTGATCTTTGCTTCCTTTTCCAGATTGGGTTCTGATTTTGCCTAGCTCTGCATCTTATCCTTGCGTACCCATTTGTATGTGTGTTGTGCTTCACATGAGTATCCGCTCGTGGTTTTCCAATATTGCAGTCTTTTGGCTTGTAAAAGAGGTCCATTATAGTTGGTTTCCTTAGTAACTAACTGTTCTTCAACTGAATGTGGTGAGTGCCACTCCTCTGCAGACCTCAAATGGTCGGTACTTCTTGATTCTTCTAGGTTTGTTTCTGAGATATTAAGACTGGGATCATTCTCCAACTTCCTTTCTGGGCAGATCTCTGAACTCGCCATTCTATTGGGTGGCAGTAAAGTTCTTTCTCCTAATAAACTAAAAATTTCCTTGTGCCCTATCGTGGCTGATATGTAGCCTTGAGCTAGATGGATACACACCTCGTTTTCAATGATCCAGTCTTGTCCTAGAATTAAATCTTCTATTAGATCCTCATCTTTGCACACTAAGACTCTCTGTTCCATAGAGGAATTGCCTAGGTGGAGGGATACATTTGTTGTTCCAATGCATTCTAGGGTTTGACCTCCAATTCCGATCAATCGGGCTTTTGTGGGATTCAAATTTAATTGCAGATCTTTCACGATTCTATCCCGTATGCAGCTAAGTCCTGCTCCTGAGTCTATCAATGCGTCTATCAGTTTGTACTATGTCTTACCAATCCCTAGATTTAGGTAAGGTTGCGTGTTGCACACATCCGTTGTATCATGATTATCGACTTGGTAATTAGCCATAGGGGTAGGCTCTTCTCCTTGGAGATAGCGTTCCTCTCATTGCCTAATCCATTCTTTCTGTTTTCTAATGCGCTCCAGTGCTTCTTGTCGAGCGTCCTCTCTAATCCGTTCCTCTTCCCTCTTCCTATTTTGGGCACCTAGTAATTGTGCTAGCATTTGATCAGTCAAAGGCTCCATGAATCGTGTCACCCTACATCCACTGATGTAGTTGGGAAGAATGTCGCCGTCTAGGGTAGCTAGATTGACTGCTCCACTAGTCGAGATTCGATTTATGATCAATGGTCCGTATCCGCGTTTTTGTAACTTCTTGGCGTGTTGTTTTAAGGTGTACACGAAGACTAAGTCACCTTCTTTAAGTCCTTTGTCTTTTATATGTGCATCATAATATGCTTTTTGTCTCCTCTTTGCTGCATAAATTCCTGCCACTGCTTGTAACCTAGTCTCATGTAATTTCTCGATTTGGTCTAGTTGTTGGGATAGTTCATGTCCATTCCACTCATATTGTTGGGCCACTTTCAGTGTTGGGACTAAAAAGTCGATTGGCAAAACTGCATTTTGCCCATACACTAAGTTAAATGGGGTAGTTCCAATAGCCATTTTGTATGCAACTCGGAAGGCCCAAATTGCGTGATGCAATTGTTTGTCCCAATCTGACCTTCCATTGTTGACAATCTTTGTCAATACTGTACATAGTAATTTGTTGGCACTTTCTGCTTGTCCATTGGCTTGGGGATGGTATGGGGCCGATTTTTTACGAATCACTAAAAACTCATTCATTAGAGACTCGATAACTTCATTGAGGAAATGCGTTCCCCGATCACTTACAATCTCGATGGGTAGTCCAAAGCGAGTGAATATATGCTCAAAAAGAAACTTGGCAGTGGTTTGAGCATCATTCTTTCTAGTGGCCTTTGCTTCTACCCATTTGGTCAAGTAATCCGTGGCTACTATGATGTACTCCGCATGTGATCCTTTGGCCGGTGGATTGATAGGTCCTATGAAGTCAATCCCCCATTTTGTGAATGCCCGTGCACAGACCTGGGGTCTTAATGGCATGTCATCTCTCCGAATTGGGTATTTAGTTCTTTGAGAGGTTTCACAACTTCGTACATATGTTTCAACATCCATATGTAGGGTTGGCCACCACAAGCCTGCAAAGAGAATCATTTTGACAGTTCTCTCCGCTGAAAAATGACCTCCTGCAGCACCTGCATGTGCCATCTCTAATATGGGTAAATATTCTCCTTCATGCACACATAATCTTAGTTGGTTGTCTTTACCTCGCCTAAACAATTGTTTGCCCATGAGTGTATAGTCCTTGCTCATTTCCTCTAAGGATCGCTTTCTTGCTAAACTAGCTCCTACCTCATGCTCTTTTGTTTTTAAAAATTGTACTAATGTCTTGCTCCAATTGGGCGCTATGGTCGAGAAAGGTAGAGACATATGATCCTCTGGGATCGTCTCTTGGCATTCTGCACAATTACTTACGTGGTCGTGAACATCTTTTGGCATGTCAGGCCAGTACACTCCTAACCTCTTTAGTTCTCGGATTGTTCCATGAGTTCCTTGGTGTGTTCTCCATTTGTTCACGTGTGCTTGCTCCATTAGTTGCTTTTGTTCATCCTCGTCAACACATCTGAGTAACACTCCATTGGGTTCCTTGTAGTATACACTTCCTGCAATGATGTGTAAATTCCTCGATTGAAGGATTTCTTTTTTGCTATTCCTATTGATTGAGTGTTGAGGGCCATGGGTGAGTATAGGGATCAATTTTTCTACCCACTTTGGGCAAACTTCTAGATTAAATAAATATGTATCGGGCAGGTCGTCGGGCACTCCAGTTGGTGGTTCTCCGTGTGTCAGCCTAGAGAGGTGGTTAGCTCTCACATGTGTATTTCCTTTTTTTACTACTACTTCAAAATCAAACTCCATCAGTAGTAGAAACCATCGTACCAACCTTCCCGTGTTACAAGGCTTATTGACTAAGTACAACAAAGCTTGATGGTCTATGAAGAATTTGAACTTATTGGCTAAGAGGTAGTGTCTGAATTTCTTCACTGCATACACTATTCCTAAGCCTTCTCGTTCAGTAGTGGTATAATTTTGTTCTACTTGATTCAGTTGTCTACTAGCATAGGCAATTGGATGATCAAGCTTACCTTCATCAGATGGTTGGGCGAGGATACATCCAATGGCGTAGTTAGAAGCATCAACATGAATATGAAATGGCTTGCTCCAGTTTGGTGATTTCAAAATTGGGGCTGTACTAAGCCTCTTCTTCAGCTCGTTGAATGCCTTCTCGCACTCCTCGGTCCAAGTAAATTGAGTTAAGAGACCATACAAGGGTTTTGCTATGATGGCATACATGTGAATAAACCTACGGTAATATCCACAATGCCCCATAAAAGCTTGCACTTCCTTCGCGTTCTTAGGTCTTGGTAGGTCTAAGATGACTTTAATTTTGTCCTCGTCTGTAGATATTCCATTCCGTGAGACTATGTGTCCTAGGATTTTCCCTTGTCTTACCATGAAGACACATTTTTCTGGGTTTAAACAGACTCTATACTGTCTACATTTGTTGAATATCTTCCTCAACTCGGGGATGTGATCGTTTCTTTGATTGGAGTATGTGCAGAGGTCATCTACATATACTTCCATACTTTTTTTCAAAAATTCCTTGAAAACATGACACATCAATCGTTGGAAAGTAGTAGGTGCATTAGTGAGTCCAAAAGGCATCACTCTGAAAGCATACACACCCCATTCGGTGGCGAATGCGGTCTTATGTTGATCCTCAGTCGCAATAGCTACTTGATTGTATCCGGAGAATCCATCCAGGAAACTATAGACCTCTTTTCCGGCTACTCTCTCCAACAGATGGTCCGTGATGGGTAATGGGTAGCTGTCACGTATGGTGGCTGTATTCACCTTCTTTAAATTTATGCACACTCTCAATTTTCCATTTTTCTTAGGCACAACTACTAATGGTGATACCCACTCGGTGTGTTCAATCTCATATATGAATCCTGCCACGAGTAGCTTGTCTATTTCTTCCTTAAATTTTTGCTACATAAACCTCATTGTACCTGTAAGGGCGTTGTTTGGAAGGTTTTGCGTCAGCCGTCATTGGTATTCGATGGGAACAAATAGTGGGTTCTACCCCTTTGAGATCCTTATAGGTCCATGGGAACACGTCTCGGTACTCTCTGAAGGTGTATGAGTTCCTCTTCCTCCTCTTCAGATACATCTTTTCCAATATATGTGCACCTTTCTTCTCCATCCTCAACTGTTACAACAATTTTTTTTGTTTGTTCCTTGTTGTCATATGCTTCTCCGTCTCGTGCCTCTCGTCTAGGCATTTGAATGGCTACTTTTCTTTCGTCTACTTTGTATTTTTTAAAGTGTTCAGGAACTTCAAAAAGATCTGAGTCCGGTTCTACCTTACTCATGTCTTCCTTTTGCCTGTGTATTGCCGGAGCAATTTCAATTGCTAAGATTTTGGTTGGTTCCCGTTCCTTCTTGTTCTGAATCGCGTTTAAGTAGCTTTCTTCGGAGTCAAATTTTGGTTCCATCTCTATGCTTTCGTATTCTTCTTTCCATTCTTTTTCCAGGATTTCCCCTTCTTCTACTTCCTGAAGAACAACCATATAGAGATTTACATCATAGCCTTTGTCATATATGCATTCGTTCATCATCAAAACTTCTTCGTTTACGCACACATCTAAGGTTGCCAAGATTTCCATCCATCCATGTGGCTCAAAAATCTCGTCAGGAAAGATTTGAGGCATATAAGTTGGGTCCTCTACGGATCGATAGTTAGGGTGTCCTATCGGCCACAATTGTTTTTTTCTCTCCTCTCTCTTCGCTTCTTTACACATCCAGAATTGGGCATCTTCATGCATCCAAGATTGATCACTTGATCCAGCACTGTGAATGGATAGGTCATCTTCTTCCCTATGTACTGGATTCCATTGTAGTGGAGGGACATCTCGATAAGCAAACGTGTGCAAATTTATCTTGGTGGTGTTTCCTTGATGTTGCAGGTATAATGAATCTCTTCCCCAATCTTGTACTACCCGCATTTCTCTCATAAAGGGTCGTCCCAATATCATTTCATAGTTGTTTGCTTTCTCGAACTTACAAATAGCTAATGTGTGTTCAAATTCTACCCCACAGGTGGTTAGTTTGATTCGTTCCAATATTCCTAGGGGTCTTTCCACATGACCGTCTGCTAATTGGAGTTTCATGCGTGTGGGTCGCAAGGTAGGTTTTCCCCCACTTCTCCCATATCTCCTTGGTGGCAATTCCTACCCCGGCTCCTGTATCTAGAATAGCCTTGGTCATGTACCCATTGTGAGTGACAGGTAGGCATGTATTACCTTCATCTCCTTCACTAAATTCTCCCACTTTATCGACAGGAATTTGTATTGTGGATTGGTTCTTCATTTCCTTTTCTTTCGTTTCTTCTTTCTCTGGCTGTGTTTCTAATTGGTCTACTAACTGCCTCCATAATTGTGGTTTAAGTTGAAGCAACTCTTCCACCGTCAATTTGCATTGCACCTTTGTTTTCTTTAGTTCTGTTAGATTGTGTGAACTCTCTTTTGAAATTCCTTTTCCCTTCCCTTGCACTGTGGGTGCCCGTATTATTACAGACTCCCTTTCGTATTCTCCCATGTAATTAGGCAATGTTGAAATGCTCAGGGTTTCCTCTCTACCTCTATCGAGTCTTGACACTTCCTCATATACTTCCTCTAGGTTGGGATGGGGTTGACAGTTTTCAACATTTATTTCCTCAAAAGGAGGTGGACTGACTCCATTCTTCTTCCATTGCTCTTCTCTGATTCTATTCCACAAGTCCTCTGGCCAGTCAGCCTCTAGGTCTGGTATCATTGACACCTGTTCATCTTGTGCCTTTATTCGTTCATCTCTGTCGTCTTCCTCTCTAGGTTCCTTATCCTTGGATTTGATGCATTCTTCATATAAACCATGTGCGATCCTGGTTTCTGGCAAAATTGGGATAGTTTTTTCTAGGGTTGCCTGCGCTACCTCGATCAGTTTCCTACATATCGCCAATCTTTCTTTTTCTAATTCCCCTTGAGGGTAGAGTTTTTCATGTTGCTCTATATTTGGGCCCATTTTGATTCTAGCTTGGTAAGCTTTCAACCACATGTCCAAGTCGTCCGGCTTTGGGTCAGCTAGAATGGATTCTGGCTCCTCCTTTTCTGGGCTAATCCGAGGTGGCTCAGGGACCTCCTTATGTGTTTCTTGTTCCTTATGCTCCTTCAAGCCCTTCGTTTGTTTCTTACTGTCTTGACTCTTATTTCTAGCCCATTTTTCTTTGAGTTTTTCCGGTCTTTCCTTCCATTTTTGTACTCTGGTATTTTGTGAGTTCTCACGTGGGTTCTCAGAATCCTCGACTACTTGAATTTCAGAGCCTACAATTTTATTGTTCTCTAGTTTCTCTTCTGGTTGTTTTCCTTTCTGTTGCTTTGCTTGGGCTCTAGTAATAGCCTTTAGTGGTACTGTGTACTCCTTATCACTCCCCGATCCTTCTATGACCTCAATTACATTGATTGGTGTAGTATCTTGAGTTTTTGCAAGATTCTTAGGGCAATCTCTAAAAAGATGTTCTTTTCCGCAATCACTGCAATATCCTTCCTAGATTCTAGGTGGTGGTGGGTTGTAAGGTCGAGGGCATTCTCTAATGAAATGGTCTCCTCCGCATCTATAGCATGGTCCCCTCTGCATGGGTGGTCTAATAGGTGGTCTCACCGTTGGTTGTGCTTTAGGAGCCGTATACATTAAGGTGGTGGTCTCTGTTCCATAAGTATGATCATAGTCCTCATATCCATAATAAGCAGCATCATATGCCGTTTCATATCCCATCGCATTGGCTTCGTATGGATAGTACCCTCCTGGTGGAGGTTCATATCCAAGGTTTGTTGATTCTACCTGGGTCATTGTCGCTGCTGGAACTATAGCTCTTTCTAAGTTTTCTTCTGGTTGAGCATACTTTACTGATACTACCTACTGGGGTTTTGACAGTTGGGGTCCTAGCACTGGTTGTGGTGGTGGATATGGTGCTTGCTCGTATGGCCGTGGTGCTTCTGCTGGTGTAGGATACGGGTTGTATCTTGGTATCTCTCTACCTGGTTCCCTAGGAGGGTACCCATATGGTCTTTACTGTGGTGGGTGGAAAGGGCGTGCTTGCCTATTGAAGGGACAGTTCTCTGTAGCATGGTTGGTATATTTTTGTTCTATGTGGCAGTACCAAGAAGTCCCTTGTTGTTGTTGTCTGTGGTATGGATACATAGGTTGTGCACCAGCCCCTCCTCTCGTACATAAGTGTGTGGGATGCTCTCCTCCACATAAGTTACATCTCCGTAACATAGGCACTCTTTGAGCTGGATTTTGGTAAGCTCTTTGCCCCTAGACTCCTAGTTTCTTTGCTAATAGTTCAGCTAGTTCTTCCATGTTACTAGAGTTGGACGTGACAGTGCTTCTTAAGTCTTCTGATTTAGTGAGGTCGGTCGTACCTTTGAGGTCCTCAGCAAGGTTATCTTCCAAGTCAATGCACTCTTGAAGACACTCACTTAATGTTTGTAGCCTCTTCACATACACTAGTGTTCGTAGAGTTCCGTTAGTGAGCCCATCTAAAAATAATGAAATCATCTTTTGTTGAGTGGGTCTCTCGGCTGCTGGGCATCTATCCACATATTGATTGAATCTTCGGGCAGCAGTCTTCACAGTTTCATTAGGGTTTTGTTTAAAGCTATGGATTAAAGACACAGAATTGTGTTTAATCCCTCTCTTTGTGAATTCCCCGATGAATTCTTGAAAGAATTGTTCCATTTTTCCAAATTGATTGGGATCTAAGGGCTGGAACCAAGTTAGAGCTGTCCCTGTGAGGGTAAGTCCAAAAGACTCGTACTGCACAAAGAAGTCATCTACTTGCTCTGCTCTTAGAACTTGTTTGAATTCAACGATATGATCATATGGTTCCCCTAATCCATCATAATGGTTTCTTACACATTTAGCTACTTGGATAGGTCTCAATCTTCTCATGGGTTCAGGCGGTCTGGGCATCACAGGGAAAACTGGGACAGCTGGTCGTATAGGAGGTACTCCAGGCTGTCCTCCTACGGGTGGTCGTGGTCTTACTGGTGGTCGGTACTGATTACCTATCCCTGTGTGGGCCTGATTGTGAGTTTGCACTCCTGGAGTTGCAAATTGTACATGAGTACGGTTGGGCACACTTCATTGACTGGTCTGTCCTGATGTGGTCTGTTCCGTCTCGTGTTGATTCCCAAAAGGATTTTGTGAAGTAGTTGCCTGATCTCTCTGCGGAAATACAGGTGTACCCATATATCTCAGCCGAGCCCTGTCTAAGGCACTCACAGGCCAATATCTCCTTTGATCCTTGTCCAAGTACGTGAGTCTGGTTTCATCATCTGGGTCTTTCAGCTCATAGAATGTCATGGGGGTTTCTTCTCTCCCCGGTGCAGGTAAATCGGTTTGAAGCAATAGGTCTGATCCGTGGATCATATAAACCTCCAGCAAGTAATCGTCTTGAGGTATCAAATCTCCTCTCAAGACCCGTGATATTTGAGACCTGCCCCTAGGAGTAGTCACAAACTCTTCAGGGTGTGCTCTTTCTGAGTAGTCTGGGTCCACTAATTCTCCCCTTTCGTTGATCCTTTTAGGAAATTCAATCACAATGTAGATATGACCAATTTTGTCTACATATGCGCCTCCCTCGTACTTGACAGTAGGTCCGGGCACAATTGTGGCATTCAGGGAAGTTACCATCCTGGCCATAGATCTGTTTAAGCCATCCAGGTAGATGGGGATCTCCTGGGCATTAGTGGACATATACTGTAAAGAGGTACGATAATCTCCTTCCACAGTAGACATGAAACTCCTATTTGGTGTTGGACCCTGCATGTCTTCAGAAGCCATGGGTAGTTCCTCCTCTGAATCACTAGACGTTTCTGAGTAGATGGAGTGATGACTCGCCTTGGCAGCACTTCCCACAGAAGATATGACGCTTTGTCGGCTACTAAGTACTCTTCCTGACCTCAAGTTCATTCACTCACCTAAGTCTCTCTATAAATCCCAGAGATTATCCTTGAGTGACTCTTCAAATGCCTCTGATTGTCTAACCAAAGATACTAATGTCAATCTGGCCGATACCGTTTCCAGACGATACCACACTAGGCGATACTGCCTTGGCCGCGATACGATACCAGAAGTTCAAACGATACGATACTATCTGCTGCAGACGATACAATACTGGGTGGTTACTACGATACGATACCAAGCACAACGACGATACGATATCAGAATTCTAGGCGATACGATACTGGACAATCGCATGATACGATACCAATAACCTTCCCGATACGATACAATCTTAGTATCGCGATACTATCCTCAAGAAGGAAACGATACGATACTATGACAAGCGGCGATACGATACCACCGGCTTACACGATACGATACCAACTATGGTGTCGCGATACTTCACTAGGAAATGGCACGATACGATATTGGTAGGGACCGATGATACGATATGAAGATTCAAGACGATACGACACCACAGAACCTAGACGATACGATACTTATGACGGTATCGCGATACTATCCAGGTGAGAGGGCGATACGATATCGAAGTGGTGTCGTGATAATTGATGCTAAGTGACACGATACAATACCAGAGAGGGTAACGATACGATACCAACTTAGTAAGGAGAGATCGCGATACCAACTTGGCGACACGATACCACAATGGTATCGCGATACCAAGACTGGTACCAGACGATACGATACCTAAGCAATGAGCGATCGCGATACCAATTCGGGGTCACAATACCAAAATGGTATCACGATACCAAGACAGGTATCAAGCGATACGATACTTCGGCGAGTATCGTGATACAAGGGAGTTTTGGTATCCCGATACCAAACCTCAACCGATCGCGATACTCAAGCCAAAATGCAAGAAAATTCTAAAGTTTTTACACCCCCTTTCTCTCCTTACTCTCCTCTTCTCTCCTAGGCCTCTATGTCACACAAAAAGTCTGTATTGATATCAGTTTTCCCCTCCCGCGATACTGCGCACCTGTTTAATCACGTGTGTATGCATGTTTTAATGAGTTTTTAGCAGGTATTCTTTGTGAAATCTTACCAGTGTAATGCCTAGCTTGCACCTTGAGCTCCAAACTTAGCTTTGACAGCCTAACAGCCACGATACCAACTCCACGATACTGATCGCTGCTCGCCCACGATACCAGTGCATTGTGAAGTGTCAAATGAGGCAAATTTTTTGGTTTTTATACTTTTTTGACAGAATTTGAATTTTGTAAATTTTCTTGGTGATTTTTGGGATTTTTTTGGTGATTTTTGTCTACTCCTACTTCTCCTCTCCTCACTACCCCTCTTCCTCTCACCTAACCCTAACTCCTCCTTCTCTCCCTTCCTCCTAACCCTAAACCTAAAACTTATCACACACACTTCTGAGATGTGAAGTAACAAGTGCTGAAGTGGTTGACTAAATTGCCACAAGACAAATTCACTTCTACAAGTATGATTTCATCACACTCGATCTCTAACCATCACAAAGGCACCTTGGTCGAGTGTTCCCCGGCAACGGTGCCAAAAAACGTGTGTACCTGAGCCACGAAGACTCAAGGACTTGTGCCAATGAGACTGTACCTCGATTGCCACACAAGTGCATATAGTGGGAAATCAACACACATTCAAAATGTCAATCCGATCAAACGACCTAACCAAGTGTATGATGACTTGTGCACACATGATGGAAAATGAAGTGGCTAAGCTAGCATGCATGAGAAAAGGCTAATCCACCTCTCAAACTCACTGAAATCCTAAGTGTTTGCCGCGATACCTCTTATAGCAGTTTTCAGTAATTCGAGGATTTCTCCCAGCTCAAAACTCCGAATATAGTCAATAGGGTACTCCTTTCGAAGCTGTCGACGAGACGCATCTATTGGAAGTGGTTTCACTTGATTCTCACAATTCTGCTTCAAGTTATGACCAAAATAGTGAATGGCGGGAAACACCCACACTCACACCACAACTCCTACAAGCTCACACACACACACTACAGTAGTTCAAAAACAGTGGGGAGGGGTAGACAACAGTCCTACACACACATTCCAAGCATTACACACATATACAAGATCAAAGAGAAGATAGAAATCTGCAAGAAAGAGGCAAATTCGAAAATCTGAAGAGCTCCTTCTTCACAATGGCAAAAAACAAAGTCTCTGCAAAGAGTCACAAAGTGACTTATATACATGTGCCCTAAGTTTGGTCCTTTCACACAAGAGACCGGCACTTTATTCACTAAAAGACTAATCTCCTACTATTTTACAAGGGATATTTTACAACAACTTGGGATTATGCAACTAGAGGACTCCTCTAGTGCATTTACATGGCTTGAGGGAATTCTTGAAGACCTCGAAGAAGAAAAAATATGCCCATCATTTTGAAAATTTTGGGGCTCTCCTCTTATGCTCCTTTACTCTACAACACAAAGCTTATAAAAAATGGAGAAAGCTCTAAAGGTAATCAATCTTCAGCTTTGTACACTGATAAAAGCAAGTCCAAAGATAACAAAGAAAAGGCAAAGAAAGTGGATGATGAAGCAGGAACATATCAAGCTAACTATGCAGGTAGAGAAAGACATGGCAGATGTAGAGGAAGAGGAGGTAGACAAGGTAGGGGGAGATCCCAAGACTCCAACTCATGTTCTATTTGTGGATTAACTAATCATACAACTAAAAATTGCTTTAGGAATTCCAGGAATCAAAGAGGCAAGGGATACAATAGAGGAAGTTATGACTACTCAAGAGGAAGGTTCAACAATTATCATGGCAACTACAACAACTACAATCATTCAAACTATCAAGGAGGCTACAAAGGAAGGAGAGACTTCAATAACTACACAGAAGACTCAAACAAAGAGGATTCATTATTGATCATGAACATGGCTATGCCACAAGGTAAATCTGATGAGCATGTTTTCTACATAGATTCAGGTTGTTCAAATCATGGGGCAGGAAATGTGGCACTCCTATCAGATTTAGAAGATCCAAGGAGTAAGAATGAGGTACAAACAGGAGATGATACAAGACATCTTGTGGAGAAAATAGGCAATGTCAAAGCATGTGATGGAAACATCAACCTACTCAGTAAGGTACTCTATGTCCCTACCATTACAACGAATTTGATAAGTGTTGGGAAGATAGTAGAGAAAGGGTTGCAAGTTAGGTTCACAAAAACAGGAGCATTTGTTGAAGATCCAAGTCAAAGATTCAGAAGAATTGCAAAAGGTGAGAAGACAGGTAGATTGTTCACATTTGAATTACAAGACACTAGAAACATTCCTCTCTTTAATTATGGTAGTCAGACATTCACAAAATTGGAAGTATGGCACAAAAGGCTAACACATATTGGTGAAAGGTCATTAAAGCAAATTTGCAGAGACCAAAATGTACTTGGACTCCTTAATTTGTCAATACAACATATGATTTATAAGCGTAGTGCATGTCAATTTGGAATGTCTCACAGGTTACCATTCATGAAGAAAGGTTGTGTGCATGGAGATCTCTTGGAGTTGGTTCATGCAGATGTATGAGGACCTAGCAAGGAAGCTTCAATATCTGGATCAAGGTATTATGTCTCCTTTATTGATGATTGTAGCAGATGGACTATCCTATTCTTAATGAAACACAAAGATGAAGTTTTTTCATGTTTCGAAAGATATTTGGCTCTTGTGGAGAATCAAACAGATAAATCACTTAAAAAGCTAAGGTCAGATGGAGGGGGAGAATACTTCTCCCATGAGTTTGATTCTTTTCTTCAAGAAAGAGGAATCAGAGGTAACTACAAGGTACACTCCTGAGCAACATGGAGTGGCAGAAAGGAGGAATAGGACAATTGTTGAAGCTGCAAGGTCCATGTTAAATGAAAAGCATTTACCTAATTATCTATGGAATGAGGCTGTATCGACATCCACTTACTTGATTAAGAGGTTGCCTTCAAAATCCCTTGATGGGATGACTCCATATGAGGCTTGGAATGGAAGAAGACCAAGCTTAGATCATTGTAACATTTTTGGATGTATTGCTTTTGCTCATGTGCCTTCACAGGTTAGAGGCAAGATGGATCCAAAGGCAGAAAGGTGTGTATTTATTGGATATGACAGCAATCAAAAGGGTTACAGGTTATACAACCCTACCAACAAAGGTTTCTTGGTAAGCAAAGATGTAGTTTTTGATGAAAACAATTCATGGTATGAAGATTCGTGCAGGAAGGTCAATTTACCATATGATCGTGAAGAAGATTTTCCAAAGCTTGGTAGAGAACAACCAAAGATTGAAGAACAAGACACCTCAGAGGATGATGAAGAATCTCAGATGGAAAAGATCAAAGCATGAAAGTCTAAAGGTAAAGCAAAATTGCAAGAACTTGGACATGAGGCAGAATCATTACATCATGGTCTAAGAAGATCTATGAAGGAAAAGAAAAAACCAGAAAAGGTATGGGTTTGATACCTCATTAGTAACTAAACATTCTATCTACATAGCACATGACATAAACCAAGAGGAGCCATCATCATTTGAAGAGGCCAAAGCAAAATCAGAATGGAAGCATGCAATGAAGGAGGAGATTGAAGCACTTGAGGAAAACAACACTTGGGATTTGGTGCCCAAGACTTCATCCATGAAGGTAATAGGCTCAAGATGGGTCTATAAACTCAAGAAGAATTTTGATGGTTCCATTAACAGGTATAAGGCAAGGCTTGTAGCAAAAGGCTTTGCACAAACTTAGGGAATTGATTATGAGGAGACCTTCTCTCCTGTGGAAAAGATGCCTACTATTAGGGTTTTGCTTAGTATTGCCTCTTCCAAGAATTAGAAGATACTTCAACTAGATGTAAAGAATGCATTCTTGAATGGTTGGATAGTAGAAGAGGTATATATGGCACAACCACCTGGTTTTGAGAATCACGTTTATCATGATTATGTGTGTAAACTTAACAAAGCATTGTATGGTCTCAAGCAAGCTCCAAGAGCTTGGAATTTCAGGCTTGTTTCATTCTTGCAAGACAAAGGCTTTCAACCAAGCAAGGCAGATCCTTCACGCTTTATCAAAAAGAGTAATTGTGAGGTCATCTACCTATGTGTATATGTAGATGATATTATATTAACAGGAAATGATGCAAATGGTATGAAGAAGATCAAAGATCAGATGAGAGAAGAGTTCAAGATAAGTGATTTGAGTTCACTTACCTACTTCCTAGGTTTGGAAGTTGTCTACAAAGATCATGGTTTGTTTTTCACTCAAAGAAAGTACATCAAGGACATGTTGGCAAAATTCAAGATGCAAGATTGTAAGATTGCAGGTACTCCAATGGAGGTCAATCACAAATTGAGCTCACATGAAGGTGAACTCATAGAGGACATCACATCATATCAAAGTCTAGTGGGTAGTCTCAACTATGCCACATTGACAAGAGTAGATATATGTTACAATGTGAGTGTGCTAAGTCAATTTATGCACACACCAAGGAAACCACATATGGATGCAGCCAAAAGGATTCTCAAGTATCTCAAAGGAACCATAAATGAAGGACTTTATTATCTGTATGTATCTGATTTAAGTTTGAAGCTATTTTCTGATGCAGATTGGGCTGGCTCCAAGGAAGATAGAAGGAGCACTTCAGGTTATCTTACCATTGCAGGTTCAAAGATTATTTCATGGTCATCAAAGAAGCAACCCACAGTTGCTCTCTCTTCTACTGAAGCTGAATATAGAGGTCTTGCCATAGCTACACAAGAAGCTATGTGGATGAAGACATTATTCAAAGATCTTGGATTGGAGTTTGGAACTCCAACTATTTTTTGTGACAATATGAGTTCTATTCACTTAGCTGCTAATCCTATTTTTCATGCAAGGACTAAACATATTGAAGTTCATTATCACTATGTACGAGAGAAGGTTCTAAGCAAAGACATTTAAATATCATATTTGTCCACTCATCAACAATGTGCAGATATTCTAACCAAAGCATTGGATGGTACAAACCTCTGCAAGTTCAAAGCCATGATTGGTTTGCAGGTAATCTTAGAAGATTGAAGACCTCAAGCATACTTGGCTTGAGGGGGAGTTGTTGGAGCAATTCTATGACAAGCCTAAGTATTGGCTTGAGTCCCACAAAGTCATAGAAGAAACCTTAAAATGAAGACAATGTAACTAACTCCAACTTATCTGTTTTGATCTATCTTTTTGAGAGTGATCTTCCAAGGTACACAGGGTGTCTAATACATCCATTGGAAAGCTAAAAGGGCCCACCACATACTCTTGGAGTTCATTTGGCTGGTGTAGATCAGGGATTTTACAACACCTCTTCATCTTCAAGCACATACCTATCCATCTCTTCACATATTTGGCCGATCCACACTATAGCAGTGGTATATTGTATCACTGTTCCGCACTATAGCGGTTTGCTATATCACCGACCTGCACTATAGTAGGCATCATTGTATCACTGAGTTTTTATTGGATGACTTCAACTGCATTTACATTGTATTATTGAGCTTTGTCTACACATCGATCCGGTAACTTTCATATTTTAGCATTGTATCTAGATTTTTTCATTCCCGATGCATATGGTCTTACGCATATGCACATTCACTCGTCTCTTTCGAGGGGTAGGGGCCTACGACAATTGCCATACTAGAGAGAGGGTGAGGTGCCCAATGCACAGATGCCGCTCGTCGGACGTGGGAACGGCGCACACAGGGGCCTGATCCAACCCTGCACCAGCTCTTTCCATCAACTGACCTCCTTTGATCTGCTCGATAGCTGAACCTGACGTGAAGCGAGGTAGTTTCCCAGTGATCCTTGACACGTCACCACTCCTTGAGAAGAGAATACAGGAACCTCGGTGCTAGACAGATACTCTAGGTACCAGCATTTCAGGTTCTTGGAATTATTTGCATTGCTCCACACACTTAAACAAAAAGATTGTTTTGCCTGTCTGACTTTGATCATCCACTTTTTGCAGCAGTTTAGACCATATGGGTGTGCACTTTTCTATCGACGCATACATTAAGCATCTACTTCTCAGCTTAGATTACAAGAAGAGGAAAACTAAAATGAAAAAAATGATTGAAGGGCAGTTTAGGAAATATGAAGAGCGATTTAAGGAAATGGAACTTAAGATCAGTGAATCTATAAAATCAAAGTTTGGTATAGTGATGAATTTAATGCAAACGATAGACGTAATATCTGACATTATTCAAATAATCGGCATAAGTATTAAAGATGTAAGAAAGGAAATGGATTATGAGATTTTTGAATTGAAACATAAGGTTGATTTGTTGACCAAACAAGTTAAGGACCTACAAACATTGAAGTGTGATAATGAACATGAGGTCAAAGTTCAAAGCATATCGACGCATAAACAATCATTAGGTCTTAGAAGATCCACACCTAGAGTAGACCTATACGATCTTTTTGGTGTGATCAGTATGGACATATGTTCTGGGATTGTATAGCGTATGAAAGTGCAAGCAGACATAGACTTGTAAGTGAGCATGAAGGTAAAATTTGTAAGTTTCAAGATAGATCACCTTTAACTTTGAATGTAGGAAAAGGTGGGATGAAGGAATATTTCAAAGAGACCAAAACTAGATCAAAATTAATGCAAAAGATATGGAAACCTAACAAGAATGCCATCTATTCAGAATGAAGAGAAACCTATTGAAGAAACCAAGGGTAGACAGATAAAGGTTGAAAAACAAAATATTGAGCAGATATTAATAGAACAAATGGAAATAGATCATAAAAGAGAATATGATAGAGAATATCGAGAGAAATTAAAGAAAGACCAAGATGTATTTGTTTCATTTGATCCAAAACTTTTGGCTAATGAAAATATATTTGACCAAGAGAAAGTTATGAAATTGGATTCCCAATTGAACTTTGACAAACAAATTGAACAAGAAAAGAGTAAAGAAGAAACTGAAGAAGATATATAATCTGATACACGAGTTAATAAAGCAGAGAAACAGTTGGTTGATGATATTATGAAGCAAATCAAGGGAAGAGTAAAGACGAGCTCAAAGCCTTCCAAGTCTTTGAAAAAGTGCAAGAAAAGTAAAAATCTAACCTTTCAAGATATATTTACAAATATAGAAGGATGATTGAGGAAGAATCATAATGAAACATACGCCAACAATGATCAGGAGCTACTGGATGAGGATGACTGATGATTGATATCAATGATGGTGAATGATAATGATTCATCATTGATTGATGATGATTTATGATTGATGGTTTCTGATGATTGATGATGTTTGGACGATGATGGTTTATGATGATGAATGATGAGGATTGATGATTAATGATCGATGATGATGATGGATTATGATGATTGGATAATGATGATGATGATTGATTGATGATGATTGATTGTTTATGGTGATTGATGATGTTGATGGTATATGATGATTGATGATGATGGTTGATCATTGATGATGATGATGATGATTGATGATTGTTCATTGATAATTGACGATGATGAATGATATTGATGATGATGATGATTGACTAACATGATGATAATTGATTAAGATGATGATGGTTGATTATGATGATAATGATTGATAATGATGGTTGATGATGATGATGATTGTTGACGATGAATGATAATGAATGATGATGAAGATGATTAGTGATTGATGATGATGATGGTTTATGATGATGGATGATTATGAAGATGATTGATGATTGATGATGATTGATGATGATGCTAGAGGATGTTGATGATACTAAGGATGATGTTGATAAAGAACGATAGATCATGAAGATGAAGAAAAGTTGGACCGAACAATGAAGAAAATGAAGCAAAATGATCAGGTGAATGTTTTTGATTTGAAATCTATTTTTTTCTTGAAAGAACATTTGCATTGCATTTTTGTGTATGATAAAGATATGTATGAATTCAAGAAAATCATGTAGAATGAAGATAGCAAATATCTATTATGGTTTTCCATGAAGCATGAATCACTACAAATTATATGAATCGAATCACTTAGCGAACTAGAGACTTTTGGGATTGAAAGCTTGGGAATGTGATGGCATGCTTAAACTGAGTCCGTGTATATGCTGATTGGTTTGAACGCTTAGCGAGTGGGATTCTTTGGGTCCTACTATTTGTTTTTTATGAGATCTTACCTCCATATGGATAATGATTTATGAAAAACCTTTATACTCAAGCCAGCTTATATGTGTGTGCATGTTGTAAGCGCGTTGCAATGGGCTAGTAGGCTGGTGGAACCACCTTGGTCAGGCGATGAAGGCCACGCGCTATAGCTGATTTCATCGTAGGTCTGACCTATCTGTTGTCATGCGCCTGCATGGGTCGGTAGGCGAGTGGAGTCACTCTAGTCGGCTGGTCAGAGCCATGAGCTGACGTCGATTTAATGTAGGGCTGATGTTGCATATGTTGTGCACTATGTCAGATCGACAGACAGGTGGGGTAAACTTGGCTGGGTGGATAAGTCCATGAGTCGCACCCGATTTTGACATAGGGCAATTGGTGAAATAAAAAATAAAAAGAAATAAATACTGAGCTGAGATGAAGTGAAAAATAAAAAGAAAAGAAAAAGAAAGAGAAAATGAAAAATGAAAAAGTAAAAGAAAAGAAAAGATCTAATGGAGAGTTGAATAGTAGGAGATAAATAGGGGGAACAAGGTATATTCTACAAACTAGGTTAGTAGAAACATACTATATGCTAGTACTTAGGATGAGTTACTAGATCTGAACTAGTTGAACAAACAAAAGATCTAGAAAGCCAACGGTTTATTCACATGATTACTTGTCTGATTGCAGAAGAGAAAACATAGTATGACGTTTGTGAATCTTGCATCTGTTTAATTTTATAAAATTTTTATTAATCTTTATAAAGTTGCATGGAGTGCATGAAGTCACGTTTTAATTTTTAAAAGAAAAACATAAAAATTAAAAAGATTTTTCAAAAGAATCCTAATACGCTTCTATTCGATTTGCAGGTTGGCCCATTGGGATGATGTGCAGGTTTAGTGGGGGCGGATGTCAGGATGAAATCCCTCAAGGAAGTGTGCATTGATTTTTTTTCAAAGTTCATTGATTTTTGGTTTTGGAGTGAGGATTTGACCAAGAAAGTGTTATGATTTGCGCATTTTTGGTTCATTTAATTGACTTTGAGATGCGAAAACATGAAATTCTTGTAGAGTAGGATTGTATATTTGTAAATAGTGGTGAATACATAAAACCATGCTTATTGTATGATTGCTTATGAGCCTTACCTAACTGGCATGCTTCACATCTGTATGTCATGTGTTGACCTGCAATGTTAGGCAATCCAAGTACTGAACCATTATTTATAATTTCTTTGATATGTCTCTCATTAAAGTGTCCAAGTCTTTTGTGCCAAAGATCCAATTCTGACACCTTTTGCTCTCCATATGCAAACATAGCATGTCCAATATTTCCTTGTACCTTTATTGTGAAGAGCCTTCCTTCCTTCTTCCCTGTAACAATCTGTTTATACCCTTGACTAGGGTCTTCAACATAAACTCCATCATTAGTGAACCTTACCTCATATCCTTTTTCCATTTGTCCTACACTTATTAGATTTTTAGGAATTGTAGGAACATACAACACCTTACTCAAGAGAGTGCTTCCATCTTTGGCTTTGACTAAACCAATTGACTTTACCTTGTGCTTTGTATTATCACCTGTTTGGACTGTATGATTAATTGCATTATAATCTAGATCAGTCATCAAAGCAATGTTTCCACTCAGATGGTTGCTACATCCTGATTCAATATAAAATACTCTCATGTTTTCATGTGAGGCTTCACATGTTGCATTCATAATAAGAGTCGAATCTTCTTTATGATCTGGTGCATAATTGTAGTAGGTGTTATTATATGATTGATTTTGGAAGTTTCTTCCTCCACCTCTTCCAAAAAAATTCCTACCACCTCTACCTCTGAAGTTTCCTCTCTGATATCTGCCACCTCTTCCTCTTTGATTAAAATTTTGATTAAAATTACCATTGCTTTGATTATTGTGCCAACAATCATGAGATAGATGATTGGTCTTACGACATATCCAACAAGCTCTGACATTATCTTTGTTATATCTGCCTCTTCCTCTACTTCTGCCACTTCCTCTTCCTCTTAGGAAGTTTGCTTGGCTTGGAGTACCTTCATCTTCAACTGATTGTTGCTTTCCTTTGCTAGATTTCTTCTTGTCTTTAGAATACATTGCATGACCTGCACTCTTATCAATATCTCCTTTGATATCATTCTCAAAAGTTAGCATATGTCCTAACAATTGATTTAGATCAGGAGTGAAATGATCTAAAGAAAGTTCTGTAGACAAAATAAAAGGCTTCCACTTCTCATCTCCTCTTAGCCCTGTGAGAATTTGTCTTACCAATTTATCTTCTTCAATATCTTCATCCACTGCACCTAAAGAATCTGCAATGTCCTTCATCTTTGTCACATAATCAGATATTGATTGTGAAGCCTTCTTCTTGAAGGTAGTGAACTCTGCCCATAATGAAGCTTTCCTTGATTTGGTTGTGTTCTGAAAACGCTCTTCCAAAGCATTCCAAATGTCACTTGCACTTTCAAGTCCTCTAATGTGAGGTAGCAAGTAATCATTAACTGCCATATAGATAATGCTCCTAGCTTGAGCATCCTTCTTCATCCAAATCTTTACATCTGCTAGCTCCTCCCTAGTTGGAACACTAGGATCTCTGAACTCTGGCTTTTCTTCCTCTCCTGTGATATATCCCATCAGATCTTTGCTCATAAGATGAGCTTCCATTCTCATAGACCAAGCTGGATAATTTTCTCTATCCAACTTTTCAATTTGGAGACTATCTCCCATCCTTGCTTCACCTGTAGTTTCAAATCTTTAGTTCTTATAAAGAATGAATGTACCTTAGCTTTGAATGTTGCTCCTTCTGATCTTTTGGACAACCTTTATGTGTCTTCCTTCAATCTTTCTTCATACTTTATCCTTTTGATCCTTCGAGGTGTAAAGTTTGTATGTCTGCAGCAGTTGGAGTTTTCCTTTCCACAATTTTGATATAACCTGCTCTGATACCACTGATGGAGAGTGTTAATCTCCAAAAGAACAAGCTATCCTTGATGTTAGACCACCTCTATATCAAGAATAACTTCAGACTCCTCTTAATTTTAAAGAACAATCACCAAACTATCGAGAAATTGATCAACTGTGAAAAATCACTTCTCAGAAAAAGTCTGCTGCACATTAATCATTCATTGACTAATCATTCGTGTAAAGTTTTTTATAAAACTTTGTAGAATGTGTTGCCTAGAGATTGCGCATCTTCTCCAAGTTAAAACTCTTCAAATGTTTGAGTAGATTGTGAGAAATGACTCAAACAATGTACCTATATCTGAAACTGTCTCCTTGTAATGACGACTTTGACACCTGTAACTTCTAAGCTATGATTCTCCCAAACTATAGCACATTTAATCAAATGCTTTTAGCCATAGATGGCTTACCTCTCAACTTAAATTTTGAGTCCTCATTTGTGTAAAACTTTACACTATGCACTGAGCACTGTCCATTTCTTTGACCATCGAATCTGCGTCTGTTTTAGAAGACACTCAGAACTTTCTACATATGAATGTTCCTATTCAAAATACTCTCAACCTGTTTGCAATTGGACTCTCAAACTTTCACCATAGATGGATTAACTATGGATTTAGACATGTTCAAAAGGATTTCTCAAAATATTAACCACAAAAAGAGAATCAGAGAAAAGATCGACACGCAATTCTCTGAAAGATTTTTCTTCTCATAACTTTTCATACATCTGATGGATGACATGCATAATGTTCATCTCATTCTCTCCTATTCTTCTATATATTCATCTATTGTCTTCTCTATCTCTTCTATATCTCTCTCTTCGACTATGAACATGTATCTATATATATATACGAGTCTAACTTGTCAATTTTCCAAATACATTGAAATATTTACAAGAGTAATGTACAAAAGAACTTTATTTCTGAATCTCCTCTTTCTTGAAACTGATCTTCAATCTTCCATTCATTTTTCCACTTTTGGATTTTATGTAATCACTAATTGTTGATTGTTCTGCTCCAACAGTATCAGAGGAGGAAGCATCAGAGTTGAAGGAAGGAGGACCTCGACTGCTGCAGGTGCAAAGAATTCAACATCTGAAGGTTCAAAAGGTGAAAGCTTGAGGATAAAGCTTGAGAAGAAGGTCATACGACACCAAGGAAGTCAGGAGTATTATTCGAAGTAAAGTTACAATTGTTACTCATAAAGTTTAAAGAATTCAATACACAGGAGAAGAAAGGATGGGAGATTCTCTTCAAATAGAGAAATTGGATAGAGAGAACTATCCAGCATGGTCATGAGAATGGAAGCTCATCTAATGAGCAAAGACTTGATAAGTTACATTACAGGTGAAGAAGAAAAGCCTCACTTCAGAGATCCTAGTGTTCCAACTAGGGAGGAATTATCAGATTTGAAGAATTGGATGAAGAGAGATGCTCAAGCTAGGAGCATTATCTATATGGCAGTCAATGATTACTTGCTACCTCACATTAGAGGTCTTGAAAGTGCAAGTGATATATGGAATGCTTTGGAGGAGCATTTCCAAAATACCACAAAGTCTAGGAAGGCATCTTTGTGGGCAGAATTTACCACTTTCAAGAAGAAGGCCTCTCAATCCATCTCAGATTATGTAACAAGGATGAAAGACATTGCAGATGCATTAGGAGCTGTTGATGAAGACATTGAGGAGGATAAATTGGTAAGGCAAATCCTCACAGGTTTGAGAGGTGATGACAAATGGAAGCCATTCATTTTGTCTATTGAATTAGCACTTGATCATTTTACTCCTGACTTAAATGAGTTGCTAGGACATATGTTAACCTTTGAGCAGGATGTCAAAGGTGAAGGTGACAAGAGTATAGGTCATGCAATGTACTCAAAGGATAAGAAGAAAAATAGCAAAGGGAAGCAACAAGAAAATGAAGATGAAGGCACAACTAGTCAAGCCAACTTCCTAAGAGGAAGAGGAGGTGGAAAAGGTAGAGGAAGATGTAGGAATAATAAAGATGGAGTCAAAGCTTGCTGGATTTGTGGTAAGACAAATCACTTAGCTAATGATTGTTGGCATAATAATCAGAGTAATGGTGGATATAATCAAAATTTTAATTCAAGAGGAAGAGGTGGCAAAAATCAAAGAGGTAACTTCAGAGGAAGAGGTAGTAGGGGTTACTTTGGAAGAAATGCAGGTAGAGGATTCCAAAGTCAAATATACAATAATACCTACTACAATTATGCTTCAGATCAGAAGGAGGATTCAACATTGATAATGAATGCAACTTGTGAAAGGCAAAGTGAAGACCAAAGAGTCTTCTACATTGAATCAGGGTGTAGCAATCACCTGAGTGGTAACATAGCATTGATGACTGATTTGGAAAATAAGGTATCTAATCATGTTGTTCAAACAGGTGACAATACAAAGCACAATGTGAAGTCAATTGGATCAATGAAGGCCAAGGATGGAAGTACTCTCTTGAGTAAGGTCTTGTATGTTCCTACAATTCCTAAGAATCTGATAAGTGTAGGACAAATTGTTGAAAAAGGTTATGAAGTTAGATTCACTAATGAAGGAGTGTTTGTGGAAGACCCTAGCAATGGGTATAAACAAATTGTTTCAGGGAAGAAAGAAGGAAGATTGTTCACATTGAAGATTCAAGGCAATGTTGTTCATGCCTTGTTCACTTATGGAGGACATAAGATCTCTGAGTTAGATCTTTGGCACAAGAGGCTTGGACACTTCAATGAAAGAGGTATCAAAGATATGATTAACAATGGTTCAGTGCTTGGATTTCCTAATGTTGCAGGTCAACATATGACATACAGATGTGAGGCATGTCAATTAGGTAAGGCTCATAAGCAATCTTATTCCAAGCATGGTTTTATGTATTCAGAGAAGCTTGAGTTGGTACACACAGATGTGTGGGGACCATCAAAGGATTTCAGTATCAATGGTTCAAGGTACTATGTGATTTATGTTGATGATGCTACCAGATGGATCACTATCTATGTGATCAAAGATAAGTCAGAGGTATTCAATACATTCAAATATTATCATGTGTATGCAGAAAGAATTACAGGCCATAAATTGAAGAGACTAAGGTCAGATGGAGGGGGAGAGTATTTCTCTAATGAGTTCAGTGATTACTTGTGGAATGCAGGTATAAAAAGGGAAATTACTTGCAGGTACTCTCCTCAACTAAATGGTGTAGCAGAGAGAAGGAATAGAACTCTTGTTGAGTTTGCAAGGTCAATGATGAAGGACAAAAATTGCCCAAATTATTTGTGGGCTGAGGCTGTAAAAATACAGCTACTTATTTGGTCAATAGGATACCATGTAAAGCTTTGTAGGGTATGACACCATATGAGGCATGGTGGGGTAAGAGACCTACCTTGGATCATTGCAAAGTATTTGGATGTTTGGCATATGCATATGTGCCATCACAATTAAGACACAAGTTAGAACCTAAAGCTGAAAAATATGTATTCATTGGTTATGATGATAAGCAGATGGGATATAGGTTGTGGAGTCCATCCACAAAACAATTTCTTGTATCAAAAGATGTTACATTTGATGAGCAAGGTACTTGGTATGCAGGTACAATCAATATTAATATAGGTGATGAAGAAGTTGTGAGTCAAAAGAAAGGTAAATCAAAGGTTCATATATTTGATGAAGAAGAGAATAATGAAGTGCAGGTTGAAGTTGAAGAAATGTCAAGATTTGATCCTGAGTGTGAAGAACCAGAAACCTCAAGGAGTGGAGAACTTAGAAGGTCATCACGACACAAGTGGCAACCTACAAGGTATAGCTATGACACTTCTTTTTTTACTACCAAAGATTATGCTTGCATGATAAAGGCAGATGAAGACCCTTCCACATATGAAGAGGCAAAAGGTAGGGAAATTGGGAGAAAGCTATGTAGGAAGAATATGATGCATTAATGGAGAATCAGACATGGGATTTGGTTCCTAAACCAAATAGTCAGAAGATCATTGGATGCAAATGGGTCTACAAGACTAAGAGGTTTGTAGATGGAAGTGTGTCTAGGTATAAAGCTAGACTTTTTGTGAAACGGTTTGCTCAAACATATGGTATTGATTATGATGAGACCTATAGTCCTGTGGCAAATATGACAACCATTAGGACACTCATAGCCATTGCTGCATGTAAAGGTTGGAAATTATGTCAAATAGATGTGAAGAATGCTTTTTTAAATGGTTACATTTCAGATGATGTTTTCATGAAGCAACCTCAAGGATTCAGAGATGGAAGGTATCCAGATCATGTATGTAAGCTCAAGAGAGCTTTGTGTGGTTTGAAGCAGGCCCCAAGGGCATGGAATTATAGACTTGTGAAGTTCTTGAAAGAACTTGGATTTCAAGTATCTAAGGCAGATAGTAGCTTGCTTGTTAAAGCAAGTAGTGATGGGTTCATTTACATGTGCATATATGTTGATGATATAATTCTTACAAGTACAGATGAGAAAGGCATTCAAAGCCTAAAGAAGAAAATGGAGAAAGTGTTCAAAATCAGTGACTTGGGAGGCTTGTCATATTTCTTGGGCATGGAGATTTCATACACTCAACATGGAGTGTATGTGACTCAAGAAAGGTATTTGAGAAACTTGTCAATCAAGTTTAAAATGAATGATTGCAGGGTAGCACCTACTCCAATGGAGGTGAATCACAAATTGAGCAGATATGGTGGAGAAGAATTCAAGGATATGAAGCTATATCAGAGTTTGGTTGGTAGTCTTATCTATGCTACATTAACTAGGCCTTACTTATCATATGCAGTTGGAGTTTTGTCTCAATTCATGCATTGTCCTAGGAAAGAACATTGGATTGCAGGTCAAAGAGTGTTGAGGTACATTAAGGGTACACTCAAAGAGGGTTTGTATTATGGTTTTACATCAGATACAAACATCAAAATATATAGTGATGCAGATTGGGCAGGTAATCCTGATGATAGAAAATCAACATATGGATACTTGTGTTATGTGGGAGATAAGTTAATCTCTTGGTGTTCAAAGAAGCAACATACAGTTGCTTTATCATCTACAGAAGCTGAGTACAAAGATATGGTTGAAGTTGCAAAGGAAGTGATATGGCTTAAGACTCTCATGAAGAGTTTTGACACCATACAGAGTACACCTATCATTTATGGAGATAACATGAGTTCATTGTATTTAGCTGCTAATCCTGTGTTTCATGCAAGGACTAAACACATTGAGACTCAGTATCACTTTCTGAGAGAGAAGGTGATGGATAAAGAGATTGAAGTCATACATACTTCAACAAAAGATCAGATAGCTGATATGCTTACCAAAAGCTTGGATGGACCAAAGCTACAGAGATTCAAAGACATGGCAGGCATAAAGAAGATAGAGAAAACCTCAATTGATGATTGAGGGGGAGCTGTTGGTGAAGGACAATCAACAATTGATGTTTTGATGAAGAGTTAAAGTTAAGGTTTGAAGGAAAGATTCAAGTTGTGAAGCATGGAAGAAGAATACATTCAGAAGAGGAAGATGTGTACACATATGTACATATAGTTCACTTCTATCTTTGAGAAGTCATAAGGTTGTAAATTTTTTGTATATATATACTATGAAAATGTCGGGGCAAGTATGAGAGAGCATGAGAATAGAGTAATCAGAAGTTGTATGTGTCATTAGACATCTTAGAAGTGAGTTAAGACTCTCTCATCACTCAATTGTAATTTTTCTCAGAAATGAAGAAAATGTTGCACCCGATATTTCTGAGTTTTCTCCTTCTGTGTTAGATCTTTTGTGAAATGCTTTTGTACAAGTCTAAGTCTATAGGTGATCGACCTCTGTACAAATTTTTAGCTTCCAATTGTGATCAGGCTGAGACAATTAAGTGTAGGAACATTTGCATATATGAATGAGAAGAAGTGAAGTTACCGAAGGCGCAAAATTTGATACGAATGTTTTGATCAATTATCCTTCCACAATATAAAGTTTTGAGCAAGCAAGTAGTTAATCTTTAAGTTGGAAGGTAAGCTACTTGTGGCTAAAAGCATTTGTAGAAACGGGTTCTAGATTGAGAGAACCAAAGGTTTAAAGTCATAGGTGTCTAAATCGACTTCTCAGAAGAACAGTTTTAGACATAGGTGAGTTGTTGAGATCATTTCTCAAGTTCTACTAAATCTTTTGGAGTGATTCAACTTGGAGAAGGTGCGCAATCTATAGACGACACGTGATACAAAGTTTTATCAAAAGATTTATACAATTGATAAGGCAATGAGTGATTTATGTGTAGCAGACTTTCTGTGTATTCTCCTTCTTCACAGTTTGTTCAGAAAATTTGACAATTGAGTATTGATCTTCTAAAATTGGTGAAGGTTTGAGTTATTCTTGTTATAGAGGTGCTCTAAATACAAGAGTAACTTGTTATTTTGGAGATTAATACTCTCCATCAGAAGAGAGTAGATATAGACCCAAAGGGGGTGAATGAACTTACGATCAGGATGGGTGCTCAGTAACTAGAGAAGTGTCATCTCGTCGGTAGGAAGTGCAGCCCAAGCGAGCCATCACTCGATTTACTCCTATACCTCTAGTGACTCAGAGAAGGAACTACCCATGGTCTTAGAGGACATGCATGGTTCTATTCCTAGGGAGAATGGTATGTCAACCACAGAGGGTGAATGCCGCACCTCTCTGTAGTATGTGTCAACTAATGAAAAGGAATCCTTATTTACCTAGATGGCTTAAATGGGTCCGTCGCAAGAATGATAAACTCTATCAGGGGAGCACTAGATTGTGCTCTCTGACTACAGTAGACAAGATTTCTGAAATACACTTATGATTACAAGAACAGCCATGTAGGGAAAATAATTCAAGAAGATGTAGCCGATACAAGACGTCCCACAACCCGGGACCAATAGGTATGGAAAACTGGACTAGAGATGATACAGGAGATCCCACAACCCGGGATCGTAAGTATGAGACAAGATATCTGGATTACAAGAACTCCTCTCTGGAAGATGGACTAGATACAAGAAAGAACTCGACGGGATCTCATACTACGAGATTACAAGAGTACAAGACTAGATGTCCAGGATACAAGACTAGACAGGATTGGATCAAGGAACAAGACAAGAACATGAACTGGAACTTGGAGAGTACTTACTTGGTGGTCACGACTCCTTAAGCTCCCAATAGTGGTATTGGCAAGACTGATTATGAATGTGGCCAACCCCTCCTTATATAGGTTTTCAAGGGCGGTTCATGAAAGGCGGTTACGAATTGATGATGTCATCGATGATGGCATCAATTCAAAACATGAGCTCTAGATATCTGAATCAGGCAAGTAGACAATCCACCTTAGGGTTTTGGCATGTTCCGGACGTGATGGAAGCATTGCTTTCTCCTAATTCCGAACTAATCATGAGATACAGGGTTCACATGGAATCTGAGGTTTAGGATGGTTTCCTTTATCCATGACATCACCTCCCCCTCAAGGGACAAGTTCCACGAGGAGCGGTCATGTTATCTGGTCTCGGCTTCGTTGGATTTCTCTTATGGAATTCTTGAACCTTGATTGGTGCTCATGAAGGTTTTCTGCAGGTTCCCAAGTACGATCGCTGATGTCATACCCTTTCCAATGAATAAGGTATTCCAATCTTCCTCGGGATATTCTGGAATCTAGGACATGTGGGACTTCAAATTCTTCATGATCATCAATCTCGATAGGTGGTGAAGGACTAGGTCTCTCCCCCCTCAGTGGTGAAATCTGATATGGTTCCAACATGAATACATGGAAAACTGGATGTATTCTCATAGTACTTGGTAGCTGGAGCTTGAAGGTGACTGGATTAATCTTGGCCAAGATGGTAAATGGACCAAATCTTTGATGATCTAACTTTGCACAAGGCCTTGATGTTTGAAGATTGTTTCTGAGTAACCATACTTTATCCCCAATTTGATACGATGGATTCTAGACACGATGTTGATCTGCATAGTACTTATATTGTTTTGAGCTTTATGGGTCTCTTCCTTGAGTTCTTTGTGCATGTCCATCAGGTACTGGCCCTTGTCTCTAGGAGTTGGGTTCTTGGCATGATTTGAGAGTTGTATATCCATCCTTGGATGTTGTCCATAATTTGCAAAGAAGGGAGTCTGCTTGGTAGATGCATGAACACTATTGTTATAAGCAAACTCTGCAAAGGGTAAAAGCTCAAACCAATCATTTTGATGATAGTTGCTAGTGCAATGGAGATATTGCTCCAGGACTTGATTCATCCGTTCTGTTTGCCTTTTAGTCTGTGGATGATTTGTTGTAGATAGTTTAACTTGAACACCAAGGAGCTTGCAAAGACTATTCCAAAAGCTCGATATGAACTGTGGACCTCGATCGTTGACAATGTCATCAGGCAATCCATGAAGCCTAAATATATACCTCAGAAAAAGTCTAGCCGTGGCTGCACCTATGATTGCCTTGGTAGTTGGAATGAAGTGTGCCATCTTTGTAAATCTATCCACAATAACAAGAATGGCATCATGCTTATCTGACGTTGGTAGATCTGTGATGAAATCCATAGACAATGAAGCCCATGGCCTTTCCGGAATAGGTAGATGTTGCAAGAGGCCATGAGGTTTATGTCGGGGTACCTTAGATCTATTGCAAGTATCACAGGTTTGAATGTGTTCTTTGACTTCCTTCCACATCTAAGGCCACCAAAAGTCCCTGGATATGTTTTTTATTGTTTTATTCACTCCAAAATGTCCTGCTGCAAGGTTGTCATGGCGTTGTTGAAGTACTTGGATCTTGGGCTTTCCTGGAGGGACATACAATAGGTTCTTATAGAGCAGTAACCCATCCTTTTCTTGACATTTGTTTACTTCTTGTAATTTTCCTTCTTGAGCTCTCTACTTAAGGTTACAAAACAATTCATCCTGTGGAAGATTCTCACGGATCAATTGATTCAAGGCTGAATCTTCATGATGGCTTGAAAAGATAGCTGCTAACTGGAGATGCTCAAGCTTGAGTAATACCCTCTCTTGTTGATCAAAGGCCTCTTCACCCTTTTTTGGTGTAAGGTACGATCTTCTGGACAAGGCATCTGACTAACATTGTTGTGATCTGATTACACAGTGACTTTATGAGCTGCTCCTTCTAGATGGTGATGCAATGTATCAAACACGTCTACTATGGCAAGAAGTTCTTTATCATGAATTTCATAATTAATTTCTGGAGGGGAAAACTTCCTTGAATGATATGCATCTAGATGTAGGTGTCCATCATCTCCATATTGGGAAAGAATGGCCCCTAGAGAAAAGTCTGATGCATCTATCTTGAGGAAGAAGGGCTTACTGGAATCAGGATGAACTAGAATTGGAGCGGTAGTAAATGCTGATTTCAAGGTCTGAAAGGCCTTTTCTGCTTCTTGGGTCCATGAGAATTTGGAGTTCCCTATAAGCTTGGTAAGAGGTGTCACTATCTTGGAGTAATCTCTGATGAATATCCTGTACAAATTGGCAAACCCCAAAAAACATTGTACATCTCGAAAACATGAAGATGGTTGCCAATCAAGGATTGTCTCAATCTTCTTAGGATCCATAAAAATTCCATTATGTGATACAATGTACCCTAAAAATTCCACTTCTGTCTTATGGAAAGAGCACTTCTCCAATTTCGCATATAATCCTCTTTCTCTTAGTTTCTCTAGGATTATCTTCACATGACATTCATGATCCTCTAGATTTTTAGAAAATATCAAGATATCATCGAGGTATATTACAACAAAATCATCTAAATATTCTCGAAAGATATCATTCATCATATGTTGGATGATAGCTGGAGCATTTGTGAGACCAAATGGCATAACTACATATTCAGAATGGCCATACCCTGTCCGAAATGTTGTCTTTGATTCGTCTCCCTTCTCTGATCCTGACAAGGTTGTAAGCTCCTCAAAGGTCAATCTTTGTGAAGAATTTTGCTTTTCCAAGGCATTCCAAGAGCTCGGATATGAGTGGTAGAGGGTACCTTTGCTTTATAGTGACTTTATTCAATCCATGATAGTCTAGACACATCGAAGAGTCCCATCCTCCTTCTTTACAAATAAAATAGGAGCTCCTGCTGGAGACTTTGAGTGTTTGATAAACCCCTTCGCTAGATTCTCATCAATGTTCTTGCGTAGTTCTGTAAGTTCCTCTGAGGATAGTCTGTAGATTGGTCCAAAGGGCGGTTGTGCTCCCTCTTGACGTTCTATGGCACAATCATAGGGTCTATGCTCTGGAAGGATGTCTGCATTCTTCTTTTCAAAAACATCTTCAAAGCCTTTGTACTGATTGGGTAGCTCCACTGGATCATCTTTCCTGGATTCTTGAGCTGGTATGGCATAGATCATATATGTCGGTTCCTTCCTTACTGCATGTATGAAGGCTTTCGATCCGACATATGTTGGGTTCTTCTGGATATCTCGAGGGGTGATTTTATTATTCTCCCAATTAATTTCTGGATTATGTTTCTTTGACCACGGCATTCCGATGATAACCATATTTATTGGACTTGATATTACACTGAAACATATGTGTGAATCATGGTCACCAAGGTGCACTCTTAGTGGTGTGGTTTCCATGGGTATATTCCCTGATGCTAGAGGACGTCCATCTACTACTTCAACTACTACTGGTCTGTTCTTCCAAAGTACTGGAATTCCATGTTTCTTAACGAGTCCTTCATCATTGAAACATGAGGACGCTCCTGAATCTACCAGAGCCATAAGGGAAAGGGTCTTCTTAGACATGACTAACTTGATATGGGCAAGACATGTTTCTACGGGTGTGGATGGAATTATGAGACCCTTTCTTATATCATGGTCCAGCTGTATGGTCACTTTTACAACTGGACTTCCTCGTTTCCCTACTCTACAAGGGTGGCTGCGACTTTGGAGTTTGTTCTCTTGTTGGGACAATTAACTGCAATGTGGCTAGGGTTTCCACAATATAGACCTAATTTTTTATCCCTCCTTCTTTGTTTCTCTTGTGCTGTTAGAGGCTGGAACCTAGTTACATCTATCTGCATAGGTTCGGGCATAGAATCATCTCTAGGAGTAGGTTGGAAAGATTTCCATTGGCGAGGTCTTCCTTCTACTTTTTTTTCTTATTTCCTTTCAAAAAGGCGGTTATCACATTGAATGGCTTGGTTGATGTATTCATTCAATGTCTTCACCTCTCGCATCGTGAATAGAAGGTCCTTCACATCATCCCTTAAGCCCCATCTAAATTGGCTTATGAAATAATCTTCATGCCAAGTGAGGTCACATATCAACTGCCTAAATTCCGATGTGTAGGTGGAGGCAGGGTGGTTGCCTTGACGTAGCTTTCAAAGTTTTGTTTCTACCGCTCGACTCATGTCTGCATCTCCAAATTTGGCGATGAGCTCTCTAAGAAACCCCTCATAGTCATGAAGTATGGCCATATCCTTCTCCAAGATTGGGGCGAACCATGATAATGCTTGACCGTAGAGCAAGGTTCCAATAAAACCGACCTTGTATGCATCATCAGGGTATCTATCAGGCTGCATACGGATGTACAATTTGACTTGTTGCAAGAATCCTTGGAACTTTGTGCGATCACCATCGAACTTTTCTGGCATGCAGATCTTAGGTTCCCTCATGAAGGATGTACTAGGTCATTGATTTACTTGCATACTCCCTTGATTTGTCTGAAGACTCCCGATTCGTTCTTGTAAATCTTGGAGGAATACACTTACATGCACTGGATGTCCCATCTCGATTTGTGTCTATCGATGATACAGGTCTTTGACTTGTTGTTGGAGACTCTGAAGTGATGCTACATTCTGTTCATAAGCATTCTCCATGATGATTGGTCTTGGATGGAAGCTAGTCTTGCCAAAATGTCAGGGGAGCACTAGATTGTGCTCTCTGACTACAGTAGACAAGATTTCCGAAATACACTTATGATTATAAGAACACCCATGTAGGGAAAATAATACAAGAAGATGTAGCCGATACAAGACGTCCCACAACCCGGGACCAATAGGTATGGAAAACTGGACTAGAGATGATACAGGAGATCCCACAACCCGGGATCGTAAGTATGAGACAAGATATCTGGGTTACAAGAACTCCCCTTTGGCAGATGGACTAGATGCAAGAAAGAACTCGACGAGATCTCGTACTATGAGATTACAAGAGGACAAGACTAGATGTCCAGGATACAAGACTAGATAGGACTGGAATAAGGAACAAGACAAGAACAGGAACTAGAACTTGGAGAGTACTTACATGGTGGTCACGACTCCTTGAGCTCCCAAGAGTGGTATTGGCAAGATTGATTATGAATGTGGCCAACCCCTCCTAATATAGGTTTTCAAGGGCGGTTCATGAAAGGCGGTTACAAATTGATGATGTCATCGATGATGTCATCAATTCAAAACATCAGCCCTGGATATCCGAATCAAGCAAGTAGACAGTCGATCTTAGGGTTTTGGCACGTTCTAGACGTGATGGAAGCATTGGTTTCTCCTAATTCTGAACCAATCATGAGATACATGGTTCACATGGAATCTGAGGTTTAGGATGGTTTCCTTTGTCCACGAGAAACTCTATTGAGTCAGCAATAGTGCCCAGACCCATAATTAAGTCTGAAGGAGGAGCATACATGGAAAAGTTAGGTCAAATCTACGTAGTGACAAAGAACCTAGATCAGATCAACGAGAGAGGAGAACTAGAGGAACAAGGAAATTTTGGGAGATCTAACCCTGAAGAACTAGTGACTACCCCAAGGGGCAAGTCTGTGGTGACTCAAATCTTGATAGGGGATTTGATTCTTCAAGATGATTACATGTTGGATGTATACCTGATCCATGGACCAGAGGTGTTGTTACAGATAGATTCACCCATCTCAGGAAAAGAAGTAAGCCCAGTAACCATTTATGAGTTGAAGGATCTGGAAGATGAGTCTAGAGTCACATACCTAGACCAAAACTAAAGAAGGTATTGGCCACTAGATGAAGTTGATACGGCTCAATTGAAATATATGGGGTTGTCTGTATTCCCTCCTCGAGAGCAGGCAACTACCTCCCACAACCCTTTAATGTCAGGACAAACAAGCCAACAAAGTATCTCCAACCAAACACATATGTAGTTCACAATGCGAGGAATACATTCACACAACCAGACCAACTCAGGGATAGGTAGCATGATACGACCACCGGTTAGACCAAGGACACAACTAGGGGTGCAACCAAGATGCCCATACCACTAGAACCTGTAAGAAGTTTGAGACCAATTCAAGTTGCTAAATGTATGAGAAATCACTGTGATGGAACGGGAGAACCATACGATCACATAGTAGAATTCAACAAATATTAAAGTTGAACAACTGGATGACTTCTTTGTGCAGTATGAGTCCTTTTGACTAACCCTCACAGGAATAGCCTTGACTTGGTTCCAACCATTGGTTCCAAATTATTTTGGGAATATTGGATAATTTTTCCAAGAGTTCATTAGAGAATTTACTAAGCAAGGGATTAAACACAACTCGTCATCCTTAATTCATAGTTTTAAACAAAACCCAAATGAAACTCTAAAAGCAGTTGCCCAATGATTGGATAGATGCCTAGCAATAGAAAGACCCTTCGAATAAAAAATGATATCACTATTCTTAGATGGATTGATGAATGGAACCTTAAGAATCCTAGTTTATGTGAAACAACTTCAAACATTGAGTGAGTGTCTCTAGGAATGCATTGGTCTACAAGAAAACCTAGCTGATGACCTTAAAATTACACCAAGTTTTACGAAATTAGAGGACACTAGGAGTACTGTGACGACTAGTTCTAGTAATGTTGAGGAGCTAGCTGAACTGGTAGCCAAGAAGTTAGGATTCCACAGACAGAGAAATTACCAGAACCCACCAATGAGAATGCCAATGCTACGGAGATGTAGCCTTTGTGGTGGAGACCATCCCTATCATATGTGTGCAAGAGGAGCAGTAGGCATGCCACAATCGTATCCTTATAATAGGCAACCACCCCAAGGACCCAATCTCTACTGCCATATTGAGCAAAAATACACCAATCATACTATTGATAACTGCCCATTTAACACGTAGTGAAGGCTAGTGAATCAACCTTAGTATGGGCCTTACAGATGCCCTCCCAGAGAACAAGGAAGAGAGATACCTAGATACAACCCCTATACATGCCCACAAGGAGCACCCAAACCTTATGAGCGAGGAGATATGGACAACCACAGCAAGTGTTAGGACAACAACCACCCCTTCCATAGAATGTAGTACTAGTCAAATACACTCAACTAGAGGAAAACATGGAAAGAGCCATAGTACCAGCTACACCTCTAGCTACTTTAGAAACAACGAATCAGGGATACAAGCAAACGCAAGGAGAATACTATCCGTTTGACACCAGTGTTGTGGAGTATGACCAAACCTATGACCAACAATATTATGGATATGACAATCCCTATGGCCGGAGTATGGGAATCTAATGTACACTGCACCTAAGGAACCGGTACCTATGAGCCCACCCACTAGAATGCTTATGCCAAAAGGACCATGTTATAGATGTGAAGGAGATCACTTTATAAGAGAATTCACTTTGCCATACAACCCACCACCTCCTAGGACATGGGAAGGGTACTGCAATGAGTGTTTAAAAGAACATATATTTAGATATTGCCCAAAGAAGCCCAATAAGACTCATAACACTACATAGATCAATGTGATGGAAGTGATTGAATCATCAAGAAGTGATAAAGAATACACAATACCATTGAAAGCCATTACTTGAGCACAAGCCAAAGGATAAGAGAGAAAGAAATTAGATCCCGAACGAGAGATGAGTAAGGATCTAGAGCCAAAGACATAGGTAGTGGAAGATTTGGAAGATCCACATGAGAGTAACGAAGTGAAGAAGATGCAAAGTTGGAAGACTAGAAAGGAAAAACTTAGAAATAAATGGAGGAAAGATAAAAATAAAGAGGACAAGAAGGATGTAAAAGATAGTAGAAAACCGCAGGAATAGGAAGTGCAAGATATTACACCATCTAAGTCCCACACCCAGAAACTAGACAAACCAGGATCAATCTTAGCGAACCTATTACCAAAAGACCTCGACATGTGGCAGAACGCTTATCAATCCAGAATCACGACTGGACCAAATATAGAGAAACTTGAGAAACTCTACCCATAAGGGCATTTAGAAAAGGAGAGAATGGCGATATGTAAAAAGCTCTTAGAGGTAGCTCAAGCCACACTAGAAAAGACTATCCTAGTCCTCCTAGAAACAAGAGTACTGGAGAGCCAATTCAATGAATACCTTAAAGAAAATGATGAAAACCGAATAAGAACACCTAAAGAGGAATGTGGTAAGGAAGAACAACAGAGCACTTAGGGCAAACCAACTTATATAATCCCTAAACTAGAAGCCAACTTGTCACAGGATTTATGGGCTAAGATTCAGGAAGACGATTGAAAAAGAATGAGAGTTCAAAACCACCCTTTGAGGAATTAGACATTGGGGAAACCCAGTCGACTCCAAATTCGGAAGAAGTATATGAGGAAGTTTCCATGTTGGACCAAAATAGGGAGGAAGTACACAACCTTTCCACTCTATCTAATTATAAGGGAGAATAGGAGAAAGGGTCCCTAGTTTTTCGCGCTCCCACAATTCGAGGCAAGGAAGACGGGTCTTTAGGAAAGACCTCGCAGAACTTAGCCGAGATCAAGAAGACCAAGGTGCAATGCCTCTTGATAGTGGATGAGTTACTAGGAGCCAAACCACATCTATGGAATCAGCTAGCCAGACAATTCAAATTAGAAACTAAGGAGACTTATAAGGAAAATAAAGAAACTGAAGCCCTTCTACCATAAAAAGCCCTGTTGGCAAAGTCACAGAATTTAGTGACGGAGATGAGGGCAATACATGCTTACCCATCACATTTAATGGATAAATGATTAAAGCCATTTTGGACACAGGAGCGGGTGTAGGCATAGCCACCAAAGAGATTTGGGAGAAACGGGGAAAGCCAGCCGTGCGACCAATACGAATGAAGCTCCAACTAGTAGATGACCATGTAGAGAGACCCCTAGGAATATTGGAGAAAATTAAGTTGACAACCTGTGGAGTAGAATTTGAACACACTCTAGCCGCATGCTAGTTTGGAAAAGCAAATAATTATGAAATGATATTAGGACGACCCTTCATGAGACAACTCATGGTAGTATAAGACTGGGGAAGAGACGCTTTATACCTACAACAAACTAGGGGGCTACTACCGAGATAAATCTACATACATTTTCATATAGGGATGTCCCCCCACTACAATGGAATCCCATACACAAGGAAGAGGATGATTTGTCAATTCATAGTGCATGATCAAGTGATCAATCATGGATGCACGAAGATGCTCAACTATGGATGTGTAAGGAAGCAAAGCGAGAGGAGAAAAAAACTCAAATATGGCCCATTGGACATCAAAATTATCAACCCATAGACAATCCTATGTATATGCTTCAAGTTTTTCTAGATGAAGCATTTGAACCCGACGAGTGGATGGAGATTCTAGCCACCTTAGATGTGTGTGTAAATGAGGAGGTATTGACCATGAATGGAGGTGTAGATGAAGAGAATTATTAGAAAAGGAATGGAGGGAGGAGTGCAAAAGCATAGAAATGGAGCGAGAATTTGACTTCGAGGAATGGTATTTAGAAGCTATTCAAGCTGATGATAAGTAAGGAACACCCAAGGTATTAGCAATAGAAGGAGATTAGATGAGAGTGAACAATGAGGAGATGCTAGATAAGGTAGAACCAACCCTAGACCTCTTTGAAGTCCTAGAGCACTTCAAAAGATATGAAGTAGAAGAGAGAAAGATAGCCATTCAAATGCCTAAAAGGGAGGCTAGAGAAGGAGAAGCATATAATAGAAGGGAACAAACTAAGAAAGTGATAGTGACCATGGAAGAGGTAGAAGAGAGACATACGTACATTGGAAAAGATGTATCATCCAAAGAGGAAGAGGAACTGATAAACCTAATTTGAGAATATCGATATGTATTTGCATGGACCTACAAGGACATCAAAGGAGTAGATCCTTCCATCTCCTTTCGTAGAATTCCAATGACACCTGATGCAAAACCATCGAAGCAACTCCCTTATACTTATAATGATGTCTATTCAACAAAAACTAAAGAGGAGATAGACAAACTATTGGCAGCCACATTCATTTATGAAATAGAATACACAGAATGGGTGTCATCATTAGTGGTTGTACCCAAGAAAAATGGAAAATTGAGAGTGTGTATGAACCTAAAGAAGGTAAACACAGCCACCATCTATGATAGCTACCCATTACCTGTCACTCATCAACTCTTGGAAAGAGTTGTGGGTAAGGAAATCTATAGCTTCCTTGATGGATTCTCAGGATACAATCAAGTAGCTATCACAACAGAGGATCAACATAAGACAACATTTGCGACTAAATGGGGAGTCTACGCTTTTAGAGTGATGCCATTTCGACTCACCAACACCACTATGACTTTTGAAAGATTAATGTATCACATATTTAAGGAATTTCTAAGGAAGAGTAGGGAAGTGTACGTAGATGACTTATGCACATACTCAGGTAAGAGACATGAGCACATTCCAGAGTTACAAAGGATGTTTGAGAAGTGTTGGCAATATCAAGTGTGCTTGAATCCTAAAAAATGTGTCTTTATGGGGAGATAGGAAAAGATCCTAGGACATATCGTATCTAAGAAGAGAATTTCCACAGACAAGGATAAGGTTAAGGTAATCCTAGAGCTACCAAGACACAAAAATGCTAAGGAAGTGCAAGATTTTATGGGTCATTGTGGATACTATCATAGATTCATCCACATGTACACCATCATTTCCAAACCATTGTATGGATTATTAACCCAACTTACATGGACGGATGAATGCCAAAAAGCGTTTAATGAATTGAAAAGATGATTGAGTACAACATCTATTTTGAAGATACCCAACTGGAATAAACCATTTCATATCCATGTAGATGCCTCCAACTATGCAATAGGATGCATACTAGCTCAATCAAAAGATGAAGGAAAATTAGAACACCCTATTGCATATGCGAACAGACAACTAAACCAAGCAGAAAGAAAGTATACGATTATGAAGCGAGAAGGCTTAGGAATGGTGTATGCAGTTAAGAAATTTAGAGACTACCTTCTAGCCAACAAGTTCAAGTTCTTCATGGACCATCAGGCCTTATTATACCTAGTCAATAAGCCCTGCAACACTGGAAGACTAGTGAGATGGTTTCTGTTGCTAATGGAGTTTGATTTCAAAGTAGTGGTCAAAAAAGGAAATACCCACGTGAGAGTTGATCATCTCTCTAGGTTAACTCATGGAGAACCATCCAACGGAGTAGCGGATGATGTACTAGATACTTATTTATGGAACTTAGAAGTATGCCCTAAGTGGATAGAAAATTTGATTCCTATACTCACCCATGGACCACAAAATCAAATCAACAAGGATGCTAGGAAAGGATTTTTGTGATCATCCATTTTGCATATTGTGGCAAGAAGTGTGTGCTATAAAGAACCCAATGGTGTATTGTTAAGGTGTCTGGAAGATGCTGAACCATGTTGATATATTTAGGTAGTGATGTGTGTGAACACACTAAGACCACTGGGGCACTTTTTTCCCTCTTTAGGAGGTTTTTTTCCTCCAGCTTGTATATACGCCTATTGCCCTAATGGGCTACTTATCTTTGTACATTCTCTAGTAATACATTCAGTATTGTGTGTTTGTGCTCCAAGATTCTTCTTCTTCCTTGTGCTGTTCGCGTGCTTCTGCAGATGTCTAAATCCAACAATTGGTATCAGAGCAGGTCGTCGCTTCATCTAGGGCGCCATCGACACTCCTCCGTTTGTAGTATCAGATTCGCATGAAATTTGGTGAGCATACTCAAGGTGTTTCACAGATGAAAACTGCTTCGCTTTGTGGTGCTGAAATCACGATTTGAGCTCGTTTCGGCCTCCGAATGCACTATCGCAGTGCTTGTGCAGGGTATTTCATATTTTTGTGCCAAAGGTATATACCAGTTTGTGTTTACCAGTTTAAGCATCTCAAAGTTTGCTACAAGTCTAGCAGAACTCGTATGGGTAGTTCCGTTCAACTTTTTGAGATACAGTCAATTTTCTGCATCAAGGTATTTTAGTCACTGGCCATGGCTGAAAGCACTGATGTATTCTGGGCCTATATGATGCGACATGTATTGATTGCAAAAGGATTATGGAACATTGTGCAGTTTCTTGAAAGACGTCCTATTACACTTCTGACTACAGGTACTGCAAATAGAGGTGCTGGAGCTGATGAAGATGGTGTCGAAGATGATATTCCGCAGATTCCTATTCGTGCTGCTGTTTCTACTGTAGGTACTACAGAGCAGATTCACTGGGATGGCAGAGATGCCCAAGCACATGCATTGATAGATTTGTCTGTCAAACGTGCCATTATTCCTCACATTCGCTCTTGCAAAACAGCTAAGGATGCTTGGGATACACTTACCACATTGTACCAAGCTAGGAATGAGGCTCATGTTGCTTACCTCCGAAAACAGTTGGAGAGTGAGCACATGAATGAAGGTGATTCTATGGACAGTTTCCTAACGAGGATCAAAGACTTGAAGGAACAGTTGATTTCTTTTGATGAGGTTATACCAGATAGCTCACTTGTGCAGACCATTCTGAATGGTCTTCCTGATTCATATCAAAGTTTTGCTTCTACTCTTTGGTTGATGATGAAAGGCAATCCAAATGCCTTATCATTTGAGGAGTTAGTCTCTATTCTATTGCAGGAAGATTAGTCTAGGCAAAAAAGGTCCATTATGCGAGTTCCAGATCAAGCTTTCCTGACTAGTCAGAAGGGCAAAGGAAAATGGAGCTCTTCAACTAGTAAGTAAAAATCTGCTAATTGTGCATATTCGAAGAAGGAAGATAAAGATGAGAAGAAATCAGAAAAGCAGAAATTGTTTTGTAAGTACTGTAAAGGGAATGATCATATCATAAAGAACTGTCCAAAACTGGCTGCTAAAGAGGCAAAGAAGAAAGAGGCTAGAATGGTTGTTGCAGAGGCCTCTACACCAAAAACAGAGTCTGCAAATATTGTGCAGGAAGAAGAATGGGCGTTTACTACTGTCTGCAGTTTTGACCCATCTTCTCATGAGCAGTGCATGTCTGTAGTAGACTCAGATGTTTGGTATTTTGACAGTGGGGCAACCAAACATATTACCTCGCAACGTAGTTTCTTCTCTTCACTCGAGCCTGCCCTTACAGGGAATACTGTTACATGCGCCGACAACTCCTCTTATCCTGTTATGGGAGTTGGTAAGATCATTTTGACTACTGCTGATGGTAGTTCTTTCACTTTGTCAGATGCTTTATTTGTGCCAGGGATCAAGAAGAATCGATTATCAATTTCTACATTAGCCAAGATTGGCTTGGTTGTGAAATTTGTTGATGACAAATGTACATTTCATGATCTGTCAAATGGCGATGTGATTATTGCTTCTGGCATTTTATGTCCTGGGCTGTATAAGCTCATAGACTATGAAAGATCTATAAATGATTTGGCATGTGCAGTAAATGATTCTCAGGCTATGTCAGATGCAAAGGTTTGGCATGCACGCTTTGGTCATCTGAATTTTGCTAGTTTGCTACGCCTGCAGAAATCTGAAATGGTGTCCTCATTGCCCAAAATTGAGGCACCTGGAAAACATGTTTGTGAAGGCTATATTTTGGGCAAAATGCAGCGTTCATCCTTTCCAAAAGATGGTTCAATTCAGGCTACTCAGAAATTGCAGCTTGTATATAGTGATGTCTGTGGTCCTATGCAGACACCTTCTTTTGGAAATTATCTTTACTTCGTGACTTTCATTGATGATTTTTCTAGGCATGCATGGGTATATCCATTGAAGGCAAAGTCCGAAGTGTTCGCTTTAAACAGTTTTTGATTTTGGCTGAAAATTTGTCAGCATGTAAAATGGGCACCCTCCGTTCTGATCGAGGGGTGGAATATATGTCTTCTAATTTCAATGCATTTCTGGCTGAACGTGAGATAAAACATCAATGTACAGTGCCATATACACCTCAACAAAATGGAGTTGCTGAACAGAAGAACAGGTCTCTCGGAGATGGCGAGGTGTATGGTCAAGAGTCAAGCTTTACCTCATAGTTTCTGGCTTGAGGTTGTCATGTATGCAGCATATGTACTGAATAGGTGTCCCACTAAAGCGCTGCAGTCTATCACTCCATATGAGGCTTGACATGACCGCAAGCCATCTGTTGTTGATCTACGTGTTTTTGGTTGTTTGGCATATGCACTAGGGCCTAAACAACATCGCAAAAAATTGGATGATAAGGCAGTAAAATGTATTTTTGTTGGGTACAGTTCTCAAAGTAAAGGCTATCATCTGTATCATCCACCGACTAAACGCATTCTGGTTAGCCGTGATGTTGTCTTTGTGGAAGATGCTATTTAGCCATTGCTTTCATGTATTAAGGAGACATCTGTTAGCTCGAAAGATATGTATGATACTTTGATGCCTCTTTTTACAGGTGGACAGTCTAGTGCTAGTCCTAATGAGGCAACTTCTCAGCCTTTGCAGGTTTCATATGATGATGCAGATCATTCCATTTCTGATGCAGATCTACATGATGCACTTGTTGATGAGAGAGCTGATATTGAGCAGGCAAAAACTATGCCAAAATGGCTGGTGCAGACTTTGCGTGACAGCAAATTAGATGCACCTTTGTCATATGGTACTCGTTCAGGCTCTCATAGTGCCTCGTTTGCATCAGATTGCTATGCTATGGCTGCGTCTAGTCTCTATGATGAGAATGAGCCTGTTTGTTTTGATCAAGCACAAAATTCAAAAAATTGGATGGCTGCTATGCAATCTGAATATGATGCTATAATGAAGAATGGTACATGGTCTTTATGTGACTTGCCTCCTGGCAAGAAGGCCATTGGCACTAAGTGGGTATACAAGCTGAAGCATAAACCTGATGGTACAATTGACAGTTATAAGGCTAGGCTTGTTGCAAAGGGTTATGCGTAAGAAAGAGGCATTGATTTTGATGAGACCTTTGCACCTACATGCCGTATGACTACTGTTCGGAGCATTTGTGCACTTGCAGCCCATCATGGTTGGAATGTACATCAGTTGGACATTAAAACAGCATTTTGGAATGGTGACTTGCATGAAGAAGTGTACGTTTTTCAGCCCCGTGGCTTTGTGCAGAAAGGGCATGAAAACTAGGTGTGCCGATTAAAGAAGGCATTATATGGTTTAAAGCAAGCACCACATGCTTGGTATGAGAAGATACATGCCTATCTTGTTGCACATGGTTTTGAGAACAGCCCAACTAAAAGCACCTTATATATTAAGCGTGCTAATGATGTGCTTCTGATCATTGTTGTCTATCTTGAAAACATGCTGCTCACTCATCCTAATGAGAAGCATATTGCTGATTTCAAAGCTGATTTGCATGCCTCATTTGAGATGTCTGATTTGGGGCATTTGCATGGTTAAGCAAGAAGCAGCCTACTATGGCCACTTCCAGTTGTGAGGCTGAGTATAGGGCAGCTTTCACAGCGACTGTTGAGTGTGTGTGGCTCAGACGCCTTATGGCTGATTTGGGTGTTGGTCAGTCTTCTGCCACCACCATCTTCACTGACAGTCAAAGCACATTGGCAGTTGCAAGGAACCCTGTGTTCCATGCTCGCACTAAGCACATTGAGGTGCATTATCACTATGTCAATGAGAGGTTGTCTGCTGGGGAGATCAGCTTGGCATATGTGCCCACACAGGAGAACATAGCAGACCTTTTCACAAAGGCTCTGCCTAGGGAGAAGTTTGAAGCTTTGCGCAAAGCTTTGGGCTTACTTCCTTTTGTTGAGTGATTTCCACATAGCTTGGCACTTCCTTATACATGAGTGCCAGCTCCTTGTTCACGGCATCACTCCCAGGGGGGATTTGTTGATATATTTAGGTAGTGATGTGTGTGAACACACTAGGACCACCGGGGCACTTTTTTCCCTCTTTAGGAGGTTTTTTTCCCCCCGCTTGTATATATGCCTATTGCCCTAATGGGCTACTTATCTTTGTACGTTCTCTAGTAATACATTCAGTATTGTGTGTTTGTGCTCCAAGCTTCTTCTTCTTCCTTGTTCTGTTCGCGTGCTTCTGCAGACGTCTAACTCCAACAAACAAAAGAACTGAAGGGACTAAGCTCACATAAATCGATGGAGAATGCATAAAGGAGCGCATGGAACACTCAGGGAATTCAAACAATTGGCAGTGTATTGGCCAGATATGTCAAAGGATGTTCATGAGTACATTATGAATTGCCCAAAATGCAAAGAAGGTACCCTAGAAGATCACATATCATTACAATTCTCTACAATAGCACCAGATTGGAGTCAAATGTTGGTCAAGTTCTTAAAAACACGAGAGCAAGAGAAAGGAGTGAGTTTTGCTAGGAAGAAATTCCTAGAAGAAATGAGCGAGGACTACATTACAATGGGCTCTGCTACTGCTCCTGTGTTATATTGTGTAACTATTGTCTTACATAATCACCTCTATCCTTGCTTCTTAAAAAACTTTACCAATCTAAAATTCCAAGATCTTCAAGCATGTTTAAGTCCACATAATTCTTTGAAAGTCTTACATACATGTGTAGGCTTCCTTGAATCTTCATAACCAACTGATTTTCAGAGTTCTGTTCATGATGTGTTGAGCCCATAAAAGTCATATTAGTCAAAGTCAATCATAGTCAAAGTCAAAGGGTCAAAGTCAAAGCGATCAAAGTCAACATCTTCAAGGTCAAAGTGAACATGGTAAAAGTCAAAGTGTTCAAAGTTCGGGTGTCAAGGTGCACAGGTAGTGCACAATTAATTGTTCACAAAGGTTATAATTGTAGAAAGTTGGATGTAGGTTGCAGGTTGCAGAGTGTCTTTCTGTAATTTCTCTAAGGTTCAAAGTGTTTTAAAGTGTTTGGAAGGTGCAGGTGAACCCTCTCTTAGGTACACATTAAAATGAAAAAAGTAAAGGTATATGAAGTGGAAGCATACACAAAAGTGAAAGTATGGCCCCCCCATTATATTTTTTGTTTTATTCTAAAGTCACTACAAGACAAAATAGGGATTCGTTGGCTGCCCACATTTGGAGACAATCTTGGAACATCAAAGTGAGCACCAAGATACTCTAGCAGTTAGGAGCGTATGTGAACCGACACTCAATTCAAGGTAAGGCATTATTCTTAGTAAGACTAAGCAAGGTGAGCATAGTCTACACTGAGGGAAGAGTAAGGGACATACAGGAGTGTGCGATGCAGAGAAGTGAAGTGCAAGGTGTCTAAGAAGAGTGACTTAGAAGTTTGCAGAGAAGTATTAAGCTATGCAATCAAAGGTCACAAGGTCCCATTGAAGTTGTGTGCGCATTGACAGAAGGTGTCCATCCCTCCCCTATTGGGAGCTTGAGTGCAAGGTGTGCACAAGTGCAAGCCCTTAGAGAAGGTGGAGGTCTAGTGTAGAGAAGCTCGGCGACAGCAAGAACCTTGGGTATTTTATAACTTTGTTGATTGCGCACTCTTTGGGATTTTTCACAGAGAGCATTTGGATTGTACTGTACATCATCATTGTACTTTTCTCCTTATAATCAATCTACAAAAGCTTTCGGTGTCTGTATCTTTCTTCTTATCTTTCTCCCTTCTCCTACAAACACTCATATCCCTTTCTACACAGGAATCCCCAAATAAAATTTTGCACACCCGATGGGACCACAAGGAGATTTGAGCATAGGAGAAGCAAATTGCAAAGTGTAGAAGAGTTCAAGGGTATAGACAGTACTATACTGACTTAAGAGGTAATCTTTCTTCCATTGGAATTAACTTAATCTAAGAGGAGTATGAATAGCTCATGACCGCAACCCGATCTCAAAGCTTGAGGGTCCCTTGCAAAGCAATAAGAAGGAAGGTTATTCAGAGATCAATTAGCCCATCGTCATCGACATCATCAGTAAAGAATATGACAACCCAGGTAGATTTGGAAACCTTACTTTCTAGATTCCATATCAAATTTCCATCCTATCGAGGGCTAGCATAAGAAGACCCAGATGAGCACATTAGGAGATTCTTAGCCTTATGTAAAACAAGGGGTCTGAATGGAAGAGAAGATGCATTTTTTCTTCTTTTTGTCATGGATACAAAGGAAACCATCTAAAACCTTAGATTTCATGTTACTTTCCATATCTCATGATTGGTTCAGAATTAGGAGAAACCAATGCTTCCATTTCGTCCGGAACGTGTAAAAACCCTAAGATCGACTGCTTATTTGCTAAATTGTGAGATTCTGGGCTCCTAATCGATCTACTGACATCATTGATGATATCATCATCTCGCAACCGCCCTTGGGAACCGCCCTTGGAAACCTATATAAGGAGGGGTTACCCACATTCATTCTCAATCTTGCCAATACCAGTTGTGGGAGCTCAAGGAGTCATGACCGCCAAGTAAGTACTCTCCAAGTTCTAGTTCCAGTTCTTGTCTTGTTTCTTGTTCTAATTCAGTCTAGTCTAGTTCTTGGACATCTGGTCTTGTCCTATTGTAATCTCGTAGTACGAGATCTTGTCAAGTTCTTTCTTGTATTCAGTTCATCTCTGAGAAGGGAGTTCTTGTAATCCAAACATCTTGTCTCATACTTACGATCCCGGGTTGTGGGATCTCCTGTGTCATCTCTAGTCCAGTTTTCCATAGCTATTGGTCCCGGGTTGTGGGACGTCTTGTATCAGTTAGTATTCTTGTATCATTTTCCCTACATGTGTGTTCTTGCAATCATAAGTGTATTTCCAAAATCTTGTCTATTGTAGTCAAAGAGCACAATCTAGTGCTCCCCTGACATTTTGGCAAGACTACCTTCATCAAGACCAAGAACCATGGAGATTATTCGAGAAGAGTTTTTTTCTGCACTTAAAGTAATTCAACAACAAGTCCAAGAGATACGAGAGAACCAACAAAGGATTCAACAACAGAGTATTCAAGATGTAATCAAAGAAGTTCAAAGCCAAATTCAAGAGCTACAGATGATTGTAAGTCAGTCTTCTTCAAGTACCCCCATGACAACTAACATGAAGAAAAGTCCGAAAGTGAGCATGCCTGAGAAGTTTGATGGGACAAGATCAAAGTTTTGAGGATTTGTGCAACAAGTGAAGCTATTCATACGGATGCAACCAGAGAGGTACCTAGATGATGCTTCTCAAGTAGGACTCATAGGAACTCTATTATGTGGTCTGTAAGCCGCCGGATTGGCAATTGTAAAATCTGACTCTTAATGAACCAAAAGGTCGTTGCGTAGATGATGCAACCTTGATTGTAAGCCGCTAGATTGGCAATTGTAAAATCTGACTCTTAAGAACAGAAAGGTCATTGCGTAGATGATGCAACCTTGGTTGATGTTGTAACATTTATATAAATCAATGAAATAGACACTTTCGGTGACGATTAGTTGGATCACCAGACTGTCTGTCTAGATGATTGATGTGTAACGTTCCTGTGGTGTGCGTTTGAGTAATTCTGAGTATTCTGTTCTTGTCTCTCTCTTGTTTGTTTATCGATACCTGTTGGTATAGATTGGGGCTAGTGTAATATTCATAGTAAGTTAAGAGTTGAATTATTATTTCGTTGAGGGTATTACTATGAGTCTGTGTACGGTAATGTTCACCTTATGATTCGGTTACTGAGAGAATCTTAAGCTGTGTATGAATCGGTACTCTCTCCGTGAACTCTCATGTGAGTAAGTCTGGCAAGGAAGAGCCAGAGTTTTTTGTTAGTGAGTTGGATTAGCATACTTCTTCGGACTACTGTCATGTAAGTGAGTTGAATTGGGAAAATCAAGCATAGGGCCTCTGTTTAACAGACCCCTTCCACTCCCAAGAACCCGATATATGTTTAAACACGTCTCTGATGGCAAGACCCGCGTTTAACAGGTCCTGCTCTTTCATGGTTTGCACCTATCCTTGAGAAGGACATGGATATTTTGCATGATTTCAAGGCCTTTATTCGAGAGCTCACATCTTCATTTGGAGATACCAATTGTTCACGTGTTGCAAAAACAAAGCTAAGGAAGCTACATCAAGGAAATAGACCTGGGTCTATCTATGCATCAGAGTTAAGACAAATCATTTGTGATCTCACATGGCACGAGGATTATTTTATCAACCAATTTCAATGGGGCTTACGTGACGATGTCAAGGACCTCATGTTAACCATGCCCAAGGTAAATACTTTGAATGAATTCATGAATCAAGCGATTGAGTGTGATAATAGTTTGTTTGAGAGAAAGCAAGAGAAGAAGATTTCTGTCCATGATCGAGAATACAAGTTTACCTCAGTTCCTTAGCAACATATGTTGGAAGAATCTGAACGCGAACCCATGCAATTAGATAACATCAGGGTAAGACGAATTACACCAAAGGAAAGAAAACATTGAAAAGAGAATGGATTATGCTTTTATTGTGGAGATCATGATCATATGGTATTCGAATGTCCTAAGAAGAAGAAGCAAGTTGGGATTAGGACTTCTACAATCACCATCCCACATCAAAAGGATCATCATCGAAATCAAAAAAGGAGTACTACCCATCATGATAATCATGGCTTTGATTCTGTACCTCGATATACTACAAACCCTTTCAAGTTTCATCACAGATATCCATCATCATCATGTTCTAGTATCACATACCAAGAGCTCTACAAAGACCAAGAGCTATGAGGATTCAAGTTCTACAAGATCTCACAGTCATATAACCACTCTTTGTGGAACGCGTCGCTTGAGGGGGAGGTGATATCATGGACACAGAGGAAACCATCTAAAACCTTAGATTTCATGTTACTTTCCATATCTCATGATTAGTTCAGAATTAGGAGAAACCAGTGTTTTCATTGCGTTTGAAATGTGCCAAAACCCTAAGATCGACTGCTTATTTGCTAAATTCTGACATTCTGAGCTCCTGATCGATCTATTGATATCATTGATGACATCATCACCTCGAAACCGCCCTTGGAAACATATATAAGGAGGGGTTGGCCAAATTCATTCTCAGTCTTGCCAATACCAGTCGTGGGAGCTCAAGGAGTCGTGATCGCCAAGTAAGTACTGTCCAAGTTCTAGTTCCAGTTCTTGTCTTGTTTCTTGTTCTAGTTCTGTCTAGTCTAGTTCTTGGACATCTGGTCTTGTCCTATTGTAATCTCATAGTACGAGATCTTTTCAAGTTCTTTCTTGTATTCAATTCATCTCCGAGAAGGGAGTTCTTGTAATCGAGACATCTTGTCTCATACTTACGATCCCGGGTTGTGGGATCTCCTGTGTCATCTCTAGTCGAGTTTTCCATACCTATTGGTCCTGGGTTTGGGACGTCTTGTATCAGTTAGTATTCTTGTATCATTTTTCCTACGTGTGTTCTTGTAATCATAAGTGTATTTCTGAAATTTTGTGTACTGTAGTCAGAGAGCACAATCTAGTGCTCCCCTGACACTTTTCCCCGCAACATTAGAAGGGCTAGCAATGGTTTAGTCAGTTCACCAACAACCATTTCACCACATGGGATTTGATGAAGGAAGCATTTAGAACATAGTTTTAACAAGGGAACACAATTGAAAACATTATTGAAGAATTAGAAAATTTAAGACTAGGTCTTGGGGAGATAATTGAGTCAGTTTTATCGATAGCAACATTAGACGAATTTATCAATACACCTACAAGATTGGAGCAAATTAGACAGCAGTATGGGGCAAGCTCTTCTAATTTGTCATATCTTGCATAACCTAAAGACCCAGTAATTGAGATAAGGAAAGAGCTTGAGAGCTTCAAAAGGAATAAGCCCCATAACGAGGAGGAGAGTGTTGTAACTCAGTTGAGGTGTGAAATTAAAGCATTGAAGCTAGAAAAGGAAGAGGAAGCGCAAGTAGAAGAGCTGGCTCAACTTTGACACGAGTTGTAGGAACTCAAGAGAGGTGGCATCAAAAGTGGACTATGGTGTACCATGTGCAGCAAGCAGGGTCATGTGGTAAGTGAATGTCCATTGCTAAGTGTAACTTCCAAGCTATGCAGGAAAGCTGGTCATGAGGCTCGTGAATGTCAATCAAGAGGGATGTCTGCACAACCTTATTAGGCACAAGGAGGTGCTCAATTCTCAACCAATGTAATGGTGGAAGCCCCCAGCCAAGGCAACAACTATAACCAAAGACCTAGAGGTAATTATGGAAATGGGTCTAGAAGGCCAATTATCTGTTTCATGTGTGGAGAGTGTGGACATTATCAGAGTAAATGCACCCTACCAGAAAATGCACCTCCTTGCAGGAATTGCTTAGATGTCAGGGATCAGTATACAAATTGTTACCCACAAAACAAAACATCTACATCTAGGCCCCATCTCCAAATGATCTCGTTAGATAATCATGGAGTAGTAGAAGGAGCCAATGTCATACAATAACCATCCAGTAGAGTGGTACAATTAGAAGAAATTGACTCCATATTCATGCAAACAAGAAACAAAGGGAAAATTCTAGAAGAATCAAACCAAGGATCTAATACTTTTGGAAGTCACAAAGACCACAGGGTACATCAGAACAAATCATATATATATATATATATATATATATATATATATATATATATATATATATATATATATATATGAAGATGCAAAATAACAGAAAGGAAGTTCAACAAAAAAATGTGAAGAGGTAACACAAAAAAGAAAAATTTTCAGAGACTAATGATTTCATTGGGAATGCATAGAGATGGGCCCACAAGGAACTTGAGAAATCAAACATCAAAATTGATCTTAGGGAATCTAGAGCTTCAAGATTATTCAAGTCAATTAAAACGGAGGTTAGTATACTGGAGTTGATAAACATGGATGCAAAATTCAGGTCTGAAGTACTTCAGATTATTGATGAGGCTTCCGCATCCACTTTCATGGCCAAGACTACTACCTTAGGCCAAGGGAAGGGTGTAGAAGAAGCATCTCTCACCAACTATAAGATTCTAAGACTGATAGTAAAAATTAAAGGATTAAAGCTACAAGGAGTCATTGTGGATGGTAGGTCTAGCATAAATTTGATGCCTAGGCATACCATGGAGAAGTTTGGCCTATACTCTTCTAGACCAGCCCACTTCACCATCACTTTGGAAGATCAAAGCAACGTAATGACAATGGGGTTGATCCCAGAAGTTCCACTGGAAGTACAAGGTAATCTCTTCATTTTTTCCCCCTCTTGATTGGGAGGCCTTGGTTAAGGCATGCCAATGTGCTGCATGACTAGGGTAAGGCCACAATGTGCATAAAGCAAAAGGGAAAAGAGTTGCAACATATATTTTTAGAAGAAGGTCCACACAACCAAAGACATACCAACATGATGCAGACAATTAGTATTTGTATGGAAGAAGAATTATTGGACAACCCAAAAACAGATCTATATGAAGAAGAAAATTTTATATGAAGAAGAAAACATATTGGCTTGGCTCCATGTAGAAGACCCATCTCCCTGCTATGGAATATTTCCAAACTCAAGTAGAGAGGAAGTTTATGAAGAAAAAGAGGACATAATTAAGGTTACTGATTTGAGTGAAATAGTCTCAATCAAAGACCATAGAAGAGAGAAGAAAAGAACGCCCTTAAGTGTAGCAGTGATGATACTTCTTCAAATCCTACATCAATGGCTAGTTTGTTATGGATACTGGTATGGATATCATTTGTTATGTCAAATTTTTTGGTAGTAAGTGCAGGGCTTTACAAAGATGAAAAAGGAGAACATGCAAGTCTTTGGGAATAGAGGATTCCATTAGATGAAGAAGCTAGAATAGTAAAAATGAAAGTTTGTAGATTAAGTTACATAGTAGCTGAAACAAAGATACAAAAGATGAATTATGCTAGAAGGATTATGCCAATGAAGAATTGAGGGGAGCCATGTCAAGTAATCAGTGTGCCCATAAGAAAGATAGATCAAATGAAGTGCAATACAATTGGAGATTGTGGAGAGCAAAATTCTTCAATTAGTCATCATATCAAGTCTCAAGGCCTATCATCAATGCAGCTGAATATTTCTGGATCACCTCGAACTTGCAAAATCTATCCAGGTTGTACATAGCCTTCTCGCATTATTTTTTGCTTATTTTTTACTAGTTTTTATCCATTTTCATACTTGTTCTTTGAGTTTTTATGCATATTAGAAGCCATTTCATATCCCTTTGCATAAGAAAATTTTGGGAATTTTTATAGCATTTTTAGAAATTTTTAAAGGTTTTTTTCACTATTTTTTATCTTTTCAATGTCATTTCCTTGATAAAATGGAGGAAAAAAGGAAGATCTCTCTGGTTTTGAGGAAGATTAAGTGGCCTAGAATTTCTGAGATTTTGTTTTTGATTTTTTGGATTTTTTTGAATTTTTTGGACTTTATTTGTATGTTTTATCTTTTTAGGATAAATTATACATAAATTATATAATTAAAAAAAATAAAAAATAAAAATAAAAAAAGGCCCTTGGTGGATGATTTTTCCTCTTAAAAATACAAAAAAAGAAAAAAGGGAAAAAAATCCTCCCCTGTCGCCCCCCTTCCCCCCATTTTTTTCATTTATTTAATTTTATTTTATTTTATTATTATTAGTTTTTTTACCTCCCCCCGCCCACCCCCCACATCTCCACCTTTTCTTATTTTTTTCATTTATTATTATTATTATTATTATTTTTTAATTTATTCCCTTCACCCCCCTTATTTTATTATTTTATTTTTTACCCCCCCACCCGCCCCTGCCCCCCTTTGTTGGAAGGATTTCCTCATCCAAATAAACATTCAAAAAAATAAAAAAAATTTGTTTCTAGATTGATTAACTGTTATCTCTCTCCCAAATCTTTTGGATGCATTTGTTTGATTTGCTTGATTTCTATTGAGTACCTGCAAGCAAAAAAAACATGAAGAGTTGGATTAACTGAAGATCTCATTATCTAAAACCCTTATTTCAACCTGATTCTCAGATATATTGTACCATTTCAGGACCTTCATCTGTCTATCTGCAGTGCATTTCAGGACGTTCATCTGTCTTTTTGTAGTGCCACTTCACGACCTTCATTGTACCATTTCAGGACCTTCATCTGTCTTTCTGCAGTGCCATTTCAAGACCTTCATTGTACCATTTCAGGACCTTCATCTGTCTTTCTATAGTGCCATTTCAAGACCTTCTTTGTATCATTTTAGGACCTTCATCTCTCTATCTGCAGAGCAATGTTGATTCAGTCGGTTAGGCATATTTTGTGGATCATGCAATGGCTCATGCTGGTTGTGTGTGTGTGTGTATGCATGTGAGAGAGAGAATGGAGTGATGGCTTTTGCAGGTCTGACAGACACGCAACGACTTAGATAGAGATGGGGAGAGAGAGAGAGATGGCGAGAGAGAGAGGGAGAGAGAGAGAGAGAGAGAGAGAGAGAGAGAGAGAGCGAGAGAGAGAGAGGGGAGAGAGAGAGAGAGAGAGAGAGAGAGAGAGAGAGAGAGATTAATTATTTCATTAATAATTATGTATTTTTAATGATTATTTCATTAATTAATTGATTTTATAGTTAAATAATGTATTTGTAGCTAGTTATTTTTATAATTACAATTTATGAGTAGATTTATAGATGGTTACATACATATGCATACGTTTGGATGTATGTAAATGAGCATGCATACACATGCATGGATGCATTCAAGTGCATACATAAGAGTGTCTTTGCATAAATGGATGTAGGTATGCATATGTGAAAGTAAGAGAAGGATTGATATGTGTGTGGATGCATGTGCATATGTAGTGTGTGCATGTGCATATAAGAGGAAGTTGAATGCATGTGCATATTTAGTGTGTGCATGTGCATGTAAGAGGATGAGTGCATCTACATATGAGTGCATGCATGTGAATGTAAAAGCATGCATATGAATTAATGAAGATGCATGTATGTATGATGTACATGCATGTGCATAAGTAATCTTATGTATGCATGCATATGATTGTAAGAGCATACATATATGAAGTGTGAAGTATATGAATGTGTGTATGGGTAGTGTGTGCATGTGCATATATGAGGTTGATGAGTGCATGTGCATATATGAGGTTGATGAGTGCATGTGCATGAGTGCATGTCTATGTGAGACGAATGCATGTGTTTAATGTAAGCATGAGCATATGCGTGAGTATTAAGAATGTAGATGCATGTGTTAGTGTATGCATATAGGAAGCTATGAGTATGTGCATAAGTAATGCATGGATGCATGTGCATGAATGCATCTAAGTGTTAGTATCCATGAACATATGTGTTTGCATGTACATTTGCATAATAATATATGTTAATCTATGCATATGAAAGTGAGTGTGTTAGCATAAATGAGAATGAGAGTACAAAGAGTATGAGAATGATGAGATATACATGTTAGAATGATGCATGATTTAGAATGATTATGTTAGGAAGCATGAGCATGCAAGAGAATGTATGAGCATGATTGCATGTAAATACATGTGTATGAATGCATGTTTATATACATGTAAGTGGGAATGCATCACTATGTGCATAATTATATGTATGTGAGTATGCATATAGGTATTTATACATATAAGATAAATGTAAGTTAACATGTATGCATATCAATGCATGTAAATGAGTGATGCATGTGCATGTGTGCATGTGTGCATGCATATGAGTTAGGTGCATATGTTCAAGAAATGTATGTATGCATGTGAAAGAGAGTATAATTGTCGTGCATAAATGCATGGTAATCATGAATGAAGTGTGTAAGCATAATGAATGTATGCAAATGAATGAGTGTTTTATATTGATAAAGACATACTTATGTTTCTTTTTCTAATGATCCTTTGCACACCATTTGAAGAAGGATTCACGAGGAGTGACGACTTGACAAGATTTACAAACTTGGAGCTGCATTTTTGCTGCTTATCTTAGTTTCAATTTATCACATTTTGAAACATAAGTTCTTGTATTAGGCTTTTTATATAATGATTTGTATAGGAGTATCCTCAAAGTATCTATATTAGGACTTTTTGCAAGCACTTGTATAGGAATGTTTTGGTTATGAAATCTTAGCTTTATGAGTAAACAATTCAAATACTAATCAAAATGTTACATTGCACTTTATTTCTTATGTCTACGGATAATGCATCTTCAAATAAATCTTCTAATGAACACAACATACATTCCTCCTTTATTTTAGAGACTCTTTTACCTGCTTCTATAGAGAATATTACTACTCAATCCAACGAGAACAAATTGAACGATGAATTAGTACAAGAAGTAGTTAAAGATCGTATAGTTACTAAATCTTTACTCTCCAGGAAATGCTTACTGTTTATCTAAATTTTTAGACTTTTGCTCAATTGTGTTAGTAGAACCTGAGGATAAAGAGATTTTGTTCCCTCCACCCTTAAATAAAAATACTCATCCTAAACAAATAGAAAACAACGTGGCTGAAACTATCAAAGATAGGATAACTATTGAAGAATAAAATTTGCAATCATATCGTGACATTGCTCCTAGGTATAGAGCTACACGTCCTTACAGACCTTAAATTTATAGGCTAAACGTAAATAGAGTATTAAATTATAGCTAATAACTCTCCACACACTGAAAACACATCTCAGTGCGTAAAGTACACAACAAAACATCCAGCGTGTAGTCGCTTAGAGAGGCTAACGCGAGTTAGTTCTGATGAGCGGTAGCCTCCTTTCACACCCCTCAACATCGCCTGCCCCCCCCGCTCTTTTTTTTATTTTTAGATTTATTTAATTTTATATCTCGCCCCCCTGCCCACTCGCCCCCATGCCTCGCCCCCACCATTTTATTGAATTTTTTAATTTCTTTAATTTTTTTCTCGCCCTTCCACCCCTAGTTTCTTTTTTTATTTTTTAATTTATTTAATTTTCTTTTATGTTGTTTAATATCCCCCCACCTGCCCCCCACCAAGTTTTATTATTATTATTACTATTTGTTTTCTTTAAATAATTATTTTTATTTTATTTATTTAATATTTTATTTTTCTTCTTTTCATTTTTATTTTAATTTTGCCCAACCCCCATGGATGGCCTCAAATTTATTAACAAATTAAAAAAAAAAGAAAAAAGAGAAAAAGACAATAATCCATAAATATATAATATTAATTAATTAAAAACCTTGTATTTTTTAATTTTTTCTTTGTCCAATGCTTTTGGCTCTAGATTGCATCTCGGATGGCCATTTATTTCAAATTTTGAGTCATTCTCATGTCTTTTGGCACCTCTGGGCTCATTTTTTACTTAGTTTTTTCCAAAATCCCAACCTTTCTCTGACTTTTGGTCAAAACCCACATGTTTTGAGCCCATTTCTCACGTGTTTTTCATTGTGCACATGGTCCACATGTTCTATTATCACTTTATTTTACCATATGTTTCACATTTTCCCATATGCACCCTTGATAGCTTTACTATTTTAGCATTTTGTCCTCTCCAGAGCCCATAATCCTACTCCCTCACCCTCCCTTTCTCCTTCTACCCAACCCTACCCTTACTCTCCTTACCCTATCACTCTCAGCCCTATCAGCCATCCATACACATTCCTCCTACCCTCCATTCGCCATCCTTTGCTCTTCAATGAAAACTTTCCACTTTTGATTCTTCTCTGGTGCTTGTTCTTTACTGCCCTAGTGCACTTTACCATGTTGTGTACACCCTTGAATGTGTTGGAAACAATGTCCATTGGACAAATTTTGCTCAGAGGATACAACATTAGTAGCTATCCTTTTAGTAGTCTCTAGAAGACAGCAGCGCGGGCGACGTGAGAGCATGTCTAGCTGTTCACTTAACCCCTTGTACAAGCAAAAGCGTGGGGCAACTTGGCTACGTGGTCGTCCTCCCATCCCAGTGGGGCGAGTTCAAATCCCAGGAACGGCACAGCGCGGAAGAAGTTTTAACTTCTTCTTTATTAAAAGCTATGGAAAACACACCGACAGCGATCATGTTTTCTTTCACGTAAATTTTGGCGACAACTTTTCAAAATAACGATCGTAGAGTTTTATGAGAAGAACGATCGCTTGATTTATTAGCTTTTGGTTATGCTTTTGGAGGAGAACAAATACTATATAAGAAGTACTTTGGGTCACTTCTATTCATCCTTCACCTAGGATCAACACAAGCTTTCTAGAGCTTGGACCTCAGTAGAGGTGGTGTTTCTTCTAGCACATGGGGCAGCCATGGTGCTAACTTGAAGCATGTTGAGGAGCAGCTATGGAGTTCTTCTTGGTGATTCTTCTTGGAGAAGATGAAGGGTGTGCTCACACTCTACCTCATGGAGAGGAGGTTATCTCTTGTTCATAGCAAGAAGACTTGATTATTAGCAGCTTGATGGTGAGGATCGCTCATCTACATGATGTATTTGAAGATTATCTTCTACAAGAAGATGTCTGGCTACTTCAAAGACATTGGATGGGACCATCTACATGGCGTATTTGAAGATCATCTTCTACAAGAAGATGTTAGGTTGAAGATTGTCTTCTACAAAGAAGATATCGGGCTATTTCAAAGACATTAGATGGAGATTAACATAAGATTCACATCTTATGTTAAGTATTCAGGTACATATTCTCTTTATGCACACAGGTACTACTTGAAGTTTATGGAGGCTGTGGCGTTCATATCAGGAGGAGTCCTATTCGGCATAGGTACAAGAGAAACAGTACGTATATGCTTTATGCATATTTTATGAGGTGTTTGAGAAGGTGTGTTCACATGAGTTTGAGGATTTCCGTTCACACTGATCCTTCCTCTTTCAGTCACTCATATTCACTCTTCTATAACCTATAAGGTCACACATCTCATACATATTCAGATTACTGCCCATACATCTGAATATGTTTGTTACACTGTACATTCACTCATTCATCTATTTCTCATCACATAGAGTGGTTGAGAGTTTAGCTCCCACATTGTACATTGAACATTGGTATATATGATACTATGAGTAAGCGCTAGCTTACGTAACACCTTACACATGATGTCTATTCTTTCTCTATCTTTATCTCATCATTTGTATGATTAAGTTGTGGTATATTCATGTTTTGTCAATATGGAAGATTGCTGGAATTAATGTTGTACATAACTGGAACTATGGAACCATGGACCTGTGACATGAGCCTAAGGGCCTACCTCACTTCCAACATTTGGTATCAGAGCACTAAGGTTTTGGTTACAGAACTTTAGATCTTTGGCATCAATGAATTAAGGCTCATTCATAATCCCAGGTTCCAAACTTCCAGATTTACAACATATGATTTGAAAGCATCTTCTAATATTTGACATTTGACATACACACTTAATCTAGATGAGTAGAGATTTGAGAATTAGACACTTCAGTTACATTCATCAGTGTGGAGTACGAAGTTGATGATCTGTTAGCAGTCGAATATTTTTGGAAGAGTATGCAAATACTTTACAAAAGTATTGTTTGAAGACCCAGACTTGATGAAGCGAAGACTACTTCAAATTCAAGGAAGAACAATGGTTCAGAGAAGATGAAGGAATCAGATCAACATCAAATCACAGGTATCACTTTCTACTATCAGATTATCATTTGCAGGTCATATCTTAGAAGAGCAGTTATGAAGAGATTTAAAGAAATTCTAGGAATGCTTTTATACGCTTTCATCATTTGAAAGTTAAAGGCTACATCAAAACAGGTATCTAGAGGTTTTTCTAGAGAGTTTTGAGAAGATCTCTTTCATGGCAAGAAAGTTCATCTAAGAAGACAAGCGCAGAGATGAGATGAGTTTTGTTTTCAGCCAATTTTCTGTTGTAAGTTGGTTGGATATCAAGGTACAAATGTATCTAGAGAAGGTAACTCTAGAGGGCAATTCATCATTCAGACAACGATTGGTGAATTTAGTCGTTTCAGACATTTGAAACAACATTTTGATTCAGAGATATGAGGAGATGATAAAACATGTTTCTATATTCAACTTCCATTTATATACCATGTTTGTTTTATCTCTTACTCTAAGCATTAGAGGAAGTGAAAAGTTCATTTGAAGAGGTCAAGAGTGTTTGCTACTTCAAGATCAAGAAAACAAAAGGTATGGAAGAGAAGTTTGAAGATGTTGACATCATCAGGTGGAAGAAAGATGCAGAAGAAGAAAGTCCATCATTTCCAAAAGAAAAGTAAGGCTTCCTTTTCTCATATATTTTCCATATACTTTTCCTATTTTATCCTCTACATCCAAAGACAAGTCTACGAGAACATCTTGTTTAAAGAAGAAGCAGTTTCTTGTTTTGCATTACACTTGGTCATGATTTAGTAGATTTGACAAAGAATTGCATTGAGAGAAAGAAAAGCAGCAGATATATGTTTTAACTCATATATGTATGAGTTATGTTTTAGTTGAAGCTTTTAAGCAGGCAGCTTATAAGTTCCCTCAAAGAATTCTTGGAGTGTCAATACAGAGCTACTTGGTATATGACAACTTGTAGAGAAGTATATTTCTTCTTTATCTAACTCTTGAGGTAAAAGAGTTTTCTGTAGCAGATGTTGGAGACTTGGGTTGAGGTTTTATGTTTGGAAAAGATTACCTCATATTCAGTATTTTCAGAAAAACTTCAGAAAATTCAGAATCTTGTTGATGTACAAGTCAATAAAGAATCTACTTTTTATGATTGTCGAGTTTTTTGGATACATGCTTGTATTCAAAAAGGTGTTCCATTAGATCCTATCACTTGATTGAGAAGTGGAGTTAGCCAAAAGAAAGTCAAGCAGGTACTGTCACATTTCACCCGAGTAAAATATGAAAGTTATGAAGTATCAACTTGCAGCTTTTGGAGTTCTCAAGGTGAGAAGTTTGTCCACTTATGTTTCAAGTAGGAATTGCAGATTCCTTGAAGGATTTGTTTGAAGAAAAGTTTTACAACTTTTTGAGAAGCATGGACACTTGGAGACATTCAGGTAGCAAATCAAACATTCAGACATGAAGGTTTGATAAGAGCAGATTCTACACAGAAGAGATCATTGATCTTGTATGATCTTGAGCATTTATGAGTCGGTTGTCTATCCTTTGTTTATGAAGATTCTTAACATTGGAAGAAGTCAATCAAAGATTCAGATTCTATCAAATTTGTGTTGCAGAGAGATAGAAGATACTTGTTATGTTACAGAAGGTTATGAATCCTATAAAGCTTTCAGCAAGGTTTTGTTATGTTAGGATGAGCTAACCTTATTCTAGATTTTGGAAAGCTAAGGAATGACATGGAAAGCTATTGGCATCTGATCAATGCTAATAAAAAGGGTTCAGAGATTTTGTTTCAGATACAGGTATTGATAACTGAACATCAGATTTATGAAGGAAGACGTTCCACATTTCACAAAGTCTGATATATTTGAAGAATACTGGATACTAGTGTTAAGTCATCCAGGGGGGTGATGAAACATGAAGACTTATTTTCAAGCCATATGTAAAAGAATGCAGAGTCATACCTACAGGTATTCCTATTTCAGGTATTCCTATATTTCCTTTGTCAAGTTCTCTTTATGTTCCAGCTTTGAAAGAAGAAGGAAGAAGAAGAATATTTGGAGAAAGTTCCTCTTAGGATGTTCCTGTTCAGGAGAAGGTTCCAGAATTCTATTTGAAGAGAAGCTTGATATTTCAGAAAGGTATATTTCAGACGTGCGCACATATATGTTTATACCAAGTTCTGAAGGAAAGAGGTATGAAGGATTTAAAGGATGAAGACATGATGACATCATAGATTTTTGACTCATATTTCAGTTGATTGCAATTGAGATGAGTTGACATGACTTGAGTACAGTCAGAGATGAACCAGCAGTGTTCATAATGCACTAAGTTGTGAATTGATAGTCACAGGTTCCAGGATTCAGTTCCTGATTTTGTTTAGTGTATTTACTATGACGCAGCAGAAGTACGTTGAGAAACCTTTTTTGGAAGGTAAATGCAAATATATGGATCCTAGTGTATGTTTTCAGGTTTTTGAAGACAGGAGATAGCAGGTGCAGAGACAGTTCATGCTATATTTGTTGTCAAGCAGTGATTGCTTGATGAGTACACTATTGGATATCTAGTTTGCATATTTTCTCAAGTATTATGGTTCATATTCAGCAAGTTCAGGTTTTTTGAAGGAAAGTCAATTTCAGTTTTGAAGAAGACTTTTTCTGAAGTATCGGAAGTACAAGCTTGAAGCTTGTGATAATTTGCACATTATAAAGTTTGTAGATTCAGTTCAGATTGTACCAATATGACATTGCAGGGGGGATTGTTGGAAACAATGTCCATTGGACAAATTTTGCTCAGAGGATACAACATTAGTAGCTATCCTTTTAGTAGTCTCTAGAAGACAGCAGCGCGGGCGACGTGAGAGCATGTCTAGCTGTTCACCTAACCCCTTGTACAAGCAAAAGCGTGGGGCAACTTGGCTACGTGGTCGTCCTCCCATCCTCGTGGCGCGAGTTCAAATCCCAGGAACGGCACAGCGCGGAAGAAGTTTTAACTTCTTCTTTATTAAAAGCTATGGAAAACACACGGACAACGATCATGTTTTCTTTCACGTAAATTTTGGCGACAACTTTTCAAAATAACGATCGTAGAGTTTTATGAGAAGAACGATCGCTTGATTTATTAGCTTTTGGTTATTCTTTTGGAGGAGAACAAATACTATATAAGAAGTACTTTGGGTCACTTCTATTCATCCTTCACCTAGGATCAACACAAGCTTTCTAGAGCTTGGACCTCAGTAGAGGTGGTGTTTCTTCTAGCACATGGGGCAGCCATGGTGCTAACTTGAAGCATGTTGAGGAGCAGCTATGGAGTTCTTCTTGGTGATTCTTCTTGGAGAAGATGAAGGGTGTGCTCACACTCTACCTCATGGAGAGGAGGTTATCTCTTGTTCATAGCAAGAAGACTTGATTATTAGCAGCTTGATGGTGAGGATCGCTCATCTACATGATGTATTTGAAGATTATCTTCTACAAGAAGATGTCTGGCTACTTCAAAGACATTGGATGGGACCATCTACATGGCGTATTTGAAGATCATCTTCTACAAGAAGATGTTAGGTTGAAGATTGTCTTCTACAAAGAAGATATCGGGCTACTTCAAAGACATTAGATGGAGATTAACATAAGATTCACATCTTATGTTAAGTATTCAGGTACATATTCTCTTTATGCACACAGGTACTACTTGAAGTTTATGGAGGCTGTGGCGTTCATATCAGGAGGAGTCCTATTCGGCATAGGTACAAGAGAAACAGTACGTATATGCTTTATGCATATTTTATGAGGTGTTTGAGAAGGTGTGTTCACATGAGTTTGAGGATTTCCGTTCACACTGATCCTTCCTCTTTCAGTCACTCATATTCACTCTTCTATAACCTATAAGGTCACACATCTCATACATATTCAGATTACTACCCATACATCTGAATATGTTTGTTACATTGTACATTCACTCATTCATCTATTTCTCATCACATAGAGTGGTTGAGAGTTTAGCTCCCACATTGTACATTGAACATTGGTATATATGATACTATGAGTAAGCGCTGGCTTACGTAACACCTTACACATGATGTCTATTCTTTCTCTATCTTTATCTCATCATTTGTATGATTAAGTTGTGGTATGTTCATGTTTTGTCAATATGGAAGATTGCTGGAATTAATGTTGTACATAACTAGAACTATGGAACCATGGACCTGTGACATGAGCCTAAGGGCCTACCTCACTTCCAACAGAATGGCTCCGAATGGACCTGTAAATTTTTGAAGTTTAGGTCAAGCTTTAACTTTAATTTATTAGACAAAAAATCTTGATTCATGCATTTCCTAAAGAGACATTTCCCCCCTTGTATTGCTAAAAATCCTCTGGAGCTCCCTTGGCGTCTTAATTTCACTCGAGTGTCAATTTCAAAGTACCCATCTAAAAATCAACTCTAGAGCTGAGAAAATAGATTTTGGATGAGAACCCAATGTCACAAATCTATGATCTTACCATCACAATTCTCATCCTCAAGCAAAGCTCCCTGGCAATGGTGCCCAAATTGGGTCTATCCCAAGCACGAGCAGCACCTCCTTTACTTCTCAATCCATTGAGATGTGAGGAGGATACAAAGATCTCATGCAATTGTGGCATGCATGCACACACACACACACACAGAAGATTGTCTATATATTTAGGTAGTGATGTGTGTGAACACTCTAGGACCGCCGGGGCACTTTTTTCCCTCGGCTTGTATATACGCCTATTGCCCTAATGGGCTACTTATCTTTGTACATTCTCTAGTAATACATTTCAGTATTGTGTGTTGTGCTCCAAGATTCTTTTCCTTCCTTCTGTTGTTCGCATGCTTCTGTAGACGTCTAACTCCAACAATTGGTATCAAAGCAGGTCGTCGCTTCATCTAGGGCGCCGTCGAGTCGTTGCTTCATCTAGGGCGCCGTCGACACTCCTCTGGTTGCAGTCTCAGAATTGCACGAATTTTGGTGAGCATACTTAGCGTGTTTCCAAGATCAAAGCTGCTTCGCTCTATCGTACCGAAATCGCGATCTGAGCTCGTTTCCGCCTCCGAATGCACTATCATAGCGCTTGTTCAAGCTATTTCATCTTTTTGTATCAAAGGTATATACCAGTTCTTGTTCGCCAGTATAAGCATCTCAAAGTCTGCTACAGGTCTAGCGGAATTTGTCTGGGCAGTTCTATTCAACTTTTTGAGATACAGTCAATTTTTTGCATCAAGGTATTTTAGTCACTGGCCATGGCTGAAATTAGTGATATATTCCGTATGTTGGCTATTGAGGATAAGTTGGATGGTACCAACTACTCGTTATCAGCTTATATGATGTGGCATGTGTTTAAAACATCCTATCACACCTGCAACTCCTACAACTGCAGGTACCGAAGCTCATGCAGAAGGTGTCGAAGACGATGATTGTCGAAGATGATGATATTCTGCATATTCCTGCTCGTGTTGCGGTTTCTGCAGCACCTACTATAGAGCAGATTCGTTGGGATGGCAGAGACGCCTAGGCACATGCATTGATAGCTTTATCTATCAAACGTGCCATTATTCCTCACATTCACTCTTGCAAAACAGCTAAGGATGCTTGGGATACACTTACCACATTATACCAAGCTAGGAATGAGGCTCCTGTTGCTTACCTACAAAAACAGTTGGAGAGTGAGCACATGAATGAAGGTGATTCTATGGACAGTTTCCTAATGAAGATCAAAGACTTGAAGGAAGAGTTGATTTATGCTGATGAGGTTATACCACATAGCTCACTTGTGCAGACCGTTTTGAATGGTCTTCCTGATTCATATTAGAGTTTTGCTTCTACTCTTTGGTTGATGATGAAAGGCAATCCAAATGCATTATCATTTGAGGATTTAGTCTCTGTTCTATTGCAGGAAGATCAGTCCAGCCAGAACAGGTCCATTATGCATGTTGCAGATCAAGCTATCCTGGCTAGTCAGAAGGGCAAAGGAAAATGGAGCTCTTCAAGTAGTAAGCAGAAATCTGCTAATTCTGCATATTCGAAGAAGGAAGATAAAGATGAGAAGAAATCAAAAAGCAGAAATTGTTTTGTAAGTATTATAAAGGGAATGATCATATCAAAAAGAACTATCCAAAACTAGTTCCTAAAGAGGCAAACAAGAAAGAGGCTGGAATGGTTGTTGCAGAGGCCTCTACACCAAAAACTGAGTCTGCTAATCTTGTGCAGGAAAAAGAATGGGCATTTACTACTGTCTGTAGTTTTGACCCATCTTCTCATGAGCACTGCATGTCTGCAGTAGACTCAAATGTTTTGTATTTTGACAGTAGGGCAACCAAATATATTACCTCGCAGCACAGTTTCTTCTCTTCACTCGAGCTTGCCCCTACAGGGAATACGGTTAGATGCGCCAACAACTCCTCTTATCTTGTTATGGGAGTTGGTAAGATCATTTTGACTACTGTTGATGGTAGTTCTTTCACTTTTTCAGATGCTTTACTCATGCAAGGGATCAAGAAGAACCTGTTATCAGTTTCTACATTAGCCAAGATTGGCTTGGTTATGAAATTTACTGATGATAGGTGTACAGTTCATGATCTCTCAAATGGTGCTGTGATTATTGCTTCTGGCATTTTATGTCGTGGGCTGTATAAGCTCATTGACTATGAAAGATCTGTAAATGATTTGCCATGTGCAATAAATGATTCTCAAGCTATGTCAGATGCAAAGCTTTGGCATGCATGCTTTGATCATCTGAATTTTGCTAGTTTGCTATGCCTACAAAAATTTGAAATGGTGTCCTCTTTGCCCAAACTTGAGGGACTTGGAAAACATGTTTGTGAAGGCTGTATTTTGAACAAAATGGAGCGCTCTTCCTTTCCAAAACATGGTTCCGTTCGGGTACTTACTTCGTGACTTCCATCGATGATTTTTCCAGGCATGCATGGGTATATCCATTGAAGGCAAAGTCTGAAGTGTTCATGTGCTTCAAACAGTTTTTTGTTTTGGCTAAAAATCTTTCAGCATGTAAAATGGGCACCCTCCGTTCAAATCGAGGAGGGGAATATATGTCTTCTGATTTTAATGCATTTCTCACTGAACGTGGGATAAAACACCAGTGTACAGTGCCATATACACCTCAATAGAATGGAGTTTCTGAACGAAAGAACAGGTCACTCATGGAGATGGCGAGGTGTATGGTCAAGAGTTAGGCTTTACCACATAGTTTCTGGCTTGAGGCTGTCATGTGTGCAGCATATGTACTGAACAGGTGTCCCACTAAAGCACTTTAGTCTATCACTCCATATGAGTCTTGGCATGATCGCAAGCCATCTATTGCTCATCTGCGTGTTTTTGGTTGTTTCGCATATGCATTAGTGCCCGAACAACATCGCAGGAAATTGGATGATAAAGTAGTAAAATGTATTTTTGTTGGGTACAGTTCTGAAAGTAAAGGCTATCATCTGTATCATCCATAGACTAAATGCATTCTCGTTAGCCATGATGTTGTTTTTGTGGAAGATGCTATTCAGCCATTGCTTTCATGTACTAAGGAGACATCTCTTAGCTCCAAAGACATGTATGATACTTTGCTGCCTCTTTTTACAGGTGGACACTCTAGTGCTGGTCCTAATGAGGCAACTTCTCAGCCTTGGCAGGTTTCATGTGATGATGCAGATAATTCCATTTCTGATGCAGATGTACATGATGCACTTATTGATGAGAGAGCTAATATTGAGCAGGCAAGAACTATGCCAAAATGGCTGGTGCAGACCTTGTGTGACAGCAAATTAGATGCACCTCTGTCATATCGTACTCGATTAGGCTCTCATAGTGCTTCTTTTGCATTAGATTGCTATGACTTGAGTGGTACTTGGCTACTTGGGTTGTTTTATCCCAAGGGGGGATCACTACGGCCAGATTTGCATGCTTTTTCTGACTCAACCTGGGCTGGTTGCTATGACACTCCTGTTTCCACTAGTGGCTTTTGCTTCATGCTTAGTAGCTCATGTATATCTTGGTTGAGCAAGAAGTAGCCTACTGTGGCCACTTCCAGTTGTGAGGCTGAGTATAGGGCCACTTTCACAGCTACTGTTCAGTGTGTGTGGCTTAGACGCCTTATGGCTGATTTGGAAGTTGGTCAATCTTCTACCACCATCATCTTCACTGACAGTCAGAGCGCATTGGCAGTTGCAAGGAACCCTGTTTTTCATGCTCCCACTAAGAACATTGAGGTGCATTATCATTATGTTAGGGAGAGGTTCTCTACTGGGGAGATTAGCTTGGCATATGTGCCCACGCAGGAGAACATTGCAGACCTTTTCACGAAGGCTCTACCTAGGGAGAATTTTGAAGCTTTTTGAAAAGCTTTGGGCTTAGTTCCTTTTGAGGAGTGATTTCCACATAGCTTGGCACTTCCTTATACATGAGTGCCAGCTACTTGTTCACCGCATCACTCCCAGGGGGGATTTGTTGATATATTTAGGTAGTTATGTGTGTGAACACTCTAGGACCGCCGGGGCACTTTTTTCCCTCGTTAGGAGGTTTGTGTGTTGTGCATTCTCTAGTAATACATTTCAGTATTGTGTGTTGCGCTCCAAGCTTCTTCTCCTTCCTTGTACTGTTCGCATGCTTCCGCAGACGTCTAACTCCAACAAAGACAAGATAACAAAGATAGGAACAATGGAAGCATTGATTCTCAATAACTTGATTACACTCTTCAAGAACATTTTTCTCTAACTTGTTATCCAAAAATTATCTCTCTAGATCTTTTCATGGTTTTTTGACTAGTTCTAGTTGGTTCATACCTAGTTGTTGGCCTAGTTAAAAATTAAGTTTCTGATGCTATTTGAGGGCTTAAATGAGTTGTAAAAATTATGAAATCCAAAACATGAGTTCTACCTATGCTCCTCAAGCTCGAGGACTCATTGGCTTATACAAAATGGAGCTGCAAAAACATGAAATGATATTTGCAATGGTTTTTAGTCATCACAATCACTATTTTTATAGGGGCTTCCTTTGCAAATTCAACATATAATTCTTTGTGCTCCCTACATGCTCCCTCTTCTTGTGTGTCCACTTATTTGATGTGTTCCTGCAGCTCATGCCCGAACTTGAGTGCCAACACTTACTCATGGAGGAGGAGTTGTGGCTCAAGGAAAAGGATTGGTGGCAACAAAGGAGATGTTGCATTCATAAGAAATGCCAAAGAAGGGAAAGCAAACTATTCAAAAGATGGAGACAAAAAGAAGAATGACAAAAAGAAGTTCAAGGAGAGTGTTTCCATTGCAGTAAGCAAGGTCATTGATTTCAACACTATCATATCAAGTTGGAAAAAAGAAGAATGGCTCCTCAAAAGGTGGCAAGGATAAGGATTCTACCAACACTACAAAAAATAAAGCTTGAGTAATTTTTTGCAATAGAGAATGCATGCTCCTTCATTGAAGATTCAAAACTAGATGACTCATGGGTGTTGAATAGTGGTTCAAATCATCACGTGAAGACCAAAAAAGACCTTTATAGTCCCTTGTATCTTCTAAAATCACCCATCATAGTAAAGGTAGGCAATAATATAATATTTCCTAAAGAAGGGATATAAGAAAGCTGTCAAATGTGTTGTATGTTTCTACAAATAAAACGAAATCTACTTTCAAGAGCTTCTATAACTAATCATTGTGATGAATTACCTTCTAGTAATGCAAGAGCTAAGAGTATGAATATTAAAAACAATGTTGTTTTGAATGGCATAATGTGAAACAACCTTTATGAATTTTCTACTCTTATAGCCACTACAAGTGTGGGCACAAGTAAGCTATGGCATGAGATATTCCACCATATGGAATACCCTGTACTAAAAGAGATACATCAAAGGGGAATGGATACATGTCTACCATCGATTGCCAAGATTTAGGAGCCATGTGAAGCTTGAATCATGGGCATGCAATAGAGGAAGACATTTCTACAAGAAATCAAGATGAAAGCATGCTATCCTTTAGCATTGCTGCATACTGACTTGTGTGGGAAAACGCCCACACACGCTGTGGTCGGGTTCTTGCGCGGTTAAGCATGCACACAGGGTGCCAAGAAAGTGACCTTGACTCTGAAACATTGTAGTCATGGAAAAGAGGGGTGATTAGGAATTTTGGTCTTAGTTAGATTCTAATCACAAGTCAGCTCTTGAATAATGGAAATGTCTTTGCCCTAAGTTTGGATTTTCATGTATTTTCACCTTTTCTTCAAAAGCTTTGCATATGAAATGAGGAAACGGATGCACTCATAAAATCTTGAAAAAAAAACACTCATTTACTTGACGTTTTGTTTTGAAGCTCGACAGTTGACATCAAGTGACTTAACTTATGCTAAAGGAAACATTCAGTCATTATAAAAACCCATGTCCTATGAAGCATAATTCAATCATTTATTAAGTCCTTCTTTTGTTTAAATTTAAGGCACAACCTTGCTCGCGTTTCGCGAAATTGACCTGTACGCTTTGATTCCCACTAAGGCGAACATTCTAAGATCAACTATTATGAAGAGTAATGCTTGAACAATCCAAATTTAGTGCATCGAAAGAACTAATCACTCACAATCATAATAGCTGCAAAACTTGATTTTTTTAGTAGCACGAGAACTCTCTTCCTTTAAGACTTTCATTTTACATAAATGTTGTTCATTCCTCAATGCAACATCATGCCAACACTCCAAATTTTCATTATACAAATCATTCTTTGAAGTAGTCGAGAATATCTGTGTTGTATATAGAGTAAATCCAAAACCAAAACCTTATCTATTTATAAAGCGACAAATGTAAAACGAGGTTACAAACATTGCGCAATACTTCAAAACCTTACTGAAGTTGAAACAGACCTACAAATTTATGGTTATGCAACATGTTTTCTGCAAACTAATGCATGGCACCTGTCGAAGCAAAGAGCAGGTGTTCCTGAGTATCTTATTGTTTGAGTGCTCATTCACCAAAGAAAAGTGTGACTAAAATTCTCGTACACAAGACACACATTTCCACGATATTTTCGTACTAAAAAACGTTGAATGGTATTATTTATCTTCAAACTCTGTCATTTGAATGGTAAGCCAAAATCTGCATATATCCTAAGTTCCATGTGTAGTGTTCTCATCTTCCAGCGACTCAACCTGTGATGAAAAGTCTTCATAAGATCATACTGTCATGTAAAGTTAGTGGCCTACAAACACCTGGAATCTGCAGTGATACTCATACTCTTATTCCGGGCACAAATAACAAAGATTCGTCAAATAAAAAATCTGCAAGAAATCAAAGTCTATGGAACAAACAAAAATTTAAAAATTTTGTCCTTTCATATTACAATTCTATCCTCAATTCTATCAGAAATACAACCGGAAAATATACTAATTACTGAGGTATGAACTCGATTCCTGTAGCATCATAAGACTAGCCTAAGAAATCAGTATGTGCAGCTTGCAAGTAATAAAGCAATCTTCAAATCTTCATCAAACATATCGCAACAGAATACTCCAAACTTTTCTGATGTAGTTTGAATAATTATAGTTTCATACATCGGCGCCACACATGGCCATCCGGGTTACCCAAACTTATGATTAGCGCAGTCATATAAATAGATGGGTTTACAGTGGCTTAGCTCGACAGTTCTTCCTGGAGAGGCTAATAACATACTAAACTTTACAAAATAGATGCACATAATTAAGTAATCTATCAGATGTGTGTTTGAAATTCTCTGCACAGGAATGATATTATCTTCATCGCTAATCTTTCGGGTATTGCCAGAAAACATTCACTCTACTTGACATATTTACTCTTGCGAACACATTATTAATACAATCCTCTTCTAAACTGACATGCAATGCATACTCTGAACTATATCAAGATTTATGACGAAGAAGACAATGTGTAGGAGTATTTCAGACTTACTTCAAAATCATTCATCTCCCCTGCATAGCTTCTATTTGATAACATTAGCCAGTCCATGCTGCACAACACAGCAACTAGCCTGCTTGACACCTCTTTTTCCCCTGTACAGAAACGAAACAGAAGCCCAAGACACCAAAAAAACTCTATCCAGATGCTTGACGACAGGAGATGCCAAGAAAGCGTGAAAAAAAACGGGCCTTCCTTTCATTTCCCCCAGCTTTTTAGTCCCTTTTTGATTGAAAATGGAAACCTTCTATTTCTCTAAGATTCACATGTGATATTTTCCTTCGAAATTCTTTCAGTTCTCTACTAGTTTCATTTTCATGAGCTTGAGAGTGCACTAGTGGAGATAAAATCTCCACGACAATGCCTTGGGTGGATCTTCCTACTTCATCTTATGTACTTAAGGATATGCATCCTTGGGGTATGGCTACACATATACCATCAGTGCCATGGGTGGATCTTCCTACTTCATCTTATGTACTTAAGGATATGCATCCTTGGGGTATGGCTACACATATACCATCGATTTCATAGATGAATGTAACCATGTGAAGCTTCCATGATAGGCATGCAACAGTGGAAGGTGTTTCCACAAGAAAGCAAGAATGAGCATGCTTTCCTTTAGAGTTTGTGCATGTTGAACTATGTGTAAAAATTTCTACACGTGCCTTTGGTGGGTCTTCCTACTTCATGTTACTCATCCAGTACTATACCGCAAAGATGTGCATGTACTTCCTTATCAATAAGGCTCAAGATTTATTTAAGTCTAAAGAATGGTTTCAAGTTGTTGAAACGGAAACAAGGAAGAAGGTGAAGAATTTTTGGATAGATGGTGGTGGTGAGTTCAATCAATAGACTTTTAAGACTTTTTCAAGAGTAAAGAAATCAAGCATTGTTGGAACTCAAGGTCAAGCCGACACTAAAAAACCATTGTAAATACCATTTTCTATTTTTCCATCACTAAAAACCATTGTAAATACCATTTTCTATTTTTGTAACTCCATTTTGTTCAAGCCGAGGACTCCTCCAGCTTGAGGAGTATTAGAAGTATCATCCTACCAATTTTCATAATTTCTAGACTTCGTTTGAGCCCTCAAATAAGCCCTGGAACCTTATTTTTAATTAGGTTGGACACTAGGTCTGGACAGGGCCAAAACTAGTCCAAAAACTATAAAAAGAGCTAGAGAGCTCATTTTTGAGGTTAGCTCGTTAGAGAATAGAGCTTTTGTAAGAGAACTCTTTTGCAATCGAAGCTTTCCATTGTTCCTCTCTTTGATCTTACTTTGTGCGTGTGTGTGTGTATGTGTGTGCATGTTTGTGTGCTTTCACTCACGCACTTGTGCCTTCACTTGCTTGTGGTCTTCATACCGGTCCTCACGTCTCCGTGGATTGACAAGTAAAGGAGGTGGTGCTTACGCTTGAGCTACACCAAATTTTGGCGCCGTTGTCGGGGAGAGAGCTTCGAGGATGAGCGTTGTGATGGTAAGATTGTAGATTTGCCACGTTGGAAGGTAAAAAAACTGTCATTTTTGTTCCTTTTCTGATTTTTCTTCTTCATCTTCATCATCATCTCCATCTCCATCTTCTTCCATCTTCTTCTTCATAGAAATTTCTTGTTTTTTAGTGCATTTTCACCATGTTCATACCATCTTTCATGCATTATTGTGCGAGGAGGAGTTAGGAAGTGCAAGAGAGAGCAAGCACTTGTGTTTTTTCATGATTTTTTGCATGTACAGAGATCGCCATTACTCGGCGCTCAGAAATTTGAATTTCCCCCTAAAAAACACGATTCTGTGATGAAAATCGCGATTCTGTGAAAAATTCAAATTTTTTTGAAAATCGCGATTTTCTATTTCCTGCCTAAAAGTTTGCCGAAAGAAACACGATTCTGTGGTCATTCTCAGAATCGCGATTCTCTGGTTGTGCTCAAAATCACGATTCTCACAAATCCCGATTTTTAGCCAAAAATACGATTGTGATCAAACACGATTCTCTGAGACAAAATCGCGATTCTCAAAAACACGATTCTCTGCTGGTAATCACGATTCTCAAAAACACGATTCTCTGTTGACAATTGCGATTCTCAAAAACACGATTCTCTGCTGACAATCACGATTCTCAAAAAACACAATTTTCTGTTGGCAATTGTGATTCTCTAAAAACATGATTCTCTAAAAATATGATTCTTTGTTGACGATCGCGATTCTCTAAAAACACGATTCTCTGTTGGCGATCGCGATTCTCTTGAGATTCACAGGATCGCGATTCTCTAATTTCATAGCATCGCGATTCTCTTGAGATTCACAGGATCGTGATTCTCTAATTTCATAGCATCACGATTCTCTTGAGATTCACAGTATCACGATTCTCTGATTTCACAACATCGCGATTCTCTGATTTCATAGCATCGCGATTCTCTTGGTTTCACAGGATCGTGATTCTCTTGGTTTTAGAGGATTGCGATTCTCTGATTTCTCAGCATCACGATTCTCTGATTTCACGGCATCGCGATTCTCTTGATTTCACAAAATCGCGATTCTCTTACAAAATCATGATTTTTCCATAAGACCCTGTTTGCCTGTTTTGACCCCCAGGAGCCTGATTTGACATAACATTTTCATCCAAAGTCCATTTTTTGAGCTCTATAGCTCGTTGGAAAGCTCATTTTGAATCCTACATGGCCTCAATTCTTTTTTATAAGAATAACGTGTTGATTTTCAGATAGGATAATTTGAAGTTTACCCTCAGGTGAGACTAGGAACCCAAGGGAACTCCAAAGGATTTTTTAACCATACTAAGGGGAAATTTTGGACTCTTAGCCAAAGCTTATGAACCTGAGATCTGGTAGACACCTAGGCAAGGATAGACAAAGCATTAGATCTTCTCAGTCTAGTGTCAACCATACAGCTAAGACTTGGGCACAACAACTAAGTGGTTGTTCTTACGTACTAAGCTCTAACACAAGTGACTCTGAAATGTCTTTTAGCATGGGGAAACCAATAGGTGGCTCAGGAACTGCCCATCTACAAACACCAGAAGGTCCCTATAAGACACAATTGGAATATATTCGGACCAACCGATTAGGTTCTCGCATCTATGAGGATGGCCTTAGGCGATGAGTGGTCCAACTCAAAAATTCAGATCAACCCTTTGGACTTGAACACCCAGTGGTCAAGTTCGAAGAGGGTTCATACATTGATAAGGAAGGAACCATTTATGTGGTCACCAACCTACCAGATAGGACCGATGAGTTTGGAAATATCATTCATGAGAATGAAATAGGAGACCTAGAATAAGGAAATGTAGGACAAGGACCCCAGACGCCTAGAGGTAAGTCAGTTTTGACTAGAGTGATCACTCCAGATTGGATCCCTCAAGACAACAAAAGCATAGAACTATTCTTGAATAGAGAAACAGAGGAAGCCTTTTGGAGATTCAAACCAGATCAACCTAGCCAACTGGGCATCATCATCCTCTATGAATTCAAAGATCCTGAGATACCAGGCAAAGTTGTGTACCTAGATAACACATCAGAGAAGTCTTGGTAACAGAACATGATAGACATGCATATACTTGGAAGAGTGAATTGATTTTCCCTCCACCAAGATCCAATGTTTTGTTAAAAATAAAGAAGTAAGCTCGTATATATTTTTGCAAAAAGGATTTTCTTCAAGTAGAAGGAAAATACAAAAATGAAAAATAGAAGCATTTACTTCAGCAAGTAGTGGAGGCCAAAAGAGAATCATTCAAAAGAGAATCAAATCCAAAATCTGAATTGTAAGAGGAGTGGCTATCCAAAGTAGTGGAGAAATGATGGAGAAGAGCTCTCAAACTCATCATGAGAGTTTTTGGTCACTTGGCTATAAAAGAAGCAAGGGAGGGCACTCAAGTAGAGAGGAAGAAGGCGTGGAAGCCCCCTTGTATCTACTTCATTTGGTTTGAGTCATTTCGTTCAGTTCACTCTCATAGAGTGTGTCCAGCCGCATACCTATTTTTGGGTAGTCTACTTGTGAGAGTCATATCTCTGAACATATGTATCCAAATTTAGTGTTTAAACATTCGTTGGAAAGCTTATCTTGAGTACTTCCTCTTTCTAGAAAAGTTTTATGAAATGCTTTATGCTCTCTGAGTTATTCAGGTTTTAGTGAAGTCCAGTTTTCAGCCTAACTGAGTGGACAGGTAGTCTGTTTTGAATCAAATAGTTGACAACTCAAATCTACTCCAAATTAAGTGTTTGATATCTCCTTTGAAAGCTCTAGGTGTCTAGTTTGAGTGACCAAAGTTTCAAGTTCATTGGATATTTCAGTTGGTACCAGTTTGCATTTGAAGGTTCTGCTGTTGGCAAGAGTCTTCATCCTGAGAAGGTCTTCTACACTTTCCGCTGCGATTAGGAGAGGAATTCTCCAACATTTGGTATCAGAGCCTTGGAGTTTGAAGAGGCAAAGCATTGGAACTAAACTGAAGCAAAGGGAAAGCTACAAATCAAGGGGGAGCTTCGTGAATTCAAGAGAGAGCGCCACAACATACTTGAGGTAAACTTCAATCTTGGAAGTTTTCAATGGCTGATTTAGGACAACAAGTTGAGAAGTTAGACAAAGACAATTTTCAGTCTTGGAGGTATAGAATGATAAATTACCTTAAAGGTAAAGGTTTATGGGGTTTGGTTAGTGGAGATGACCCACAACCGGTAGACCTTGAAGATCCCAACATTACTCCGGCACAAAGGAGACAATTTGCTGATTGGGAAGAGAGGAATCAAAGGGTGATGTTCCTCATCTCACAAGTTATTTCTAACACTATGATTGGTCATGTGCAAAGCTTAGAAATAGCCAAAGAAGTTTGGGAAGCATTGGAGAAGGTGTATGCTACCTCAACAAGGTCTCGGAGGATGCAACTCAAGAACGAGCTCAACAACATGAAGAAAAGCTCAAACCAAAGCATTAGTGAGTATATATTGAGGATTAAGGAGCTTCAAGATCAACTAGCATCAGTTGGATGCAAGATAGAAGAGGAAGACATCGTCCAAACAGCCCTCAATGGCTTGAGGAGTGAAGAAAAGTGGAAGCCCCTCATCACAAACATCCTTTATAGAGATCCTCTACCAACATTCGACGAGATTATACCAAATCTTGTGGCTGAAGAGGTTGCTCAACAAGGAGAAGGCAACAAAGGTAAGGACAGCCATAGTCAAATGTTATATGCAGGAAGAGGTAGAGGAAGGAACTCAAGAGGAGGCTCGAGAGGAAGAGGAAGAAGCTACAACAATACAAATTTCAGCCAACACAACTCGGACGACAACAAGGACAACTCAAATGACAACACACATGGAAGAGGTCGAGGAAGAAATAGAGGAAGAGGTCGAGGTTCATACAATCCTCATAAAGGTATAACATGTTATCATTGTGGTAAACTAGGACATTATGCAAATGATTGTTGGCAAAACAATGGAAGGGTGAATGGAGGCAACCAAAGAAGCCAAAATAACTATGCGAGTACATCAAGTGAAGGAGACAAGCAAACCATGCTTGCCATGAAGCATGACTACAACAACTCGAGAAGTGATGACCAAAATGGTTCATAGATTCAGGTTGAAGCAACCATATGACATGCCAAGGAGATTTGTTCACAAAGCTACAAGCTCCAAGTGGAAAAGGATGTGTAGAGACCGGCGATGAAACTCAACACGCAATTGAGCATGTTGGAGATATCAAGCTTGGAGACAAGAAGGTATTGGCTGATGTTCTTCATGTTCCTACTATTGCAAAGAATTTGATTTCAGTAGGACAAATGGTAGAGAAAGGATATCATGTTATCTTCAATGAAAAAGGCTGCTTTATAAAGAATCCAAAAGAAGGATTCAAGGTCATTGCTCAAGGAAGGAAAGAAGGAAGGATGTTCGCTTTGGACATCCGCATGGAAAGGTGATGTATATTCAGTTTGGAAACAAGAGGATAGCTGAAATCGATTTGTGGCACAAAAGGTTTGGACATATCAACATTCCCAAGCTCAAGGACATGAGCAACCATGAAGTGGTAAGAGGTCTTCCAAGATTCAATGATGCCAGACTACATGAGTTTTGTGAAGCATGCCAACTAGGAAAGCAAACTCGACAACCATTCAAGAAAAGCAACTATGTGGCAAGGAATGTCCTCGACTTGATACACACGGATGTATGGGGACCATCACAACAACCATCAGTGGCTGGTAATAGATATTTTGTCACTTTTATTGATGATCATTCAAGGAAAGTATGGATGTTTTGCATAAAACAAAAATCAGATGTGTTCTCCATGTTCAAGAGATTTAAAGCACAGGTAGAAAAGGAAACAGGACACTACATAAAGACCTTGAGGTCTGATGGAGGAGGAGAATATTTCTCCAAAGAATTTTCAGACTTTCTTTATGAAAATGGAATCAAGAGACAATTTACATGTAGGTACACACCTCAACAAAATGGAATAGCTGAAAGGAAAAATCGACATATCACAGAAGTTGCAAGATGCATGCTCAACGAGATGAAGATGCCACTAAACTATTGGGCTGAAGCAACTAGTACGGCCACTAAACTATTGGGCTGAAGCAACTAAACTATTGATGAACAAGTGCACAACAGCTGGAGTGCATAATCTAACTCCCGAGGAGGTTTATTCTGGTAAGAAGCCTGACCTTACACATCTCAAAGTTTTTGGATGTGTGTGTTATGTTCACATCCCTCAAGAACTAAGGACAAAGATGGAGGCAAAGTCCGAAAAATGTATTTTTATTGGATATTCATCGGAGCAAAAGGGATATAGGTGCTACAATCCGGTGACAAAGGAGCTACGAGTCTCACGAGATGTGGTATTTGATGAGCTAAGGCCATGGTTTGGAGACAAAGGGAAAGAGAAGACTCTTGAAGAAGATTGCGAAGATGATGAAGGTGCTGTCCAAGAAGAATTTCAGCAAACAAGCACTCAAATGTCAGGTCCAGAAGCTTCTACATCACTTGGAGAAAGCTCAACATGGAAGGGGAGGCTAAGGAGTCATTCCTCATCACCAACATCAGCTTATGAAAGATCTAAAGCCGAAAGGGCTGCCCAAAATAGTGATTCAAATACAAGTGAAGAAGAGTATGAAGAGGTGATCACACCGAAGGTAAAGTTGAACCGATTGAAGAAGCAATGTTCAAAAGGAAATGAAAGGAGGTCTTCAAGAGCAAGGTATCCAATTGAAAGGCTGAGCTATGATAGTTTTATTGCAAAACATTTTGCATATATGACACAGGTGGTCAAAGATAAAGAACCGGATGCATATGAAGAAGCATGTACACAAAAAGAATGGCAAGAAGCTATGCAAGAAGAGATGAAAGCTCTCAAGGACAATCACACATGCGAGCTAGTTCCAAAGGCTGAAGGTATGAAGATTGTTCCAAATAAATGGGTGTTTAAAATAAAGAGAAATGCTGACGGCTCTCTAGCAAGGCATAAAGCTAGACTAGTAGCAAAAGGATTCAAGCAAACTCACGGCATCGACTATGAAGAGACTTTCAGCCCGGTTGCAAAGATGGGAACAATTAGAACCTTGATTGGAGTGAGTGCAGCAAGGAGATGGCCATTGTACCAACTCGACATAAAAAATGCTTTTCTCAATGGTGAACTTCAAGAAGAGGTATACATGAGTCAACCGATTGGATTTGAAGACAAAAAGCATCCAAATTTTGTTTGTAGATTGAAGAATGCTTTGTATGGGCTGAAGCAAGCACCACGTGCTTGGAATCAAAGATTGGTCGAGTACCTCACAAGGTGTGGGTATAGTCCAAGTAATGCAGATCCCTCTCTCTACATGAAGAAAGAAGAAGGCAAGCAGGTATATATTTGCATATACGTTGATGATCTCATCATAACAGGAAGTAATGTTACAGGAATACAAGAGATCAAAAGGAAACTCGGTAAGGAGTTTAAAATTTCAGATCTTGGTGAGCTGAAATACTTTTTAGGCATTGAGATAGTCTATGGGAAAGATGGCATTTACTTAATGCAAAGAAAGTACCTATTGGATGTTCTTTTCATATTTGGAATGAGTGAATGCAAACCACTCACTCAACCTATGGACACAAATGTGAAGCTATGCTCAAATGATGGAGAGAAGTTACATGATGTAACTACATACAGGAGTATTATAGGTTCATTGATCTATGCTACGAACACAAGACTAGATTTGTGTTATATTGTTGGAGTTCTTTCTCAATTTATGCAAGCTCCAACAAGTGAACATTTAAATTCAGCCAAACGAGTGCTAAGATATGTGAAGCACACTGTCAATCATGCATTGTTTTATAGATATGATGAAGAATTGCAGGTAAAGGGCTTCAGTGATGCTGATTGGGCTGGTTCCAAGGAGGATAGAAGATCCACTTCAGGTTATGTGTTCATGATAGGTAGCAAACCTATCACATGGAGCTCAAAGAAGCAACCTACTGTTGCACTATCATCTACAGAAGCTGAATATAGAGGTTTAACCTTTGCAACTTGTGAAGCTATGTGGATTAAGAAGCTCTTGGCTGATCTTGATGTGCAGGTGGAGACCATTCCAATTTATGGTGACAACATGTCAAGCATTTACTTGACAAACAATCCAATGTTTCATGCACGAAGCAAGCACATAGAAGTGCATTATCATTATGTTCGAGAAAAAGTTTTGAGCAAGGATGTGGATATAAAGTTCATTGGAACTAATGACCAGGTTGCAGACATGCTTACAAAGTCCCTCGATGCTTCTAAGCTCAAGAGGTTCAAGGACAACATCAACTTACAAGATATGGTTGAAGGTGCAAGCTCACATGTGAGCTTGAGGGGGAGTGTTAAAAATAAAGAAGTAAGCTCGTATATATTTTTGCAAAAAGGATTTTCTTCAAGTAGAAGGAAAATACAAAAATGAAAAATAGAAGCATTTACTTCAGCAAATAGTGGAGGCCAAAAGAGAATCATTCAAAAGAGAATCAAATCCAAAATCTGAATTGTAAGAGGAGTGGCTGTCCAAAGTAGTGGAGAAATGATGGAGAAGAGCTCTCAAACTCATCATGAGAGTTTTTGGTCACTTGGCTATAAAAGAAGCAAGGGAGGACACTCAAGTAGAGAGGAAGAAGGCGTGGAAGCCCCCTTGTATCTACTTCATTTGGTTTGAGTCATTTCGTTCAGTTCACTCTCATAGAGTGTGTCCAGCCGCACACCCATTTTTGGGTAGTCTACTTGTGAGAGTCATATCTCTCAACATATGTATCCAAATTTAGTGTTTAAACATTCGTTGCAAAGCTTATCTTGAGTACTTCCTCTGTCTAGAACAGTTTTATGAAATGCTTTATGCTCTCTGAGTTATTCAGGTTTTAGTGAAGTCCAGTTTTCAGCCTAATTGAGTGGACATGTAGTCTGTTTTGAATCAAATAGTTGACAACTCAAATCTACTCCAAATTAAGTGTTTGATATCTCATTTGAAAGCTCTAGGTGTCTAGTTTGAGTGACCAAAGTTTCAAGTTCATTGGATATTTCAGTTGGTACCAGTTTTCATTTGAAGGTTTTGCTGTTGGCAAGAGTCTTCATCCTAAGAAGGTCTTCTACACTTTCCGCTACGATTAGGAGAGGAATTCTCCAACATGTTTCCCATGGCTTCCAAGGAGTAGGATCATCCCAAGCTCATGAAGCCTAGAGAGAAAGAACTAGAGAGCGACCTGAGGTAAGTTTTGCACACCCTGTGAGCAGAAATAGAGTAGGATTTGAAAATGAAAGACCTGAAAGAGAGAGACATCAAGCACATAGGCAACAAAGAGATGAACATGATTTTCCATCTCCTAGACCCCGAGAGCACACAAGAACCCTTAGACCCACTCAAGTGATCAAGGCAATGAAGAATTATTTTGACGGGTCACGAGATACTTATGATCATGTGGTCGAGTTCAAACAAGTGTTAAGAGCTGAACAGGTTGAGGATTTGTTCACCCAGTACGAGGCATTTGGTTTGACTCTTAAGGGCACTGCCTTAGCTTGGTTTCAGCCACTGAGTAGTCGCAATTATCATGATATAGGTCAACTGCTAGACGAATTCATTGTAGAATTTTCCAAGAGTGGTATCAGGCATAACACATCATCCTTGATCCACAACTTCAAGCAGGCACCCCAAGAAACAGTGTGACTAGCAGGTAGAAGATTCAGACAGTATTTAGAGAGATGCCCTGCTCCCGAGTTACCCACACCAGCCAAACAAATGGCTTTGTTCTTAGATGGCTTGCTGAGCACAAAGTTGAGATCATATCTGTACTTGAAAGAGCCCAGATCCATAGAAGAGTGTGTGCGGACGTGCATTGACGTAGAAGATAACTTGGGTGAGGAGTTAGAATTGTCGAAACTCTATAAGGATTCTGATAGTTCTACTAGTCATACTTCAAAAATCTCCACGGAAATAGATGAGATAGCTGAGCAAGTTGCCAAGAAGCTAGGAGTCCAAAATAGACAAACACAAAGAGTCACGTCATTGAACCGATGTTATACCTGTGGAAGGGACCATATGGCTAACGTATGCCCAATGCAAAACCAAAACATTAGAGAAAGGAATGCTCCATATTGCACTATTGAGAGAAAATACACGAACCACACTGCTCAAGATTGTCCCTACAATAGGCAGGCTATTAGGCAAACTTATCAGCAACCTTACCAACAAGGTAGGTATCAGAACCAATACCAACAGCCATATTATCAACCACAACAACAATATCAGGCACAATATAGGCTTTCCACAACCAGTCTTGGGAAACCAACCACCAGCTCCTGCCAACATGATTCCAGTCAAGTATGTTGTGGGAGAGGAAAATCCAAATAGAGCATTGGTGCCACTGAGATTTACTCGTATCAATATGAGGCACCATCTATGGAGCAAAATTGGGAGCCAGAATACTCCAATGTCATGTACACAAATCCTAACCCTAGGCCCCAATTGAGACAAATGAGACCACAAGCCCCTAGAGGATCTTGTTTCAGATGTCAAGGTGACCATTTCATTCGTGACTGTCCCCACCCACCATCTCCGAGTCAAGGTAAGGTTATCACAATACAAGCTTTTTGTCCTGAATGTGGAAAAGACCATCTTCCCAGAGATTGTCCAAGAAACCCCTCCAGTGCACCCAAGATTACACCCATTAATGTGGTAGGCTTAGTGGTGGATTCAAGTGCCAATAGCAGTAATGTGGCACCTGTACAGGCAGTTACTAGGGCACAAGCATTAAAACAAGATAAACCAGCAGAACAATCGGAGTCAAGTGAATCAGGAAAGAGGAAAACAAGAACATGGAAAGATACTAGAGAAAAGGCCAATCGCAAGTGGAATAAAAAGTTATCGGAACTAGAAGAAAGCTTAAAAGAAGTGAAAACAAAAATAGAAGACATTGCATCTCAAAGCCCCTCGCATGTTGAAACTCCATCCACTCCACCTCATCCCACCCTACCACCCATTGTAAATAGACCGCAACCAGGGTCTGTTCTCACAGATCCAACTGTAGAAGGTTTCCACATGATGTTCAAGGCCTACCAGGCTCGACTTCAAGAAGCATCAACGGCTGCAAATCTAGACAAGAGTTACCCTAGAGCGGATTTAGAGATTGAACGGATGAGGATGTGCATGAAAATGGTAGAACAAGCTCAAGCTATACTTGAGACTAGTCAAAAGTTCAATCAGACAAACTCTGTCAAACCGGATTTGCATTTCCAGGGCTTACTAGAAAGATTAGAGCAGTTTGTAAGCAAACCACAAGTTTCTTTACCTCCACAGGCTCAACCACTTATTGAAAGAGGAAGCTCACCACCAATGGGAGCTTATGTTCCTAATTCCATGGATGTTGGAATACCTCCTTCAATTCAACAGTACTCTCAAGAGTTCTTGCGGGAAATACAAGAAGAGAAATGGACCAAGGACAAGGGTAATTCCCCTCCTATTCGTGAGATTGATGGTCTTCATGATCAATTTCCCCAAGACATTCCATCTATTTACGGAGATGAAGTAGAACAATAAGGAGAGGAAAGATTAGATTTTGAATCTAATACCTTAGAAGAACTACCTCAATTTCCAGGCCCATGGGAATCTGAATCTCTTCATATCAGAGCTCCCATAATACTGGTCAGAGATGAAGACTCAGTGATCCCAAGGAACACTGATGTCATGAAGAACACTAAGGTTCAATGTCATCTCACTGTAGAAGAGCTGCTCAAAGCAAAACCTGAGCTATGGAATCATGTGAAGGATCAGGTTCTAGAACTTGATTCCAATAAGCCAAAAACAGGCTCTAAGCAAAAAGTTCCAGAGATACCTCTAGACAAAATAGGGGACATGTGTGAGGGTGAAGAAGGTAATACTTATCTTCCAATCACCTATCAAGGTTACACAACCGCTGGTGTTGCCATTGCGACCACATCCTTGTGGAAGCAATGGGGCAAACCCACATTAAGACCAACTAGAATGAAGCTTCAAATGGTCGACGGTCATTTTGAAAGACCTCTAGGATTGCTCGAAGCGATAACTCTAACCACTTGTGGTGTGGAGTTTGAACATACATTTGCTATATGTGACTTTGAGAAAAATAACATCTATGAGATGATCCTAGGAAGACCCTTCCTACGACAATTGCAAATAGTACAGGATTGTGGAACCAACTCCTTATACTTACAACACTTAGGGGTCACCACCAAGGTCAATTTGAAGGATTACACCTTTAGAGATGTACCACAAAGCGAAAGAAGATTCTATCTCTGTGCATTCTGAAAGTTCACTTGATCCATCATGGCTGCATGAAGATACTCATTTGTGGATGTGCAAGGTCGCACAGGAAGAGGAAAAACATTTAAAGGCAAGAGAAGAAGGAACTTCGTCAGGCGACAGACCAATTAAAGACCTAGCCTATACACCGATAATTTTTCCAGATGAGGAATTTGAGCCTCATGGCTAACCAGAAATCTTTGCCACCATGGACATTGCTGTCAATGAAGAACAATGGACACCTCATTGTGATTAGGAGGGTTATGATATCTCAGTGTTCATGTACCAGCCCTTGCTAGAAGAATGTGACCCTAGTGATGTCATAGAAGAAGAAGAGAATGACGATGATCTAGAGTCCACTGTGATGGATAGTTGCTTTAACTCAGAGAAGCACTATTTAGAAGATGTAGGCATGTTTAACCAGAAAGAAGAAGAACCTCTCACAAGCATTAAAACGGAAAATTCAAAGGATGGTAGTGAGAGCAGTGAGGAGGAATCATTGTTTGAAGTACCAAAAAACTTCAAGAAATATGAAGTTGACAATCGCAAAATTTTGGTACAAATGCCTAAGAGAGAGGCCACCATAGGATAATCATATGATAATAAAGAAAAGACCAAGAAAATTGTAGTGACCATTGAAGAGAATGAAGAGAGATGCACATATATAGGAGATGACCTAAGTGCAAGAGAAGAAATGGAGCTCGTAGCTCTATTAAGGGAATATAGGGATGTGTTTGCGTGGCCCTATAGAGACTTGAAAGGGGTAGATCAAAGAATTTTCTCTCATACTATCCCCATGACTACTGATGCCAAGCCCACCAAACAGAAGCCCTACACATATAATGATACATATGCAGCCAAAATAAAAGAAGAAATTGATAGGCTGATTGAAGCTGGATTCATCTATGAGATTGAGCATACTGAATGGGTGTCCCCCATTGTAGTGGTGCCCAAGAAGAATGGGAAGTTGCAAGTGTGTATCAACCTTAAAAAAGTTAATGCAGCCACGATCAGAGATAGTTATCAACTTCCAATCACGAAACACCTATTGGAGCGTGTTGCAGGCAAGAAAGTTTATAGCTTCCTGGATGGATTTTCAGGTTACAATCAAGTAGCCATTGCCCTAGAAGATCAACACAAAACAGCTTTTTCCACAGAGTGGGGAATCTTTGCATTTCGTGTGATGCCATTTGGGCTCACCAATGCACCTGCAACATTCCAAAGGCTCATGTTTCATGTCTTCAAAGAGTTCTTGCGAAAGAGCTTAGAAGTGTATGTGGATGATTTATGTGCTCATTCCCAAGAAAGAAGATTTCACATCCTTGAGCTCAGACAAATCTTCAACAAGTGTAGCGAATATCGAGTGTGTTTGAACCCAGAAAAGTGTGTGTTCATGGTGCGTCAAGGTAAAATCTTAGGTCATATTGTTTCTAAGAATCGAATCTCAATAGATGAAGATAAGGTACGAGCCATAGCGGAGCTACCAAGGCCAAGGAATGTTAAGGAGGTACAAGCCTTTATGGGCCATTGTGGATATTACTGTAGGCTTATCCACATGTACGCGATCATACTACTAGACCCCTTTATGCCTTGTTGTCTAATTTTGAGTGGAACAACGAATACGAGAATTCTTTCAATGAACTGAAGAAACGTTTGTGCACAGCACCAATACTGACCACTCCTGATTGGAATAAACCATTCGATGTCCATGTGGATGCATCCAATCACGCCATAGGATGTGTGCTAGCACAACCCACAGGTGAAGGAAACTTAGATTTGCCCATAGCATATGCTAGTAGACAGCTCACTGTAGCTGAACGAAACTATACCACAACTGAGAGAGAGGGCTTAGGCATGGTATATGCTGTGAAGAAGTTTAGACACTATTTATTGGCCAACAAGTTCAAGTTTTTCACTGATCATCAAGCTTTGTTATATTTGGTCAATAAACCTTGCAATACTGGATGCTTAGTAAGATGGTTCCTCTTACTAATGGAATATGACTTTGAAGTTGTTGTCAGGAAAGGTAGAACCCACCTTCGGGCAGATCACCTTTCTCCCATTACTTCAGGAGAGTCACCGCAAGGAGTGTCTGATGAACTACCTGATGCTTATCTGTTCAATTTGGAAGTTGTTCCCAAATGGGCAAATAAGTTGGTACCAGTCCTCACCTTCGGACCCGCAAATAAGAATGTGAAAACCTCACAAGAAGAAATTGTAAAATCACAAAAATATCACATATTGGAAGGAAGCATGTACAAACAAGATACGGAGGGTGTACTTGCTTTTTGTGTTGAGGATGATGAACATAATAGGTGGTTGCAACAAGCCCATGAAGGATTTCTAGGAAATCACTATTCTAAACAACAAACATTGCAGAATCTAAAACGTTTAGGAGTGTATTGGCCTAGCACGGACAAAGAAATTCATGAGTGGATTAAGAATTGTCATGTGTGCCAGGAAAAACCCCCAGTGGAGCATTCAACCCTTTATCAAGTGTCATTAATTCCAGATTGGAGTACTCCATTGGTAGAGTTTATGAGGTCGGGAAGATTACCGAAAGAGGCTAGCCTAGCAAGAAGACGAAGCATGGAGCAAGAGGCTCAAGGCTATGCCTTAGTAGGAGACAACCTATACCAAAGAGGCAAAGATGGTTACTTAAGACTGCACGTTCATGAATCAGACTATTTAAAGGTCTTAGAGACTGCACACAGTGGTGTTGCAGGTGGACATTTTGGTCCTGACCGAGTGATCAGGACCATTCTATTCTCAGGACTTTGGTGGCCTACTCTCCATATGGATGCACATACCTATGTGAAGAAGTGTGACACATGCCAACGTGCACAATATCCAGTTAGAAAAGATTAGATACCTTTGAGGCCAATGATGGGAGGACATGCATTCTCGAAATGGGGTATAGACTTTGTAGGTCCTATTAACCCCCCAGCTAGAAACTCCCATGCAGAGTACATTATTGTTGCCACAAATTACCTTACCAAGTGGGTAGAAGTGAAAGCCACAACAAAGAATGATGCTCAGACAACGGCTAAGTTCTTATTTGCGAATGTGTTCACGAGATATGGATTACCGATAGAGTTAGTAAGTGATAGAGGTACACACTTCTTGAATGAATTCATTGAAAATATTCTCCAAGAATTCTTGGTGATACATAAGAAGTCTGCCCCCTATCATCCACAAGCTAACGGACAAGCCGAGAGCACGAATAAGATCCTATGTAATGTATTGACAAAATTAGTGAATAATAAACGCTCTGATTGGGATAAACAACTTCATCATGCTGTTTGGGCTTATTGAGTTTCCTACAAAACGGTACTCAATGCCACCCCATTTCAGATGGTCTTTGGACAGAATGATGTGTTACCATTAGATTTCTTAATCCCAGCATTAAAAGTAGCACAAGAGCATGAGTGGAATGGACATCAGTTGTCCTCTACGATCTTTGACCTAGAACGCTTAGGTGAGACGAGGCTACGAGTGGGAGCAGATATCTATGCTGCAAAGAAAAGGCAAAAGGCATACTTTGATGCACACATCAAGGATAAGGGACTGAAAGAGGGAGATCTAGTGTTGGTTTACACACTAAAGCAACATGCCCGTAAGTTGGAAAAAAGAGGATACGGACCCATGATCATTAATAGAATTTCCAATAGTGGTGCAGTTCAGTTGGCCACTCTAGAAGGAGATATCTTGTCAAACTATATTAGTGGATGTAGAGTCAAGTTATACCAAGAACCTCTTACAGAGGATATGCTTACGAGACTCAACATGGCTAAGAAGCAAAAAGAAGAGGAGTTAAGGGTTAGAGAAGAAGCACAGGCAGAGGCCAGAGAGCATATTAGGCAAAATAAGTTAAGGCGACTAGGCCTAGATGTCAACTCAAAAGCCCCAAAATATCACATGGATATGTGCCACAAATCAGGCATAATTACGTCTCAGGTCATTGACCGACGTCCCTTTGTGACCATAGAGATAGTGGCAACCTTAGTAGCCACTAGTACAAAATAAAAAGGTAGTACACTAACCACACTACACAAGATTGTCCATACAAGAAGCAAGTGGTTAGACAAAATCACCAACAAGCATATCAACAAACTAATAGATATCTTGGCCAGTGTAATGCTCAGCCTTATTATTATTAGCCACAACATAACTATCAGGTACCTTACCAAGCATAGCCTAGGCCCCAACCTATACTAGGTTAGCAGCCACCACCACGAACAAATGTAATCTCTATCAACTATGTTGTTGCAGAAGAGAATCTTAGTAGAGAATTAGTACCGTCATCCCCATTGATCACAAAAAATGATCCCAACTCGAGTAGTTTTGATCCATCCATGTAGATAGCCCCCCTGCATGCTAGACCGAGTCACCTAAACATTTGGAAGCATACTAGTATGAGAGTCCATGGATAGAACCAAGCTGGGAGCCAAAATACACTAACATCATCATGTATGACAATCCAAACCCACAACCCTAGTTGAGATCGACAAGATAAAAAGGCTAATATATAAAGGAATGCCCACATCCTCCACCATTGGGACAACACCAATATTAGAACTTTCAAGATTTTGAAGAACATATTATATGAGAATTTCCTAGAAACCTAGCCAATTTCTATAAAGTAACCCCCATTAATGTGATAGGCATTCTGCAAACTTCAAATCGATCTACGCCAACCTATGTACCTATCGAAGCATTGACTAGAGCCCAAACATTGCTACAAAATAAACATCCAAACCCTGATAAGATAGTTGAGAGTAGTGAGGTTGGAGGATTGAATGGAAGGAAAACCGGATCTTAGAAGGATTCATGACAAAGACTTAAAAGAAAATGGAGTAAGAAACTAAATGAATTAGAAGGAAGATTGAAAGAGCACAGAGCCAAACTCTTGCAACTAGCTTTACAAGATTCAAATCAAGTAAACCAGACACCAAAACCAGGATCTGTTCTAGCTAAACCTACACCTGAGGATCTAGATATGATGTCTAGAGCTTACCAAGCGAGACTGAGAAAAGGACCCCATGTGGGTGAATTAAGTATGAACTATCCTAGAGTAGACCTAGAAACCATGTGGGTAGAATTGGCTCAAACCATGTTTGAAGCATCCCAATATGTCGATTGGAGAGACCTAGTGAACCCAGAGCTACACTTATAAGGACTACTTGAGAGACTAGAACACCTGATTTCTAACAATGAGAAGGTTGATCCTAAGAGGAACCACTCTATCTCGAAGACATAAGAAGATACTCATCTTGCATGTCACAAGTGCCTGATAATACAAATTGGGAGAGTCTTTTGTCGATGCATAAGTATTCACAAGGATTTTTGAGAGAAGTTCATGAAGGGAAATGGAAGTTATAGCAAGGAAAACACCCACCAATTCAAGAGATAGATGATCTGTAAGAACAATTACCACAGATATATGGTGAACAAGAGGAGGAACAAGTTAGTGAACATACAAATTTTTAATCTAACTCTTTGCAATAATTACCTCACTTCATTGGTCCTTGGGAAGCAAAGTCGGTCAGTATGAGAGCACCCACCATACTAGGGAGAAACAAAGAATTAGTTCTTCCTAGGAATATAGCTGTAATAAACACTAAAGTGTAGTGTCGATTCACTTTAGAAGAACTATTGAAGATTGAGCTTGAGCTGTGGAAGCATGTAACAAACCAACTACTAGAGATGGTTACTACCCACTCTCAAGAAGAATCACATAGGAAAGTGCTAGAAATACCCATTGAAAGGATTGGAGATATGCGTGAAGGAGCTCACTTTTGAGGTTAGCTAGTTGGAGAGTGAACTTAATCTTGAGCATTGTATACGTTCTTGGAGCTTGCTAATAGAAGATTCCATTGTTCCACTCTTTGTCTTACCTTGTGTGTGTATGTGTGTGTATGTGTGTGCATGCTTGTGTGCTTCTCAGTCACTCACTTGTGCACTTCTCTTTCTCACAGTCATCATACCCTCCTCATGTCTTTCAAGATTGACAATTATGAGGTGGATCTCCTCACATTGGTACTTGCCATTCTGCTAGTGTGGCACATATCAACTATTCAAATGTAGCAGGTGCATTTGTTAGCCCAAATGGAATTATACAAAATGAAATATGCCCCATTCTGTGGCAAAAGTCGTCTTATGCTAGTCTTTAGGGCCAATGGCTACTTGGTTGTAGTCATAGAATCCATCAAGGAAGCCATATAATTCCTTTCACGCTACTCATTCTAGTAGGTGTTCATTGATAGGAAGCGGATAACTGTCTCTAATAGTGTTTGCATTGACATTTTTCATGTTAATGCACACATGTAGCTTCCCATTCTTTTTGGGAACTACCACAATGGGTGATACCCATTCAATGTGCTCAATCTCAAAGATAATTTTGGCTTCTATCAAAGGATCTATCTCTTCCTTGATCTTGGTGGCATAATTATCATTATAAGCATATGGTTTTTGTTTGGAAGGCTTAGCTTCTTGAGTAATGGGAATTCTATGGGAGCATATATCAGGGTCTACTCCTTTCATATCCTTGTAGCTCCATGCAAACACATCTCTATATTCTCTCAACGGGGCAATCAACTCTTCTTGTTCTTTGCCTATCAAATTGTGCCCTATATACATGCATTTTCTCTTCTCCTTTCTATATTGTAACTACAATCTTATTAGTTTTTTCTCGATTGTTGCATGCTTCTCTTGTGCTAGTATCTCTTTTGGGCATTCTTGCCATGATTCTTCTATCTTTCATTTCCTATTTCTTAAAGTTCTCTAGTACTTCCAATAGAGGTTCTTCTTCTTCTTGCCTAGAAGATTTTTTTCATTTCTTCTTCTAGTTATTCTCTTTGATTTCTGGAAGTGTTGTGAGCTTCTCATTTTGGTTACCTTCCCTTACATCAGGGGTAATGGCTTCCACAAAATAAAAAGGTGTTCTTCTTTTGAAGAGAAGAAGGGATCCATGATGATGGACTCTAGATCTTATAACTTGGCTCGGTTGGTTCTAGGGTCATCTGTGGAAACACTTCTAAAATAGGCTCTGTTGGTGCAATTAAGCCCAATCCTACATACTTCATCATAACACTTATGCGTAATTCAATGGCATAACCTTTGGAAGGCTTCATATGTTCAACCTCTTGTAATTCTACTTCACATTTACTTTTGTAAAAGTGAAATATACCCACGAGGAGTTAGGAAGCACATAATCTCGTATCATTTGGTAGTTGAGTCAAGAGAGAATCAGTCCTATACTTTAGAATTCACTTTTAGGTAGAGATTTAAATTTGAATTCAAATCCTTTTGCTCCAACAATAACTATAGAAAGAGGAGATAAAAGGCTCGTGTCCATCTTCAGATTTAGAGATCATTTTTTATGTATTTTCATTGAGAAGAGGAGCTCACCTCATAGCTCACTCACTTCTCACTCATTGAGCAATGGTTGATTGCCAATGACATTGTACATGATTTAATACATACATGATCATTACTTCTTATTCTCATTTCTCTGTCATAACTCCATCAGAACACTGATCTTGTCACATCTTGTTCTCTATCTATAGTTGATTATTTATTATGACTTAAATCATGCTAGATCCAACATACTATCTATTTTAATTCTACAAAGTTTCATTAGTAATGATTCTCATGATCGTTAGATATTAATCCATCTTTGTTACTCGTCTGTTAACTATCAAGGCTTGTAAATGTCGGGATGCTTGGTTGATTTGCTAAACATATTTCTCTACATATAGTCCATCATTTGTGATGATATCACTCATGATTGGTATCTATTTAAGTTAATTAGAGTTCCCCAAAAGGAATTTAGTCAATTTCTATTGTACTCAGAGAATGGTTCAAAACACTGAAAAGGTGTATCAACCAAGATAGCAAGTTTTGGACCTTGGATTAGATTCCTACCTATCTGTTTTGATCCTACTATTAATGGATCATCTTCCAAGCACCATATGTGATTATTTATGCTTATTAGCTAGCTAAAGAGTCCCACAACACTCTCCTACCATCACTTGTAGTAGGCGTGAAGCAGGTTTTAGCTACACCAATTCATCTCTTATGACTATCCACCATCTCCTCCAATAGTGGTATCAGAGCAAGCGGAATCAAGATGGGAGATGGATTTCCATCCTTCATTGAAAAATTGGACAGGAACAACTACTCAGCATGGTCACTAAGGATGGAAGCATACCTTCAAAAGAGAATCTTATATGGATACATCTGAGGAGATGAAGACATGCCAATTTTTAGGAGCAAGCATCAACCAACAAGGGAAGAACAAGAAAGGTTGACCACATGGTGTGCAAAGGATGCTCTTGCCAGGTCATATCTACTAAACTCAATCTCTGATTCCTTGTTACCACATCTTAGGAATTGCAAGACCTCCCAAGTGACTTGGGAAGTACTTTCATCATATTTCCCCTCAAACACAAGAGCTAGGAAGAATTAATTGTGGATGGAATTCACAACCCTTAAGAAACAACCAAAGCAAGGAGTTCTTGATTATGTAACTAAAATGAAAGATGTAGCTGACGAGCTTGCAAGTATTGGAGAAGATATAGAGGAAGAGCACATAGTGAGGTAGATCATCAATGGAATTAAGGCTGATGATAAGTGGGAGTCCTTCACCACAGCGGACCTCTACATGGATATGCAAATACCTGATCTCAACACCTTGATGGGGACAACTCTTCACCCATGAGACAAAGCTCAGTAGAAATGGTGACAACTCAAGTAACCAATCTTCTGGCCTTTATACAGATAAGAATAAAGCTAAGGATAAAGGTAAAAGCAAAAACAAGAACAAGAGGCTAATACCTCTCAAGCTAATTATGTAGGAAGAGGAAGAGGTCACTACAAGGAATACGGGCTGTTAAACAGTGTTCTAACTGTCAGAAGTGCGTTTAAACGTTTATTGGGTTCTTGGGAGTGGTAGGGGTCTGTTAGACAGAGGCCCTATACTTGGTTCCCAAACTAACCATTCCATACAGCAACATACGGATGCGCAGAACTCTATTAAGACTCTGTTACGCTTAGGAGCCTTACAACTCTCGATCAAAATCTGTCCAAAGTGTACCGAATACACTAAATTTCTACACTGTTCTCCACATAAATTTACTGAAATACCAGAGAAAATAGCAGTATTTCAACCTTTACCGAATAGGTACAAACGATCAGACAACACCGAAGAGGCAGAGAACTCAATAGTTTCAGACACACAGTACTGAAGATTCAGTATGCAACTTAGGAAGACCCTTACTGTAGCTTAATCTTGCCGTATGAAGATAGACCTCAACACTGAAGACAACACAGTACAGATCAGAATCCCAGAAACACTACCACAACTACACAGACTTCCTTAGCACGTTACGGTGTATTACAAGAAGAGCGACACCAAGATACACCTACTTAATTGAACAATGCCATAGAAACTCCACAGAATAACTCGCTCAGACCAAAGTCGGATAATCTTCTAAACATCTATGAAACTCACCAAGAGACAGGTATCGACAGATAACAAAATAGAAACAAGAACAATATACTCAGGGTTGCTCAACAAACAACACAGTAACGTTCACTCAACCACCCAGACAGAGAGTCTGGTGAATCCAACGAACGTCACTGGCGCGTTTCTTTTTCATTGCTTTATATAAAGATTACAAGGTGTCTGCGTAACAACCTTTCGCGCGTGCGAAAAAAGATTTAGTTATACAACTTCCAATCCGGTGGCCGACTAACACTTGGCACGCACGGTGGACTCGAACCTGCAGGTTTTACAAAATTAATGTTCTTCTATAATGCCGTCTAAATACATGTTCCTGGCTAATCTAAAGGTTTGAGCAATTTTCTTCTTTAAAGCTTCTAACATCTGTTTCAGAGTATCCGGTTCTACTAATTATGCATCTACTCTTACATAACTTAATGCGATAGCTTCGGTCAGCAAAATTTCTGCTTGCGTTTGCAAAAAAGCCTCTTGTAAGTAGAAATCCTTCGATAAGGCCGCATCTCTGGATACTTTCATTTCTGCCACCTGTTTCTCCATCTTGATTATTCTTTCCTTTTGATTATCGAGCTGGTTGTCTTTTCTGTCGATCTATTTTGGAATTGAATTGTTCTTGAGTAAGCGTCCCGTTCTTTGCGAAGATCTGATATGACTTTTTGTAGTTGAGCTTCTACGGTCAATTTTCGTTTGAGAATACTATTTACTTCAAACAAATCTGTCTTGCATCTCTGGAGTTCGTCAGCAGTTTTCATAGCCAAATCATGTTGTTCTTGGCCTCGTTGTACCACTTCCATCTAACGTCTGTCTTGTTTCTTCCAATAGATTCCCTAAGGCGATTCTTGCATCTTCTTTATCCTGTATTTCTTGCTTCAATTGAATGACTTCGGCATTTGCATCATTTAATAATTCGTCTCTCTGTGTGATCTCTTCCAGTGTTGCGTCTCTTTGTGCTGTAACTTCTAACTGCTCGGCCATTCGGGCTTGTAACTCTTTCAGCTGTTCTTGTAATGCTTGATTTTCGGTTTTGGCTACTAACAATTCTTCTTGTAGAGGACTAATGTCGGCCTCCAGTACATCTACTTTATGTTGAAAATCATTGCGAATATTCTCTGTTACTTGCTTCATTTGCACAGGTAGTTGTTGTGATAAATTGATCAACAGTTGACCCATTGATGCTAACTCAGCAAATACGGGAATGGAGGGGAGTGGGAGATGAGGACGAGGTTGGGAAGAGGATGCTGTGAGAAGCTGTTGGGAATTTGGTGGGGAGTAATGAGGTGATGAAGATGAAGAGGCCGCGGGTTCGTCAGGGATAATGGGTGGAATAGGAAGGATGGGGTTGAGTGGAGGTTCTGGTGGAGGAGTGGGAAGGACAGGGTTAGGTTCTGTTACCTGTTCTGTGGTTTGTTTTGTGTCAGCGGTGTCGGCAGCTGTGGACTCGACTGCTTTAAGTAGCTCTTCGCAAACTTCTTTAATCACATGTTCTCTCCCCTCTTGTCCTTCCTGCTCAGATTGCTACTGGGATGCTTCTTGTGACGAGCTTGTGTCAGAGTCAGTATGATCCTCCTGTTCTTGTTGCCCTTCTGACGAAGACTGTGCTGATGATTCGTGCTGCATAGATGTTGCGGTGTCATGGAAGGTTTCTTCGTCCTGTTTTTCTTCTTCTTTGTCATCTTCTTTATTTCCTTCGTCTGAACCCTATGCTTCACTTACAGATGAACTGATTCTAATTCTTTTCCGGCGGAAGAGTTGATTGAGTTCCTCTTCGTCTTCTTCATCATCTTCCAATAATTGGGCCGACTCTTCATGGTGCAGGACCGGGCCTCTGGTGGTGGTTGTGCTGCAAGAATGGCCGGAAAAAGGAAAGATATGATGTGCGGCAGTCTGGACCTTGGCATTCCTCCCATGTTTACCTGTTTGATAATTGAAACGCATTCTCTGTGAATGCGGTGGAAGAAGTACGATGCAAAATTTATAGGCTCTCGGGTAGCTAAGTCTATGGCGGAGTAGAAGGGACGAGATATTCCATATGTGCGCTTTTGGAGATTGAGGATGGCTACTAAGAATTGTAGCACGGATCTCTCAGGTTCAGGACAGTAGAGGATGGCATATTCGTTAGAGGAACTCCTAGGGAATAATTGATTCATTGTGGCGATCCGCAGATTTGGGCCACTTTCCCGACCTTGTCGAGGGAGTCGAAACGCATCAGCAAAGGCCTGGAAGGTGATTACGATTCGTGAGGGTAGGGATGTGATCGCCCAACTTTGTTCGGTGGCAGGTGTGTTAGCGATAGCTGCGATTATCTGGGCAAAGAACGGGTGGGATTCCACTGAATGCCACGGCAGTTCAGCAAAATTGGCCAACCCACGTATGCGCAGAAACTCTCCTACATCGGCAGGGAGTCCGTCACGGAAAGCAGCATAGTTTGCCAGAGCTTCCATGGCGCACACAGAAAATGCAAGCACAAGACACAAAGCACAGGGTTTACACAATCACACAAATCACGCAAACACAATAGCGATTTTCGGCGAAACGGAGAAGGTTAAGTAGATGCGCTGAAGTGAAGAGCAGTCAAAATCACTAATCATCGTGCAACATTGAGATGAGAACTTCTTAACTTTGGTGTGCATGTATGAGCAGCTGGAAAGGGTAGGGCAGCTGTTGACATAATTAGGTATCAAAATGCGGATATTTACAGACTTATTTTATTAAGTGCACAAAAACAAAAGAAAAGAAAAAGAGAAATAAGAAAACACAAAATACGCGGACCATCCACAGAACGTTTCAGTGTGGATTGGATTCTCGTTGATACGACCGTAGCTTTGATCCATTTATCACCTTTGGAAGAGGAATTCCGGTCAAAGTAGTCAACTGAAAAGTGGCTAGGCCCACCTTTTCAAAAATCCGGTAGCGGCCAAACCATAGTAACTTAAATTTGCGAGCAGAGTGATTCGACTTGGCATTGTAGAAGAGTACAGGTTGTCCCACTGTAAAAACTGGAGTCTTTAGATATCGATCATGTGTTTGAGCTTGTCTTATCTGTACTTCCTAGATAGTCAGAACACTTGTCCATTGATGCTCATCCAGTTCTCTGAGTGTATCTAGCCGAAATGATAAAGAATCTTTTGGTATCAATTTCTGAGTGAGAGCCACACGTAAACTTGGCACAACAATCTCCATTGGTGCTATGGCTTCCAGTCCATAAGCTAGTTTGAAAGGTGTTAATCATGTTGCTACCTTGTATGTAGTCCTGTATGCCCATAATACTGCAGGTAACAGTTGATCCCATCTTTATGGTGCTTCTAGAATCAGTTTTCGAAGCGTATTCAACAGGGTTTTGTTTGTACTCTCAGCCAAACCATTTGCACGAGGATAATATGGTGAACTGCATTTATGTGTGATCTGAAAAGAATGTGTGAGTACTTTCATTAGATTGTTGACAAAATGAGTGCCTTGATCTGTAACAAGCTCTAGAGGTAAGCCAAAACGCGGAAAGACATCTTTCATTAGACACTTTGCCACCGTAACAACTGTGGCAGACCTTAAAGCCCATGCTTCTGCCCATCTGGTAGCATAGTCTGTACATGTTAGAATATAATGATTATTACTAAGTATGGCTGGAGGTGTAATAGGTCCAATAAAGTCTAGACCCCACTTCTGAAAAGGTTCTAATGGCAAGACAGGTTGTAGAGGGAAAAAATGGCACTACAACGGCTGTCCAGATCTCTGACAATTATCACATTTTTTGACAAACTGCAATACATCCCTGTACATAGTAGGCCACCAAAGTCCGCTCTGCAGAATTTTACGGTGCGTTAAATCTGCTGCAAAATGCCCACCGGAAGGAATTGAGTGAGCCAAAGTAATGACTGAGTTAACTTTGTGTGGAGGAATGCAACGAAGTAAAACTCTAGTGTGATCCATATAGTATAATTCTCCAGCAATTAACCGAAATTTGCGACTGTACACTACAATCTTCCTACGCATTGCAGGAGAAGCCTGACATAGGTGGGTCTACAATTTCATCATTGGTTGGTTCAAAAACATAAATCGTTGGCATTGTGTCATCTACACCGACCGGAGCTTCACCAGAATCTAAGCGAGAAAGGAAATCTGCTAAGGCATGTGAACTGCCTGGCCGATGAATAACTTTGTAATCAAATTCTTGTAAAAGCAGAACCCAACGCGCTAATCGACCATCTAAATGCTGTTGCCAAACCAGATAGACAAGTGCGCATGATCTACATGAAAAGTAAATTTGCGGCCAAGTAAATAATGCCTAAATTTCTTGACAGAGTATACTAAACCCAGACATTCCCTTTCAGTTACAGAGTAATTCTTCTCAGCAGGGGCAAGCCTTCGACTTGCATAGTATACTGGCCTGAACCACTTATCGGTTTGTTGCATTAGAACACTCCCAATTGCTATATCTGAAGCATAAACAAATACATGAAATGGGCGATCCCCGTCCGGAGGTTGTAAGATTGAAACCTGTGTTAGTAATCCCTTTAGATGATCAAAAGCAATTTGACATTCTTGGGTCCACTCAAATTGTCGAGGAGTCTTGGTTATTAATCGGTTCAGTGGTATTGCCAAATGAGCAAACCACCGTAAGTGTCGCCATGCCATCTTACTTGGCCCATGAAGCGCATTACTTCCTTAGGTGTAGTGGGCACAGGTGCTTCTAACACAGCTGGAATTTTATGTGGATCCACTTTTATACCCTGTGTAGATACAATGTGGCCAAGTAGCTTTCCACATGAAACCGCAAACACAGATTTGTTTGGGTTCAAGCAGAGTCTGTATTCTCTGCACTTCTCAAAGCAACATCGTAAATGGAACAAGTGTGCTACCATCTTACCAAATAATGAAAAATCATCAAGATATACTTGCATAAAAGAGGTAAGGTAAGGAGAAAATATTTCCTGCATGCATCTTTGAAAAGTACTAGGGGCATTTCTTAATCCAAACCACATTACGGTACAAGCAAAAACACCCCAATTGGTAATAAAAGCGGTCTTCGATATATCCTACTCAACCATTCTAACTTGATTATACCCACTATATCCATCTAGGAATGAATACATTTCATGTCCTGCTACTCTGTTAAGCATCGTGTCAAGAAAAGGTAGCGGAAATGGATCAGGCACCGTAGCTGCGTTCAGTTTCCGGTAATCCACACAGATTCACAGTTGTTTATTCTTTTTAGGAACAATAACAATTGGTGAGATCCATTCAGCATGCTCTACTGGTACAATGAATCCGACTTTGAGTAGCCTATCAAGTTTTGCTTTTACCTGTGATGCATAGTTCGGATTCATCCGGTAGCTGGGTTGTTTGAATGGTTTTGCTTCCGGCTTCAACATGACCCTCTGTTGGTAGATGCGAGGGTCCAAGCCTTCCATATCTTTGTAATCCCATGCAAAGACATCAGAGAAACCTCGGAGTAGCTGGTTTAAGTCTGCTTGAAATACTTTTGGTAGGCTTTCCCTTGTCTTGACAGGACGCAGATGGTCCTCATCTCCTAAATTATAAGTGATCAACTGATCTTCTGGAACATAGAATTGTCGACACTTCTCTGCATCATCAGCTGGCTTAAAAAGTTGTTGTAGATCAGCATCATCTATAGCAGTGGTATCTTCTTTCTTATCTTCTTCTGTTACAGGCATCACCCTGTTCTTGAGATAAATTTGATTCATCAAATTGAACTTTCTTGTCAGTTTTCTTTTCATCTTCTCTTGTTTGTCTCCTAGTTACCCTCCTATCACCTTCTTCTATATCATCCTGTTGATCTTCTCGTCTCTGTTTTTCCTCAACATTAGCAATGTGAGAAAAGACAGAGGATTGATCTACAGGAGATTTCCATGCGATCTTGTACATTATCTCGTCTCTAGCTCGTACTAGTGCCTCTATTGAATATGGATTTTGGTTAGGCGTTGAAGAAGGCCTATCCTCGACCGGCTCTAGTCTTGCAGCCGAAGTACTGGCAGTTGCATCTGATACTGTTAAATTTTCATAAAGCTTTTTCATTCCGCCTTTGCCCCAATTGACAGACAAAGGAAGATGAGACCTAAAGTCACATAGTCTTCTATCTATTTCTACAACTAATTGATTCGCCTTAGCACTTTTTAACTCTTCACAAGCAAATGATGCGTGCTCCTAACTATCGCACCAAACACATCGCTTCACGTCAGTCCCTCTTTTCTCATTATTTCTTTGAAAGGGTGGCTGTACAGCAAACTGAGAAGCTTGTTGTGGTACCGGCTAAAAGACTGGTTGTGGTGGAACATACTGAGGCATAACTTGTTGATTAGGTGATGCTTGCCCTGCACCACTACTGCTAGCCCCTGGATCGTTAAAGCTCATGGAGTAAACTTGTTTATTTAAATTAGCAGCCTCTTTTGAAAGAGATGCTTGCATGTTCATAACATTTTCAATTTGCTTACATAGAATATCTAGTTGAAATTCTATGGGAGCTTTAGTAGCAGTTGTATTATTAGCCGTAGCCATAGTAGCAGGCATTGGCATGTCAACTTGCCTTATAGCAGGAGTCTCTCTTAACTGAGAAGCATTAGTTCTAGAATATAAAATCGTTTGCCTTTGCTTCATTTGAGCAACAGCCTCTATCTCTTTTTTTATTTTCTCCCAGTCATCGGTTAGCCCATACCTTTTTCCTGGCTCCTCTATTCGTCTTTCAATTTCAGCCCTATCTTCTGGATTAAGTATCTTAAGAAAATATATAATTACATCTGGATTTATAGCATTTCTATCATCTTCAGGAAGTTGAGCCAGACGTCTCATAAACTCACCGTGAAGATGAGTTAAAGACTCATTGCTCTTAACAGTGTTTAACCACTTCAAAAAACCTTCTCGACTGTGCTGGCTAAAATCCTCGAGGTAGAACATTTTATGAAGTTCCTTTCTAAATTCCTCCCAAGTTTTATCAGCGTGTTCTTGTATAGATTCTAGAATTGAACTAGAAACTACACGTCCAAAGTATTTCACTAGTACATCTTCAAGTAAGCCCTGGATTTGCACTTGCTCCTCAAATGCACTCCAGGTATTCTGTAATGTTTAATTCGGTAAATTTTCCTTTCTCTTTTAGAATAGCTTGGACTGTACGTGTCCCTTGCTTTTCTATCATCATGTTCCTAAACATCTCCTCCATCTTGCGTTCTTGATAACATTTCGAATAGAGAAGAAGTTCCCTAATAGCCGGATCTAATTGCTCTCTCTAAATTGTCTAAATCTATCACTAGTTGATAAAGCCAGGGATGGCTTTACCCTAGTCCTAGGCTTTACTAATTCTAATCTTCTTTTTCTAAATTCTAATTGATTTCTTTAACCTAAATTTTGACTTATCTCTAATATTTACTCTTTTTGAATTTATGTTTTTTAGAGATTTAAAAAAAAAATAACTTTTTCAATTTTAAAGGGTTTTTTAATAAGGTAATTTTTATAAAATAGTTTTTCTTAAATTAAGTCTTTTAATTTACTATTAATTTCTTTAAAATTCATTTCTTTGAAGAAATAAAAGCATTAACTATAAGTCAAAAGAAACCTAAATTTAAACTATTTTTATGCTATAAGCTTTCTTTTTATGCAATGAAAATCAAACAAACAATCTTTCTTTTTCAAAACTTAAAATCTTTTCTTTTTGATGATGCAAAAATAATGGCTTTTCCTAAAATGCAGATATTTAAATGCTTTAAGTAAAATTTATATTTCCTAGATACAAAAGAAAAATTCAAATACTCTTTAAATGCTAATATGAAAGTGCTTAAATCCTGGTGTAGATGAAAACAACTTTTCTTTTTAAGTGATATGCATAAACTAAAACTAAAAAACTTAAAATAAACACCTTACTTGATGATATCTTTGTTGAAGAGGTTCAAAAGTAAACGTTAAAGCAACATGCATCATAATTAGCGTCGCATGTGGATCGTAGATTAAACGACACATACACGACCGTTTTTGCAACTTGTGACGCGACGGGATTACGATGCTCCCATACAATGTCGCTAAAATGACGCTATTTAAAAGCGTCGCACAAGTGACGCTTTTCTACGTCGCATAGGCGACGATGCTTGTCGTCGCATAAGCGACGCTAAAAGATGTCGCTTATACGATGACAAATAGCATTGCTTACACGACGGTCTATTGACGGACAAAAATTAAAACGTTGGAGGCTCTACGATGTCGTAGAGGGGTGTGAAGGGAGGCTGACGTTCATCTACAAGAATCGCGCTAACCTAACCATGTGACTGCACACAGGGTGCTTCTAAGTATGCCTAGGGCCTTTGGTTGATTTTTCAGTTTAGGTATGATAAAAATCTATATGTTTCTAATATATGGGAGTGAAAATTAAGAACTAATTATTTAGACTAACGACCGTAAGGACGAGCGTTTCTATAATGTTCTATAGCTTCTAATTGATAAGACATAACTAAGTTCTCGTTTGTAATTTTATCTTTAACAAAGTCAACTTCTTCGTTCTCAATTTGATTTGCGTTAGGTTTTCTAATTAAATTAGGTGAGAATAAGTCTTTTTTGTCCTCCGGTTCTGGCAAAACTATGGTAATTAAAGGTAAAATTTTAAAAAGAAGACGATCGTAATCTAATGTGTGTAAAGTTTCTCTAACTACTTTATCTTTAATAATTTCAACTTCTATATTTTCGTTATTATTTGAACTATCAATTGAAGACGGAAGCAATGTTCCTATTATTAAGTTTTCTAATTCTTGATTCTTAATATCAGAATCGTTTGAAGATACTAGTTTAGAACTACTTGTAGATCCTGATTCTTTAGACATATGAAATAAAAAAGTAAAGATCTCAATTAGTTTTCAGAGAAACAGTATGAAGAATTTCAAAATCAATCTTATTTAAGCCTATACAATAAGCCTATACAAAATTTTATCATAAGTGCTAATACAATTCTCTTAATAGATAATCCTATACAACTTAATAAACAATCTTCAAAAATATCGTATTTTCGTGCTCTTGAAATCTTGTATGCTTGTTTTCTCGTATTCTCCTTTGTAAGCTCTTCAATAATATAAATTCCCATAAAATTGGTCTCTCTCTCTCTCTGCGTTTCTCTCTCTCTCTCCGTTTCTCTCTTCTGTTTGCTACCGTCAGCTTGTGTGTACATAGCTGCTGGAGAAGAGGAGGAGAAGGTAAGAAGAAGATAACAGATCTCTCTCTCTCTCTGTTTCTCTCTCCTGTCTGCTACCATCAGCTTGTGTGTACATAGCTACTGGAGAAGAGGAGGAGAAGGTAAGAAGAAGATAACAGATCTCTCTCTCTCTCTGCGTTTCTCTCTCTCTCTCTCTCCCTAAAGTTAAATGACGTACCTGCAGAAATATCATTAGGAAATACATCTTCAAAACCTCCTATTTATACATATCCATATAAGCTTATACGAGTTCATGCATATTTTTACTTAACTTTTAATACATTACACACACTATCACATGCATTCTTTATTCGCACTTAGTTCTAGACTTAAGTTAACTTAAACTTCAATATACTTACGTATATGATTATATTTAGTATTTATTTATTAACTTAAAAATTCAAGTAAATTAATACATTAAATTGTTTATGTCGGTGAGGAGTTGCTGGGAGTTTGGTGGAGAGTAGTTGGGGGAGGAAGAGGAAGATGCTGTGGGTTCATCGGTGGGGGGGAGGGGTGGTTCAGGTGGGGGTAGGGGTTTGGCAGGAGGTGATGTAGGGAGGACGGTGTCTGAGGGTTTTGCCTTGGCGAGTGTTTCTGTCTGGTTGATGGCGTCGATGAGTTGTTCCAGAGCTTTGGTGGCCGATTCCTGTTCATCCTGGTGCTGCTCCGACTCTTTTTCTGTGGATACTAGTTCCGTCTCTGCTTGATCCGGCTGGTCTGGTTGCTCCGTCGATGTTTCGATGTGTGTGGTGGTGTCGTGGTACGTTTCTTCTTGGTCGTCTGGCTTGGTCTCCTGATCTTTTCCGGCGGATCCTTGGACTTCACTCTCCGAGGAGCTGATCCGAATTCGCTTGGTACGGAAGAGTTGATTAATTTCTTCGTCTTCTTCTTCGCTGTCCTCGATTGGTTGGGCGGACTCTTCGTGTCGAAGTGTGGGGCCTGCGGGTGGGGGTTGCGCGGCGAGGATGGTAGGGAAGAGGAAGGAGATGATGTGTGGAAGGCGAGAGCGGGGGGAAGAACCCTTTTGGAGCTGTTTTACGATAGCTACACATTCTTTATGGATTCTATGGAAGAAATAGGAGGCAAAATTTACCGGTTCGCGGGCAGCTAAATCTAGGGCGGAGTAGAAGGGGCGAGAGATGCCATAAGTTCGTTTCTGCAGGTTAAGGATGGCTACAAGGAACTGGAGGGCGGATCGCTCGGGTTCGGGGCGACATAGGATGGCGTACTCATTTGATGAGGAACGGGGAAAGAGTTCGGCCATACGGGCTACAGTGATGGAAGGGCCATTTTCGCGACCTTGCGGGGTGAGGCGGTAGGCGTCGGCGAAGGCTTGGAAGGTGATGACAGTTCTGTGTGGGAGGGAAAGGAAGGCCCACTGTCGTTCGGTGGCGGAGCTTTGGGCAATGGCTTGAATGATTTGTGCGGAGAAGGGATGGGTTTCCACTGAGTGCCAAGGCAACTCAGCGAAGTTGGCCAACCCTCTGCATCTCAGGTATTCGCCTACGTCTGTAGGGATGCCTTCGCGGAAAGAAGCGTAGTTGGCTAGAGCTTCCATGGCGTTCACAGTGCACAGAAAACACAGAATACACAATCACGAAAACACAATAGCGGTTTTTGGCGCAACTCAGGGGTTTAAATATGTAGAACACGGTGTGGAGGTGAGGATCATTGTGTGGTGCGGGAACGATATGGTTTGCATGCTGGCGTGCGTACTGAGTGATCGGTAGGGAGAGGCGGCTGGTATCATAAAGATCTGTACAAAAGACGGCTAAAAGCAAAACGTATAAATTTGTACAAAAACGTGGCTCGTCGTCGAATAATTAAGGCGTACTGGTAGTGGGATAATACGATCGCAACTTCGATCCATTAATTACTTTTGGAAGTGGAATTTCGGTCAACGTAGTCAACCGAAAAGTTGCCGGACCTACTCGTGCTGAGATCTTGAAAGGGCCGAACCATCGTAGTTTGAATTTTCCTGCTGCTCTGTCCGATTTTGCATTATAGAAGAGTACAAGCTGTCCTACCGAAAAGATTGGCGTCTTCAAATATCGATCGTGCGTCTTAGCCTGTCTTAGTTGAACTTCACGCATAGTTAAAAAACTGAGCCATCGGTGCTCATCGAGTGCTCTGAGTGCGTCCATTCGTTCTGTCAGTGAAGATTCTGGAAGCATCTTCTGAGTGATTGCTACCCGCAAACTTGGGATGACTATTTCCATGGGAGCGATAGCTTCTAAGCCATAAGCTAACTTGAAAGGTGTCAGGCCTGTGGTTACTTTATATGTAGTTCGGTATGCCCATAATACTGCAGGTAGTAGTTGATCCCATCTTTCCGGTGTTTCCATGATCAATTTCCGGAGGATATTTAACAGTGCTTTGTTTGTACTTTCAGCTAGTCCATTGGCACGTGGATAATAAGGAGAGCTAAATTTATGTGTGACTTGGAAGGACTGTGTGAGAGCCTTCATTAAATTGTTTACAAAATGAGTACCTTGATCTGAGACAATTTCCAGGGGTAAACCAAATCGTGGAAAGACATCCGTGAGCAGGCATTTTGCTACCGTAACTGCTGTAGCAGATCGCAAAGCCCAAGCTTCTGCCCATCGAGTTGCGTAATCTGTGCAAGTCAGTATGTATCGATTGTTACTGGATACTGCTGGAGGTGTAATTGGCCCGATAAAATCTAAACCCCATTTCTGAAAAGGTTCTAATGGTAAGATGGGTTGCAGGGGAAAAAGATGCCGTTGTAAGGGCTGACCAGTTCTTTGGCAAGCATCGCATTGTCTAACAAACTGTGAGATATCTTTGTGCATAGTTGGCCACCAGAGTCCTCCTTGTAGAATTTTCCGGTGAGTTAAGTCTGCTGCAAAATGGCCACCGGAAGGAATTGAGTGAGCCAAAGTGATAACTGAGTTAACTTCATGTGGTGGAATACAGCGAAGTAGGATTCCGGTATGATCTGTATAATACGGTTCTCCAGCAACTAACCGAAATCGGCGGCTAACAACTGCGATTTTTCGTCGAACTGCCTTGGCAGTCTCGGCTGGAAGGCGTCCTTCGGTGAGGAAAGTTAGAATCTGATCATAGTATGTAGGTGGTGTTTCTAAGTTGGGTGACTCATCCGGTAGTGGTTCAGCATTATAAATCGCAGGAGTCGTGTCATCTATTCCTATTGGAGCTTCACCGGAATCTAGGCGTGATAAGAAATCTGCTAAGGCGTGTGCATTTCCGGGTCGGTGAATGACATCATAATCGAATTCTTGTAAAAGTAGCACCCATCGTGCCAATCGTCCTCCTAAGTGCTGCTGTCTTACTAGATAAACAAGGGCAGCATGATCCACATGGAAGGTAAATTTACGACCTAGTAGATAATGTCTGAACTTTTTGATTGAGTAGATTAGTCCTAGACATTCTCTTTCCGTGGTGGAGTAGTTCTTTTCTGCAGGCGCAAGTCTTCTGCTGGCGTAATAAACAGGGCGAAACCACTTGTCTGTTTGCTGCATCAGAATACTGCCTATTGCAATATCTGAAGCGTCAACAAAAACATGGAACGGATTGTCCCAGTCCGGTGGTTGTAAAATTGGAGCGTGCGTCAGGAGATACTTGAGTCGATCAAATGTAGTTTGACATTCTTCAGTCCATTCAAACTGTCGGGGAGTTTTTGTGATTAGCTTGTTCAGAGGTACTGCTAGGTGAGCAATCCACCGTAAGTGTCTGCCATGCCATCGTATTTGACCCATAAAACGCATTACTTCCTTCGGAGTTGTGGGTATCGGGGCTTCTAAAATCGCTGAAATTTTATCGGGGTCCACTTGAATACCTTGAGCAGATACGATATGCCCAAGTAGTTTGCCACACGAAACGGCAAACACGGATTTGCTAGGATTAAGGCAGAGTCTATATTCTCTACACTTCTGAAAGCAGCATTGTAAGTGAAACAAATGGGCTATCATCTTCCCAAAGATTGAGAAGTCGTCGAGGTAGACTTGCATGAATGAAGTGAGATAAGGAGAAAATATCTCCTGCATACATCTTTGAAATGTGCTTGGCGCATTTCTTAGTCCGAACCACATTACTGTACAGGCAAAAACACCCCAATTGGTAATGAAGGCAGTTTTTGGTATATCTTCTTCAGCCATTCTAACCTGGTTGTACCCGCTGTATCCATCTAAAAATGAATACATTTCATGACCTGCGACTCTATCGAGCATGGTATCCAAAAAGGGGATCGGAAAAGGATCTGGTACTGTTGCTGCATTTAGTTTCCGGTAATCCACACAGATTCGTAACTGCTTGTTTTTCTTTGGCACGATCACGATGGGTGAGATCCATTCAGCGTGTTCTACTGGTACAATGAATCCGACGTTTAATAGTCTATCAAGTTCAGCTTTTACTTGTGATGCATAATGGGGGTTCATTCTATAGCTGGGTTGTCTTTGCGGTTTCACTTCTGGTTTCAACATGACCCTGTGTTGATAGATGCGCGGATCTAATCCTTTCATGTCTTTGTAATCCCATGCAAAGACGTCTGCAAATTCTTGAAGAAGTTTAATCAAATCCGCCTTAAATGTTTCCGGTAAGTTCTGCCTTATCTTCACAGGTCGTGGGTGGTCTCTATCTCCTAGATTGTACGTGATCAGCTGGTCTTCTGGAATATAAAATTGTTGAGGTTTATCTGTATCATCTGTTGGCTTGAACAGTGGTTGTAATTCGTCGTCATGGGTTGAGGAAGTATTTTCCTGGACCGAATGTCCGGTGATAGCTACTACTGTACATATTGACGTGTTCCAGTTATCTATGACGGATTGTAGGTCAACAGTTCCTAGAGTCATTAAATCGGCGTTACTCTTCAGAAATTGCTCTTCTTCATCATCTGACAGTCCATCTAGCATGTGAACTGGTTCAGCAAAGTACGGTCGGGCGTGAGGTTCGCAAGATTGCATAGCATCTAGTTTCACCACATATTTACGATGGGCATCCTTGAACGTAAGCTCTTGTGCAGACCAGTCCTGTATTACCTTCGCATGCTTCAGCCAAGGTCGACCGAAAAGAAGATTGTAATCCAAAGTGGATTCGGGTAGATCTAGTATGACAAAAGTCATCTTGAAGGTTGTACCTTGTAGAGTGATTGGTACATTCCGCACAAGCCCTACAGGATGGACTCTCGATTGATCCGCCATTCGAACAAAGAATTGCACTGGTTCAATTTCGGTCCAGCCTAGCTTTTTGCATAATGCTGCGGTTGCAATGTTTACGCCTGAGCCTCCATCAATCAATACTTGCGTGATCTTTTGGTTCTTATACCATACTGTGATCAAGGGTACTGCGTGGTCAATCGCAGCATCAGGTTCCGGTTGAACGGCGGCTGTCGTAGGAATGCAAGAAGGTACTGGACTGAATTGTTGCTGAAACTGTTGTCGGATCCCAGGCACTAAGGCCAGAAGTTGGCCTAGAGGTAGCGTGATGGATGCCTTGGACAAAATTTCCCAGGCCTGTTGAGCTTGATTGTCTTGTTCTTTTGGACTTGCAGTCTCTACTGACGCAGAAATGTCTGCTGTTGTTCCTGCTGATGATGATGGCCCTACTGATGCATCCTTTTGCGTTGTGTCGTCCTTTGATGAAGAAGCCTGAGTCACCGGAATAGGTTCGGGGAACACTGGTGGTTCTGTTGTGGTCCAGTGACTGGCTTTGTTATACATTCTTCGTTGTTCTTGTATCCCTGGTTCAAAGATTTCTGCTGCCGACTGAAGTTGTTTACCAGAACGGGTCTGGATTGTAGCAGTCTGTGTCTCAAGCGGTGTAATTGTCACCATGTTGGCCATTGGATTCTGGCGTTCCTTCCTTCTTTGATCATACTCTATTGCGTCCTTACAAAACCTTCTAATGTGGCCGAATTCGCCACAAAAATGGCATCGTGGAGGTGGTAACTCAGGTTTTTCCGGTGGTGGTCCATTCTGCCATCGGTTCGCATTATAAGTGTTGTTTCTCTGTCCTCGATAGTTCCGATATCCTTGTTGTTGATTGTTTCTCTGTTGCGGAGGCACATAGCGATTTACTGGTTGGCCATGTTCTTGGATGACTGCATTGACGGTTGCTGTCCCTTGTATCCTAGCGTTGTAGATACAGTTTCCGGTGGTGTGTCCGGTAGTGTTGCAGATAGCGCAAAACACTTGGTTCAGTGCACAGTGGGCACTTGTATGCCCCGAATTTTTGCATGTGGTGCAATATACTTGCCTGGTGATATCTTCAGCCGTATTTTTGTTTGTTTTTAGCCATTCCAAGTCTTCCGAAAATCCACCAACCTTGGATTCTAGCTGTAGAGCCATTGCAATAACGGCATCCAAGGCCATAGCTCCGACACATCTTATGATCATGATCTGCTTCAGTTGTGGGGTTAATCCATTGATAAACCATTGAGAGATGACATCATCAGGTAGATTAGCGTGAGCCTGTGGTATCTGCCATAAATGTGTTCTAAAGAGGGTAGCGTACTCCTGGACGGTCTGATTTACCTTCTGTCTGTTGTTCTGTAGATACTCAAAGATTTCAGCGGGATTCTTCTTCAGTCTGAATCGCTGTAAAAAGGCGTCTCGTACTGCATCGTAAGTACCGAAATGATTGATATCATATTCCGTGAGCCATCTCGCCGCTTCATTGATCAGTGTCGATTGAAAAACAATGGCCTTATACGCCTGATCTGGTGGGTGGTTAAGAACTGCATAACTTATCTCGAACGTCCGTACGTGGGCGTCGGGGTCGTCTCCTGGGAATCCACCGAATTTCGCGTAGGTTACTCCTGTTGGAGGTGGCCTTGGTGGTCCTAGCTGTTGTTGTTGATGGTGTTGTTGTTGGTGTTGCCCGCTCATTGCGAAGGGTTCAGGGTTTCCTTCTATATCTCGGGATTGATCGGGTGAACTATCGGGACTTGTATCGCCGGATGGTGCGTTTTCCGGTGTACTATGTCGGCTTAAGATGCTTCGGATCTCTGTTTCAAACAGCTTTCCTTCCTTCTGGATGTCTAATATTCGAAATCTTTCTTCCAAACACGAAGGTCGAGTTGATGATTCCGCAAAAAAGGCTAAACCCTTGCCAGCGATCGGTGATTCTATTACCGGAATCTCACCGGAATGAACCGAAATTGGGCCAGAATGCCCTGTTTTACTACTTTTACCGAATTTTTCTAACGTATTTCTGACCGTGGATAACTCTAAATCTTTATCTGATATTGTTAGACTAGGTTCCAACGGCGTTTTGATAGAGTCTGGTCTTGCTATATCTTCGATATGCTGGGTCGAAGTAGCATCAGAATGTATCAAAGGCGTTGACCGTTCTACCGGAATATGACCGGAATTACTTGTAACGTTTCTACTTTCCTTGACCACTTGGTCAGATTTAATTATGCCTACTTCTTCCGAGGCTATCTTTTGGGATTTTCGTGCTCCAGTCTGACGATTCTTAGGATATGTTTCGCCCGATCGAGTGACCGGCATGTATCATTGCCCAGTGATACTATTCGAGCAGTTCGCAACAATCTGGATCTGTTGCTACTGTTAGTGAAGAAAATGTTGCTGGATGTTTGCTTCTTACAAACCGTTAGCACTCTAGTGCCACTGTCTCACAAGTGACTCGTAATTAAATGCTACTTTACCGTAGAGACTAGTAATCAGTTGCCATTTTCTCGCAGGCACCTGGGCCAGAGAGCTGGCAAGCGGATGCCACTTTCCCACAGACGGCGCCAAATGTTAAAGGTTACTTCGTCGTTTATGATTATCGTAACTGTTAATTGCCTACCGCGGTCGTTAATTACTACTTCCATGTAACAACCCTTCGGAGACTCCAGAATCTGGTTCCATACCTATGTACCAGATATTTCCGAGTCTTTCCCTCTTGCTCGGAATTCAATATTACCGCAGAAAATACACCGCTTCGAACCACGTGGGTCCTTGGGAGTGGTAGGGGTCTGTTAGACAGAGGCCCTGTACTATTTTCCCAATTCCTTACTCAACCGTAGTTGTGGCTATTCCGTCTTCGCTCAGGTTTCGCTCCTGAACAACTTCAATTAGACCAACATACTGGACTCAGAGTTCTCCGGCTGTTCTGCCATAGTGGTTGAGCAGTAGTCTGAGATTGCAGTCCAACACTGTTAGTAACTTAACACACAATCCTCCTTATCGGTTCACAAACTTACCGCGTGTCTACCTTTCAAATCGTAATATCTACGGATCATAAGACATATCACAACCGTGTTGCCATGCTACGCGTACTTAGGTATTACTGGCGTTACCTTGAACACAGACTACGATACCAACTCAATCCCTTACAGAGAATCATACAAGCTCATGTCCATCCCTCACACTTACTTATCCCACCACAGGAATAGCAAATAAACAACACTCTAACACCTTACGCATAATCAAGTCACCTCAATTCGTTACCGAACAGACTCTCACAATCGCAGTACCGACTCGTAACACACAGTGTATCACACATACACAGTCGAATGATTACACAGAGAAGGTGCACAGACAGGACAGAACCAAGACACTCTACTCGTTTGCACACAGTAGAAGAAGTAAAGTAACCCCAAAACGGGAACTCTCACAATATATTCGCAACTTCCCAAAAACGGGGGGGGGGGGCGGGCTGCTCTGCTCTGCTGCTCTCTCTGGTCGCTTTAAATAGAGTTTTGTTACAAGGCTTTTACGCGAATCTTTCTTTACCGCGTACTTTCAGAAGGGTTCTTTCTACATTAAAAACTTCTGTCTAAGTACAATTCTTTCTACATTAAAAACCTCTGTCTAAGTACAATTGTCCTTTGTTCGGCGGCCGTCTAACATATAGCAATAATATATTATTTTAGTTACCTTTCAACTTTAAAGATCCATAAACCTTTGTATTTATAAGATAAATCCATAAGAGATAACATACCCCCATACTCATACATTTGGGTAAAATAGATATAGATATTCTCATTTACATGATTATATATGAACCTACATGGGTACAACTTCAGAGTTAATCCCACTTATCATATACAATAAAAGTTCTCATAACATATGTAAACAAGTACTTAGAGTGAATCATACTCAACACATTTAGAAGTTTCGAGAATTTATGAATATGTAAACATATAGGGTTTCACCCACATATATTGTAGGGTGCTAGACCTTTTCTTAAGGAATACATTCACATAAATGAATTCAACTCTTGAAGCATTTCTAAAGCTAAGATATATTCTCAACAACATGAAAGATCACATGCATAAATATAAATACTAGAATTAACAAACATTATCATATATTCTTACCTATTCTCTTGCATCTACATACATATACATATATGTTTTTATTGTCTTTAACTAATGAAGATGAGGTCTTCTATTAATTCAGCTCTTCTTTTTTTTTTGTTATCTGCAGGTACTCAAGAGAAAAACATTAGTCATTTTAAACCAATGCATTATAAAAAATATGAGAAAGATATCATTTAACCAGCTCTAAAGCAAATTATTTTTATTTTTCCATATGACAATTCGAGTGAGGAAATCCTTCCGACAGCGATCGGCATTTTCACGCATCCGATCGAAGAGCTCTCCAACGTTCGCAATTGCGCTGCGCTTACGAGCTGAAGCAAGTATATGCAGAATTGTTGTTTTGCCTAAGCTCTCTCTTATTGTCTTCCTCTATCTCTGTTTCTCTCTTTCTACATCATTCTCTCTTTGAATTATCTCTCTCTCTAGATCTCTCTCTCTAGATCTCTCTAGATCTCTCTCTCTCTCTCTCTCTCTCTCTCTCTCTCTCTCTCTCTCTCTTTTCTTTCTCTCTTTATTGCAGGTTATTCAAGAAGCTAACCAAGCAAAAAGTATGGCTACCAATTGTAAGTACAATTTCTATTCTTTGTAGATCATTTGAATTGTGTTATTTTCATTACATAGCATACTCACAGTTATTGATATGCACTTATACACTTATGCATGATGAAGATGCACTTTCACACATATACATATATACACATGCACATACACACACACATATACACACAGATACATGTGCACATACACTTAGACATACACACATATACACATGCATATGCACAAACATTCCTACGACCACATAAAAAGACTTACATGCATGCATTATTGCATATATATATATATATATATATATATATATATATATATATATATATATATATATATATATATATATATATATATATATATATATATATATATATATATATATATATATATATATATATATATATATACATACACACACATACACACATTAACATATATGCAAATACATGTATATGCGCATCCACATGCATGCGCATTCACATGCATGTAGATGGATGCAAATGGAAATGCATCCACATACACATGCATGTTTCATACATATACACATGCATATACATACACATGCATATACATACACATGCATATACATATACACATATACATATACATAATACATATACATATACATATACATATACATATACATATACATATACATATACATATACATATACATATACACACATATACATATACATGCATATACATATACACACACATACATATACATGCATATACATATACACACACATACACAAGAACATGCACATACTCATACACACATATACACTTATACATGCACATGCACATACATACATATACACACACATACACATGCACATACATACATATACACACACATATATATACACTTAGGTACACACATATGAATGAATTCTATAATTAAAGTATTAAACACATATACACATGCACACACACATGCACATACCTACATATACACATATACATGCACATACACACACATACACATAGAGTTATACATATACATGCATATACATGCATATACATGCATATACATGCATATACATGCATATACATGCATATACATGCATATACATGCATATACATATACACACACATACACATGCACATGCACATACTCATACACACATATACACTTATACATGCACATGCACATACATACATATACACACACATACACATGCACATACATACATATACACACACATACATATACACTTAAGTACACACATATGAATGAATTATATAATTAAAGTATTAAAACACATATATACATGCACACACATGCATATACCTACATATACACATATACATGCACATACACACATATACACATAGAGTTATACTTATACATGCATATACATATACACATACATACATACATATGCATATGCACATACTCGTACACACATATACACTTATACATGCACATGCACATACATACATATACACACACATACACATGCACATACATACATATACACACACATACATATACACACATACATAATTAAAGTATTAAAACACATGCTTAATATAAACAATAATAACAATCAATAGAACAAAACTCTTCATTACTTAATACCATACACACAATTCAAAACATAACTGAAACGAAAAATATATAGATAATATATATATATATATATATATATATATATATATATATATATATATATATATATATATATATATATATATATATATATATATATATATATATATATATATATATATATATATATATATATATATATATATATATATATCAATGTAAATACATATAATCCAATGTCATAATCAACTAAAATCCTAATCATCATCATCATGATCATCATCATCAACAATATCATGATCATTCTGATCTTCCTCATCCTCATCGTCATGATCACCCTGTGACGATCGAGATCGTCCCTCCTGTGTCTGTCTCTCCACCTCATCCATATTTATCTCTCCATAATACTCCTATATTACATATAACAAACATAAATAAATAAAATAATTAAACCATTCATAAAAACAAAATAATTATATAAAATTTAAAAATACTCACAAAGGCATCAGGATGATCTTGCATATACTCGCCCAAATGCCAATATCCAAAATGTGTAGCCATAATCCTTCCGCTACAATGAAACAAATAAAAAACATTAGTTGTTTGCATTTTAACTAGAATAAAAAATATACTCACAATAACACATATACTTACAAACGTAGCTACTAAAACCATTATGGTCCATTTGGCCTAGGTGCGGTGTGTGGCCCGACTCCACTCTCTTCTTTGCAGCAGCCTGTTTATTCAAGAAAAAAAATACATAAATTAAATGTAAAAAATTACTAAAATATATAAAAATTATGAATATAAACTATTAATTTGTGTACCTTCTGCTGAGGAAATGACTCTTGAAGACGTAGCTGTCTACGAAAAAACTGCCACGTCTCAGGTGGTATGTTAGCTCGCCTCTTATTTTTTTCGACCATACAATATCTCCTGTTAATTTAATCTCAAACAGAAAAAAAAACAGAATACATACACATATATACACACACATACACATACACATACCCACATACACATATACATGCAAACATATACGCATGCATATATGTATACATATACACATATACATACATATAACATAAACACACATATACATATCCACATATATATGTACATACACATGCATGCATATACACTCATTCATACAAAATACATGCATTTATCCCACAATAATGTGTAGTTGTGTATATGTGAATATATGTGTATGTGTAAATGTGTATATGTGAATATGTGTGTATGTGTAAATATGTATATGTGAAATTTTTTATCTATGTAGATAATCAAATTATTAATATCAAATACCATTATTTGTAGATTCTGATCAATCAGATGGAACTCCACCACCGTCTCCTCATCGTGCAACGACTTTATACTGTTAGTATATGAAATATTTAATTTTAAATATATTTGAAGGATACATAACTTATTTTTTTTTTATGTTTCTTATTATGTGCAGATTCTGATCAATCAGAGGGTACTCCACCACCTCCTACCCATGCAACGACTTCACATGTGTCCTCCGATAGGAATTATGATGAATTTTACTATGAATAGCATATTATATGTTGGTGTAACTCTTGTTATGGCAAATATCGAAGACCACGATTGGAATGTATTGAACATGAGGCAGAGTATGGTACTTTTGAGCGTGCACCATCACCTAGTCAACATGATAATGCTTGGGTATATATTTTCTATATATATTAATGTCATTATTTTATTTTAAAACCATATATAAAATCAAATTATTGTTGATATACAGGAATACTTGCTCGATGATGATGATGATGATGATTTTTCTCATAATGTTAATATACCTCGTACACGTCATGGACTTGCTGTTCATCAATTACAAGCAGAGGTTTCTAGAAATCCTCTACCTCCTGGTTTAGAGAATGAAAAGGCTGGAGATTATCCATTGCCAGCTCGTGATCGTTCTTTAGTACAAACATATGATAGAAGAAGATATGGAGGATGGAATAGAGGACCACTTCCTTTAGATGGAGAGGTTTTCAACTTTTGGGGTAATCACTATATGATTGCTCCATCCACTATTACTAATGCTGGTCATGGTCTCTTTATTGTAGAGGATTTGTATGTGCCTCCGAACTCTGAAGTCACTCTTATCTCATTTTGTGGTCCTATATATGGATGGGGAGATTGGCATCGACTTTCACGTTATGTTCAAAGTATGAGTACTTATGGAATATGCTTGAACGTAGCATCCCTTACTAATACACGGATTTTACATGCAGAAAATGAAAGATTATATATTGATGGAAGACCTTACACACATGGAAATATAGCAGGTTTAATAAATAGTAGTCAAGGGTTACATAATAGTTCAAGGACTAATTGCACATTTGAGGAGCGTGAAAATAGTCATGAATCACCATACATGAGTAGAGCTGTATCAAGATACATAGTTGTCAATGCTATTACTACATTACATGCTAGTGATGAACTATTAGTGAATTATGGATGGCGTAGACCTCCAAGAGCACCTTTTAGCTAGAGAAAATAAAAATTTTCTAACCATATTTAATAAGTTATATACTTAATTTTATATTTGAAGTTTACTTTTTATTTATTTATGGAATACTAATGAGTTTTATTTATATGTGTAGATTCCAACGTATGATGTTGATGATATTCGTCTACAGCATTGACAATTGCCAGTAAGACCTCATTTATCAGAAGCTTCCATGAGGAGGCTACGCAAAACTAATCCTGTGCAATATGCAAAGTTGAAAGATCTATATTCAAAAGATGATAAAGTACAAGATTTGTGTGACAATGATGAAGATGATGGCATGGCAGATTTTATTGAGGATTGGTATCAAAATGACAGTGAGAGCATTGATATTTCTAAAAATGAGAAATATCTTCGAGAGGAATGTCTAAAGCATGTATATGAAGGAAGTCGTTTGACACGACTAAGTGCGAGCTTACTTATTCTCAACCTTCAAAATCATTTTGGATGTAGTAATGTATCTGTTTCGACACTATTAAGGTATAAATTTCAATTTTCTATCTATTTATATATATATGCATATATATATATATATATATATATATATATATATATATATATATATATATATATATATATATATATATATATATATATATATATATATATATATATATATATATATATATATACACATGCAGGTTTTTATTCTTACTTTAGATAAGGTAAGATTAAGAACTTGAATTGAATGGACACTTTTTGTCCGCGCATCTTTTAAAACTATTAATGCATCTTTCAAAATATTCGTGCAAAGTTTGATTGTTTGGATGGCAGGATACGATTGTTTGTTTTGGAGGATATGAAGTATGTACCTTCATTGAATGATTTGTCGATTCACACATATTTTCAGTTTGAAAGTGTGAGAAGCAGATTTATAATCGTTATTGAAAGAATTTGGCACTATTTATAGGCCATACAATGGTGACCTGGATGAATCGCAAGCACAGAGGTTGCTCGCAAGCAGGATTCCTAGGGTATGCAGTAAGCCTCTTGCATGTCATAAACTTGAAGTTCTTTGAATAAGCTGTATAAAAGTGATCCTCTCAAGTCACCATGATTTCCACTTTGTATCCTAAAGTTCAGATGCTCATCATTGACATGCAAGAGGTTTACTACATACCCGAGAAATCCTGCTCTATGTTGAGTAACCTCTGTGCATGTGATTCATCCACGTCACCATTGTATGGCCTATAAATAGTGCCAAATTCTTTGAATAACAATTATAAATCTGCTTCTCACACTTTCAAATTGAACATATGTGTGAATCGACAAATCATTCAATGAAGGTACATACTTCATATCCTCCAAAACAAACAATCGTATCTTGCCATCCAAAACAATCAAATTCTGCACGAATATTTTGAAAGATGCATTAATAGTTTTAAAAGATGCGCGGACAAAAAGTGTCCATTCAATTCAAGTTCTTGTTCTTACCTTATCTAAAGTAAGAATAAAAACCTACATGTATATATGTATATTTATTTATTTACCTTTTTTAATATATCTTTTTTTGATAAACTTACAGGTTATTATCTGAAAAGTTTTCACCAAGTCAGAATATTCTTCCTACCTCACATGATGAAATTAAGAAGATAATCAACAATCTTGGTATAGATTATCAATGTATACATGCATGTCCTAACAATTGTATTTTATATAGAGGTGAATATGCAGACTCTTTGACATGTCCCAAATGTCAATCTCCTCGATATAAGGGTGAAGAAGGTAAAATCCCAAAAAAGGGTATTGAGACATTTTCCATTGGCTCCACGGATTAGACATATGTTTCAAAGCCCCGAATTATCAAAGCTTTTGACTTGGGGACATGATCACAAAAGTACTGATGGAATAATCAGAATTCCTCATGATAGTGTTGCTTTTCAGCATATTGATTCTGTAAGACAATAGTTACGCAATATAACACAGGAGCAATAACAGAGAAGATAACAGATATAGGAGAATCTCAACAATTTTCTACTAGCAGCAAGTACAAAGATGATGGCGTTGTCCACCCGTGCGCTCTCAAGGTAGAGCTTAAATGGTGATCTAGACAACTCTAGATAGGGAGATACAAGGTAGAGGTATGCTGGCTCAACTCAATGTCTTAGGTAGTGCAGAAGTCATGTATATATAGGATCATGGGTGGCCTGCCATGGACGGCTATACATGGGCGGTAGAGCGTGGGCGGCCACCGCCCGCGTAATTGCCATACACGGCTTAGACTGGTTGAACCGACCTAACAAATATAAATGATTTCTGACTCCGATAGGGAATATTCCATGGAATATTCCCTTTACCGTCGCGCCGGGGGCGCTGCCCCCGGACCCCCCAGCCGGGGCTGCTCACCGCTGCCCCGGACCCCACAATTGGGGACCTTGATAACTCCCTTTCCTTATAATCTCTTACATGGTCCAATATGACCTTCATCCAACATTCAAGTTGGGATTCCCATCAATTGGGTAATGCATGCTTGGCTTCTCCTCATAAAGGGGGCCTTACAAAATGTGCATACAATCATGAGGGGTAGACATTGATCATATACTAACACCCCCCCTCAATGTTTACCGATGATAAATCAAGTAGGTCTCGGTCCTATGCCCATCTGTTGAAGATGCTTGTTGAGCTGCTCTCTTCCAAGTGCTTTAGTGAATATGTCAGCACAATTTGCCTCTGTTGGGCAATATTCTAGCTCCGCAATTTCATCTTCAATTAGCTCACGAATGTAATGGTACTGTACTTCTATGTGCTTGGTGCGAGCATGAAATACTGGGTTCTTTGCAATAGCCATACAACTTTGATTATCACACTTGAGTACAGTTGGCATATTTGATGGAAAGCCAAGATCTGCAAGAATTCTCCTTAACCAGACTGCCTCACAAGAAGCAAAACAAGCTGCTTTGTACTCTGCTTCAGTGGAGGAGAGTGCGAGAGTTGGTTGCTTCCTACTTACCCAAGAAAATATTCCTGAACCAAGTGAGAAACAATATCCAGAAACTGATTTTCTAGAATCACAATCTCCAGCCCAATCTGAATCACAATATCCTTGGAGTGTATCACCTGTGGTATACAAAATACCAAAATCCAAGGTTCCTGCAATGTACCTTAGAATTCGCATTCCAGCATTCCAGTGACTCTCCTTAGGTTTGTTGGAAAACCTGCTTAACACTCCAACAGCATAGCAAATGTCTGGTCTAGTGTTGCACAGAAAAATAAGACTTCCAACGAGCTTCCTATACTTCTTAGCATCTACATCAGGCATGTTATCATCCATAGATAGCTTATGATTTACCTCCATAGGTGTGCTAGTTGGTTTGCAGTCCATCATTCCAAATGCCTTGAGAATTTCTTTGGAATATTTTTGTTGTGAGATGAAAATGCCATCCTTCCTTTGCCATACTTCAATTCCCAGACAAAAATGGAGTAGACCTAAGTCTGTCATTTCAAACTCAGTTCCCAAGCTGATCCGCGTTTGATTGATGAGTTCCTGATGATCTCCTGTAATGATCAAATCATCTACATATACAATGACAACAACTAGCTTGCTATCCCTTTTCGTTACATACAAGTTAGCATCAGAAGTACTTCTTTCAAAACCCATATTTTTGAAAAAATGATCTATTCGTTGGTACCAAGCCCGTGGAGCTTGCTTAAGTCCATACAAAGCTTTCTTCAACCTGCAAACTTTATTTTCTGAATTGGGCACCTCAAAACCTGGTGGTTGAGATACATATACCTCCTCCTTGAGGTGACCATTCAAAAATGAAGATTTGACATCCATCTGGAAAATAGGCCAAGACTTTTGTGCAGCTACTACAAGTACCGTCCGAATAGTTGTCATGCGTGCTGTTGGTGCAAAAGTTTCTTGAACATCAAATCCTTCAATCTGTGAAAAACCCTGTGCAACTAATCGTGCCTTATACTTTTCTAATGTTCCATCAGCTTTATACTTAGCTTTCCAAATCCATTTAGTACCTATTACCTTCTTCTTTGGCGGCAAGTCGACTAGATCCCATGTATCATTTTTGAGTATACTATCATACTCAGACTGCATTGCCGCTCTCCAATCTGGATCATCAATGGCTTCTTCAATGGTGGTAGGTTCCTTTATCGAACCCATGATATCTGCCATTAGAGCCATGTTAACAATGTGTTCTGAGGCTCTTCTTTGCTCCTCTATTCTCTTTGATCTTCGTAATCCATCCGATGATGATTCTAGTACATCTACATGTGGATTAAGATCATCAAAGAGCTGTTGTGCCCACTTCAGTAGTGGCTTACGCTGTGCAGCTACAACTGGTTGGCTTTTTATTGAGGAAATTTCTCCATCAGATGTTTCCTCCTCCTCAACTTTAACCTGTCTTTTGATAGGCACAAGGTGAGATATTTCTCCGCTTGATGAGATAGTAGATTTACCTTTATCTTCTACTAAGTGTGGTCGTTCATCAAACACCACATCTCGGCTGACAAAAATCTTCCTTGCCTCAGGATCCCATAACCTGTATGCTTTAGACTCTTCACTATATCCTAGGAAGACACACTTTTTGCTTTTTGAATCCAACTTTGATCTTGTTGAATCAGGAATATGTGCATAACAGAAACAACCAAAAATTTTGAAATGCAAAACTGAAGGCTTTTTACCAGAATATGCTTCTTGAGGAGTCATCCCCTTCAGTGCTTTTGTGTAGCTTCGATTGAGGATGTAGACTGCTGTATTGACTGCTTCTGCCCAGAATGAATCAAGCATGTCTTGAGCCTTCAACATACAACGAGCCATTTCAACTACTGTCCTGTTCCTGCGCTCAACAACGCCATTTTGTTGGGGTGTATGAGCTGTGGTAAGTTGCCTTTTCACACCATGCTCCTTACAGTAATTGTTGAATTCTGTTGACAAGAATTCACCTCCTCTATCTGTTCTAAATTTCTTCAATTTCCTTCCTGATTCATTTTCTACATACTTATGCCACGTTTTAAATTTTTCAAAAGCATCAGCCTTCTCTCGAATGAAATAAACCCACATCTTTCTACTATAATCGTCGACTAACAGCAAGAAGTAGAAAGATCCTCCTAAAGCATGTGTAGACATTTTACCGCAGAGATCAGCATGTACCAACTCTAGAGGAGCTTGAGATCGATTGCTGGTCTCTCTTGGAAATGCCTTTCGTTGTTGCTTGCCCATCATACAAGCTTCACAAGGTTCCTGCAACTCTGAAAATGCAGGCATATGAGCAACCATCCCTGTTCGTTGCATCTCCTTCAAAACTGCAAATCCGAGATGCCCAAATCGTCGGTGCCATAACCTGCTTACATCTTTATCTTCTGTAGCAGTTAAAGCACTTAACTCATACAAGTTATCCCGTCGTATGCCTTTACCTACAACATTACCTGATGAATCCATGATTTCCGCACCACTCTTATTGAAGTGAACTTCGAGTCCACGATCTGTTATTGCAGAAACTGACAACAAATTTCTTTTGAGTGTAGGTACATAGAGAACATCCGATAACTTTTTCTCAACACCTGGAGAAGTCATAAAAGAGATGGTTCCAGTTCCTTCAGCTGGACACTTGGAGTCATTTCCCACCACTACATTGATGGATTCCCGCAGAGGCACTAGGGAACTATACCAATCCTTTTTACTAGTCATATGGCGAGAAGCTCCACTATCTAAAATCCATGGCTCATCAACACGAGCTTGAGCAGATGAACGTACCTCTTCAATAGCTACCCAAAGTTCCAGCTCTGTGTTGTTTGCAGACTCTTTGTTCTTCCATGATGATTTTACAGTCCCATTCCGTTCATCAGCTTGCTTCTTTCTGCAATCCTTGATGGCATGGCCTTTCTTTTCACAATAGAAGCAACTTCCTGTGAACTTTTTCTTCTTTGGCTTCTTCTTTGATCCCTCTGAAGAGCCTTTACCTTTTGCATTTGCTGAGAATGCAGCATCAGTTGTACTTTGCCGATTCTTCAGCCGCATCTCTTCTTCTAAAAGCATGGCACAAAACTCTTCAAATGTAAGAGGAGTTGGCCTTACCTGAGTGTTAAGGGCTGTTACTAATCCATCATACTTTGCTGGAAGAACACGTACAGATCTTCGAGCCAGCTCTTCTGGTGTTATAACAACACCAACTGCAGCCAATTGATCTTGAAGATGCTTTATCCGTTTGATAAAATCTTCAGCCTTTTCAGAATCAGAATGTTTTTCATTTGCCAACTGATTTTCTAAATTCTGTATCCTAGTGTGGTTCTTGGTCTCATATTGTCGAGCCAATATGCCCCAAGCCTCATGTGCTTTAGTAGTATGTTGAACTAAAGTAAGCACAGAATCACTTACACTAGTGACAATCGCACATAATGCATCAGCATTCCGCCTCTTCCAAGCTCGTAGAAGATCTGGATCTGGCTGAATCATGAATCTTGAATTTGCTGGATCTTCAACTGGTATAGGCTCTGGATCCAATCCCATCGGTCCCATGACAGTGTCAAGTAATTCATAGGAGTCCAAAATTGCAGAAATTTCGAACTTCCAGAGTGTATAGTTGGTTCCATCGAGCTTCCCTTTAGTGAATGCAGGTGGACGAATTCGAATAGGTGCAGCATTAACATTAGCTGAAGAACCAAGACTACTGTTCGATGATGAAGCCATCATGTAATCACTCGAATAATCTACTGATATTCTAGTCTGCTAGTAGGCTAAAATAATGATACTTCTCAAGCTATTCGAACCTTACAGCTCTGATACCATGTAAGACAATAGTTACGCAATATAACACAGGAGCAATAACAGAGAAGATAACAGATATAGGAGAATCTCAACAATTTTCTACTAGCAGCAAGTACAAAGATGATGGCGTTGTCCACCCGTGCGCTCTCAAGGTAGAGCTTAAATGGTGATCTAGACAACTCTAGATAGGGAGATACAAGGTAGAGGTATGCTGGCTCAACTCAATGTCTTAGGTAGTGCAGAAGTCATGTATATATAGGATCATGGGTGGCCTGCCATGGACGGCTATACATGGGCGGTAGAGCGTGGGCGGCCACCGCCCGCGTAATTGCCATACACGGCTTAGACTGGTTGAACCGACCTAACAAATATAAATGATTTCTGACTCCGATAGGGAATATTCCATGGAATATTCCCTTTACCGTCGCGCCGGGGGCGCTGCCCCCGGACCCCCCCAGCCGGGGCTGCTCACCGCTGCCCCGGACCCCACAATTGGGGACCTTGATAACTCCCTTTCCTTATAATCTCTTACATGGTCCAATATGACCTTCATCCAACATTCAAGTTGGGATTCCCATCAATTGGGTAATGCATGCTTGGCTTCTCCTCATAAAGGGGGCCTTACAAAATGTGCATACAATCATGAGGGGTAGACATTGATCATATACTAACAGATTCTACATGGCCTGAATTTGCACAAAATCCAGAGAATCTAAAGTTAGGAGTTGCATTAGATGGGGTTAATCCATTCTCCATGAAATCCAGTAAATGGTCAACATGGCCAGTGGTAGTCATAAACTACAATCTTCCGCCATATCTTAGCATTAAAAAGGAACATTTAATGCTTTCACTTTTAATCCCAGGAAAAAGACAAGTTAAAGATACGAATGTATATCTTGCTCCTCTCATTGACGATCTTCAAGAGTTATGGAGAGGTATTAATGTCATTGATGTATCGAAAAGCATTAATGAAAGACATATTATGGTTCGTGGTATTGTGGCTTGGATATTCACGATTTTGTTGGATATGGTGTTTGTTCAGGTATTGATGTAATTTTTTTATTCAATATGCATGTAAATAAATATGATTTAATCTAGTTATATTTTTATGATTTTCCATGATGCAGGAATATCTAATAAGGGTTATAAAGCTTGTCCATATTGTGGTGATTGGTTGAGATCAATCTATAGTAAGAATCTCAACAAAAATATTTATCTTTGACATCGACGATTCTTGCCTAATGATCATCCATTAAGATCTAAAAGAGAAGCGATACATTTTAATGGAAAGCTTGAAACAGGTCAGTATCCAAAACCTATGATGCCTATGGATTGGTATAAAAAATGGACAGATGGACCTCTGATAGATCCAAAAGCAGAAATCTTCAGTGATGATTCAGATAATGAGTATGTGAACAGAGGTAAAGGAAAATTGGCACTCGCAGAGAACATATCAATATGGTATTCTTTGGAGTATTGGAAAGAGTTAAAAGTATGTCATCTTCTTGATCCTATGCATATATTCAAAAATATTGGTTATTCACTATGGCAGCATCTTCTTGGACTAAAAGATACCACAACATCAAGGAATGATTTGAAAGATCAAAAATCCAAACCAAAGTTATGGCCAATTTTTGATAGACATCGACAAGAAACGACTTATGCATCTCCTCCTTGCGTACTTACAAAAAAAGAGATACATACTATCAATAATAGAATTCAATTGATTAAGACTCCTATAGGATATGGAGCATCGTTTCAAAACATGTTTACTATGGATGATAAGAGCTTATCTAGGTTAAAGACCCATGACTGGCATAACTTCTTGAAACATTTTTTACCTTTGGTTATCGATGGATGTACAACGAAAGGAGTATGAGATGTGATTTATCGTCTTGGATCACTTATAAGGTAATTATGATACTTTTATATTTAATATGTATGAATATTGGATATCTTTTATTTTTTAATTAACTTCTTTATAATTGTTTTTATGATATGTATAGGTGGATTACATCCAAAGAGATCGATAAAAACTTGATCCCACAAAAAAAACGTGAATGCAAAGAGCTACTATGTTTGATGGAAAAGGAACTTCCTACTTTATTTTTTGATATTCAGGTTCATTTATTAGTCCATCTTGTAGATGAGATAGAGATTGCAGGTGTTGTCAACACTCGATGGATTTTTTGGGTCGAGCGATCTATGGGAATACTAAAAGGTTATGTGTGACAAAGAGAAAAACCAGAAGGATCCATGGCAAAGGGTTGGATGCTTGAAGAGTGCATGTATTACGTTAGTGAGTACCTTGAAAGAGTTCATGAAGAAGCTCTACCTGCATGGACCAACGAGTCTTCTTCAAAAATAACAGATGAGGTATTATCAGGTAAGGGGGTTCCATTCTTATTTATGTTTCAAGAAAAAAATGATGTTTCTACTTTTGTAGCATATATATAGCGAATGCATGCAAGCATTCCTTAGCGAGTACAAGGAACTTCAAAATCTCCAAAGTAAAAGGCGAAAAAACAAAAGATCTAGATGTAATCTTGATAATAATGAGATTACAGATATACCTTCTTTCACGGATTGGCTATATATTCATTTGCAACGCGCCAACGCAAATAATGAAGAAATCTCAGATGAGCAAAGAGAGTTAATGATAGGTTGTGAAAGAAAGGTAATTTTATTTGTCTATGTGTATGTGTCACTACACATCTATGAGTGTGTATGTGTTTATGTGTGTGTATGTGTCTATGTGTGTGTATGTGTCTATGTGTGTATGTGTCTATGTGTGTATGTGTATGCATGTATGTATGCATAGGTTTGTGTATGTGTGTGTATGCATTATGTATGCATATGTGTGTGTATGCATTATGTATGTGTATGTATGCATATGCATTATGTATGCATATGTATGCATGTATGTGTATGTGTGTATATGTCTCTCTATGTGTGTGTGTATGTCTCTCTATGTGTGTGTGTATGTTATAACTTATGGAATATGTTGAACAATGCATTGTTGGAGTGTAACATGGAATATGTTGGCCAATGCATTGTTGGATTGTAACATGGAATATGTTGAACAATGCATTGTTGGAGTGTTAAAATATTATTGAGCAATGCATTGTTAGAGTGTTAAATTATTGATGTATTAATATGTTTTTGATGTTTTCTGATATAGCAGCTGAAGGTTCGTGAGGAGCGTGCAAAACGTGAAAGGGTGGATATCAATAATCTGAATAATTATTATGCGTAGAAGGTTCTATTGTTAGAAACAGTTAGGAAAGTAATGGTTAGAATAAGGGTTGTTGTAGACCGCAGTTTCTGTTATTGAAAGCAATGGCTTTCTGTAAAAGTTACCAACTTTTAGTTTCACGCTTGCTTTTCGAAGATGCTCTCATGTAACCACTCTTTTCGACGTAATCAAAATTCCTATAAATACATGCACTCTATGGACTGTAGAAACAGAGTGCATGGGGGGAGATTGCACCCAATGCTGCCAATGTATTGCCTAAGTTCTTGCCTAAATTCTTTGCCTTAGTCGACTCCTTGGAGTAAGCCAAAGGAGTAAACATAGGACCAAACGTAGGAGCAAACGTAGGTTCTGGTTCTGGAACTGGAACTGAAACAGAAACAAAAACCGAAACAGAAACAGAAACCAAAAACGAAGACAAAGACGAAGACGAAGACGGAATCAAAATTGGAGTCAGAATTGCGAACAGAGAACAGAACCCTCTGTATTGATGGGTGTAGAGCTCTGATACCACTATTGTCAGGATCTTGCTCACGCGCATATAGAGATTATGAGCGCATAAAACACACAAAAGAATAGAGACAATAAGAGATGAGACTAAACGTAGCATTGGGTGCAATATCCCCCCATGCACTCTGTTTCGACAGTCCACAGAGTGCATGTATTTATAAGAATTTTGATTATGTCAAAAAGAGTGGTTACATGAGAGCGGCTTCGAAAAGCAAGCGTGAAACTGAAAGTTGGTAACTTTTACAGAAAGCCATTGCTTTCAATAACAAAAACTGCGGTCTACAACGACCCTTATTCTAACCATTAATTTTCTAACTGTTTCTAACAATAGAACCTTCTACGCATAATAATTATTCGGATTATTGATATCCGCCCTTTCATGCTGAAAACCTCTTTGTCTGGGTTCAATCATTGTGTAAAGGTTTAATGCAATCTTTGCTTCTATTTTAATGTTCTCGAAACAAATCAGATTTGCTATAGCTTAAGATTGCAAATCAAATGTATGCCTTTTAATGTGTTCTCTTGTGATGACAAAAAGGAATTCATTGCTTTAGAGAAATGCACAAACGGTTGTGTATTTTTTTTCCCGATCAGTATATTGATCGTAACGGGCTGCTTGTCTGTTGAGAGATTGGGGATTCCATTTTGTAGACACCTTGACTATTTAAGCCTGTGAGTTATTCGAACTATTCTTTCTCAATGATCGATCTTTTCACGTCTGAAAGGGATAGGAGAACTTACTCCTACAGAAAGGAGCTGTTCCTCGCTTCAATTTTCATCATCCTTATACATTTAGGAAAAATCTTGTGTTTTATTAACAGAGGTTTCAGATCTGAACTTATTTCCTCTCACACAAGAAAAAGTTACTTTTCCTTAATTTAAAGAAATGATTCTCACAACGTTAAAGAACAAAGAAAGTAGTTTCAAAACACACAGTTTCAAAGTACAAATCTTTGATCGAATATCCTTAGCATGGTTGACTGTGTATTGTTTTCAAAACTCATGCGTTTTGTATTGAATCGATAGGAATTCACTATTTTGTGATTCGCTTAAACATTGAAAACGGAAAATCAATTTTGTGTGCGGTCTAAATACTTTTCCTCAAAGACTAATCATATATTTAGAACGTATGATGCATGATGAAAACAGTGAATTCAATTCATTGAAGCTCGCGCTATCGGGATAATGTTGTTTATAAAAGGTTTGTTTTTATGAACTCATTGGGATCGACTTAAGCCTTGTGACTGCTATATTATTTTGTTACGACTTGCACGACTCTATGAGAAATTGATGTGATTTACATACAAATTTAGCGTTCAAATATGAAACGGCATAGTTTGAATTGTTGAGTTATTCAAAATTTTCTTGAAGTTCAGAGGGATTCACGTGTTTAACGCAAACGAAAAACTTTGTCTTAAAGATACTTGGAGCACATCTGGTAAACTCATAGTGATGAACGAATTTCTCTGAAAATCAGAAGTCCAAAGATTTGTTTGAAGAATGAATCAATCTTTTCATGTGATCCGTTGGCTTGTGTTCCCTCCCCAAGGCGTCAAGACACTTATGTTCCTATGAAATGAATATTTGAGGAATCTTATATGATGCGCTTTATCCTTGGGAAATTTTTATGGTTTGAATGCATAACGTTCCGTTATATAATTTGTGTTCAAAATCGGGTAACTCAATTTATGTTTTGATGTTTCCTTTTTATATCATGAAGTACAAAGTTCACGTGCATGATGAATGAAAGAGAACTTCTTGTTCTTTTGGATTCTTGAGTCAGTTCCTATACATTACCTACGCATCTATGTTGAGTTCATTTCAATGATGAATGATGTTATGACCGAATGTTTCTCTTTTATACAGAAATAAATGATCAAAAAAATTAGCACGAGTGTTAGAGTGCACAAGTAAGGTTCCAAGCAATATAGGTTATAAAATCCAAGATTGTTTTTTTTCGATCGAGCTCAAGTCGAGGTCCTATTTTCTTGGCACCCTGTGTGCACCCCTAAGCACGCAATTTCTTGACCACATATGTGAACCCGACATGAAATGCATAGGGGGATGGACTTTTACTTTGAGTGTACTTTGAGCTTACTTTGATAGTGACCTTGAGATGATTGAGTTGACCATTAGAGTGAGAGACTTGAGGATGAGAGTTTGAGGGCTTGAGTATTGAGTTTGACTAAGACTTTGAGTTTTGACCAAAATTTGACCATGATGGAGGCCTTAAGCTTAGATACAAGAACTTTGAGTGCCTTATTTCAAGTGTTGGCTGAATCCCAAAGGACTACCATAAATAGTGATGGAGTGATGCGAGCACTAGAGGCAATTTCAATGGCCATGACATAACCAAGTTCTTGCAAATCTATGATACCAAAATGGACTTTTATGGAGTATCTGCTTTTATGAAGCTTAGTGAATTTGCAAGGATGGTAATGCCTAGTGTCAATCCTAGCATTTATGCTCTTCAAGAGTGATCCCATACATGGAATGAATTTAAAAATTTTCTTAGAGAAGAGTATTACTTAGAGGATTTAGTCATGCCCACATGACATGCATTTAGAGAGTGGGTGGCTACTCCAAATAAAGGCTTTGAGGTGACCGAGCCACTTTGAGAGTTTGAAGAGCAATTTGATCAACTGAATCAAAATGATCAAGATGCTTTGGAATACGAGAAAGTAGAGCTCTTCATTAAGAGTGTTGACTCTGATTTGGCCTTAGAGCTAGGTGACATGTTGGAAGACTTGAGTGAGCCTTTAGGATTGACCAGAGAATGGAGTAGAGTTCAAAGGGCTGTGTCAATGCTCTTGAGACGCAAGAGATGGAGGTCACATGTAGTGCAAGATAGAATTGAGGATACTCATACTTTACCAACTCCTACTCCAAGATCTCTAGTTTGTGTGAATGAGATTGTGAAGGATGAAAATGAACATGGATTCAACTTTGTGTCCCTTAACCAATCCCACCAATCTAGAGTGGATTTAGAGTATACAAGAGTCGAGGATGAGAAGATAAGAGAGGAGTTGAGTGAGGACTTGCATGAAGAAATCATTTCCATTTCTAGAAATGAAGAGATATTTCATGATGAGACTAGTGAAGACGATGAGAAATTAGAAACTGAGTTTGATGATGTAGTTTTGGTGTGCATGCATCAAATTAATAGAGATGATGATAAACAGCAAGAGGTTGAGTTGATAGAAGAGCAAAAGGATATTCAGGAAGAAAATTCAAGTGAGTCATATGATGAGTCAAACTTGAGTGATGTTGAGAGTCTTAGTGACTTGTGTTTCGAATTAGTTAGTGAAGCAAGTGTTCAGGCTTCTTGCAATGAGGAAGATGTGGCATTGGTCACTAACTCTTCACGAGTTGAGGATATTCTCACTAGTATTCCTCAAGAAGAAGGAGGGGGTGAGAGAGATGGGGTTGATTGAGAGGAGAATGAAAATCTTGATGAATTCTCTCCCAAGCATAATCTTTTGCATGATGAAGAATTGAATGTATGTGAACAAGTATGTAGTGATGATGAGTATGATGAACGTTTGAGTTTGATTGATTGTGGAGAGCTACTTTCAATAGGAATGCATGAAAATCTTATAGCTCAAGATGATTTTGTTGATTTGATGTATGTCCAGTTTGGGTTTGCATGATTTTTTTTGTGAAGACATAGATGAATTGAATGAATCATCTTCACAATGCATGTTGAATGAAAATTTTGAATTTAATCCAATTCAAATAGATGCACCTAGTTTGCAAACGAATGAAAATTTTTCAAATAATGTTGTTGATTATGATAGTCCTGATATCTTTTATGAGTTTCTGAGTACAGGTGCTAATTTAGAGCCGATTGAAGATTTTGAGTTTGAGTGGATCATACGAAAGGCATATGTCCCATATGAATTGAGGACGAAGCTTGATCCAAAAGTGGAAAAGTGTGCTTCATTGGATACTCCCTTGAGCAAAAGGGATATAAATGTTATAACCCACTCACACGACAGGTAAAGGTGTGTAGAGATGCGGTATTTGATAAAATGTCAAGCTTCTATGCAGATGCCAAACAAGGACTAAATCTTGAAACAAATAACAAAGAAAATGCTGGAAAATCAAGTGTAGAATCTCAAGTGTTGAGTGGACCAGATGCATCACCAAGCAATAGTTCCAACTCAAATCCATGGAGTGGAAGATTGCGTGGAAATTTTAGTCCAGCAAATTCATCAAATACATCCAAGAAAGGTAAAGAAAAGCTTTTTGCAAGTCATAAAACATGTGCAAGTTTTGAAGACATTGATAGAGATTCAAGCGGATCAGAAAAGAGTCTTGATGAGGAACTTGGACTACCCTCTATGAAGACTCCAGGAGTAAGAAGGGCACATTCAGATGATACAAGGAGAAGTGACCCAGGAACAAGAAGATTTGGGAGGATGCGGAATTCAGTGCAACGATTGACATATGATAGTTATATAGCTCGTCATTGTGCCTACATGAAAAAGGTACTACAAGATGTTGAACCTTCTTGCTTTGAAGATGCAATTGGAATTGCAGATTGGGAAAAAGCTATGGATAAGGAGATGGTTGCACTTTATGGAAATGATACATGGAAGCTGGTTCCATTGCCACAAGGAAAGAAACCCATAGGCTACAAATGGGTTTACAAGGTAAAGCATAATGCTGATGGTAGCATAAGGAGGTATAAAGCACGATTGGCAGCTAAAGGATATGCACAAACATATGGCATTGATTATGAGGAAACATTCAGCCCTGTAGCTAAAATGTCTACTGTCAGAAGACTTGTTGCATGAGCTACAGCAAAAAGGATGGACTTTGCATCAGATGGATGTGAAGAATGCTTTCCCACATGGTGAGTTATAGGAAAAAGTATATATGGACCAGCCACAAGGATACGAAGATTCAAAGCATCCAAATATGTTTGCAGGTTGCAAAAGGCTTTGTATGAGCTGAAGCAAGCCCCTTGTGCATGGCATGCAAGGATTGTTGATTGCTTAACTAGCATTGTGTTTTTTATGTGTGATGCAGATCACTCACTATATGCAAGGAAGGCTGATGATGGCATCACTATTGTTGTTGATGACTTGATTGTAGGTGGTGATAATAAAGGAAGCATCAAAGAGGTAAAGCAACTTCTTATGTAGGAATTTGACATGAAAGATCTTTGTGTGTTGCGCTATTTCTTGGGCATTGAGTTTATACAGGTATATGGATGTCGCAAAGGCAATATGCCTTGAATATGCTGCAAAAGTATGGTATGGATGATTGTAAGCCAATTTCTATGCCATTAGATCAAAATTTGAAGTTGGATACTACATCAGGTGAAGCATTGGAAAATGCTACTATGTACAGGAAAATTATGGGAAGTCTTATATATCTCACAATTACAAGGCCTGATCTAAGTTATACTATTGGACTTGAAAGTCAATTTATGCAGGCTCCCAGGAAGCCACATTTGGATGCTCTGAGGCGCACTCTACGTTATGTGAGTGCTACTTTGGATTATGCATTGTAACCTTATCTGAGTTGGAAATATGGCACAAATGGCTAGGGCACATAGGAGAAAGAAATGTGAAACAAATTTTCAGGGATCAAAGTGTGCTTGGCATTCCCAATGTGACCAAGCAGCACATGATATACAAATGTGGAGCCTGCCAATTTGGCAAAGCTCACACGCAACCATTCAACAAGAAAGGATACATCCATGAAGACTATTTGGAGCTTGTACACACTGATGTGTGGGGTCCTAGCAAAGATCCATCCATCTTAGGTTCAAGTTATTGTGTCATTTATTGATGATTATAGTAGGTGGACAATCCTCTATTTCATGAAGCATAATGATGAGGTATTTACATATTTCAAGAAGTATTTGCCACTAGTTGAAAACCAAATAGGAAGGAACTTGAAGAGAATCAGGTTTGATGGAGATGGTGAGTACTTTTCACATGAGTTTGATCTATTTCTATAGGACAGATGCATAAAAAGGGAAATAACAACCAAGTATACTCCTGAATTGAATGCATTGGCAGAGAGAAGGAATAGGTTAATTGTTGAAGCAGCTAGGTCTATGTTAAATGAGAAAAAACTACCTAATTATTTATGAGAAGAGGCTATTTCCACAGCCATCTACTTGGTCAATAGGCATCCATCCAAATCATTGGATGGTATGACTCCATATGAAGCATGGAATGGCAGGCAACCCTCATTGGATCATTGCAAAATATTTGGGTGCATTGCCTATGCACACATCCCATCACAAATCAGAGGGAAGCTTGACCCTAAGGCTGAGAAATGTATATTTATTGGGTATGATCAGAATCAAAAGGGATATATACTATAGAATCCCACTAACAAGGCATTCATAGTTAGTAGGGATGTAGCATTTGATGAGAATAATTCATGGTTTGAAGATGATTGTAGGAAATTCAAGTTACCATATGATTTGGAAACTGATTCTCCAACCCTCACTCAAGAAGATCAACACTTAGGAGAAGACATCAACTCCGAGGATGAGGAGCACATTGATTTCAAAGCTTGGAAGTCAAGAGGCAAGTTCAAATTCAAGAAATTAGAAGATCTACCCGAATCTTCCAACCAAGCTTTAAGGAGATCACAAAGAGAAAGTAAGAAGCCCATAAGGTATGAATATGATACATCTTTAGTCACAAAACACTCTGTGTGCATCACCAAAGACTCTAAGGTAGAAGAGCCTTCTTCATTTGAAGAGGCTAGGAAGAAGAACGAGTGGAGAGAAGCCATGCAGGAGGAAGTGGAAGCATTGTAGGAAAACAACACTTAGGATCTAGTTCCCAAGAAGCCAGATATGAAAGTAATTGGTTCAAAGTGGGTATAAAAAATTAAAAAGAACTCTAATGGTTCTATAAAAGGTTAGTGGCAAAGGGATTTTCCCAAACACATGGATTAGACTATGAAGAAACATTTTCACCTGTGGCAAAGATGCCAACAATCAGGGTATTGGTAATTCTTGCTGCTTCTTGAATTTATATCAATTAGTGGATCATCTTCCAAGCAACATATCTAATTATTTATGCTTATTAGCTAGCTAAAGAGGCCCACAACACTCTCCAACCATCACTTGTAGTAGGTATGGAGGAGGTTCTAGCTACACCAATTCATCTCTCGTGACTATCCACCATCTCATAGAACAGGCTCATCTTCCATGGGTGCTATCATGAAGATAGAGATATCGTAGCCATCCTCATCACAATGAGGAGTCTATTTTCCTTGATTCAATACTACATCCATGGTGCTAAGATTTTTGCCCATCTATCAAGCTCAAATTCCTCCTTTGGAAATATTATCGATGAATAGGCAGGATCTTGGAGGGCACATGGGAGCTTCTTGAAGCGTAAGGTTTGGAATTTTAATCATTCATCCTCATGTTTAGCTACTTTACACATCCACAAATGAGTGTCCTCCTACAACCATAAAGGGTCTAATGCAAAGGATTACATTGACTCAGATTCTTTGGGTGCATTATGGATTGTATACCACTGTAATGGTGTTGACAAGATGCTTCCAATAGTATATGAGAGCTCCAAAACTTTGTAACACCCAAGAAGAGTCTTCTTGCAGTGACTCAGGAGTATCCAACCCCAAATAGACAAAAGAAATCCTTACTTATGTATAGAAAAGCACTCATTTAAGAATCACGACTGTCTCTAGGCAAAAAATCATGATTCTCTCACAAACAATATAAAAGCCAGAAATGTGAAGGATTTCAAGCCATTTGCACTTGTATCTTTTGCAGGAATGAGAACAGGAACTCCATTGGCTGTGATACATGTGTTATCTCTTATGTTTCATGTCTTCTTTATGCCTAATGGAAGTGTTGTTGTGTTTCTTGGTTGATTGTGAATCTGTTGATGTTAGTTCTACTTTATGGTGAATTCCTAATAGTGGCATTCCTTGTCATATGCATCATCTATAACCCCAAACATGAAGCTCTTCAAACACGAATTTCTTGCGGTTGCATATACACACCTATGTTGCCAATTCCAAGTCCATATCTGAAATCTACATGGAAAAGGCTTTTGAATCACTTGATTTGGTGCTTGTAGGAGGGAGATATGAGCCTTTGAAGTTTCCACCTTACATTTTTGTAGAAAGTCGTGTTATTCAGAAAGTCGACTTTAATAGTTCCATTTTACTTTGTCATGATTACTTCTTGGGGATGTTTACACAAGTATGATTTCTTGCATTCTTTGAGCATGATTAATGTGTGGTTTGTGAAGCACATGTCTCTAAACACCAATCGGTTGGCTTGTCTTGGATTGAAAAATTAAAAAGGGAATCCCTTTTCCACTTCTTTGTCATCAAGTCCCAACTACCACAATGGGACAGAGACTTCTTGAAAGCTGTTGGTAAGGTTGTCAACAAATGGGTATGTCAAGATGGGAATAGTCTTTGAGATTGACTTTGGTAGTCACTCCTAGATGTTGTAGATACAAAGAGTTGGTTCCCAAATCTTGTATGATTTGCAATTGCCACATGAAAGGACGTCCCAAAAACATCTTATAAGCATTGTTCTTTCCAAACTCACAAATGGAAAAGGTATGCTCAAACTCCACACCACAATTGATTAGAGTGATTCCTTCCAAAAAACCTAAGGGTTTGTCAATATGACCATTAGCCATTTGTAGCTTCATTCTCGTGGGCCTTAGGGCTAGTAAAAGGAATGTGCAAGAATGACCTAAAACAACAATACCATAAGTGCAATATATATAATGAATAGTACATAAGGAAAATCCTAATGTTCGTGAATGAGTGAGCTCGCAAGAAACAAATATGCCATCACTTTCGGTAGATAAATCTAATAAACCTCAATGAAGAATCCCTGACATATACCGGCATGACCACTATACATGCTTGAGAAATGAACTATCCCTGGCATATACCGGCATGACCACTATACATGTGTCATCCTCGATCATCACACGTTGAGCTTGATATCTCAAAACTTCCCCTCAAGCTCAACGTCATGTCTTGTAATCCAAACATCTTCTTCAACTTCTTAACTCCAAGTGCTTTACTGAAAATATCAGCAACCTGCTCATCTATCTCACATAAACAAGATCAATATCACCTGCTAATACCTTCCCTCTGATGAAGTTATAATGTACCTTGATATTCTTTGTTCTAGCATGAAAAATAGGATTTAGTGCTAGCTCGATGCTACTAAGATTATCACAATAGATGATGATTGGATTTTGCACTTCCACACCTAAATCAGAAAGTATCATCTCTAACCATGATGCTTCACATGCTACCATTATAGCACCTCTATACTCAGCCCTTGTACTCGACAAAACAATATTGGGTTGCTTCTTGCTACTCCACATAATAGTTGCACTCCCAAGTGAGAGTAGAAAGCCACTAGTAGATCTTCTATCTAGAATACTACTAGCCCAATTTGCATTGGTGAAACCTGAACCTACAAATCTACACCAACTTCATAAAATAGTGCATAATCCAAAGTAGCACTCACATAACAAAGAGTGCACTTTAAAGAATTCAAATGTGGCTTCATGGAACCTGCATAAGTTGACTTTCAAGTTCAATACTATAGATGATATCAAGTCTTGTAATTGTGAGATATATCAAACTTCCCACAATTTTCCTGTGCATAGTAGCATTTTCCGATGCCTCACCTGACGTAGTACCCAATTTCAAATTCTCATCTAATCGCATAGAAATTGGCTTACAATCATCCATACCATACTTTTGCAGTATACTCAATGCATATTAGTTTTGTGACATCCATATACATGTTTCTATATGTATAAACTCAATGCCTAAGAAATAGCACAACACGCCAAGATCTTTCATGTCAAGTTCCTGCATAAGGAGTTGTTTAAACTCTTTAATGCTTGCTTCATTATCACCTCCTACAATCACTCATCAACATAAATAGACAAAATTGTGATGCCATCATCACCCTTCCTTGCATATAATGAATGATCTGCATCACACATACAAAATCCAATGGTGGTTAAGTAGTCAGAAATCCTTACATGCCAAGCACGAGAGGCTTGCTTAAGTCCATATAAAGCCGTTTACAACCTGCAAACATATTTTGGGTGCTTTGAATCTTCATATCCTTGTATCTGCTCCATGTATACTTCTTCCTCAAACTCATCATATAGGAAAGGATTCCTCACATCCATGTGATGCAAAGTCCATCCTTTTGATGTAGCTACTGCAACAAGTGTTATGATAGTAGACATTTTAGCTATAGGGCTAAACGTTTCCTCATAATCAATGCCATATGTTTGTGCATATCCTTTTGCTGCCAATCATGCTTTGTACATGCTTATGCTACCATTATCATTGTACTTTACCTTGTAAACCCACTTGTAGCCTATGGGTTTCTTTCCTTGTGGAAATAGAACCAACTTCCATGTATCATTTCCATAAATTGTAGCCATCTCTTCATCCATAGTTTTTTTCCAATCTGCATTTCCAATTACATCTTCAAAACAAGAGGCTTCAGCATCTTCTATTACCATTGGCACAATGACAAGCCATGTAACTATCATATGTCAATGCTTGCACTAAGTTCCACACCCTCCTAGATCTTCTTGGTCCTAGGTCACTTCTCCTTGTATCATCTGCATGTGCCTTTCTTACTCTTGGAGTCTTCACAGAGGGCCATCAAGGCTCTTTTCTGAACTGCTTGAATCTCCATCAATGTCTTCAAAACCTGTAGATGTTTTACTACCAGTAAAAAGCTTTTCTTTACCTTTCTTGGATGTATTTGATGAATTTGGTGGACTGAAATTTCCTCACAATCTTCCACTCCATGGATTTGAGTTGATATTATTGCTTGGTGATGCATCTCGTCCACTCAAAACGTGATATTCTACACTTGAGTTTTTAGCATTTTCTTTGTCATTTGGTTCAAGATTAAGTCCATCTTTGGCATCCATATAGAAGCTTGACATCTCATCAAACACCACATCTCTGCTTACCTTCACGTGGCATGCTAGTGAGTTATAAAGTTTTTATCCCTTTTTACGAAAGGAGTATCCAATGAAGATACATTTTTCTACTTTTGGATCAAGCTTGATCCTCAACTCATCTGGAACATGTACATATGCAATACAACCAAAAACATTCATATGTGATAATTTTGGCTTTTTACCTATGAGCTACTCTCAGGTGTAACTTGCTGAAGAGCAGCAGTCAGAGTTCTATTCATGATGTATATAGTAGTGTGCACAGGTTCTGCCCAATAACAATGAGACATATTCTTCTCAACCATCAAGGCTCGTGCTATTTCGATAATATGTCTATTTTTGTGTTCAACAATGCCATTCTACTGTGGTGTGTACTTGCATGAAAACTAATGTGGAATTCCATGACTTTGAAGAAAGTTGATGAACTCATTTGACATGTATCCACCCCCTTCATTAGAACTTTATGTGTGAATATACTTACCTATCTTCTTTTCCACTATAACCTTGCAATTCTAGAAGTGAGTGAACACCATGCTCTTCCCTTTCATGAAATATACCCATACTTTCCATGTATGGTCATCAATGAAGTAACATAAAATCGTCAACCACACATAGATGTGATCTTTGCAGGATCCCAAACATCTATATGTATTATTTATAGCACATTCTCACTAACATGCTTTTCATGTGGAAATAATGCTCTTTATTGTTTACCAAATTGAGAGGCTGCACATACCTTTTGCATCTCTGCAACAAATGTGCCATCACTCTCGGTAGACAAATCTAATAAAGCTCAATGAAGTGTCCTTGACATATACCAGCGTGACCATTATACATGTCAGAGAAATGAAAAAGTGATGCATGTTATCCTGGATCATCACATGTTTAGCTTGATATCTCAACACTTCCCCTCAAGCACAATGCCATGTCCTCTAATCCAAGCATCTTCTAAAACTTCTTTAGCTTTTCTGCTCCAAGTGCTTCAGTGAAAATATCACACAACCTGCTAATTTGTTCTCACATAAACAAGATCAATATCACCTGCTAATACCTTCTCTCTAATGAAGTGATAATCTACCTTGATATGCTTTGTTATCGCATGAAAAAAAAGGTTCCATGCTAACTGTGTGCTGCTAAGATTATCACAATAGATGGTGATATGTTTTGCACTTCCACACCTAAATCTGCAAGTAGCATGTCCAGCCATGATGCCTCACATGCTACCATTGCAACACCTCTATGCTTAGCCTCTCTACTCGATAAAGCAATAGTGGGTTGCTTCTTGCTGCTCCACGTAATAGCTCCACTCCCAAGTGAGAATAAAAAGCCACTAGTAGATCTTCTATTTGGAATGCGACCAGCCCAATCTACATCGGAGTATCCATGAACCTGCAAGTCTACACCAACTTCATAAAACAATGCATAATCCAAAATATCAGTCACATAACCTAGAGTGCACCTCAGAGCATCTAAATGTGGCTTCTTGGGAACCTACATAAATTGACTTTCAAGTCCAATAGTGTAGCTAAGATCAGGCCTCGTAATTATGAGATCTATCAAACTTCCCACAATTTTCCTGTACATAGTAGCATTCCAATGCTTCACCTGATGTGGTATCTAACTTCAAATTCTGATCTAACGGCATAGAAATTGGCTAACAATCATCCATACCATACTTTTGCAGCATATTCAAGGCATATTTCCTTTGTGGCATCCATATACCTATTTCTGTATGTATAAACTCAATGCCCAAGAAATAGTGCAGCACACCAAGACCTTTCATGTCAAATTCCTGCATACGAAGTTGCTTTACGTCTTTAATGCTTTCTTCATTATCACCACCTACAATCAAGTCATCAACATAGATAGCCACAAGTGTGATGCCATCATTACCCCTCCTTGCATATACTAAATGATCTACATGACACATAGAAAACCCAATAGTGGTTAAGTAATCAGAATTCTTGCATGCCATGCACGAGGAGCTTGCTTAAGCCCATACAAAGCCTTTTGCAATCAACCTGCAAACATATTCTGGATGCTTTGAATCTTCATATCCTTGTGGCTAGTCCATGTATACTTATTCATATAACACAACATGTAGGAAAGCATTCTTCACATCCATCTGATGCAAAATCCATCCTTTTTCTATAGCTAATGCAACAAGCATTCTGATAGTAGACATTTTAGCTATAGGTCTAAATGTTTCCTCATAATCACTTCCATATGTTTGTGCATATGCTTTTGCTACCAAACGTGCTTTGTACCTACTTATTCTACCATTTGCATTGTGCTTTACCTTGTAAACCCACTTACACCCTATGGGTTTCTTTCCTTGGGGCAATGGAACCAGCTTCCATGTATCATTTCCACAATGTCTAGCCATCTCCTCGTCCATATCTTTTTCCCAATTTGCATTTCCAATCGCATCTTCAGAACAAGAGGGTTCAGCATCTTGTATTACCTTTGTCATGCAGGCACAATGACAAGCCATGTAACTATCATATGTCAATCGTTGCGTTGAATTCCACATCCTCCTAGATCTTCCTGGTCTTGGGTCACTTCTCCTTGTATCATCTGCATGTGCCTTTCTTACCCTTGGAGTCTTCACAGAGGGCAATCCAAGTTCCTCATCAAGACTCTTTTCTAAACTGCTTGAATCTCCATCAACATCTTCAAAACCTGAACATGAGTTAATACTGTTGGAGAATTCCTCTCCTAATGACCTTCTCAGGATCAAGACTCTTGCCAACAGCAAAATCTTCAAATGAAAACTAGTACCAACTGAAATATCCAATGAACTTGAAACTTTGGTCACTCAAACTAGACACCTAGAGCTTTCAAATGAGATATCAAACACTCAATTTGCAGTAGATTTGGGTTGGCAACTATTTGATTCAAAACAGACTACCTGTCCACTCAGTTAGGCTGAAAATTGGACTTCACTAAAACCTGAATAACTCACAGAGCATAAAGAATTTCATAAAACTGTTCTAGAAAGAGGAAGTACTTGAGATAAGCTTTCCAATGAATGTTTAAGGATACATATATTGAGAGATATGACTCTTACAAGTAGACTACCCAAAAATGGGTGTGCGGCTGGACATACTCTATGAGAGTAAACTGAACGAAATGACTCAAAACAATTGAAGTAGCTACAAGGGGGCTTCCACGCCTTCTTCCTCTATACTTGAGTGTCCTCCCTTTCCTCTTTTATAGCCAAGTGACCAAAAACTCTCATGATGAGTTTGAGAGCTCTTCTCCATCATTTCTTCACTACTTTGGACAGCCACTCCTCTTAGAGTTCAGTTTTTGGATTTGATTCTCTTTTGAATGATTCTCTTTTGGTCTCCACTACTTGCTGAAGTAAATGCTTCTATTTTTCATTTTTGTATTTTCCTTCTACTTGAAGAAAATCCTTTTCGCAAAAATATATACGAGCTTACTTCTTTATTTTTAACACTCCCCCTCAAGCTCACATGTGAGCTTGCACCTTCAGCCATATCCTGCAACTTGATGTCGTCCTTGAACCTCTTGAGCTTTGAAGCATCTAGGGACTTTGTAAGCATGTCTACAACCTGTTCATTAGTTCCAATGAACTTTATATCCACATCCTTGCTCAAAACCTTTTCTCGAACATAATGATAATGCACTTCTATGTGTTTGCTTCGTGCATGAAACATTGGATTGTTTGTCAAGTGAATGCTTGACATGTTGTCACCATAAATTGGAATGGTCTCCACCTGCACATCAAGATCAGCCAAGAGCTTCTTAATCCACATAGCTTCACAAGTTGCAAAGGCTAAACCTCTATATTCAGCTTCTGTAGATGATAGTGCAACAGTAGGTTGCTTCTTTGAGCTCCATGTGATAGGTTTGCTACCTATCATGAACACATAACCTGAAGTGGATCTTCTGTCTTCCTTCGAACCAGCCCAATCAGCATCACTGAAGCCTTTTACCTGCAATTCTTCATCATATCCATAAAATAGAGCATGATTGACTATGTGCTTCACATATCTTAGCACTCGTTTGGCTGAATTTAAATGTTGACTTGTTGGAGCTTGCATAAATTGAGAAAGAACTCCAACAATATAACACAAATCTGGTCTTGTGATTGTAGCATAGATCAATGAACCTATGATACTCCTGTATGTAGTTACATCATGTAACTTATCTCCATCATTTGAGCATAGCTTCACATTTGTGTCCATAGGTTGAGTGAGTGGTTTGCATTCACTCATTCCAAATCTGAAAAGAACATCCAATAGGTAATTTCTTTGCATTAAGTAAATGCCATCTTTCCTATAGACTATCTCAATGCCTAAGAAGTATTTCAGCTCACCAAGATCTGAAATTTTAAACTCCTTACCGAGTTTCCTTTTGATCTCTTGTATTCCTGTAACATTACTTCTTGTTATGATGAGATCATCAACGTATATGCAAATATATACCTGCTTGCCTTCTTCTTTCTTCGTGTAGAGAGAGGGATCTGCATTACTTGGACTATACCCACACCTTGTGAGGTACTCGACCAATCTTTGATTCCAAGCACGTGGTGCTTGCTTCAGCCCATACAAAGCTTTCTTCAATCTACAAACAAAATTTGGATGCTTTTTGTCTTCAAATCCAATCGGTTGACCCATGTATACCTCTTCTTGAAGTTCACCATTGAGAAAATCATTTTTTATGTCAAGTTGGTACAATGGCCATCTCCTTGCTGCACTCACTGCAATCCAAGTTCTAATTGTTCCCATCTTTGCAACCGGGCTGAAAGTTTCTTCATAATCGATGCCGTGAGTTTGCTTGAATCCTTTTGCTACTAGTCTAGCTTTATGCCTTGCTAGAGAACCGTTAGTATTTCTCTTTATTTTAAACACCCATTTATTTGGAACAATCTTTATACCTTTAGCCTTTGGAACTAGCTCCCATGTGTGATTGTCCTTGAGAGCTTTCATCTCTTCTTGCATAGCTTCTTGCCAATCTTTTTGTGTACATGCTTCTTCATATGCATCCGGTTCTTTGTCTTTGACCACCTGTGTCATATATGCAAAATGCTTTGCAATAAAACTATCATAGCTCAGCCTTTCAATTGGATACCTTGCTCTTGAAGACCTCCTTTCATTTCCTTTTGAACATTGCTTCTTCAACCGGTTCAACTTTACCTTCGGTGTGATCACCTCTTCATACTCTTCTTCACTTGCATTTGAATCACTATTTTGGGCAGCACTTTCAGCTTTAGATCTTTCATAAGATGATGTTGGTGATGAGGAATGACTCCTTAGCCTCCCCTTCCATGTTGAGCTTTCTCCAAGTGATGTAGAAGCTTCTGGACCTGACATTTGAGTGCTTGTTTGCTGAAATTCTACTTGGACAGCACCTCCATCATCTTCGCAATCTTCTTCAAGAATCTTCTCTTTCCCTTTGTCTCCAAACCATGGTCTTAGCTCATCAAATACTACATCGCGTGAGACTCGTAGCTCCTTTGTCACCGGATTGTAGCACCTATATCCCTTTTGCTCCGATGAATATCCAATAAAAATACATTTTTCGGACTTGGCCTCCATCTTTGTCCTTAGTTCTTGAGGGATGTGAACATAACACACACATCCAAAAACTTTGAGATGTGTAAGGTCAAGCTTCTTACCGGAATAAACCTCCTCAAGAGTTAGATTATGCACTCCAGCTGTTGTGCACTTATTCATCAAATAAACGGCCGTACTAGTTGCTTCAGCCCAATAGTTTAGTGGCATCTTCATCTCGTTGAGCATGCATCTTGCAACTTCTGTGATATGTCAATTTTTCCTTTCAGCTATTCCATTTTGTTGAGGTGTGTACCTACATGTAAATTGTCTCTTAATGCCATTTTCATAAAGAAAATCTGAAAATTCTTTGGAGAAATATTCTCCTCCTCCATCGAACCTCAAGGTCTTTATGTAGCGTCCTGTTTCCTTTTCTACCTGTGCTTTAAATCTCTTGAACATGGAGAACACATCTGATTTTTGTTTTTTTTCTTGAATGATCATCGATAAAAGTGACAAAATATCTATTACCAGCCACTGACGGTTGTTGTGATGGTCCCCAAACATCCGTGTTTATCAAGTCGAGCACATTCCTTGCCACATAGTTGCTCTTCTTGAATGGTTGTCGAGTTTGCTTTCCTAGTTGGCATGCTTCACAATACTCATGTAGTCCAGCATCATTGAATCTTGGAAGACCTCTTACAACTTCATAGTTGCTCATGTCCTTGAGCTTGGGAATGTTGATATGTCCAAACCTTTTGTGCCACAAATCGATTTCAGCAATCCTCTTGTTTCCAAACTGAATATACATCACCTTTCCATGTGGTTGTTGAATGTCCAAGGTGAACATCCTACCTTCTTTCCTTCCTTGAGCAATGACCTTGAATCCTTCTTTTGGATTCTTTATAAAGCAGCCTTTTTCATTGAAGATAACATGATATCCTTTCTCTACCATTTGTCCTACTGAATGTTGGAACAAACCAATCACAAATTAGTGATTATAAAGATCTTGAAGAAGGCTTATGGTCAGAATGAAGTGAAAGAAGACACTTGAGTAAGTGAAGGAGATTTCAGAATGATAGCTTGTACACATATGTACATATAAGTGGAAATTCTTGTAATTTGAGTAGAGTTAAATCCGTAGGATGATAAGGAGTAATATCGTAGACGCGGGAAAGTCATGTATATATAAGTTAATGATGATAAGAAATGTATGAGAGAGTCATTTGTAGATGACAAATGTCTTAGAGATGTGTAGAGAGTTTTTTTCCAGAAAATAGCGACGGGTTTTTCTCTGAGTGCTCTCTATCTGATCATGTGGATCAAGATTCCTTTTGTACACATCTAATTGAGAAGCTAATGAAGCTATGTTCAGAGTTTCATGATCTAATTCCTCTCCTACTGTGAGAATGATCAATAGGAACATTTGTATGTAGAAGTGAAAATTGAAGTCTGAGAGTAGCGCACTTTTCCGTCTCAATATTTTGCTTAGATCTCAGTGTATACTGGAAAGTTTTTGATGAGTGAGCAATTAAAATCTAAGTTAGGAGATAAGGAAGCTATGGCTAAAAGCATTCAGCAAAACGGGTTTTGTATTGTGAGAAATCAACTTAAGAAGTTGACCATGTCGAAGGCGCTACCTCTGGAAGACAGTTATGACATACCTTTGATCTTAAGGATCAAATTAAACTTTTGGTGATTAGTTTTGAGAACTAATGATTAGTATGGTTGCGCAAAGGTATTGCGAATACTTGTGCATCATTTGTTTGAAGAAATTTGAAGTTATGTGCAGGTAATGAAGTTGATTCCTGAAGTAGACTTTCTGAAGTAGACACTTCTTCACTCAGAGAAGTGTTAATGAAAGTTTTGGTAAAGAAGAACAATATTTGTGTAAAGTTTGGTTTGTAACTGATATAGAAGTGTTCTTAAATCAGTATAGATCAAACCTTTGGAGATTAAGAGGTCTCCAACAGTGGTATCAGAGCTGAAGGTGCAATACAAGAGAAGAAAAGACAATTGAAGTTCCGATTGGTGCAGATATGGGAGTTCTTCCAAATCAAAGGAGGACAAGGACAAATTATTGAAGATAACCTGCAGAAGTTCAAAGCACGAGTTCGAAAAGAATCAAGAAGGACAAAGCTCATATCAAAGGTACACTTTATCCTCATAAACCATAGTAATTGCAGATACAGAAGGTCAAGGATGGGAGAAAGCTTGCAGATTGATAAGCTAGATAGGGAGAACTATCGAGCTTGGTCCATGAGGATGGAGGCACACCTCATGAGTAAAGATTTGATGGCATTCATTACAGGAGATGAAGAAAAGCTTGAATTTGCAGATCCTAGTATTCCAACTAGGAAAGAGCTTGCAATTTTGAAGACTTGGATGAGAAAGGATGCTCAAGCAAGGAGTATCATTTATATGGCTGTAAATGATTATCTTCTACCTCACATTAGAGGATTGGAAAGTGCAGCAGATGTTTGGAATGCTTTGGAAGAGCATTTCCAAAATACAACCAAGTCAAGGAAGTCCTCACTATGGGCTGAGTTCACAACCTTCAAGAAGAAGAGCTCACAATCAATTTCTGATTATGTGGCAAGGATGAAGGATATTGCAGATAGCTTGGGAGCAGTGGATGAAGACATTGAAGAGGATAAGTTGGTAAGACAAATACTTACAGGTCTGAGAGGAGATTAGAAGTGGAAGCCTTTCATATTGTCCATAGAGTTGTCACTTGATCACTTTACTCCTGATCTTAATCAATTGCTAGGACACATGCTAACTTTTGAGCAGGACATTAAAGGAGACAATGATAGAAGTGCAAGTCAAGCTATGTACTCCAAGGATAAGAAAAAGAATGGCAAGGGAAAGCAATCGACTGATGATGAAGGGACTTCAAGTCAAGCTAACTTCACAAAAGGAAAGATGAATTTCAGAGGTAAAGGAAGAGGAGGTAAGAACAAAGATAATGCTAAAGCTTGTTGGATTTGTGGCAGAACCAATCATTTGGCAAATGATTGTTGGTATAACAATCAAAATGGTGGAACCAATAATCAGAATTTTAATCAAAGAGGTAGAGGAGGCAGAAACCAAAGAGGCAACTTCAGAGGAAGAGGTGGTAGGACATCATATGCTAGAGGAGGTGGAAGAAACTTCCAATCTCAGTCCTACAACAACAATTATTATGATTATGCATCAGATCAGAAGGATGATATGACTCTTATCTTGAATGCAACTCATGAATCAGTGGGAGAAGATCAAAGAGTGTTTTATATTGACTCAGGATGTAGTAACCATCTGAGTGGGAATCTATCCTTGATAACTGATATGGAAGCAAAGGTGAATGGACATACAGTTCAAACAGGTGATAATACCAAACATAAAGTGGAGAGCATTGGATCAGTGAAGACAAAGAGTGGAAGTACACTTTTGAGCAAGGTACTTTATGTTCCTACTATTCCTAAAAATTTGATAAGTGTAGGGCAAATTGTGGAGAAAGGATATGAGGTAAGATTCACAAATGATGGTGTTTATGTGCAAGATCCAAATCAGGGATATAGAAACATAATTGCAGGGAAAAAGGAAGGAAGATTGTTCACTCTCAAAGTCCAAGGTAATGTGGGACATGCATTATTTACTTATGGAAGTCAAAAGGTATCTGAATTAGACCTATGGCATAAAAGGCTAGGTCATTTCAATGAGAGAGCTATAAAAGAAATGTCAAAGAATCAGGTGGTGCTTGGATTGCCAAATGTTGAAGGGCAACATATGGTGTACAAGTGTGAAGCTTGTCAATTAGGTAAAGCACATAAAGGTTCTTACAACAAATCAGGGTATAAGCATTCAAATACGCTTGAATTGGTTCATACAGATGTATGGGGTCCCTCAAGGGACTATAGCATAAATGGATCCAGATATTATGTGTTGTTTGTTGATGATGCAACCAGATGGATTACTTTATATGTAATCAAGGATAAATCAGAAGTCTTCAAGACATTCAAACATTATCATGCCTATGCAGAAAGGATTACAGGGCAAAAGCTTAAGAGGTTAAGGTCAGATGGAGGGGGAGAGTATTTCTCTAAAGAGTTTGATGATTATTTGTGGAATGCAGGTATAAAAAGAGAAGTAACTTGCAGGTACTCTCCTCAACAGAATGGAGTAGCAGAAAGGAGAAATAGGACTCTTGTAGAATTTGCAAGAGCAATGATGAAGGAAAAGAATTGTCCAAATTACTTATGGGCAGAAGCCATTAATACTGCAACATACCTTGTGAATAGGTTACCTTGTAAAGCTTTGGATGGAGGAACCCCTTATGAAGCATGGTGGGGTAAGAAATCTACTCTTGATCATTGTAAAGTATTTGGATGTGTAGCATTTGCTTATGTTCCTTCACAATTAAGACATAAGCTAGAACCAAAAGCAGAGAAGTATGTGTTTATTGGATATGATGATAGACAGATGGGTTACAGGTTGTGGAGTCCATCCACAAAGCAATTTCTTGTTACCAAAGATGTGACATTTGATGAGCAAAATACATGGTATACAGGATCAACAAATGATTATGCAGGTGTTGAAGAGATACAAAGGAAAGGAAAGGCAAAAGTAAAAGTGTATGAAGAAAGTATTGATGATGTTGATTCTAAAAGTAGATTGCAGGATCATGTAGAAGATGGGCCAAGATTTGATCCAGAATCAAATGAGGCTGAAACTTCGAGAAGTGCAGAAATCAGAAGATCTTCAAGGGAAAGGAAAGAGCCTATAAGGTATAGTTATGATACATCTTTTTTAACAACAAAAGATTATGCTTATATTGTAAAGAAAGAAGAAGATCCAATCACTTATGAAGAAGCCAAAGGTAAACAGAATTGGGAGAAGGCAATGCAGGAAGAGTATGATGCTCTACTTGAAAATGAAACTTGGGAATTAGTACCAAGACCAAAGAATCAGAAAGTCATTGGTGTAAGTGGGTATATAAAACAAAAAGGTTTGCAGATGGTAAGGTGTCTAGATACAAGGCTAGACTTGTGGTCAAAGGTTATGCCCAAACTTATGGGGTAGATTATGATGAAACCTTTAGTCCTGTTGCTAAAATGTCTACAATTAGAACATTGATTGCTATTGCTGCTTGTAAAGGATGGAAGTTGTCACAATTAGATGTGAAAAATGCATTTCTAAATGGATACATTGCAGATGAAGTATACATGGAGCAACCAGAAGGTTTTATGGATTCAATTGGATCAGATTATGTGTGTAAGCTCAAGAGAGCTTTGTATGGGTTGAAGCAGGCCCCAAGAGCTTGGAATTATAGACTTGTCAATTTCTTGAATGAATGTGGATTTCAAGCATCAAAGGCAGATAGTAGCTTGCTAGTGAAGGCAAGTGAAAATGGATACATTTACATGTGCATTTATGTTGATGATATTATTGTCACAGGAACAGATGCTCAAGGAATCAATGAACTTAAAAGGCAAATAGAGAAGGAGTTTAAGATAAGTGATTTGGGAAACTTATCTTATTTCCTAGGAATGCAGATTGTATATACTCAACATGGAGTATATGTTTCACAAGAGAGATATTTGAAGAATCTTCTAGTCAAGTTTAACATGGAAGATTGCAAGACTTCAACTACACCATTGGAGGTAAATCATAAATTGAGCAGGTATGGAGGTGAAGAATTCAATGATATCAAGAAATATGAGAGTTTGGTAGGTAGTTTAATCTATGCTACCTTGACAAGACCAGATTTATCTTATGCAGTAGGGGTGTTGTCACAATTTATGCATTGTCCAAAGAAGACTCATTGGATTGCAGCTCAAAGGGTACTCAGATATATCAAAGGAACCCTAAGTGAAGGTTTGTATTATGGATTCACTTCTGACACTAGAATTAAAGTGTTTAGTGATGCAGATTGGGCAGGTGATTCAGATGATAGAAGGTCTACTCATGGGTATCTCTGTTATATTGGAGATAAATTAGTTTCTTGGTGTTCAAAGAAGCAACATACAGTTGCTTTATCATCCACAGAAGCTGAGTATAAAGGAATGGTAGAAGCTACAAAAGAAGTGATATGGTTGAAGACCTTGATGAAGAGTTTTGAAACTGATCAGAGTACTCCAATTATTTTTGGAGATAATATGAGTTCTTTGTATTTGGCAGCTAACCCTGTTTTTCATGCCAGGACTAAGCACATAGAGATTCAGTATCATTTCTTGAGGGAAAAGGTACTTGATAAAGAGATTGAAGTGATGTATACTCCAACAAAAGAACAAGTGGCAGATATAATGACAAAGAGCTTGGATGGACCTAAGCTACAGAGATTCAAGGAGATGGGAGGAGTGAAGAAGAATGGAATAATCACAATTAGTGATTGAAGGGGAGCTGTTGGAACAAACCAATCACAAATTAGTGATTATAAAGATCTTGAAGAAGGCTTATGGTCAGAATGAAGTGAAAGAAGACACTTGAGTAAGTGAAGGAGATTTCAGAATGATAGCTTGTACACATATGTACATATAAGTGGAAATTCTTGTAATTTGAGTAGAGTTAAATCCTTAGGATGATAAGGAGTAATATCATAGATGTGGGATAAGTCTAAAATCATGTATAAATAAGTTAATGATGATAAGAAATGTATGAGAGAGTCATTTGTAGATGACAAATGTCTTAGAGATGTGTAGAGAGTTTTTTTCCAGAAAATAGCGACGGGTTTTTCTCTGAGTGCTCTCTGTCTGATCATGTGGATCAAGATTCCTTTTGCACACATCTAATTGAGAAGCTAATGAAGCTATGTTCACAGTTTCATGATCTAATTCCTCTCCTACTATGAGAATGATCAATAGGAACATTTGTATGTAGAAGTGAAAATTGAAGTCTGAGAGTAGCGCACTTTTCCGTCTCAATATTTTGCTTAGATCTCAGTGTATACTGTAAAGTTTTTGATGAGTGAGCACTTAAAATCTAAGTTAGGAGATAAGGAAGCTATGGCTAAAAGCATTTAGCAAAACGGGTTTTGTATTGTGAGAAATAAACTTAAGAAGTTGACCATGTCGAAGGCGCTACCTCTGGAAGACAGTTATGACATACCTTTGATCTTAAGGATCAAATTAAACTTTTGGTGATTAGTTTTGAGAACTAATGATTAGTATGATTGCGCAAAGGTATTGCAAATACTTGTGCATCATTTGTTTGAAGAAATTTGAAGTTATGTGCAGGTAATGAAGTTGATTTCTGAAGCAGACTTTCTGAAGTAGACACTTCTTCACTCAGAGAAGTGTTAATGAAAGTTTTGGTAAAGAAGAACAATATTTGTGTAAAGTTTGGTTTGTAACTGATATAGAAGTGTTCTTAAATCAGTATAGATCCAACCTTTGGAGATTAAGAGGTCTCCAACACTGAAATCAAATTCTTTGCAATAGTAGGAACATGAAGAACATCAGCCAATACCTTTCTATCTCCAAGCTTGATATCTCCAACATGCTCAATTGTGTGTTGAGTTTCATCGCCCGTCTCCACACATCTTTTTCCACTTGGAGCTTGTAGCTTTGTGAAATTAAATCTCCTTGGCATTTCATATGGTTGCTGCAACCTGAATCTATGAACCATTTTTGGTCATCACTTCTTGAGTTGTTGTAGTCATGCTTCATGGCAAGCATGGTTTGCTTGTCTCCTTCACTTGATGTACTCACATAGTTATTTTGGCTCCTTTGGTTGCCTCCATTCAGCCTTCCATTCCTTTGCCAACAATCATTTGCATAATGTCCTAGTTTACCACAATGATAACATGTTATACCTTTGTGAAGATTGTATGAACCTCGACCTCTTCCTCTATTTCTTCCTCGACCTCTTCCATGTGTGTTGTCATTTGAGTTGTCCTTGTTGTCCGCGTTGTGTTGGCTGAAATTTGTGTTGTTGTAGCTTTTCCTCTTGAGACTCCTCTTGAGTTCCCTCCTCTACCTCTTCTTGCATATAACATTTGACTATGGCTGTCCTTACCTTTGTTGCCTTCTCCTTGTTGAGCAACCTCTTTAGCCACAAGATTTGGTATAATCTCATCGAATGTTGGTAGAGGATCTCTATAAAGGATGTTTGTGATGAGGGGCTTCCACTTTTCTTCACTCCTCAAGCCATTGAGGGTTGTTTGGACGATGTCTTCCTCTTCTATCTTGCATCCAACTGATGCTAGCTGATCTCGCAGCTCCTTAATCCTCAATGTATACTCACTAATGCTTTGGTTTGAGCTTTTCTTCATGTTGTTGAGCTCGTTCTTGAGCTGCATCCTCCGAGACCTTGTTGAGGTAGCATACACCTTCTCCAATGCTTCCCAAACTTCCTTGGCTATTTCTAAGCTTTGCACATGACCAATCATAGTGTTAGAAATAACTTGTGAGATGAGGAACATCACCCTTCGATTCCTCTCTTCCCAATCAGCAAATTGTCTCCTTTGTGCCGGAGTAATGTTGGGATCTTCAAGATCCACCGGTTGTGGATCATCTCCACTAACTAGACTCCATAAACCTTTACCTTTAAGGTAATTTATCATTCTATATCTCCAAGATTGATAATTATCTTTGTCTAACTTCTCAACTTGTTGTCCTAAATCAGCCATTGAAAACTTCCAAGATTGAAGTTTACCTGAAGTATATTGTGGCGCTCTTTCTTGACTTCACGAAGCTCCCCCTTGATTTGTAGCTTCTCCTTTGCTTCAATTCAGTTCCAATTCTTTGAATCTTCAAACTACAATGCTCTGATACCAATTTTTGGAGAATTCCTCTCCTAATCACAGTGGAAAGTGTAGAAGACCTTCTCAGGATCAAGACTCTTACCAACAGCAAAACCTTCAAATGAAAACTAGTACGAATTGAAATATCCAATGAAATTGGAAACTTTGGTCACTCAAACTAGACACCTAGCTTTCAAATGAGATATCAAACACTCAATTTAAAGTAGAGTTGGGTTGGAAACTATTTGATTCAAAACAGACTACCTGTCCACTCAGTTAGGCTGAAAACTGGACTTCACTAAAACCTGCATAACTCACAGAGCATAAAGAATTTCATAAAACCGTTCTAGACAGAGGAAGTACTTGAGATAAGCTTTCCAAATCAATGTTTAAACACTAAAATTGGATACATATATTGAGAGATATGACTCTTACAAGTAGACTACCCAAAAATGGGTGTGCGGCTGGACATACTCTATGAGAGTAAACTGAACGAAATGACTCAAAAAAATTAAAGTAGCTAAAAGGGGGCTTCCACACCTTCTTCCTATATATTTGAGTGTCCTCCCTTTCCTCTTTTATAGCCAAGTGACCAAAAACTCTCATGATGAGTTTGAGAGCTCTTGTCCATCATTTCTCCACTACTTTGGACAGCCACTCCTCTTACAGTTCAGTTTTTGGATTTGATTCTCTTTTGAATGATTCTCTTTTGGTCTCCACTACTTGCTGAAGTAAATGCTTCTATTTTTTATTTTTGTATTTTCCTTCTACTTGAAGAAAATCCTTTTTGCAAAAATATATACGAGCTTACTTCTTTATTATAACAAATACGAGCAAAAATCTTTTCTTTACCTTTCTTGGATGTATTTGAGGAATTTTTTGGGCTGAAATTTGCACGCAATCTTCCACTCCATGGATTTGATTTGGAACCATTGCTTGGTGATGCACCCGGTCCACTCAAAACTTGAGATTCTACACTCAATTTTTCAGCATTTTCTCTGTCATTTGATTCAAGATTAAGCCCATCTTTGGCATTTGTATAGAAGCTTAAGATTTGATCAAATACCACATCTCTGCTCACCTTCACCTATCGTATGAGTAGGTTATAAAATTTATATCCATTATGTGCAAGGGACTATCCAAGCAAGATACATTTTTCTACTTTTGGATCAAGCTTCATCCTCAACTCATCTAGAATATATGTAATATAGCCAAGTACTTTCATATGTGATAAGCTTAGCTTTTTACCTATAAACTTCTCTTTAGGTGTAACTTGATGTACACCAGTAGTCGGAGTTTTGTTCATGTTATATACAGTTGTATGTAGAGCTTCTGTCGAATAATAATGAAGCATATTCTTCTCAGCCATCAAGGCTCTTGCTCATTAGGGCGAAAAACGGCCCAAAAAGGGCCGTGTAAGGATTTCAATTAGTTGTGCTTAATCGGGATTAAAGTTGTAAAATCCTTTAAGAAATTCCGTGTAAGTTCATTTAAAACGTATCTTATGCAAATTTTGAAGAGAGAGAAACTCATATCATATAATCATGAAAAGTTTGTGTGATATCTTACGCCTCGAAGTTTGTGTGATATCTTACGCCTCAAAAGTTGCATTTTCCTCTTGTTCACGGACCTATATAATGTGTGTTGATGACGTTTTGCGCTTTTTTTCTCTACTTTTCATAGCAAGCCTGTTTCTCCCTTTCACGTCATTTTAGACACTTGCTGGTCATTTTTCATAGCAGACCATGGAGAACGTTAACCCAAATACTCTCCCTAAGCTTTCAAACAATCGAAATCATTGTAAAAAAAGTTCCATATCAACATTGCAGTTAGTCAGGAGTATGCGACGACAAGAAACGTATTTCGAAGGGCTCTTCATCCTCTTGAAGTGGATGGATTGCGAAAGGAAGGCAAGAAACATATCGACATATGGACAGATGGATCTGTTTATCCAATTGATCCACAAACTGGAAGGTACCCCCCTTTTCATAATCTTCATGATCTGATTAGATTTGTGGGAGATGGTGAGGATGGTTTACGAGGCTATTGTTCAAGGCTCTGGGATATTTCAAGGAATTATGTACAATACATAAACTATTTACAAAACACACTACACAAGAAGAATTTACATATGAGAGAGCTAGAAAACAAATTATCCACTTTATCTTCTAAGTTAGAGTCTTTTAAAAAAATGAAAGAAACTCCTATAGGTTTGAGAATGCGGTCAAAACGAGTAAAACCTTTTTTAGATTTGACTGAAAAATCTGGCCAGAAAAAGAAAAGAATGAAAATTGTTAGAGATCATGTGACAAATGTGTTAGGTTTCAATATGTCAAGCAGTTTTGAGCACATACATTTCTGTAATGAAATTTTGAGTCAAAATGATGTTTTAAGACTATTGAAACTAAATGAAAATACATGCTTGAAACGCTTTGTTTTTCAAAAACTCATGACAGAAATGAATCTTTTACTAGAACCATCTCAAATTCAAAATATTTGTGATAGTGTCGGAGTGAGTAGGAAAGGTTATAGAGCAAATTCAAAAGTTTGGTGTGAATTTTTAAAATTTAACAAAGTTAGAAGTTTTGGATTGCCTAGACCCCATCATGTAGGAAAGTTTCGGCTCTGCTTGAATAAGAAGATCACATCAGTATTTGGTGAATATAAACATATTCACGGTAACATGCCTTACGAAGTAGGAAAACAAAAGTTACATTTCACTTACAATGCATTTAACAACATATGGATAGATGTTATAAAACTTCAAACATACATGGTTCAGTTCTATAATATAAAAGAGCATGAATGTTCTGGTCTATTGAAATTTGTAATCAAACTTGATGAAGCTGAGCTTAAAAAACATCAAAAGATGGAGAGAATAAGCATTGCACTGATGAACAAAGCTTTGGACTATAGCCTTGGGAAATTGGATACTCCATCTCTCAAAGTACAATCAGAAATGGAGTTATGGTGGGTTGGCTGTGCTCAAGTTCCATCTGAGAGCCATAAAACACTTAAATGGTTATTCTCACAGACAAACATTCCAAATGTTATCCAAGGGCATCATGCAGGAGAATTGTTGAATGTCAAAGACTACGGAAACTTTCAAGTTGAGTGGCATTTGAGTGGAGACCTAAAGACACTCAAATGCATGTTTGGTATAAGTGGGGGAGCAAATTCTAAATACCCTTGCTTGTACTGCATGCAAAGCCCAGGCACAAATGGATGGATTACTAGAGCTGAGGGTGAAGAGGCTCCTTCTAGACAAAATGTTATTCTTTGTAACTACTCATCTTCTTCAATGATTTGGGATCCCATACTTCCAATAGCATTGACAAATGTACACATATGTACACTACATGCAGAGTTAAGAATCATTGACAAGTTGGTCCGTCTTCACTTGGATTATGCATATTCTATCAAGCCTACAACTCTTGCAGATGAATGCATAAAAAAATGTGAATGTCTTCTTTCAAAAATGGGGTTTCATGGTGGTGATGTTCATCTAAGAAAAGATCCAAAGCTTTCACAAAATACAGGTGATGTTTTACAGGATGTCTCAATGGGAGGTGCAAAAGCAAGGAGATTCTTCAGCAACCATGATGGCAAACAACTTAATGCCATGTGGAATTCATGGAAAACATTTTGTGAGGTCACGACTAATGTAAAAAGCAATCCAGAAATAGCAAAAAAGAGAATGGAGGTGTGGGTCAAACTAGATAATCTTTTAAAGAGCTTGAGGCAGCAGGTAACATCAAAAAGTTATGTGACAGATTTCAGAAAGGCGACCACAGAGCTTATAGAAACCATCATAGAGGCATGGGGTGCCAAAGACATAACATACTACTTGGTGAGCTCCAAAGATATTTTATTCAATTTATTTATTTTTAATTGAAATAAAGATCTAATGAAATTCTTCTGCTTTCTAGCATATTCTTCTTGTGCATGGTGCATTCTTTGTAGAAAAAGAACCACTTGCCATGTGGAACACCCAAGGCATGGAAGAATCTCATTATCAAGCAAGGACAAGCTTCTTTAGGTGTACAAGGAAAGGAGGAGGAGTAACAAAGAGCAATGCCTTCAGAGAGCTTTTTGATTGGTTCTTTAGAAGACAATTACAAAGGACCTCATGCCAAATATAATCAGAAGGATATGGCTATCACCAGACAAATCATGTATCAATATCACAAACGGAAAAAGACCACATTTCAAACAGATCTTTAATATTTGCAATGTCTTTTATTTCTTTGAGAAATAAAAGATGTCATGTATGTACATTTCATGATGCATTATGCTTTGAAAAGAAATATGTCTACTACCATCAGATGACTTTGACCAGAGAATCAATAACAATTACACCAAATTTGCAATGTCTTATATCACATTGGGCAATTTCTGTATATGTACATTTGTTGAAATATAGAATTTGAAAAAAATCAAGTCATTCCTTGAGCCTTTTGAAAGAGCTTGGCTCTGGCAAATCACCTCTATATCTCAGGAACTCTTTTCTCCTGTATCCAGCAATGCTTTTTAAATCTGACACCCCTGCAGCCATTGCATAGCTTGAATAACAAAGAAAGTACCCTGCCCTTGAAGCATTGAGTCCAAGGGCATATCCAAAAATTCTGAATGCAGTTGCTCTTTCAAGCAGTAAAACTCTGAAAGCATTAAAGGGTATTGGAGTAAAACCCATGTATTTTGATAGAGTCCTCAAGCAGAACAATGCAAAGTCTGGCTCCTCACTATAGTGCTTGTGAATAACACAAAAAGTGGCTGGGTTCAACTTTGGAAGATAGTGGATAATAGAATGAATATCCACCTTTGCTTTTCCTTTCTCTTCTAAGGCTTTTCTTGTTCCCTTGCCCCTGCCAAGGTAATTGTTTTCATCCAATAAAGTTAACTGTGATAAAAATGAAAAACATGGTTAGATGAATTGCAAGCACACTTAAGGAAACATGTGAAGTAACTTGAATCTATTAGAAAGAAAAGCAAGAGACACGACTGATGCAAGCGATAAGGGTCTTCAGAGAAATTCAGATTGTCGTTATCGCTTGCATCGGTCGTCATCAATATCTATTTGCAAACTGCCTAGAAACATCTAATGTTTGATAAATGAGGGGAATTCCCACAAGCAAGACATGTATTATCATTGCTGCATGCAACTCCTAGACACGACCGATACAAGCAATAAGGCCCAGCGGAAAATATCCGATGGGCCTAATTGCTTGCATCGGTCGTGATCCATTTCTGACACTTCGAATGGAGAACTTGGACAAATCTAATACAAGAAAGAGATTTTGCATTGGTCCAATCTCATATCCTTAACCTAAAGATCTTGAGAACATAGTTAACTGTATACCTTGACGTCATCTTCCTCAAGTCCAAACACGACCGATGCAAGCGATGAGGCCCAGCGGAAAATATCCGATGGGCCTAATCGCTTGCATCGGTTGTGATCCATTTCTGACACTTCGAATGGAGAACTTGGACAAATCTGATACAAGAAAGAGATTTTGCATTGGTCCCATCTCATATCCTTAACCTAAAGTTCTTGAGAACATAGTTAACTGTATACCTTGACGTCATCTTCCTCAAGTCCAAACACGACCGATGCAAGCGATGAGGCCCAGCGGAAAATATCCGATGGGCCTAATCGCTTGCATCGGTCGTGATCCATTTCTGACACTTTGAATGGAGAACTTGGACAAATCTGATACAAGAAAGAGATTTTGCATTGGTCCCATCTCATATCCTTAACCTAAAGTTCTTGCGAATATAGTTAACTGCATACCTTGACGTCATCTTCCTAAAGTCCAAACACGACCGATGCAAGCGATGAGGCCCGACGAAAAATATCTGATGGGCCTTGTCGCTTGCATCGGTCGTCATCGACTTCTGACACTTCTAATGGAGAACTTGGACAAACCGACACAAGATAGAGATTTTGCATCAAGCCCATCTCATCTCCTTTGCCTTTAAATCATGAGAATATATTTTACTACATACTTGACCTCATCTTCCTCTTCAAGTCCGAAAACGACCGATGCAAGCGATTAGGCCCAACGGAGATTATCCGTTAGGTTGTATCGCTTGCATCGGTCGTGGTCATTTTCTCACTTAAAAATAGAGATCTCGGACAAAAACTTTAATTGATAGAATATATCAAACAACATACCTTGACCTCATCTTCCTCCTCAATGAGCTCTTTTGAGTCAATACAAATTGTTCCTTTGTCCTCAGCGACATCCAAGAATGAATAGCCACGTCCAAACGAGTATATTCCAAGTTGCTTCTGATGCTCATCAAACTCTTCATCAACAAGTTTTGGCTTCTCTGAGATAGCTTTCTCAAAGCATTTTGAAAGAGCTTGTGATGAATCTTTGAATTCTTCATTAGACAAATCCAAATCAAGACGCAAAAATTCCTCTCTTCTTTCTCCTTTCTTATTGATGAATCTCCTTGCAACTTCTTCTGCCTCAGCTATAGCTGCAAGACAGTAGTCCTCCCTTAGATTGAAAAGGTCCTGAATGTAAAATAGAGGTATGAACTCTTTCCCAGAGATAAAGTAAAAAGGTAGATTTGGGAGAAGTAGGGACTTCTCAGACACTTGAACTTCTTCAGTTGGCTCCCTTATTGCAGTCTCTGCTTTAAAAGTGGCCACATCAAAATCTTTGACCTGCTCTTCTTCTGCTTGGAGATTGATCTCCTCAACAATCTCCATGACACCTTTCATAGTTTTTGAGCTAGCCTCAAGTGCCAGCTCTAAGCAAGGCTCGTCTTCATCATGAACATTTTCCTCCCTTTCAACTGAGATATGATCAAGCCATATCAAGAAAGCAATGTTTAAAGGGAGCAAGCAACAGTCCTTTTCATGCTCTGGGCATAAATCAAGCTTCCCTGGCAAAGGGGATATCCTTCTGCATTTTCTTGTGATTTTAGCCCTATCTATTGGATCCTTCCCAAAGATGTGAGGATGGACATAGGTTTTCTGAGAAATAGAAAGGATCCTCCCATTGACCAACCCCAAGAAAATCTCCCACTCATCCTTAAGAAAACTTTTCGAGTTCTCTAAGAGTTTTTCAAAATCAATTTCGGGGTTGAATATGGTCATTGCATCAGGAAAATAATCTACACTTAAACCCTCTTGAACCATGAAATCAAGAAGTTTCTCTGATGGAGAGACACTAAGGATCTCATTCATTACCTCCATCTAAGCTGCAGCTTCTCTTGTATGTCTATTAGGAGAACACGACCGATGTAAGCGACTAGAGCGAGTCAACGTAGGTCAAACGGCGAAAATCGCTTGTATCGGTCGTGTCGGCGACGAAAGAAAAATACACATGTAGGTGAGAAATTCTCTGAAGGTTGAAAGTTTGAGATTGTGAAGAAATAGGTATTTATAGGCGAGGAGGGAAGAAACGGTCGAATGAGGTGGACCAATCACAGAGTGCCACATGGCAACGTGTACGTTGCCCGATGCAACGGATAGATGACGTGGATCAATCACATCATGCCACGTGGCAAAATACGTTGGAATTCGCAACGGGTATCTGACGTGGACCAATCGGGGCATGCCACGTGGCACAACGGTCAGCTCAGTTTTGGGACCTATTTAAGCTTCCCTATTCATTTGCTTCTTTTTTTTTTGTCAACACTTGCCAAGCGTGGAGGTTCCATTGCCACCAAGTTTTTTGGCTACTTCACAATTTCTATAGAGAGCGCTCTCTCCGTAAGGTAATGTGGACACGACCGATGCAAGCGATTAGGGACATCCGAGATTTTTGGATAACCCTAATCGCTTGGATCGGTCATGTTTTTAAAATAGCATCGAGTCCTTGATCATACCTTGCAAATTTTGGTTTCTTTTGTGTTGCTTGAGTATAACGCATTATTACCTTTATTTTAACTTCTATTTATTGAAATATGATGATGAATTCAGGGACGACCGATGCAAGCGATGAGTGACATCCGGGCATTTACGGATGACTCTTATCGCTTGGATCGGTCGTGTCTCTAGTGAGACAAGTTCTCTGAAGGTTGAAAGTTTGAGTTTGTGAAGGAAGTAGCTTTCTATAGGCGAGGAGGGAAGAAACGGTCGAATGAGGTGGACCAATCATAAAGTGCCATGTGGTAAAGTGTACGTTCCCCGATGCAACGGATAGATGACGTGGATCAATCAAATCATGCCACATGGCAAAAGACGTTGGAATTCGCAACGGGTATCTGACGTGGACCAATCGGAGCATGCCACATGGCACAATGATCAACTCAGTTTTGGGACCTATTTAAGCTTCCCTATTCATTTCCTTCATTTTTTTCTGTCAACACTTGCCAAGCGTCGAGGTTCCATTGCCACCACGTTTTTAGCCTACTTCACAATTTCTATAGAGAGCGCTCTCTACGTAAGGTAATGTGGACACGACCGATGCAAGCGATTAGGGACATCCGAGATTTTTGGATAACCCTAATCGCTTGGATCGGTCATGTTTTTTAATATCATCGAGTCCTTGATCATAGCTTGCAAATTTTGGTTTCCTTTGCTATGCTTGAGTATAACGCATTGTTACCTTTATTTTAACTACTATTTATTGAAATATGATGATGAATTCAGGGACGATCGATGCAAGCGATGAGGGACGTCCGGGCATTTACAGATAACTCTTATCGCTTGGATCGGTCGTGTCTCTTACAGTGGAACGAGTCATTGATTATAGTTTTCCAATTATCTTTTTCTTAGTGGTAATTGAGTATTTTGCATTGTAAGATATATTTTATTGATATTTCATGATAAATTTAAAGACGACCGATGCAAGCGATCAGGGACATACGAGCATTTCCGGATGACTGCTATCGCTTGCATCGGTCGTGCCTCTGATAGTGGAAAGAGTCATTCATTATAGTTTTCCAATTATCGTTTTCTTAGTGATAATTGAGTATTTTGAATTGTAAGATATATTTCATTGATATTTGATGATAAATTTGAAGACGACCGATGCAAGCGATCAGGGACATCCGGGCATTTCCGGATGACTGCTATCGCTTGCATCGGTCGTGCCTCTGATAGTGGAAAGAGTCATTGATTATAGTTTTCCAATTATCTTTATCTTAGTGATAATTGAGTATTTTGCATTGTAAGATAGTATTTATTGATATTTGATGATTAATTTAAAGACGACCGATGCAAGCGATCAAGGACATCCGGGCATTTTCGGATGACTGTTATCGCTTGCATCGGTCGTGCCTCTGATAGTGGAAAGAGTCATTGATCATAGCTTTTTGAGAGTAAGTTTTGACAGTGGAATATTCCACTTTTCCTAATTCCTTGCCTAAAGACTGATTTTTTGCAGAGTATGGCTAGAACCAAAAAGATAGCAAGGAAGTTGTACCCTGAGGGTCAGGACAAGAATGCCCAAGGGGAAAATGTCCAGGAGCAAAATTCCCAGAAGGTTCAAGCCAATGTGCCAGACAAGCCTTCAAAAAAAAGGGTCAACTACCATGTAAAGTCTTTGAGGGAAATTAGAAGAGCTCAAAAGTCTGTGGGATTGTTGATCCCAAGACTTCCATTTATGAGAGTTGTCAAGCAGATCTCAGCCAACCTCTGTTCTTTGATGAAGACCTCATCCTTTGTCAATGTGAGGTGGCAAACTCAAGCACTGCTATGCCTGCAAGAAGCTGCAGAGGACTTTGCTATTGATTTCATGAATGATGCCTACTTATGTGCTGCTCATTCTCATAGGGTAACACTAATGGCGAAGGATTATGTTATTGTTTCAAGAATAAGATATAAGTTTATCACCACGATAAAAAATTCTTCGATATTTTAAATATACCTCCAGCTCGAGCACCTAAAACAACAGTTGTCATTGAAGAGATCAACGCTCAAGTCACTCATGATCATGAGACTAGAACTGCAGCAAATAGTGAGGAGGAGAGGAAAAAGCAGGGATTATTTACAGAGGAAAATGCCATCTTAACCCAGATTCAAAAGTTACAGAAACCAAATAAAGAGCTCCTCAAGAAAGGAGATGGGCAGGTTATAGTTAATGTTGCAATGCCATGGCAAAGTGAATTGTTTCTTGACATTAGACCTGAAGACAACAAAATGTTGAGGGAGCTTCATCTTGAAGTATCAGATAGTGTGGTCAACATTTCACTCAGGTATATCTAGAGGCCTTAAAATGCTTTTGTTTTGCATAATTTTCTAGTTCCTTAACTGCATTTTTATTTCTTGATTTGTAGGGTTCTTCTTCAACAATGTGAGGAAGCGGTTCAAAGAAAAGTATTTATTTTAGATCCTCTGGTGACACAGTGTTTTTTGCATAAACATGGAGATGCCAAGTCCTTTCTACGGGGTTTTACAGAAGAAGTAGAATGTGTTATTTACCCATATATTGAAAAGTAAGTATTCATCTTCATTTTGGAAACATATTTGTTTCATTTAAGAAAGTATATTTACATGCAACTCATTGACAGGGGCCATTGGAGTTTGATTATTGTGGACTTCAATGCATATCAAGCTCTTTTCCTCAATTCTCTTCCATCACAGCATGGGAATTGCAAAGTGTAAGTTACTATACATTTTGTTGTTCTCTATTTTAAAGCCATGCCCAGTTTTGATTTTCACTTTACAATGCAGTGCTGCAAAGCTTCTCAAGATGCATATTGATCAGAATTTTCCAGGAATAGCTAAAATGAATGAACAAAAGCAATTTGGATACAGCCAAATTCATGTGCCATTGCAGAGAGACTCAACATCATGTGGCTGGAGAGTGATTGCAAATGCTGTAAGATTCTTGGAAAGAAGGTTCCACAAACCTGAATTGAATTTATCAGACTACCCGGAAGCATGGATCATCTTGATCAGAGAGAGAGCAATAAATAGTATCATGAAACATGCAATCTGCCCATATGATCCAGACTCACCTCCACCCCCTCCACCTGATAAAAAACAGTCTGAAGATAAAAAGAAAGGGCTTCCTCTTCACTCACCACTAAAGCATGGGAACAACATAAAGAGTCAAGCTGAAAGCTCCAAAAAGGGACAGAAGCAACAGAGAAAGCAAGGCTCTAAAAAGGATAGAAAGGGTTAAATCAATTTTTGAGTCTTAGATTGAAATCAATTGTAAAGCCAACCAAGGTTGGAAGATTTATTTTTTAACAAATTGTATGTAGTTATGCCAATCTTCATCTGGAAGATGGTCACAGTTGTATTGAACCTCTTGAGAGTTTGACAAAAGTTCATTGGATGGTCCAATTAAGTTTATTAATGTCACAATTATGAATGCATTGTGGGTTTTTTACTTCATTCTTGTTGGAAAGTGTTTAAATTCGAGAAGTTACAGAAGGACATAAAGAATTAAGAGGACACGACCGATACAAGCGATACGGGGAATCGGAGAATCTTGGATTGCCCCTATCGCTTGCATCGGTCGTATTATCCATTTCATCGCTGTTGCTAGTTTTTATACTCGTGAGTCAAATCTTTACCCAAGGTCAATTCTTGAAGTCTCTCGCGGTAGTTTGCTAACACGACCGATGTAAGCGAAAAGGGCCATCCGACAATTTCAGATTGCACTAGTCGCTTGCATCGGTCGTCTTCACTTATCTCGTCTCCTCTGCTTTATGCCTTAAGACATGCTCTTCTAATATTGAAATACCAAACCTTGGATTGGAATTTGCACCAAGTTCTCCTTTCTCTCTTATATTACTTGGTAGTTTGCATTTGTACCATGATAATTTCTCTCGCGGTAGTTTGCTAACACGACCGATGTAAGTGATAAGGGCCATCCGACAATTTCAGATTGCACTAGTCGCTTGCATCGGTCGTCTTCACTTATCTCGTCTCCTCTGCTTTATGCCTTAAGACATGCTCTTCAAATATTGAAATACCAAACCTTGGATTGGAATTTGCACCAAGTTCTCCACACTCTCTTATATTACTTGGTAGTTTGCGTTTGTACCATGATAATTTCTCTCGCGGTAGTTTGCTAACACGACCAATGTAAGCGATAAGGGCCATCCGACAATTTCAGATTGCACTAGTCGCTTGCATCGGTCGTCTTCACTTATCTCGTCTCCTCTGCTTTATGCCTTAAGACATGCTCTTCTAATATTGAAATACCAAACCTTGGATTGGAATTTGCACCAAGTTCTCCACACTCTCTTATATTACTTGTTATGTGTACCATGATAATTTCTCTTGCATTACTTGAGGACAGAAAAGTTGGATAGAATCAAATTATTTAGCTGAGACTAGTGTGCACCTTTGATAGACTATAATTATTAAATTGAAAATAGATATTCAATTCTAGATCTCTTCTTCATCTAGAATTAACTTATGCAAGTTCCTGTATAATTATTTCTTAGTCATCAATTCACTCCTGCAAAAAAAAATCAATGGAAATATGAAATTAAGGACCTAAAAAATATCTAAGACATTTAAAATTAATAATTTAACACACATTGTTTTTAACCATCCTGCCAAGAAAATTCAATGGAAGTATCAATAGAAGCTTCTATTAGATGAAGATACATTATGTAAGAATGTCAGGGTTAACTTGTTACAATCTTAAAGGTTGGAACTTAATCACCCTTGGTGGCAGGCAGCTTATGCAAGATAATGATTTCTCTGATCTAATGTTAACTATTGCATCATCAATTGAGAATCTACACTGAGATGATACCTCATCAAGGTATTCTAGAAGCTCCCTTACATTTCTGAGATTCCAATTTGCAGTGACAATTATTTTCCTTGATTGAAAATCTGGATGAATCAATACTTCTAACTCAAATTCTGGACAGCTCTCCTCTGAGTCCAAGGCTATCCAAAGTCCAAGCTTTTTTTTCCACCTTCTATAGTCATATCCTAGAACCAGAGATTGTCGACATATCTGATATGAGATTGAAAGAGAATTGGGACTAACTTTACATAAAATAATGTCACCTAGCTTTTGAACTTCTTTGCTATCCCATTCCCTACCTAAAACATCATCAATCTCTGAAATAGGGACTCTCCTATTCAACCACATTGTTTTTGTTTTCTGTAATAACATGTTTTTAAAGCATGCTACAAAGACATGAATAGGCAAAAACCATTGAATCTTTATCCTTCTCGAAATTCGGCCTGCTGACATTGCCTTCTGGATGTCAAATTTAATTTTGCAGAGAAAACTTGAAACTGTTGAATGATCAGGAGCATCCCAATCTAATGAAGAGATGCAAGGACTAGGTACGTGTACAAGAATTCCATAAGAACTCCTCCCTGACGGCACTTGATAATCTGCATAATGGACAAATAACTCTATGCTATTGAAGAATTGAACAGATTTCTCTGCATACATGAGTTCTGCATATTCCTTATGAAGAACTCTGAATGTTCCTGTTAAACATTCAACAGGTTGCCATTCCACAATATTGGAAGGAAAGATATCTGCAGTACAAAAACATATGTTTCATTATACAAAATCAACTGGAATGATAGAAGAGCATTGTCAAACTTCACTTACAGTACGAAGGGAATTGCAGATGATTTTCTATAACAAGATCCTTAGCGGCGTACACATGCTATACTCGTGCAAACCAACCGCATCTCTTCAATTTGAAACTGAGAATACGTCCCTTCCAATGGTTTCTTGTGTTGTCTCTTTTGGCACGCTTGACTTTATGGGCACCTCTACAACTAGGAAGCATAGTAACCCAGTCATTTACTTTCACGGAAAGAGGTTTCCACAAAGAATCCTCTCTTCTGTTGTAAACCTCACATGAAGTTACGTGATTGGAAGGACGACGAGAAGAAGAAGCCATTTGAACTTAGGAGAAGAAGAATGTTCAAAGCGAGAAACCGACGTTCACAAATTTTGGCAGTATTTATAGAAAAAAAGGCTTTGTACACGTGGAAACTTTTGATTTGATGTTAACCCTGTCGTTGAATGATCATGACATTTTGTGAACCCAAAAATATTTCGTATCTTCAAAAATCAATTCCTTCTTGGAAATTCGAGAATATGCTTTGTGTAGTGTGCAAAAGTATCTTTTTTTGCACCGAAAAATTGTACACTGAATACGAGACTCTTCATCACTTTAGCGGCGCTTTAAAAGAAAATTGTATTAAATAAAGAAATTATCCATACGGTTAAAAGAGACAGCAATGTTATATTCTTGTACACGTGGAAAGACGCTATTTGTCAATTTCCTTAATCTCTCATTAGCAAACAGCCCCTTTTCGGCCGTTTTTCGCCCTAATGATTTCTGCAATATGTCTATTTTTTTCGTTTAGCAACACCATTCTATTGTGGTGTGTACCTGCATGAAAACTGACGTCGAATTCCATGATTTTTAAGGAACTTGCTGAACTCATTTGACATTTATTCATCTCGTCCATCATATCTTAATGTCTGAATATACTTCCCTATCTGCTTTTCCACCATAGCTTTAAAATTCTAGAAGTGAGTGAACACCTCACTCTTCTCTTTCATGAAATATACCCATAATCTTTGTGTATGGTCATCAATGAAAGTAAAATACAATCTGCAACCACCCATAGACGTGGTCTTTGCAGGACCCCAGACATATGTATGTACTATTTCTAGCACATTCTCACTAACATGCTTGTCATGCGGAAATGATGCTCTTGACTATTTACCAAAATCACATGTTGCACATACCTTTTGCATTTCTGCAACCTTGAAATTTGGTAGTTCATTGAAAATCTCCTTTGACTTCATCCTTTGCAGATTTGCATGTCTAATTCGTTTGTGCCATATTTGTATATCAGAAATAACCCCTGCACCTTTTGCAAACATGGCTACATTCATTTCAGGAATTTTCACATTTAAGGTGAACATCCTACCCACTTTGTTTCCTTTGGCAATCAATCTTCCATCATGTTTGTACTCTTCTACATATAATCCATCGGCATTGAACCTGACTTGTAATCCCTGGTCAACCATTTGTCCAATAGAAACCAGATTCTTTGTTATATTTGGAACATGAAGCACATCAGAAAGATGTTTTACCTTTCCATCCTCCATTGATAGTGGTATGTTTCCTATATGCTTGATAGGGTGTGATATGTCTTCACTTGTTTCAACATATCCAGGAACTAGAAATTTCTACAAATTACTAAACCATTCTCATGATTGTTCATGTGATTTCAAGCACCTAAATTAACATACTTGACATTATCATTCGATTTCGAAACACCAGCAGACATCATATTCATCATATGATGTTGAACCATGAATAGCTTCTCTAATCATCTGCACTTCTGGATGCATAGTTCTTTTGCTGCCTTTTGTTATTTTGATTCTTTAACGTGTGATTGCAATCAAAGTATCTAGGTTTACCACAATTTCAGCATCCTTCACTGTCATTACCTGAATCATTTCTTTGGAAATTTTTGCAACCTCTTTGGCTCCCTTTGCCTTGAAACTCTCCTCTTCCTCTTGCATGATTCTGTTGTTGACCTCGGTCTTGGTTATTATGTCCTCTTTTGCTTCTAAAGCCTCTAGATCTTCCTCTTCATCTTATAGAGTAGTATACCTCCTCAGAACTGGGTTTTCCTTGGGATTTTGAATCCTCACCAAGATTCTTTTCTTCAATAATCAGTATAGATACCAGATCAACAAAATTTGGAATATTTCCCTAGTCTATATAGAAGTTCTAAATTGCTTATATGCAACTCCTGAACCACGAAGGCACACTTCCACCTTATCATCATCATCATCTAAATTCATGCTAACTGATGCAAGTGACTCACATATGCTTTTGATACTTAGAGTGTAGTCACTTACCGACATGCCTTTTTCTCTAGTGTATGCAGCTCGTTCTTGAGTTGTAATTTCCGTGCCTTTGTATTGGTCTCATACAATGTGACCAACTTGTTTGAAGCCTCTCGGAGTCTTGGCATCCTGTATGTGCCCAATCATGCTATCTTGTATGCTAACAAATAGCGAATACATGACCTTTCTTGCTCTTTGATTCCATTCTTCATACGCTCTTACCTAGTCTGCAAGCCGATTCCTCTCTAGTAACTATGGAGCGTTTTTGTTCTCTCCTTCAATGTACTTCTAGTAGCCTTTTCCATCAGAAAACATGTCCTCCTAAATCTCCAACCATGGAAGTTGTTCTTGTCTACCTTATCACCCATAAGCTGACTCATTCCATCTACGTTTGCCATTTCTGTAGCTATTCACAACACTGCAAAACACTACAAGCATCACCTCTACTTGAACACTGTCGCACTATGACGTGATAGTTTGAAGTCAGAAAAACATAGTTTTCATGTCTCAACAGTACACAGAATTGCTTGAAATTTTGGATCTAGAATATATGAGTGTCCTCAAACACGACGCAAGTTACTTAGTTTTTTTGTGGGCCCCACCTTGCGGGATCAAAACGGAGGTCGAGATGGCTCTGAAACTTCAATCTAACAAAAAGGAGTGACCCTAAAGAGATACCTATCCAAAATATTTTGAGGTCTTCTACCTTCATGCCAATTTTCATAGCAATCCGAGGTCATTTGTGAATCGCGCTTTCTCCATGCCTTCTCGCGTACTCTTCAGCGTTGGCCTTCTCCAAGAGCGCTCTACAGCCACACTAGCTCTGATACCATGTCACGAGGAAGGAGATAAGGAAGAGAGCTCACACACACAATCTCACAATCAAGGAGAAGCACACACATAGATTAAGGCAAGGAAGAATCATCATCTTCTTCTTCTTCTATTACATAAAAGGAATGTACAAGAATGACCTAAAAACAAGAATACAACCAGTGCAATATATACAGACTAGTACATAAGGAAAAACCTAATGTCCGTGAATGAGTGAGCTAGCAAGAAACAAATGTGCCATCACTCTCAGTAGATAAATCTAATAAAGCTCAATGAAGTGTCCCTGACATATACCGACGTGACCACTATACATGTCAGAGAAATGAAAAAGTGATACGTGTTACCCTGGATCATCACATGTTGAATTTGATACCTCAACAAGATTGAGGCAAGGGACAATGATCTTCTTCTTCTATTACATAAAGGAATGTACAAGAATGACCTAAAAAAACAATACAACAAGTGCAATATATAAAGAACAGTAAAGAAGAAAAATCCTAATGTTCGAGAATGAGTGAGCTTCCAAGAAACAAATGTGCCATCACTCTCGGTAGATAAGTCTAATAAATTTCAATGAAGTATCATTGATAGATATGGGCATGACCACTATACATGTCAGAGAAATGAAAAGGTGATATGTGTCATCTTGGATCATCACATGTTGAGCTTGATATCTCAACAAAAGTTACTACAAGAGTATCTAGAGATGATGTACATATGAACTAAGGCCCTTCTGCACCTCAAGTATAGTCCATGCTATGGTCTCGTGCCTCATCGCCTTTCTTGCATAGCTTTTGCCATTAAGGTACAAAATAATAAGAAGTGCCAACATTGGTTAAATTACCCCTGATTTGCATCACCTTGGGGTCCTCCTATTGTCGGCTACATGATGGCAACCATCAAGCATTGGCCTCCGCATTTATACAAATTGATAGATATGGCTGCTTAGATGGCTGTAAAACTTTTTTATCTTATGCAGACGATATTTAAAGTCTTCCAACATGTACATGCACCCCATGTTTCCACCCTGGGATTCAAGCATGGTAATGGAGATTTAGTATATGACATGCATACCATTCCATCTCTCTAGGTGTGCTATGCTTGGCATTGCCTTTTCAAATACTTACCTACCTGCTGCAAGCTAACGTTCAAAGAAATGTTCACCATGGGGTTTTGGGAGTACCATCCCAAATTATTTATCAGTAGGCCCATGCATCTTCTACAACTCTTTGCATGTGAGAAAATGGTATATTCAACTCACTATAGACTCTCACCCCAGGACAAATTTCATGCCATTGATTGGGAAAAGCTTGAAGCTAATCTAGCACGTGGCCTAAGAATCGCATATCATACCCGTGCCCAAGGTCTCTTGTAGAACAACATCACTCAATCCCTACAACAAAGATCTATCAGGGATGACAACACCATAGGGAGGGGATGTTAGCAGTGGCATCGATAGTGTCCAAGGCATCGGTATCAAGGAAGCATGTAGAAGGAGATGCATGAAGATTGGGGGACTAGGTCCATTTATTTTCAAAAAAGATTGTTTCATTATAATTGATCAAACACTCAATAGTGATAATAATCACTACTCACGTAGCATATGTAACATAGAAAACCCAATTTTTTCATGAGACGTTCAATTTTGTGCAATCAGAGCAATCCTCAAGCTTGAGGAGCGTAGATAGATCACTCATACCAAGTTTCTTAATTTTTGGACCTCATTTGGATCTCCAAATAAGCTTCAGGACCTATTTTTTAACTAGGCCAGACACTAGGTTTGAAACTAGTCAAAACTAGTTAAAAAACTATAAAAAGAGCTAGAGAGCTCATTTTTAAACATTAGAAAAAATTACATTGTAAGTGAGCAAGAGAAAAGAGCTTTGGAAGAGCTAATTGAGTAATGCAAGTGTAACTTCCTCCTTCCATTGTGTCTCCTCTTCCCTCTACATTGTGTGTTTGTATGTGTGTGTGCACTAGTTTGCTTCTCACCTTCACCTTCATTCACATCACTTGTTCATGATCTTCACATCATCCGACCTCTTTCGTGGATTGAAGATTAAGGAGATGGAGTTTCTTGACGCGGTACTTACCATTGTCTAGAAACAATAGTATGCATCACTATTGTATCCTTTACTTTATTACAAAGGATTTCTAGTTGAAACTATATGGCATTCCTAGATGTGGATGCTATATGGACTCTTGTATTCACATTGAACTCTCTACATTCACTCAAATTTGGAACACTTGGTTGATTATTAGGAAGTTGCTCTTAAATCATAGATTTTCTTTGTTTCATATGAGCTACAATTTCAACTACCCACCTAATGATTGGCCAATCATTAGTGAATCCATACCTTTTTCCAAGCTCTTCTAGTCTTCTCTCAAGCTCAACTCTCACATATGAATGTAGGATTCTAAGGAAATTGATTACTTGGTCTAGTGTAAGTGTAGTCCTATCCACCTCTTGAAGTTGGAAATGTCCCTTTATGAACTGACTATGAAGTTGAGTAATATATGTATTTGGTTTCAGTGCCCTATCCATCTCATTAAACCATTTCTTATATGTTTTCTAAAGTCTTCAAGGTATATTTTCTCATGAATCTCTTTTCTAAACTCATCGCAAGGAAAATATTAATCGTCTTGGATTTTAACAATCATTGACCTAGTTGCTAACCTTTCTAAATAAGGGATAAATATAGTTTGAGGCAAACCATGAACTTTTGCTCTATCTTCAAATGCATCTAAATATTTAGTTACATTGATTGATGTGAACTTCACTTTGTCTCTAAGGATGGCTTGATTTTTCCTAGCCCCTTGTTCTTCAATGAAAACATCCTTTAGTAGATCTTCCATTTTACATTTGTAGGCAAGCTCTGTTTGAGTTTTAATGTTCTAATTGATGACTTCAACTTCTATTCTAAGTCTTTTCGTTTCATGTGCAATCAAGTAACTTATGCTTTTTGGTGTAATGAGTGCTCAATTCATGAAAACATGCAAAATAAAGTAAAACGAATGGTGTAGAAAAAAATCTTTTGTGTGAATTTTCTATATTTTTTATGTGCAAATAAGAATGCAAAATAAAAAAAAAAACGCATTTTGAAGTGAATTTTATGTTTTTCTAATGCAAGAAAGCAGACAACTTGAATGAAATTGAACATTTTTCGTTTTTTTTTAAGTGCAAGATATGTATGCAAAACAAGTTGAAAGATCTTCAAATAACTTCTACTTGGAGATGGATTGAAGAAGATGTTCCAAAAGCGAGTGAAACAAATTATATAAATTGGAGAATAAAATCTAAAAAAAGAAGGATGTGAGTGTATGTGCAAAAAGGATATCAGTTGTTGAGAAAAAGCATGAAGTGATGTAGAAAGAGCCTTTGCAAGACTCCATGCAAGTAGTGAGATCAAGATAGATTAGCCCTCAACACCAAGGAATTACCACAAAGTCTTGGAAAAACAACTGCTTCAAAGGAGGAAGATCCTATTACCACAAATCTACCAAAAAATGAATGCCAATGAAAAAGAATTTAAGATTACATCACCTGAATTTTTCTTTGATACCATGAAATTTTTCATGTTGGGTTCAAGACTTGTGAAGATGCACAATTGGATGGATCAATTACAACTGCTCATTTTCCAAAATTCGACACCTATTGGTTGCTTCAAGCAATTTTTGTTGGCAAAATATTTCTCTTGGATGAAAGACATTAATTATCAATTGTAAGAAATAACTAATACATAGAGTTAGAAAAAAAAACAAAGAAAGACACTGACTAAGAGAAAGAGAACTCAAAGTCTCAAATTGCCAAGACTAATGTAGCTACAAAGATGGTGATGTCCACCTATGGGCTCCTGATGTCGAGTTAAGACGGAAATGTAGATAGACTTTAGATGCAGGACTTTCTAGTGTGCAATGCTATGTAGATCTACACATAGACCATGCTTATATAGATTTGTAAAGAAGAGTCGGGGGAGGACCTTCTTTGCACCCTCCCAATTAAGGTTCCATGGGGAAATCGTGTGGTGCCACAATGCCTTTCTTTTTGCCTTGAATGGAAACCCAATGGCCTAGACGTTTATGGCCTACCTAACCTAATGGTTAGTCTCACAAAGGTCATCTATTACTATCAATGGTCACACGTAGGCCTCACCTAAAGTTAGGGTTCTACAAATGCTTGGGTGCTGTTGGAGATAGACATCTGCGAAAGCACACAAACAGCACAAGGAAGAAGAAGAAGCTTGGAGCACAAACACACAATATTGAATGTAGTACTAGAGAATGTACAAAGATAAGTAGCCCATTAGGGCAATAGGTGTATATACAAGCCGAGGGGAAAAAACCTCCTAAAGAGGGAAAAAAGTGCCCCGGCGATCCTAGTGTGTTCACACACATCACTACCTAAATATATCAACAAATCCCCCCTGGAAGTGATGCGTTGAACAAGGAGCTGGCACTCATGTATAAGGAAGTGCCAAGCTATGTGGAAATCACTCCACAAAAGGAAGTAAGCCCAAAGCTTTGCTGAAAGCTTCAAACTTCTCCCTAGGTAGAGCCTTCGTGAAAAGGTCTGCAATGTTCTCCTGCGTGGGCACATATGCCAAGCTGATCTCCCCAGTAGAGAACCTCTCCCTGACATAGTGATAATGCACCTCAATGTGCTTAGTGCGAGCATGGAACACAGGATTCCTTGCAACTGCCAATGCGCTCTGACTATCAGTGAAGATGGTGGTGGCAGAAGACTGGCCAACACCCAAATCAGCCATAAGGCATCTGAGCCATACACACTCAACAGTGGTTGTGAAAGCTGCCCTATACTCAGCCTCACAACTGGAAGTGGCCACAGTAGGCTGCTTCATGCTCAACCAAGATATACATGATCTACCAAGCATGAAGCAAAACCCACTGGTGGACACACGAGTGTCATAGCAACCAGCCCAATCTGAGTCAGAAAAAGCATGCAAATCTGGCGTTAGTGATCCCCCCTTGGGATAAAACAACCCAAGTAGCCGAGTACCACTCAGGTAGCGAAAGATGCGCTTAACCGCCTTCCAATGCGTGAATCCTGGGCAATGCATAAACCTGCTCATCTGTGAGACAGCAAACTAAATATCTGGCCGAGTAATGCATAAGTAAATCAAGCATCTAACAGCCTGCTGATAGAGAATAGCATCAAATGCATCTCCAGCATCATGAAGACTCAATCGTAAACCTGTCTCCATAGGAGTGGCAATAGGCTTACAGTCTTCAAGGCCAAAACGCTGCAATAATGTGTCAATATATTTCATTTGACACAAAGCCATTCCACCATCAACTTGCATAAACTGAATGCCCAAATAGTGATGCAAATGCCCCAAATCAGACATCTCAAATGAGGCATGCAACTCACCCTTGAAATCAGCAATATGCTTCTCAATAGGACCAGTGAGCAGCATGTCATCAACATAGACAACAATGATCAGAAGCACATCATTAGCACGCTTAACATATAAGATGCTTTCAGTTGGACTGTTCACAAAACCATGTGCAACCAGATAGGCATGTATCTTCTCATACCAAGCACGTGGTGCTTGCTTTAAACCATATAATGCCTTCTTTAACCTGCACACCTTGTTTTCATGCCCTTTCTGCACAAAGCCACGGGGCTGAAAAACATACACTTCTTCATGTAAGTCACCATTCAGAAATGTTGTTTTAATGTCCAACTGATGTACATTCCAACCATGATGGGCTGCAAGTGCACAAATGCTCTGAATAGTAGTCATACGGCATGTAGGTGCAAAGGTCTCATCAAAATCAATGCCTCTTTCCTGCGCATAACCCTTTGCAACAAGCCTAGCCTTATACCTGTCAACTGTACCATCAGGTTTACGCTTCAGCTTGTATACCCACTTACTGCCAATGGCCTTCTTGCCAGGAGGCAAGTCACATAAAGACCATGTACCATTCTTCATTATAGCATCATATTCAGATTGCATGGCAGCCATCCAATTTTCTGAATTCTGTGCTTCATCAAAAGAAATAGGCTCATTCTCATCATAGAGACTAGACGCAGCCATAGCATAGCAATCTGATGCAAAGGAGGCACTATGAGAGCCTGAACGAGTAGATATGACAAAGGTGCATCTAATTTGCTGTCACGCAAAGTCTGTACCAGCCATTTTGGCATAGTTTTTGCCTGCCTCAATATCAGCTCTCTCATCAACAAGTGCATCATGTAAATCTGCATCAGAAATAGAATGATCTGCATCATCATATGAAACCTGCAAGGGCTGAGAAGTTGCCTCATTAGGACCAGCACTAGATTGTCCACCTATAAAAAGAGGCATCAATGTATCATACATGTCTTTGGAGCTAACAGATGTCTCCTTAGTACATGAAAGCAATGGCTGAATAGCATCTTCCACAAAGACAACATCACGGCTAACCAGAATGTGTTTAGTCTTTGGATGATACAAACGATAGCCTTTACTTTCAGAACTGTACCCAACAAAAATACATTTTACTGCCTTATCATCCAGTTTTCTGCGATGTTGTTCAGGCACTAATGCATATGCCAAACAACCAAAAACACGCAGATGAGCAACAGATGGCTTGCGGTCATGCCAAGCCTCATATGGAGTGATAGACTGCAACGCTTTAGTGGGACACCTGTTCAGTACATATGCTGCACACATGACAGCCTCAAGCCAGAAACTATGTGGTAAAGCCTGACTTTTGACCATGCACCTCGCCATCTCCATGAGTGACCTGTTCTTTCGTTCAGCAACTCCATTCTGTTGAGGTGTATATGGCACTGTACACTGGTGTTTTATCCCACGTTCAGCCAGAAATGCATTAAAATCTGAAGACATATATTCCCCCCCTCGATCAGAACGGAGGGTGCCCATTTTACATGCTGATAGATTTTCGGCCAAAACCAAAAACTGTTTGAGGCACATGAACACTTCCAACTTTGCTTTGAGTGGATATACCCATGCATGCCTGGAAAAATCATCAATGAAAGTCACGAAGTAAAGGTAATTTCCAAAAGGGGGTGTCTGCATAGGACCACTGACATCACTATGTACAAGTTGCAATTTCTGTGTAGCCCGAATTGAACCATCTTTTGGAAATTACAGCCTTCACAAACATCATAGGAAGAATGCTGCATTTTGCCCAAAATACAGCCTTCACAAACATGTTTTCCAGGAGCCTCAAGTTTGGGCAAAGAGGACACCATTTTAGATTTCTGCAGGCGTAGCAAACTAACAAAATTCAGATGACCAAAGCGTGCATGCCAAAGCTTTGCATCTGACATAGCCTAAGAATCATGAACTGCACATGCCGAATCATTCACAGATCTTTCATAGTCTATGAGCTTATATAGCCCACGACATAAAATGCCAGAAGCAATAATCACATCACCATTTGAGAGATCATGGACTGTACACCTGTCATCAACGAATTCCACAACCAAGCCAATCTTGGCTAATGCAGAAACTGATAACAGGTTCTTTTTGATCCCTGGCACAAATAAAGCATCTGACAAAGTGAAAGAACTACCATCACCAGTAGTCAGAATGATCTTACCGACTCCCATAACAGGATAAGAGGAGTTATTGGCGCATGTGACAGTATTCCCTATAGGGGCAGGCTCGAGTGAAGAGAAGAAACTGTGCTGCGAGGTAATATGTTTGGTCGCCCCACTGTCAAAGTACCAAACATCTGAGTCTACTGCAGACATGCATTGATCATGAGAAGATGGGTCAAAACTACAGACAGTAGTAAACGCCCATTCTTCTTCCTGCACAAGATTTGCAGACTCTGTTTTTGGTGTAGAGGCCTCTGCAATAACCATTCCAGCCTCTTTAGCAGCTAGTTTTGGACAGTTCTTTATGATATGATCATTTCCTTTACAGTACTTGCAAAACAATTTCTGCTTTTCTGATTTCTTCTCATCTTTATCCTGGTTCTTCGATTGTGCAGCATTTGCAGATTTCTGCTTACTAGTAGAAGAGCTCCATTTTCCTTTGCCCTTCTGACTAGCCAGGAAAGCTTGATCTGCAACACGCATAATGGACCTGTTCTACCTGGACTGATCTTCCTGCAACAGAACAGAGACTAACTCCTCAAATGACAAGGCATTTGGATTGCCTTTCATCATCAACCGAAGAGTAGAAGCAAAACTCTGATATGAATCAGGAAGACCATTCAGAACAGTCTGCACAAGTGAGCTATCTGGTATAACCTCATCAACAGAAACCAACTGTTCCTTCAAATCTTTGATCTTCGTTAAGAAACTGTCCATAGAATCACCTTCATTCATGTGCTCACTCTCCAACTGTTTTTGGAGGTAAGCAACACGAGCCTCATTCCTAGCCTGGTACAAAGTGGTAAGTGTATCCCAAGCATCCTTTGCTGTTTTGCAAGAGCGAATGTGAGGAATAATGGCACGTTTGACAGACAAAGCTATCAATGCATGTGCCTGAGCATCTCTACCATCCCAACGAATCTGCTCTGCAGTAGGTGCAGCAAAAACAGCAGCACGAACAGGAATTTGCGAAATATCATCTTTGACACCATCTTCATCAGCTCCAGCACCTGTATTTGCAGTACCTGTCGTTACAGGTGTAACATGACGTCTTTCAACACCCTGCACAATGTTCCACAATCCTTTTGCAACCAGTACATGTCGCATCATATAAGCCCATAATGGGTAGTTGGTACCATCCAACTTATCCTCAACAGCCAACATACGGAATACATCACTGCTTTCAGCCATGGCCGGTGACTAAAATACCTTGATGCAGAAAATTGACTGTATCTCAAAAAGTTGAATGGAACTACCCAGACAAGTTCTGCTAGACCTGTAGCAGACTTCGAGACGCTTAAACTGGCGAACAGAAATTGGTATATACCTTTGGCACAAAAGGACGAAATAGCCTGCACAAGCGCTGCGATAGTGCATTCGGAGGCCGAAACGAGCTCAGATCGCGATTTCGGCACCACTGAGCGAAGCAGTTTTGATCTCGGAAACACCCTTAGTATGCTCACCAAATTTTGTGCGAATCTGAGACTGCAAACAGAGGAGTGTCGACGGCGCCCTAGAAGAAGCGACAACCTGCTCTCATACCAATTATTGGAGATAGACGTCTGCGGAAGCACGCGAATAGCACAAGGAAGAAGCTTGGAGCACAAACACACAATACTGAATGTATTACTAGAGAATGTACAAAGATAAGTAGCCCATTAGGGCAATAGGCGTATATACAAGCTGGGGGAAAAAAACCTCCTAAAGAGGGAAAAAAGTGCCCCGGCGGTCCTAGTGTGTTCACACACATCACTACCTAAATATATCAACAGGCGCTTAGAATGGATTCTTATCATAATGGGGGCCTTACAACTAAGAGCACCATGGATCATTTTTGGTCACTTGAGGGTCACGTATTTAGTATATATAACACCCCCATCAATGTCCAACATACAATGAACTACCTGCTTGGCCCAATGCCAATCTTTGGAAAGTGTCAATGAAGTTGCTCTTTTCCAAGAGCTTTGCTGAAGATGGCTGCTCCATTTTCTTCAATTGGATAATAGTTATCGCCATGATTGAATCCTTAATAACCTTACACACATACAGATAATGAATTTCTATGTTTTTGGTACGTGCATGGGAAGTAGATTCTTAGCGATGGCCATGCAACTTTGGTTATCACACTTCAACCATGAAGCCTCCCATCCCTATATTCCTTTGTGCCATAGGATCCTTGTCAACCATTCTACTTCACATGCTTCTTACCAATCCAAGAGAAAATTTGAGATCCTTAAGAAAAGCAATATCCAAAAAATGATTTTCTAGCAAGAATATCTCTTGCCCAATATGAATCACAATATCCAACCACATAAGATAATTCTTCATAGAGAATACCATAATAAATTGGTTTTTTCACATATTTGACTATCCACATGCTTGCCTTCCAATGATTTTGGCAAGGCTTATTAGAGAACCTGTAATTGCTCCAACAACATAAGAGATATCTCATTGGCTATTGCATGTTGAGATATCAAGCTCAACATGTGATGATCCAGGATGACACATATGAGTTTTTTGTTTCTCTGACATGTATAGTGGTCATGGCGGTATCTGTCAGGGATACTTCATTGATTTTTATTATATTATCTATCGAGTGATGGAACATTTGTTTCTTACAAGCTCACTCATTTGCAAACATTAGGTTTTTCGTGATGTAGTGATCTTTATATGTTGCGCTTGTTGTAATCTTGTTTTTTAGGTCATTCTTGTACATTCCTTTTTATGTAATAGAAGAAGAAGAAGAAGAAGATCATTCTTCCTTGCCTCAATATGAGTGTGTGCTTCTCTTTGATTGTGAGAGTGTGTGTGTGTGAGCTCTCTTCCTTATCTCCTTCCTTCTGACATGGTATCAGAGCTAGTGTGGTTGTAGAGAGATTGTGGAGAAGGCCTATGATGAAGAGCACGCGAGAAGGCATGGAGAAAGCGCGATTCACAAATGACCTCAGATTGCTACAAAAAATGGCGTAAGTAGAAGAACTCAAAATATTTTTGAGAGTTATCTCTTTAGGGTCACTTGTTTTTGTCAGATTAGAGTTTCAGAGCCATCCCGACCTCCATTTCAAGCCCGCAAGGTGGGGCTCATAGAAGAACCGGGTTAGTTTGCAAAACTATAACTTGCATCCTATTTGGAAACACTCATATATTCCACATCCAAAATTTCAAGCGATTTCGTGTACAATTGATACACGAAAACTGTGTTTTTTTGAGATCGAACTATCACGTCATAGTGCGATAGTGTTCAAGCAGAAGTGTTGCTTGTAGTGTTTTGCAGTGTTATGAACTGCTCTAGAAACAGCAAATACAAATCGAATGAGTCAGCTTACGAGCGATAAGCTGGATAAGAACAACTTCCATGCTTGGAGATTCAAAATAACGAATTTCCTAATAGGAAAAGGTTATTGGAAGTACATAAAAAAAAGAACGCAAATGATCTATAGTTACCAGAAAGAAATTAGACTACAGACCAGTTAAGAGCATATGAGTAATGGAATCAAGGAGCATGAAAGGTAATGTATTGGCTATCTGTTAGCATACAGGATAGCATGATTGGAAACATACAAGATGCCAAGACTCTAAAAGAGGATTGGAATAGTCTGGTCACTTTGTATGAGACCAATACAAAGGCACGAAAATTGCAACTCAAGAACGAGTTGCATACTTTGGAGAAAAAGAGCATGTCCATAAGTGACTACACCCTGAAAATGTGAGTCACTTGCATCTATTGGTGTGAATGTAGATGATGATGATAAGGTGGAAGTGTGCCTTCGTGGTCTAGGAGCTGCATATAAGCAGTTCAAAACTTCCATACAGACCAAGGAAAATATTCCAAATTTTTCTTATTTAGTGTTGTTGATTATTTAAGAAAAGAACCTTGGTGAGGACTTAAACTCCCAAGAAAAATCTAGTTCTGAGTAGGTATTCTACCCTAGTAGAGGAAGAGGCAGAGATACATGTTTCAGAGGTGGAAGAGGCAACAGTAACCAAGACCAAGGTCAACAACAGAATCATGTAGGAGGAAGAGGACAATTTTGAGATAGGGGGAGCCAAAGAGGTCGTGGAAATTTTCAAAGAAATGATTGAGGTAATGACAATAAAGGATGATAGAATTGTGGTAAACATGGACACTTTGAACATGATTGTAGGTTGAAGAATCAAAATAACAAAAGGCAACAAAACAACTATGCATCCACAAGTGCAAACAATTTTGAGAAGTTGTCCATGGTTCAACATCACATGATGAATACGATGTCTGCTCGTGTTTCAAAATCGAATGATAATGTCTGGTATGTTGATTCAAGTGCTTCAAATCACATGACCAATCATGTAGAATGGTTTAGTACTTTGCATAAATTGCCAGTTCCTAGATATGTTGAAACAGGTGATAACACATCACACACTATCAAGCATACAGGAAACATAGCATTGTCTATGGAAGATGGGAAGGTAAAACATCTTGCTGATGTGCTGCATGTTCCAAATATAACAAAGAATCTCATTTCTATTGGACAAATGGTTGACCAGGGAAAATTATAAGTCAGGTTCAATGTTGATGGTTTATATGTAGAAGAATACAAACTGGATGGAAGATTATTGCCAAAGGAAACAAAGTGGGTAGGATGTTCAACTTAAATGTGAAAATTCTTGAAATGAATGCAGCCATGTTTGCAAAAGGTGTAGGAGTTTTTGTAGATAGAGAGATGTGGCACAACGGATCGGACATGCAAACTTGCAAAGGCTGAAATTGATGCAGTCAAAGGAGATTGTCCATGGACTACCAAATTTCAAGGTTGCAGAGATGCAAAAGGTATGTGCAGCATGTAAATTTGGTAAATAATCAAGATCATCGTTTTTTCCAGAGGAGCATGTCAGTGAGAATGTGCTAGAAATAGTACATACAGATGTTTGGGGTCCTACAAAGACCATATCTATGGGCGGTTGCAGTTTTTATGTTACTTTCATTGATGACCATACACAAAAAGTGTGGGTATATTTCATGAAAGAGAAGAGAGAGGTGTTCACTCACTTCCAGAATTTGAAAGCTATCGTGGAAAAGCAGAGAGGGAAGTATATTCAGACAGTAAGGTCCGATGGAGGAGGTGAATATATGTCAAATGAGTTCAGCAACTTTCTTAAAAGTCATGGAATTCATCGTCAGTCTTTATGCAGGTACTATAATAAAGTAAGTCTATGGTCTAGGGATCCGACTGCTTCAGACAGATCTGAAATTGGATACCATTTGGTCACTCTTCTGTAGGACCAAAGATCTCAAGAATAGACTTAAGCATAAGTTCATGTAGTCTCTTAAACAAGTAATCCACTTAGCCTAGTGGTTAAGTCTCAAGGTTGTGAAGGAGGAGGTCTTGGGTTCAACCCCCATGGGGATCACAGGAAAAGGTTTTGCCCAAGGAACTCTAAGCCTTCTAACTCAAGTTAAGGTGAGTTAACTTGAGTCTAGATTGACTTAACTCAAGAGGCGAGTACACCAACCACTAGCGGACTCTAGTGGAAGGTACTAAAGTAGTGGTCAAGAGCACTCCAGCCACTAGTAGACTCTAGTGGAAGATATGAAAGGAGTGGAGGAGATTGCACATGCACTTATGGACTCTAGTTACATTTGTGGTCCTCATTGATTCAAGCAGCTATATATACAGGCATAAGTTTGGGAGGAGAGTCATCTCTCTAGTAACGGTGGTCGTAATTTCTAGTTTGTTACATTGATAAATTTTTGAAAGAGTAACACTTTGACTTTGAACCGAACCTTTCAACTAAGGAATAGATTGACTAAGTCAAGCGTCAAGTTCCTAGTGTAACTTGGTAAATTCAATCCTTTGACTCAAAGCAATGCTCAAGAATTGCATTCCTGGTAAGCAGTCATAAAGATTGAATATAGACATGAACTTAGTCTCAAGAGAAGCATTATTTGAGGAAAAAATCATCAATAGAATGTCAATGGATTGACACACTGATGTTGGATACCACACTAGTATCTTGAGGTTGGATGATGTTTAGAATTACTCTATAAATCTTTTTGAGATTCGAGTTCCTTTCTCTTAAAGATAGAAAAAATAAATGTTTCAATACCTTGTTGAAACAAATCATTAAGAAGTTAGAGTTGTGTGTCATTAAGTATTTGACTCATAGCAAGTTTATATCAGAGAATTTGAATTAGTTATTAGTTATTTCCTTCCGCTTTCCAAATCTTTTGCAATTGACTCAGATATGGTATCTGATTCCTTTTGCAAAAGTCCAGGGTTAGCTAATTGGAACAAGATAACTAAAAAGTTCATGTGGTCTCTTAAACAAGTAATCCACTTAGCCGAGTGGTTAAGTCTCAAGGTTGTGAAGGAGGAGGTCTTGGGTTCAACCCCCATGGGGAGCATGGGGAGAGAGTTTTGCCCAAGGAACTCTAAGCCTTCTAACTCAAGTTAAGGTAGTTAACTTGAGTCTAGAGAGACTTAACTCAAGAGGCAAGTACACCAACCACTAGTGGACTCTAGTGGAAGGTACTAAAGCAATGGTCTCCAACTAGAGATGGAAGACTTTAACACTCGAATTGAAAATTTAGACAAGGGGAATTCTCAACCACGGAGATTTAGGGTCTCCAAATACTGGGGAAGGGCCTTTGTGGATTGATTAATGGAAGACAACCAAGGCCTTGGTTGGAGGAAAATCCAACCAATGACCACTGAAGAGCCTTTAGGGAATGGAATGAACGAGACAAGAGGGTTATCTTTATCCTTTCCCAATACATTAGCAATAGCATGATCGGTAATATTTAAGACTTGGATTCAAGCATGAAGGTATGGGAGACACTTGAGAGGATTCATTCAACAAGAACCAAAGCAAGGAAGATCCACTAGGAAGAATCAATTCAAATCATCCCTAAAGTGTATGAAAACGTTTAGGTGATGGAAAATTCAAGTTCAAACTCATTGGATGAGTATAAATAGAGATGCTTTTAGTCACGGGGTAAGACAATCATTTTCTGAGCTATGGAGCTACATCATTGAGCATATAGTAAGCCTAACATATGTATGACTAGTCCACCACTACACTTCCCTTGTATCATATGTTCATTAGCATACACAATTTGATACATTTCTTCAAGTTCATCTCTGCCTAGTGTTCTCTATTGCATCTTCATCATTTTAGTGGTTTTACAAAAAGGATTTCTCTATGTGCACTCAATCATTTTCTACACTTTAACTTGGCATAGTTAGAGTGAAGTTTCTATTATCTATATATCAAGTTTCATTAACTTTGTTTTAGCCAATCATTGGTCTTCAGTAATTGGTCTTCAGTAATTGATATTCTCTGAAGTTGTATTTAGTCATTGATTGGGCTATATTCAGTAATTGATATTCTCTGAAGTTGTATTTAGTCATTGATTGGACTATATTCAGTCATTGTAACTGTGGCAAGATAATCAATATTCAAGGTTTCCAGGAGTACTCTCTTATAGAAGTTCTCACCGTCATTTCATTTTTATCATCTCCTTTTTCTCCTACAAACCCTCAAACTCCTTCCTGTCCACGAATCCCCAACAAATTTGGCACGCACGGTGGGACTTCCAAGGAGATTGAGCATAGGAGAATATATACTGCCATTGGAGAGCAATACTTCAGGTACATACTTTTATCAAGTGTCTCATTTCAGGTGAACTATGAATAGCCCATGACCGCGACCCGGTCACAAACCTTGAGGATCAAGTGCAAGCAGACAAGAAGAAAGACGAACAGAAGATCATGGAGTCCACTTTCATCGACTTCATCGGTAGGAAGCATGGCAGGACAAGTGGATCTAGAAATCTTACTCTCCAGATTAAACATAAAATTCCCCTCTTTCAGAGGTTTAGCCCATGAGGACCCAGATGAGCACATTAGAAGATTTCTCGCATTATGTAAGACTAGAGGACTAATGGGTAGGGAAGATGCTTTCCTGATACTCTTCCCCGCCACATTGGAAGGTCTGGCAGACAAGTGGTTTAGCCAGTTTGCTGAAAATCACTTTACCTCTTGGGATTTGATGAAAGAGGCTTTTAAAAATCAATTTCAGCATGGCAACACGGCTGAGATCATTATAGAAGAATTGGAAAACTTGAAATTGGGTCCAGGAGAAAAGTTCCCAGAGTTTGTGACCAGGGCCAAAGCACTAATGGCTAAACTACTGGATCCACCACACGACTTCTTTGTCAAGAAGTGGTTAGCCAAACCTCTACCTGTGGTCACCCAATGCAAAATAAAAGAGTTAGTGCTACCTACTGCCTCTGTTGAGGAGTTCATCAATACGGCCACCCGCTTGGAACAGATAAGGCACCAGTATGGTGCAACTTCTTCCCAACCATCATATGGTACAGAACTAGAGGACCCAGTGAGCCAGTTAAGAAGGGAACTGGAGGGCTTGAAAAGGAATAAGCCCTACACAGAGGAGGAGACTACTGTAGCTCAGCTGAGAAAAGAGATTGAAGCCCTCAAGCTCCAAAAGGAAGAGGAAGCCCAAGCAGAGGAACTAGCTCAGCTGAGGCAGGAGTTGCAAGAACTAAAAGGAGGCGGCATTAAGAACAGACTCTGGTGCTCCATGTGCAGCAAGCAAGGACACATAGTAAGTGAATGTCCTTTGCTAAATGTGACTTGTCAATTATGCAGGAAGATTGGGCATGAGGCCCATGAATGCCAAGTAAGGGGAATACCGACAATGACATACTGGACACAAGGAGGACTTTTGCCACCAGCAAATGTAATGGCATGAGCAGCAAACCAAGGTAATAACTATAATCCTAGACCGAGAACTAACTTTGCAAATGGGCCTAGAAGGCCAATTATTTGCTTCAGATGTGGAGAATGTGGGCACTACCAATCTAGGTGCACCCTCCCAGAAAATGCACCTCCTTGCAAGAACTGTCCAGAGGCCAGGGATCACTATACAAACTGTTGTCCTAAGAATCAAGCCTCTACTTCCGGACCCCATCTCCAAATGATCTCTGTATTCAAGGAGGAAACACTCCCTGAGGTGAATGAACCTTCACCATCTACTAGAGTGGTACAATTAGAAGAACTCGAATCTTTTGCAGTATAGACAAGAAGCAAGGGAACGGCAAAAGTGGTAGAAAATCAAGAATTGATAATTAAGGAATTGAACAAAGACAGAGTTGCAATTGAAGACAAAGATACTACAAGTGCAGACACAAACCACAATGAATGTCTCATAGGCACCAGTGATGCCATTGGGCATGCCTTCAACAGGGCTCAAGAAGAGTTTGGCAAAGCAAATGAAGCTCACTCTCTTAAAGAGTCAGAGGCTTCAAAACTACTCAAGTCAATGAAGAAGGAGGTTAGTATTTTTGATTTAATAAAGATGGATGGGAAATTCAGGTCAGAATTATTGCAGATAATTGATGAGGCTTCTACTACAAGCTTAGTGGCCTAGACTGCTATTTTACATAAAGGGATAATTAGGGGGGAAGCACCCCTTACAGATTATAAAAGTCCTCGGCTTACAATATCAATCAAGGGTCATGAATTTCAAGGTGTTATTGTAGATGGTGGTTCTGGCATTAACTTGATGCCTGAACATACCATGAAAAGGATTGGGCTCCACCCTTCAAGACCTGCAAATTTCACGGTTACTTTGGCAGATCAGAGCAAAGTAAGGCCCTTGGGGGTAATCCCAAAAGTTCCACTTGAAGTACAAGGTAATCTATTCATTCTGGATTTTGTGGCTTTAAGATTGCCCCAGGTTGAAGGAGGATTTCCTCTCTTAATTGGAAGACCTTGGCTGAGGCATGCCAGTGTCATTCATGATTGGGGTAAGGACACTATGTGGGTACAAAAGAAAGGGCAGAAGCTGACACAAATTCATTTAGAAGAAGGCCCAGACAATCAAGGAAACACTAGTATGATGCAAACAGTGAGCATTTGCATGGAAACAGAAGCAGAGGATCAACCCCAAATAGATTTTGAGGAAGAAGAGGATATTCTAAGTTGGCTCCATGCAGGCAACTCTTCTTCTTGTTTTGGAATTTTTCTTGATAATCCTGGCACAACTGAAGATTATGATGAAGACAAGGAAAAGGTCCAGGTTGATGGATTAGGAGAGCCCATCACTGACCACAGAAGAGGCAGGAAGATACCCGTCAAATACAAATTGGAGGAGGATGTGTCAACAACGGATAACAAAGTTTCTAAAGCTTAAAACAAGGTAAAAAATTCTGAGGTTGAATGTTCTTTCCCAATTCAAGAAATCCCTGCAGGATGGATGCAGGACAAGGAGGAACACATCGTAGTCCAAAATACACCTGCTTATGAAGCAATGCACGAAAAGCTAGTAGAAGAAGACAAGGAAGCAGATGCACAGGGAGATAATATGGTAACAAGAAATCCGGTCCAAGAAATATACTTAGGCACTCAAAACAATAATCAAGCAGTTCTGGTGGCCACTTGGTTGTGGAGCCACCCAGAGCTCCTGGAAAAGGTAAAATCATTCTTGACCCAGTATGCAGATGTTTTTGCCTGGCATTATAAAGACTTAGAAGGAGTGCCTGCATCTTATGGAGAGCACAGAATCCCTCTGGTTGATGGAGCCAGACCCATCAGAGGAAGGAGTTATAGACTTAATCCAAAGTATGCCGAAGCTGTCTATGTGGAAATCCAAAAGATGGAGGATGCAGGAATCATCATTCCTGTAGAACACTCAGAGTGGCTCTCACCTATGGTTATAGTTCCGAAGAAGAATACTAATAAAATCAGAATTTGTGTTGACTTTAGAGCTCTCAACAAGGTGACCATTCCAGATGGGTTCCCTATGCCTTTTGCAGAACAGGTCATTGAAGAAGTGGCTGGGCATGCCTTATATAGTTTTATGGATGGATTCAGTGGCTACAATCAAATATCAATACATCTAGAGGATCGAGAAAAGACTGCTTTTATCACACCTTGGGGAACATATATGTATGTAAAAATGCCATTTGGGCTTAGAAATGCTCCAGCCACCTTTAACAGAACGGTCAATCTCATTTTTGGCCCCCTATTGCTGGAATCACTTAGAATCTTCATGGATGACTTCTCTTCGTTTTCAGGATCTCACAAGGAAACTCCTCTAGATTGTTTGGACCAGCATTTGAGGCAGCTGCAGAATATTTTCCAAAGATGCAGAGAAACTAAGTTAAAGCTCAATCCAAATAAATGTCATTTCCTTGTGACAGAAGGAACCCTTTTAGGACATGTGGTGTCGGCTAAAGGTATGGCCCCAGATCCTGACAAAATTCTTTCCATCTTAAAGTTACCTAAACCTAAATCTCCTAAAGAGATCCAGAGTTTCTTGGGGCATACCGGTTATCATAGAAGGTTCATAAAAATGTATGCAGAAATAGCTCGACCTCACACTAGACTTACAGGTAAGGAAGTACCTTTTAAATGGGATGAAGAGGAGGAAAAAGCATATCAGACATTACGGTCAAGGTTGGTGTGTGCTCCTATCCTGGTCACACCGAAGTGGTCAAAAATCTTTCATATACATGTCGATGCCAGTGCATATGCAGTGGGGGCAGTTCTGACCCAACCAAGTGAAGAATTTAAAATGGACAGGCCAATTCAATATGCCAGTAGAATCTTGACCAAGGCTGAAAGGAATTACAGTACTACTGAAAGGGAAGTACTAGCAATGGTCTTTGCCGTCCAAAAATTCCGTCATTACTTACTGGGGGTAAAATTTATTATTATATGAGATCACCAACCACTAAAATACCTACTCAACAAACCCCAGGCTACCGGTAGAATATGGAGGTGGCTATTATTGTTCCAAGAGTTTGATTTTTCTGTAGTCCATAAACCAGGAAAAGACAATGTTATGGCGGATCACTTATCCAGAATAAATATGATGAATCAATCTAGTGGAATCAATGATGATTTCCCCATTGCTCATCTGTTTGCTGTAAAAGCTCAAAGCTGGTATTACGACATTAAAAATTTCATTAAAACTGGATTGTATCCAGAAATGGCTAGTGCTGTACAAAAGAAGAGCCTGCTAATCAAGAGTAGACCATATACCTTCATCGAAGATAAATTGTACAGACAGGGCAAAGATGACCGGTTCAGGAAGTGTTTGGAAGAAGAAGAAGTGAGGGAAGTCCTTCACTCTGCACATGAAGGTACAGGTGGTGGGCACCTCCCAGGACATATTATGAGTCAGAGGATACTGGATGCGGGTCTATGGTGGCCTACACTATTTAGGGATGCAGATGAATGGGGAAAAGCATGTGACATTTGCCAGAGGTGTGGACCTAAGCCAACAAAGCAGAGACATAACCCCTTGGTTATTTCCACCTCCTGTCAACCATTTGAGAAGTGGGGGTTAGATTTTGTAGGGCCAATCTACCCTCTCGCGTTTCCAAAAAGAGAAAAATATCTCCTGATAGCTACTGATTATGCCACAAAGTGGGCTGAAGCTATTGCCTCCTCCGATTGCACTGCCCAAACTGTTGCTGATTTCATTTATAGTCACATCATTTGCAGGTTTGGTTGTCCACTTGAAATTTGTACTGATCAAGGTACCCATTTTGTCAATAAAGTCCTGCAAGAAATCTTCAACCGGTATAGAATTCTTCATAGGACCTCTTGTGCTTACTATCCACGAGCAAATGGACAGGCTGAGTCGACAAATAAGGTTTTAATTGCAATGTTAAGAAAGGAGTGTATGTTGCAACCCACTTCATGGGGCATTGCGTACCTAGGTACACTTTGGGCATACAGGCTAGCCTACAAAGAGGCCATTGGCTATTCCCCATTCCAACAGGTCTATGGCATCTTACCTATCGAGCCCTTTGAATTTTTACATGGATCACCTAAGATAGCATTCATGCAGGGAAAGAAGGATTGTGATATCTCTCAGAGGCTAGGAGCACTACATAAAGTGGAGGAGATTCGTCTACTTGCGACCAAACAATTGATAGAGACTCAGATAAAAAGGAAGGAGGCTCACGACCGAAATTTATGGCAGAACAACTTGAAGCCCGGTGATTTAGCTCTATTACACAGACCACAATTGTCTAATCAAACCAAAGGGAAATGGATCCCTCACTGGGAAGGCCCTTTTCGCATTACGAAGATGCTGCAGTGGGGTGCTGTGCAATTGGAAACACTGGATGGCGACACCCTACCTTTGGTCAACATTTCCAGACTCAAGGTTTATCATAAAATGTCATAAACATTGCATTTTCAATTATTTTGTCTTGTCATAACCATTGCAATTTCAATCATTTTCAATTATTTTGTCTTGTCATAACCATTGCAATTTCAATCATTTTGTTTCCCAATTATTTTGGAATTGTTTTAATAAGTAGTCTTAATCAAAAATTTTTCGGGCGCAAGTTTTCTTTCCTGGTTGTATCTCATAAATAAAATCAATAAATTTTCAGAGTTCATAAAATTGGGCGCCATTTTTTTTGGATGGATCTCAATTCAGCGAAAAACCTTTCAATCATGTTCTCTTCTTTTGTTTAACTCTTGAATGGATGAGATTAGACCTTGCATCTCCTCTCTTTTGAGCTCTCTTTTGGGTTGAACCATCCATTCCTGTGAGGTACTCTTTCATCCCTACTTGCTATATAATGTGCTTTCTCCTTCATTCTTGATCCCCTCAGCATCAGTATGGTTCTCATCATCAGTTTTCAGAAAGATCGAAGTTCCTCTACGTCCACATCCACCATCCTCCACCCTCGCCGCCCCCACCCTCCACCCTCCTCCACCTTGCTCACCCACAACCCACCCCTCCTCCACCCTCCTCAATCATCCACGACCACCCTCCCCGCCTCCCACATCAGCCCTCCGCCTACCTCTCCACCCCCGCCCCGCCTAGCCTCTCCTCCAACCCCATCGATTGCAACCACCAACCACCCCCTAAACCACCCGAAGGCACCCCTCTCCTCCCCCGCCCCGCCTAGCCTCTCCTCCAACCCCATCGATTGCAACCACCAACCACCCCCTAAACCACCCCCTAAACCACCCGAAGGCACCCCTCTCCTCCGCACTCAACCGCCCTCAACCACCTATCTCCACCCTACGCCCTCACAACTTACGCCCTCCGCCAACCACCTACCTCCCATCCTCCCTCAACCCGCCTCCGACCCCGCGGTAATTTCGCCAACCAACCTCCGCCATCCCCTTGCCTCCATACTTTTCCCCCCTTCCACCTCAGCTTCTCCAACCCGCCCGCGGCCGCCCCCTTACACCATCCTCCGCCCTCAACCGCCTCATAATCCTCCACCTCCGCCCCACCCTTTTTCCCCCCCCTCCGCTGTCCGCTGTCCGCAACGCACCCTCCCCTCCGCCTGCACCCCACCCTCCGCCCGCCCCCCTCCGCTGCTCCGCCGCCCGCCCCGCCCGCCCCCTCCGCTGCTCCCCATCCGCCTCCAACCCCCCGCTCTCCAACCCCCCGCTCTCCCCCGCGCTCCAACCCCCCGCTCTCCCCCGCTCTTCCCCGCCCGCTAGCACCCCGCTCTTCCCCGCCCGCTAGCCACCCATCCGCCGCCAGCAGGCACCCCCACTGCCTTCCCCCCCGCCCCTCTCCGCGGTACCCTCGCCTCTGGTGCCCCCATAGCCCCGCCTCCGCGTCCCTCCGCAGGTCCCCTCGGCCATCGCCACCCTCGCTCCACGATCCCCACCGCCCCGCTGGAGCCTCCTCCGCAGGTGATCCGCCGCCGCTCGCGTCACCCCTCCGCAGCCATCTCCCCGCATCTCCGCTCCACCGATGCCTCCGACTCCTCTGCTCCGCCGGCCCGCCTCCCGCACCCTCCCCTCCGCCTGCACACTCCCGCCGCCCTTCTGTGTCCGCCGGTACCGCATCTCCGGGCCCCCCGCAGTGCCTCCACCCCCGCTTCCAGCACCCCCGCAGGTGCAGCTGCTGGCGCCTACTCCCTCCGCCCCGCAGTATCCGCCATCAGCAACCCGCAAGAGCCTCCGCCGCCCGCACGAGCCTTCGCCGCCGGTACCCGCAGAAGCCCTCCGCCCGCCCTCCGCCGGTTTCCGCCCTCCGCCGGTTTCCGCCCTCCGCTGGTGGCCGTACGCTGCCTTCCCCCTCCTTCCCTTCTTCCGCCGACCGCCACGCCCCCCTCCTTCCCCCCCCTCCGCCGACCTCCCTTCCTCCTCCAGCCCTTCCCCCTTCGCCGACCTCCCCAGCCTACTCCTCCGCCGGTGCCGGTGCCCCGCCCACCCGCATATCCCCTTCCGCCCAAGAATTTCTCCGACTCCCTCCGCCTAGCCCGCATATCCCCTTCCGCCCACACCTGTTCTCCGCCGATCGACTCCCTCCGCCTAGCCCGCCACACCGGTGCTCCCCCATCCGCCGCCGACTCCGCCTACGAGGCCTCCTCCGCACCATCATCCTCCGCCACCCACCAAACTCCGCCTACCTCCGCCTCCCATATCCGCCGCCCTCCCCACATCCAACCTCCGCCTCCGCTCCCGCGCGTCGCCCCCGTCGACGACCCTCCGCCTCCCGCCCCCTCCGCTGCCTCCCTTCGCTGCCTCGCTCCATATATTCCGCTGGAGCCACCCGCCATATATCCGCCTCCGCCCTATATCCGCCTCCGCCCGCCCTCCTCGGCCTCCGCCCTTCTGCCTTCCTCCTCTCCTCCTTCCACCAACCCCCCTTCCACCACCCCCGCATGCAAACCCCTCCGCCGAATCCGCCCTCCGCCGCCGCCGACTCCCCACGCCATAGCCAACCTCAGCCTCCGCCCTTGCCCGTTGCTCCCGCGGCCCCCCCTTATCAATTCTACCGCATCCCTCCGCACCGCAGCGTTGCCCGCCCCGCGGCCTTCCCCCTCCGCCACCACTACCTCTCCACCCCCGCCCCGCTTAGCCTCCGCCTAGTTCCCCTCCACTCCCTCCCCTCCACTCCCTCCGCCCTCAGCTCCACCCCCCCACCTAAACCCTCCGCCATCCTCCCCCGCCATATTCCCCGCCACCCCGCACACACATCCCCCCGCCTTATCCAATTCCTCTCCTCCACCCGAACACTCCCTCCTCCGCCCTCTTCCGCTCACCAATCCCCTCCAACCCCCAAGCACCCCACCACTCTCCAAGCACCCCACCCCTCTCCGCCACACCCCTCCTCAGCCACCAACCTTTTCCCCAACCCTCTCCTTCCGCCCCTCCGCCCATCCGCCCCTCCGCAACCAATCCCTCTCCCCCCCAAGCCACTGCTAAACACCCCCAAGCCCCAGCGGGCACCACCCACCTCCGCACACACGCCTCACCATCCCTCTCCGACCCCGCACATATGCCTCTCCTCCGCACTACCTTCAGTTCCTTACAGGCGCCCCCCAACCCGCGTTCTCCTCCGACCACCTTCCCCTCCCCCGGACCCTCCGCCATCCCCACTTCCCCTTATCCCCAAGCCCACTGAATCCGAGGAATTCCTCCTTATCCGGACCTCCCCTTTCTCGGCATTCTCCATTTCCTCTATGGCTAATCCACCCCCCCAGGACGATCCTGCAGACTTCACACCTTCGGCGGTCCCAACAACCCATCTTCATTATCCTCCTTCAGAGTCTGCTCACCAATCGCATACCCAAACCCTTCCCAACCTCATCCACCCGGTCCCATCAGTGCCCGCCTCTCTTACCCCACTGATTCCACCATCCGCCATCACCAACTCTCCTACAGCTTCTGCATCGCCTTCCGCTCTTCATCCTCCCCTTATTAATGTTCCTACTTACTCAATTCCATCAGAATCCACCGACCCTTATTCTCCCCCTTCGCTACCTCGCCCCCCTTCACCTTCTCCCTCTCCTTCTGCTTCCCATAATTCAATCCCTACAGGCGATTATATGAGCCTTTTCCTCCCACCTGATCTACCTATCCAAATAAAAATTCATTTATCTCCACCTCCAATTGACCTCCGCAATCTCTTCTCGACAGAAAATCTTCGGTATGCAGGTCTTTTAGGCTTGGCGGACGTTCTGTTGCAGGACCCTTCCAACCTTAATGACGTCTACGAAGCTCTTCGGCTATTTCCCCAATTTCGTACCGGCACTCTTACCATCCCGGACATTGCCAACCGTATAGGATCCTCCCTCATCGACTTCATCAGTCCTCCACTCTTATATTCGGGAGTGTCACCCGCGGAAACAATTGCTTTTTGTAAAGAGCGATTTGCTAACCAAGCCCGTTTTTCCATCCGCATGCAAGCAATTCTGACTTCATTTATCTTCTTCTTTTTACTTAGAAGCCCCACCGCTTACACCGCTTCCTCACTAGCCGCCCCTACCCTTACGCCGCCCTCCTCTATAGTTCCTTGAGCGTGCGCTCCCGTAGACTCCGTGAGGCTGTCCCTCGCCGCTCTCGTACCTTTAACATATATTCTGCTCCCCTCCTAGCTTGCGTCTATCAAATCCCTGCACAATTGGCTAACCCTTCCACTATTTCCCCATCCCCTCAATTCCCTGTTAGCAACCCGCCCAGCGATCCCCCTATCCCTTCCATATCCCGGCCTCCCCCCTCCCCTTCACTCTCCACTGGCTCAACATCCGCTTCCACCCAACCCTCTGCACCCCCGGATATCCCTCCACTTAATCCACGGTCTCCTTCCCCTATTCTCACCACATCTCCTGCCACGGCCCCCATTCATCCTCCTACTCCTGTTCCCCCACATAGCTCTTCTTCATTCCACCCACTCATTCAAACCCAGCTGAACCCGCTCAACCCTACCTGTACTCCCCCACGTCCCCCTGTTTCCCAATTTCCAACTCCCAGTAATGCACCACCCACCCAACCCCTTCATTCCAATCTTCATTCCACATCCGGTCCCTCTACCATTCCATCCAATTCCCAAACTCCGCCTGTAGTACCTGTTCCTCCATCTGATACCCAGGTTGAACCCTCCTTTTTCCTATTACTTCGCGAAGCCAGTAACATTGCTCAGGGCAGTGCTGACGCTTCCAAGTTGTCCATGGATTCCATTTCAGCTGCAGCCAGCATTCATCAACAATATATTTCGACTATAGACAACATTAAATCGCATGGCCACCTCACAGTGGCAATCTCTCACTGAATCCGCCCGCTTGCTCAAGGAGGAGCGAGATAGGTATCGCGACATTGCGGATTCTGTGCTCCAAACTTTAGAGGATCTTCAAACTCGTTTACAGTTAGGTTTATGTGATAATGCAGCGTGTCGGCGTATCAAGCGCGAACGGGACCATCTTCGCAATTGCCTTAGTTCTGTCCAACACCTTATTGAGCAAGCTTCCGTTCCCCTCCCATCTTCACCTCAGCCACCTCCGCAATAATCTCAGTCCCAGTTTTAATAATGTGCTGGCAACTTTTCAATAAATTACATGGCTTCAGCCTTAGTTCTAGCTTCCCAATAATTGTATCATCCTTCTGCTTATGCCAATCAGAATTCAATAATCATCGGATATTGTTCTTCCTTTCTTTAGTAATCAATAAAAGTACCCTTTCTCTCTTTTTCGGCTTTCATTTCTCTCTGTTCATATACATGTTCATTTTGGCAGTCCTTGTATCCAGTGTGTTGTCTCTCCGGGTCGGAGAGTCCTTTAGGTGGTGGGCATCTGTTGAGCCCATAAAAGTCATGTTGGTCAAAGCCACCCGGTCAAAGTCAACAAGGTCAAGGTCAAGCCAACAGGTGCAAAGTCAAAGTGCCTAAGTGACAATTGAAAGGTTTTAAAGTATTTAGGAAGGTTTAGGTGAACCCCCTTTAGTACACAAAGGAAGAATTAAAAGGGAATGTGAAGGCATGTGAAGCGGAAAAGTGTACGCACAAGTGAAAGTATGACCCCCATTAAAATTTTTGATTTTACACTAAAGTCACTACAGGACAAAGGGCAATTCGTTGGCCGCCAACTAAAAAGAGAATCTTGGGACATCAAAGGAAGGAAGCCCAAGAGTCCATGGCAGTTAGAAGTCACGGGACCGGCGGGTTCAAGAGGAGGACAAAGGCTATTCTTGAACACACATTGAGGAAAGGAGCAAGAGAGAGCTTCAGAGGAAGCAAGAAAGGAAAGGAAGATCCACCAGTGTGCGACGAGACTGAAGAGTGCAAGAGGTGTCAAGAGGAAGGTGTGCAGAGAAGGCGGGTTGGATTCCAAGAGTCCCAAGGTCTATTGTGTGTGCGTGCCGAGATACCAAGTCCTTAGCTTGGTGGAAGCTTAGTGCAAGGTGTGCACAAGGGAAGCGTGAAGCAAGCAAAGGATTGGTGCAGGAGAGGCCGCTGACAGAGGACTTGTAATAATTGGTCTTCAGTAATTGATATTCTCTGAAGTTGTATTTAGTCATTGATTGGGCTATATTCAGTAATTGATATTCTCTGAAGTTGTATTTAGTCATTGATTGGACTATATTCAGTCATTGTAACTGTGGCAAGATAATCAATATTCAAGGTTTCCAGGAGTACTCTCTTACAGAAGTTATCACCGTTATTTCATTTTTATCATCTCCTTTTTCTCCTACAAACCCTCAAACTCCTTCCTGTCCACAAATCCCCAATAGAAGGTGATTGTATTTGCATTCCTTCTAGTTCTTGAAATGTCGAGATGACCCCCTTGAGTTGCTAGATTCATTTCTCAGTGTATGGTGCCTCTAAATTCATGAAATAACAAATACTTGATTTAGTTAGCTATTGTCTCTAGTTATATGTATGGAAAAGCTCTTGGGACAATTCATACCAAGTTGTGAGCTCTGGGCAAAACACTGCACACGTGCATTGCCAAAATAGAAGGCTTCTTCACATTCCTTGCATATGCAAGTCATCTACTTTGGTGCAAACGATTAGGAATGATGCTTCAAAGTGCTTGTGAACCCAAAGAAGTCTACTAAGCATCCCTAGAGCTAACTTGGCAGGTGTAGAGCAAGTTTTGTGCAACACCAAGTCATCTGTGAGACATACCATTCCATCTCCTCATAGTGGTATCAAAGCAACAACAAATCAACATGGGAGATGGATTTCCTTCATCCATAGACAAATCAGATCGAGATAACTACTCAGCTTGGTCATTTAGAATGGAAGCTTATGTTGAAGGGAGAAATCTCTATGTGCTTACATTTCTAGAGATGTGATGATGCCAATCCTCAGAAGCAAAGGACAACCCACTCGAGAAGAACAAGAGAGGTTAACTACGTGGTGCTGAAAGGATGCTCTAGCCAGGTCATACAGTCTTAACTCTATCTCTAATTTTTTACTTCCACACATCAAGATTTGCAAGGCTACACAAAACATTTGGAATGCTCTTGAAGCATTGTTCTCATCAAGTACCAAGGCTAGGAAGAATCAACTATGGATGGAGTTCAATACACTCAAGAAGATGCCCAAGCAAAGTGTTATTGATTTTGTCACCAAGATGAAGGACGTAGCAGATCAACTTGGGATCATTCGAGAAGTCATTGATGAAGATGAGGTAGTAAGGCAAGTAATCAATGGAATAAAATCAGGTGACAAATTGGAAGCTTTCACCATAGCCATGGATTTCTACATGGATATGAAAGTTCCTGATTTCAACACGCTCATTGGACAATTGTTCACACATGAGGCAAAGCTTATGAAGAATGGAGAAAAGTCAGAAGCTAATCAATCCTTTGCCCTATATACATACAAGAACAAGAATAAAGATGGTAAAGGCAAGAGTAAAAATTTTGATGATGAAGGTAGCACCTCTAAAGAAAACTTTGCAGGTAGACATAGAGACTTAAGAGGAAGAGGCAGAGGAGGAAGACAAGGTAGGGGGAGATCACAAAGCTCCTCTCCATGTGCCATATGTGGTTTAACTAATCACATTAATGAGCATTGTTTTAGGAATCCTAGAAATCAAAGAGGTAGAGTTTACAACAGAGGAGGGTATGGAAGCTCAAGAGGACGATTCAACAACAACAATGGCTACAACAACAACTCATTAAAAAAAATAATTATCAAGGAGGATATAGAGGAAGGAGAGACTACAAAAATTATAAAGATGATCAAACTCAAGAGGATTCATTACTTTTGATGAACATGACCATGAAGCAAGGTAAAGCAGATGAACATGCATTCTATATAGACTCAGGGTGCTCAAATCATCTAGCAAGGAATGTTGCTCTACTCTCAGACTTGGAGGACCCAAGGAACACACTAAAGTGAAAACAAGAGATGACACAAGGCATCTGTCACTCTAGCACAATGGTGAGTGCCAACGTGAGGAGATACACCTCATAAATGTCAATCCGTGGAGACGTGAGGACCGGTATGAAGACCGCGAGCAAGTGATGGCACAAGTGCGTGAGTGAAAGCACACAAGCATGCACACACATACACACACACGTGCACAAGGTAAGAGCAAAGAGTGGAACAATGGAAAGCTTCGATTACCAAAGAGCTCTCTTCCAAAACTGAAATCTACAACCAGCTACCTCAAAAATGAGCTCTCCAGCCCTTTTTATAGTTTTTGAGTGGTTTTGGCCCTGTCCAGACCTAGTGTCCGGCCTAGTTAAAAAATAGGTTCCAGGGCTTATTTGGGGGCTCAAACGGAGTCTAAAAATCATGAAAATTGGTAGGATGGTAGATCTAATACTCCTCAAGCTCGAGGACTCCTCGGCTTGAACAAAATGGAGTTACAAAAATGGAAAATGGTATTTACAATGGTTTTTAGTGATAAAAATCACTATTTTTGTAGGGATTTCTTCTGAAAATTTGACAGGTGCTTCTTGGAGCTCCCTACTTGCTCCTCCTTCTTGTGTGTCTACTTCCTTGATGCGCTTCCATTCTTTGTCCTTGACCTTGAGCTTCAACACTCCCCCCCCTCTTGAGTCTGTCATCCCTGACAGACCCTTGTTGTAGTGGTCGTTCCATGTAGTACGTTGAGAGGTAGCGTCCTTTGCGTCCAACAGGGGCGATCCCTCTTCCCAATGTATCCTGTTTGGTTCTTCGCTTTGCCACTGTTATGTCTAGCAGTTTGTAGTCCCTTTGTACGTACTTCTGCCTTGTATTCCATCTGGGTGGTGCATTTGTGAGTTTTCCAAAACTGCTAGCTGCTCAAAGGATGTGGTCAATGTTGATGGTGAGCAACTTTCGGTGGTGGATGGCTCCCTGGTTCTTGTAGTGGCACCGTGATGTCCTCTGATTCTTCCAAAGATGGCTTTCATAGTTTTCGTGCCAAGTACTTGTAACCCATAATGGATGATGGTTAAGTGCATTAGTGCATGGGTTGAACAAATTATGTGCCTTGTGCATGGCCTTGTAATGTGGCCCTACGTATGCGTACTTGGATAATGCATGGCAAGAAGTATGGTGCAAGAGATTGGGTCTTGAGCTAAGTGCTCAAGGGTATGCTGATGAAGAGGTTTCCTAATCTATCATGGTTATAGTGTTGTTGCAACATGCACGTCTTACCATGGTGACAGGTCCGTTGATCTTCATCTCTTCGTGTTGTGGTTCCCTCATGATGTTTGATCGTCGGCTTGTCCTTTTTGTTGAGGGATGTCCTTGCTGGAAGTTCGCTGATGAGCACTTTCACGCACATAGTTTTTTTTTTTTTTTTTTTTTTTTGTTTTTTTTTTTTTTTTTTTTTTTTTTTTTTTGGAACAATGGAATCAAACAAGAAGAAAGAGGTTAGTATCAATAACATATTTTTCATGTGAAAATTGTGTCTCATTTGCCTGGGATTTCTCAATTGTGTCTATGCACGGCCATGTAAGGTGGCCCTATATTGATGCATACTTTGGAAATGCATGACCTGAATGGTGCAAACGACTTGGTTATGCCAAAGGCACATGGTTGCTGCTGGTCGAGGCTTTTGATGTTACTTGTATACTTGATGAATTCTTTGTTTGGAGGTGTCGATTGGATCTCGAAACGATGTAATCCTCTTAATGGGAACCCATTTCCGAATAGTATGTGGCCCCGTGGAGATCACCTCAGGCGAGTTCTTCTTTGGATGCTTTCCAAGCTTTGGTATCCAGTGTGGTTGACCCCTTGGTTTTGTGGATGTTGCTTGTGCTTTTGGCTGCCAAACCCACATCCTGGGTGAGTGCCTGCTTAGTTTTGTAGAAGGGTTAAGTTTATCTTCTTTGGGTCTTTGTGCTCTGTTCTTATCCTTTGTTTTCCTTGGCTTCTTTGTTGAGACCTTTTGCATGGTGGGGAGCATAGGCCTTTGTACGTGTAAGAGCTTCTTGGGTACCCACATCTGTAATCGCCCTTGTTGAGCTGTAGCTAATTTTTTAGGCACCCAAATTTGTACCTGATTGTGGTCGGCCTTCATTGATAGCTTTGGTACCCAGATTTGATGGATTCTTCGTGCTTGACCCTGTCGTAGGTGCTTGGTTCTTCTTTTTTCATGGTCGATCTGGTTGGGTGGGAATCTTTGAGGTAACATCGATGGTTGCACTTCTGTCTTTACCCAGATCTGCTGCATGCCCCTAACTTCTTTTTGCTTGAAGGCTCTTTGTCTATTTGATAGACTGGCTATCTTGCACTGTTTTGCTTGCTTCTGAGGTTGAGCTCCTGTGGATGCTTTGCTCTTTAGAAGACAAGAAGAAGGTTCATCTTGACTTTGCGACTGTCCTTCCGTGCTTGCATCCGTCTGGATCATAGAGCTTTTGACATCTACAACATCTTGTTCAAGAAGATTAGCCTTAGAGGAACAAAGAGAGTGTGTGGTGTCAGTTTCAGTGGGCATGTGATTCTCCAATTCTAATGTAATGCATTGTTCATGTGCCCAAACATGAAGAAGTTGACTTCTTAGGTTCAAGTTAACAGCATGGTCGTAAATCCAATCTTGACCCAAGACAAGTGGTTCTGTGAGGTCCTCATCATGACACACTAGCATTTTGACTTTTATTGGAACATCTTGAAGGTAGATGGGAAGTTCCACCTCGCCCAAACAGGGTGTTTCCACGCCTCCTAATCCTATGAGATAGGCTTCTATGGGCTTGATGTCCAAATGCAGGTCTTGGCAGTATGAAAGTCTAACTGCACTAGTTGCTGCTCCTGAGTCAACCAATGCTCTCACAGTCCTTACACTCTTTCCTTGTCCTACCTCTATAGTCACAAAGGGCCGTCGATCAATTATTCGAGAAGTAGTTATGCCCGATTTTTGGCACATGTCCATGTGATATTTTGGAGCTTTTGTGTTGACATCTAGGCCTAGCCGCCGTAGCTTATTTCTTCTGATGCGCTCTCTAGCCTCTGCTTGTGCTTCTTCTCTAACCCTTAACTCCTCTTCTTTTCGCTTCTTAGCAGTGTTGAGTCTCGTGAGTATTTCCTCTGTAAGAGGTTCTTGATATAACTTGACTCGACAACCACTAATATAGTTTGGTAGGATATCACCTTCTAAAGTGGCCAATTGAACTGCACCGCTAGTGGAGAGTCTATTAATGATCATGGGTCCGTATCCTCGTTTCTCCAATTTGCGGGCATGTTGCTTTAGCGTGTAAACCAGTACTAGATCACCTTCCTTCAATCCTTTATCCTTTACATGGGCATCAAAGTATGCCTTTTGCCTTTTCTTGGCAGCATAAATGCCTGCTGCTGCTCGTAGCCTCGTCTCACCTAAGCGTTCTAGATCATAGATCCTGGAAGACAACTCATGTCCATTCCACTCATGCTCGTGTGCTACTTTCAAGGCTGGGATTAGGAAGTCCAAAGGTAGCACGGCATTCTGTCCAAAGACCATCTGAAATGGGGTAGCGTTGAGCACCGTTTTGTAGGCAACTCGGTATGCCCAAACAGCATGATGAAGTTGTTTGTCCCAATCAGAGCGTTTATTATTTACCAGTTTCGTCAATACGTTACATAGGATCTTATTCGTGCTCTCGGCCTGTCCGTTGGCTTGTGGGTGATAAGGGGCAGATTTCTTGTGTATCACCATGAATTCTTGAAGGAGATGTTCAATGACCTCATTCAAGAAGTGCGTACCTCTATCACTAACCAACTCTATTGGTAACCCATATCTAGTGAACACGTTTTCGAATAAGAACTTAGCCGTCGTTTGAGCATCATTCTTTGTCGTGGCTTTTACTTCCACCCACTTTGTAAGGTAATCTGTGGCTACAATGATGTATTCTGCATGGGAGTTTCTAGCTGGGGGGTTAATAGGACCAACAAAGTCTATGCCCCACTTCGAGAATGCGCGTCCTCCCATCATTGGCCTTAAAGGCATCTCGTCTTTTCTTATCGGATATTGGGCACGTTGACATGTGTCACATTTCTTCACATAAGTATGTGCATCCATATGAAGAGTGGGCCACCAAAGTCCTGAGAATAAAATGGTCTTAATTACTCTGTCAGGCCCAAAGTGTCCACCTGCAGCACCGCTGTGTGCAGTTTCTAAGACTTTTAAATAGTCTGATTCATGAACGCACAGTCTTAGGTAACCATCCTTGCCTCTTCGATATAGGTTGTCTCCTACTAAGGCATAGTCTTGAGCCTCTTGCTCCATGCTCCGTTTTCTTGCAAGACTAGCCTGATTGGGTAATGTTCCCGATCTCATGAACTCAACCAATGGAGCACTCCAATCTGGGATTAATGACACATGATAAAGAGTGGCATGCTCCACTGGGGGTCTCTTCTGGCATACTGGACAATTTTGGATCCACTCCTGTATTTCTTTGTCCATGCTCGGCCAATACACTCCTAAACGTTTTAGATTCTGCAATGTTCGTTGTTTAGAGTAGTGATTTCCTAGCAATCCCTCATGGGCTTGTTGCATCCAACTAGTATGTTCGTCGTCCTCAACACAACAAGCTAGTACACCCTCTGGATCTTGCTTGTACATACTTCCGGCCAATATTTGATACTTTTGTGATTTTACAATTTCTTCTTTGCTTGTTTTCACATTCTTATTTGCAGGCCCGAAGGTTAGGACTGGCACCAACTTATTTGCCCATTTAGGAACAACTTCTAAATTGAACAGATAAGCATCGGGCAATTCATCAGACACTCCTTGCGGTGGCTCTCCTGAAGTGATACGAGAAAGATGGTCTGCCCTAAGATGGGTTCTACCTTTCCTGACAACAACTTCAAAGTCGTATTCCATTAGTAAGAGGAACCATCTTACTAAGCGGCCTGTATTGCAAGGTTTATTGACCAAATATAGTAAAGCTTGATGATCAGTGAAAAACTTGAACTTATTGGCCAATAGATAGTGTCTAAACTTCTTCACGGCATATACCATACCTAAGCCTTCTCTCTCTGTTGTGGTATAATTTCGTTCAGCTGCATTTAATTGCCTACTAGCATACGCTATCGGCAAATCTAGGTTTCCTTCTCCTGTGGGTTGTGCTAGCACACATCCTATTGCATGATTGGAGGCATCTACATGGACATGAAAGGGTTTGCTCCAATCCGGAGTGGTCAGTATTGGTGCTGAGCACAAGCGTCGTTTTAGCTCGTTGAAGGAATTCTCGCATTCCTCGTTCCACTCAAAATTCGTTAGCAACCCGTAAAGAGGTTTAGCTATGATGGCATACATGTGGATAAACCTACGGTAATATCCACAATGGCCCATAAAGGCCTGTACCTCTTTAACATTCCTTGGTCTTGGCAGCTCTGCTATCGCTCTTACTTTGTCCTCATCTGTTGAAATTCCATTCTTAGAAACAATGTGACCTAAGATCTTACCTTGTCGTACCATGAACACACACTTCTCTGGGTTCAGACACACTCGATAATCTCTACACTTGTTGAAGAGTTGTCTGAGCTCAGGGATGTGGTAACTTCTCTGTTGGGAATGCGCACATAAATCATCCACATATACTTCTAAGCTCTTTCGTAGGAACTCTTTGAAGACATGACACATGAGCCTTTGGAATGTTGCAGGTGCATTGGTGAGCCCAAATGGCATCACACGAAATGCAAAGATTCCCCATTCTGTGGCAAAGGCCGTTTTGTGTTGATCTTCGGGGGCAATGGCTACTTGGCCGTAACCTGAAAATCCATCAAGGAAGCTATAAACTTCCTTGCCTGCAACACGCTCCAATAGATGTTCGGTGATTGGAAGTGGATAACTATCTCTGATCGTAGCGGCATTAACTTTTTTAAGGTTAATGCACACTCGCAATTTCCCATTCTTCTTGGGCACCACCACAATGGGGGACACCCATTCAGTGTGCTCAATCTCATAAATGAATCCAGCTTCAATCAACCTGTCAATTTCCTCCTTTATTTTGGCTGCATAATTGTCATTATATGTGTAGGGCTTTTGTTTGGTGGGCTTGGCATCAGCGGTCATCGGAATAGTATGAGAGCAAATCTTTGGATCTACCCCTTTCAAGTCTCTATAGTGCCATGCGAACACATCCCTATATTCCCTTAATAGAGCTACAAGCTCTGCTTCTTCTTTTGCACTTAGGTCATCTCCTATGTACGTACATCGTTCTTCGTTCCCTTCAATGGTCACTACAATTTTTTTGGTCTTTTCTTTATTGTCATATGCTTCTCCTATAATGGCCTCTCTCTTAGGCATTCGTACCAAAATTTTTCGGTCTTCCACTTCATATTTCTTGAAATTTTCTGGTACTTCAAACAATGATTCTTCCTCTTCTTGTTTCATTGCTTTTCTTTTCTTTTTCTTTTGACCTCCTTCACTTCCTTCCTTTGAGTTTATCGTTTTAATACTTGTGAGGGGTTCTTCTTCTTTTTGGGTTAGCACTCCTATGTCTTCTAAGTAGTGTTCCTCTGAGTCAAAGTAAGTATCCATCACAATGGATTCTAGGTCATCGTCATTCTCTTCTTCTTCTATGAACTCATTAGGATCACACTCTTCCAACAGGGGTTGACACATGAACACTGAAATATCATAACCCTCCTCATCACAGTGAGGTGTCCATTGTTCTTCATTGACTGCTATGTCCATGGTAGCTAAGATTTCTGCCCAACCATGAGGCTCAAATTCCTCATCTGGAAATATCATCGGTGTGTAGGCTGGGTCTTTTATTGGTCTATCTCCTGGGGAAGTTCCTTCTTCTCTCGCTTTTAGGCGCTTTTCCTCTTCCTCTGCGACTTTGCACATCCACAAGTGAGTATCTTCATGCAGCCATGATGGATCAGGTGAACTTCCAGAATGCACTGAGATAGAATCTTCTTTCGCTTTGTGGATAGGATTCCACTGTAGGGGTGGTACATTTCTGAAGGTGTAATCCTTCAGATTGACCTTGGTTGTGACCCCTAAGTGTTGTAAGTACAAGGAGTTGGTTCCCCAATCCTGTACTATTTGCAATTGTCGTAGGAAGGGTCTTCCTAGGATCATCTCGTAGACATTATTTTTCTCAAAGTCACATATAGCAAACGTATGTTCAAACTCTACACCACATGTGGTTAGAGTTATCCCTTCAAGCAATCCTAGAGGTCTTTCAAAATGACCATCTGCCATTTGAAGCTTCATTCTAGTTGGTCTTAATGTGGGTTTGCCCCATCGCTTCCACAAGGAGGTGGTCGCAATAGCAACACCAGCACCTGAATCTACGATTGCTTTGGTTGTGTAACCTTGATAGGTGATTGGAAGATAAGTATTACCTTCTTCACCTTCGCTCATATCTCCTATCTTGTCGAGAGGTATCTCTGGAACTTTTTGCTTAGAGCCTACTTTTGGCATATTGGATTCAAGTTCTGGAACCTGATCCTTCACATGATTCCAGAGCTCCGGTTTTGCCTTGAGCAGCTCTTCCACAGTGAGATGACATTGAACCTTAGTGTTCTTCACAACATCAGTGTTTCTTGGAATCACTGAGTCTTCATTTCTTACCAATATTGTGGGAGCTCTGATCTGGAGAGATTCAGATTCCCATGGGCCTGTGTAATGAGGCAACTCTTGTAAAGAATTAGATTCAAAATCTAATCTTTCATCTTCTTGTTGCTCTGCTTGGTCTCCATAGATAGACGGAATGTCTTGGGGAAATTGATCATGAAGATCATCAATCTCAGGAATAGGAGGGGAATTACCCTTCTCCTTGGCCCATTTCTCTTCCTGTATTTCCCGCAAGAACTCTTGAGAGTATTGTTGAATTGAAGGAGGTATTCCAGCATCCGTGGAATTAGGAACATAAGCTCCCATTGGTGGTGAGCTTCCTCTTTCAACAACTGGTTGAGCCTGTGGAGGTAAAGAAATTTGTGGTTTGTTTACCAACTGCTCTAATCTTTCTATTAAGCCTTGGAAATGCAAATCCGGTTTGACAGAGTTTGTCTGATTGAACTTTTGACTAGTCTCAAGTATGGCTTGAGCTTGTTCTACCATTTTCATGCACATTTTCATCCGTTCAATCTCTAAGTCTGCTCTAGGGTAACTCTTGTCTAGGTTTGCAGCTGTTGGCCCTTCTTGAAGACGAGCCTGGTAGGCCTTGAACATCATGTCCAAACCTTCTGGGGTTGGATCTGCAAGAACAGACCCTGGTTGTGGGTTATTTACAATGGGTGGTGGGGTGGAGTGAGGTGGAGTGGATGGAGCTTCGGCATGCGAGGGGCTTTGAGATGCAATGTCTTCTATTTTTGTTTTTGTATCCCTTAGGCTTTCTTCTAGCTCGGATAGTTTTTTGTTCCACTTGCGATTAGCCTTCTCTCTGGTATCCTTCCATGTTCTTGGTTTTCTCTTGCTAGGTTCTCCTGCCTCACTTGACTCTGACTGCTCAGCTGGTTTTGCTTGTTGTGCAGCCTGTGCCCTAGTAACTGCCTGTACAGGAGCCACATTATTGCTACTTGAACTTGAATCTGCCACCAAGCCTACCACATTGATGGGTGTAACCTTGGGTACACTAGAGGGATTCCTGGGACACTCTCTAGGAAGATGTTCCTTGCCGCACTCAGGACAAAAGCCTTGTATTGTGATGTTTTGTCCTAGTCCCAGAGCTGATTGGAGGGGACATTCACGAATGAAATGATCGCCCTGACATCTAAAGCATGGTCCTCTAGGAGCTTGTGGTCTTATTTGTCTCAATTGGGGCCTAGTATTTGGATTCGTATACATGACATTGGAGTATTCTGGCTCCCAATTTTGTTCCATAGGTGGTGCCTCATATTGATACTGAGAAGTCTCACTTTGCTCAGGTGACTCTATATAATAAGCCTGTGGACTATCTTCATGGAAGTAGTCTGAACCATGAGCGTGAGAATCATTTTCTGAGACTAATGGGGTTAGTGGCACCAATGCTCTATTATGGTTCTCCTCCGCCATCGTATATTTAACTGGGATCACATTGGCAGGAGCTGGCGGTTGGTTTCCTAGGACTGGTTGTGGCCTATATGGTGCCTGATATTGCTGCTGGTATTGAGGTTGATATTGTTGTGGCCTATAATATGGCTGTTGGTACTGATTCTGATACCTAACCTGCTGGTAAGGTTGCTGATAATTTTGTCTAACAGCCTGTCTGTTATAGGGACAATCTTGGGCGGTATGATTTGTGTATTTTCTCTCAATGGTGCAATATAGAGCATTAGGGTTTCCTTGGGGTTGAGTCATCATTGGACAAACATTAGCCATGTGATCTCCTCCACATGTATAACATTTTTTCACTGAAGTGACCCTTGGCATTTGTCTATTTTGAACTCCTAGCTTTTTGGCCACTTGCTCAGCTATCTCATCTATCTCGGTGGAGGCTCTAGAGGTATGACTTGTAGAACTATCAGAGTCCTTATAGAGTTTGGATAGTCCTAACTCCTCACCTAAGTTGTCTTCTATGTCAATGCACATCCGTATACACTCTTCTATGGATCTAGGATCTTTCAGGTATACATACGACCTTAATTTTGTGCTCAATAGGCCATCTAAAAACAGTGCCACCTGTTTGGCTGATGTGGGTAATTCTGGTACAGGGCATCTTTCCAAGTACTGTCTAAACCTTCTTCCTGCAAGTCGCACTGTTTCTTGTGGTGTCTGTTTGAAGCTGTGGATCAATGATGATGTGTTATGCCTGATACCGCTTTTGGAAAATTCCACAATGAATTCTTCTAGCAGCTGACCTATCTCTCTATAGTTGCGACTGTTTAGAGGTTGAAACCAAGCTAAGGCAGTACCCTTAAGAGTCAACCCAAATGCCTCGAACTGGGTGAATAAGTCTTCAACCTGTTCAGCTCTTAGCACTTGTTTGAACTCTGCCACATGATCATAAGGATCTCCAAATCCATCAAAGTAGTTCTTCATTGTCTTAACCACTTGAGAGGGTCTAAGGGTTCTTGAGTGCTCTCGTGGTCTAGGCAATGGGAAATCATGATCGTCTCTTTGATGTCTATGAACTCTATGTCCCTCCCTTTCAAGTCTCTCCATTCCATATCCTGATCTGTCTCTGCCTACAGTGTCTGCAAAGCTTACCTCCGGTCTCTCTCTAGTTCTTTCCCTCTGGGTTTCATGAGCCTTGGATGATCCGGCTCCCTGGAGGCCCTGGGAAACGTTAGATCTTGGTGGAGGGAAAATTGCTTCACCTTGCCAAGTGTAAGCATGTCTGTCATGATCTGATACTAAGAATAATTTCTGAGATGTGTGATCTAGATAGACAGCCTTCCCTGGTGTCTCTGGGTCCTTGAATTCATAGATGGTGACTACTGGGCTGGGTTGATCCGGCCTAAATCTCCAAAAGGCTTCCTCCGTTTCTCTATTCACGAATAGTTCTATGCTTTTATTATCTTGAGGAATCCATTCTGGAGTGAGCACTCTGGTTAAGACTGACTTACCTCTAGGGGTCTTGGGTTCTCCTAGGTTCCCTTGCTCTAGGTCTCCTATCTCATTCTCAGGAATGATATTTCCAAACTCATCTGTCCTATCTGGTAAGTTAGTAACCACATACATGGTTCCTTCCTTATCAATGTAAGCACCCTCTTCAAACTTGACCACTGGGTGTTCAAGTCCACAGAGTTGGTCAGGATTTTTAAGTTGAACCACTGATCGCCTTAGACCATCCTCATAGATGCGAGCACCTAATTGGTTGGTCCTGATGTACTCCAATTGGGTCTTATAGGGACCTTCTGGTGTCTGCAAACAGGCAATGCCTGAGCTACGTGTGGGTCTTTCCATGCTAAAAGACATTTCCGAGTCACTGGTTTCTGAACTTCGTGTGTAAGGATAACCACTAAGCTGTTGAGCCCAAGACTTGGATGTATGGTTGACACTAGCCTCAGATGACCTAATGCTTTGTCTATCCTTGCCTAAGTGTCTACCAGATCTCAGGTTCATAAGCCTTGGCTTCTAGTCCCAAAGTTCTCTTATATTGCTCAAAATCCTTTGGAACTTCTTGGTTTTCTAGTTTCCCTGAGGGTCAACTTCAAAATACCCTATATAATAATCCTGGTATTAATATTAACATAACCAGTCGATGTTTTTGTTGTACTCCTCACGAGCTTTCCAACAAACCCAAGATCACTCCGAACGGATTTCGTATGAGAAAGTTATGCCAGTTCAGGGTTTTGGGGGTTAAAACAGGGAAACAGGGTCTCTCAGAAGATGCTTCAAATCAGGTGATATATGACATTTATAGGACACGATACTTGATACTTCCCCTAAACGATACACGATCTCTAGCCCCAAACGATACACGACCTCCAAGCCAAACGATACACGATCTCTCACAAAACGATCGCTGGACAAAACGATATCTGAGCAAACGATCGCTGGCAAGTATCGCGATCTCTGAGACGCGATACACGATACTTGGACCAAAACGATACACGATACCTGAATCCAAACGATACACGATACTTCCCCAAACGATCTTTGGACCAGACGATCTCTGATTCTGAAACGATACTCGATACTTGGCTCCAAACGATACACGATGTCTCACAAAACGATCGCTAAACCCAACGATATCTGAGGAACGATCGCTGACTAGACGATCTTTGACAAAACGATCGCTGGCTGAGTATCGCTGACAAAACGATCGCTGACTCGAAACGATACACGATACTTGTCAGGTATCGCGATCGTTGAATCAAACAATAGACGATCTTTGATAAACGATCGCTGGAGAACGATCGCTGGCAAACGATCTTTGACCGAAACGATCAACGATCTCTGGGAAATATCGCGATACTCAACCACAGGAGCAAAACGATACTTGTGAAGTATCGCGATACTCGACCGCGGGAGCAAAACGATACTTGACCCTTTGCCAAGATTTTTACAAGATTTTTTAAGTTTAATCACACACAGAGGTTTTACAAGGTCTCCTACCCTCTCCACGATCTCTGTATCACTCAAGACACACTTCCCAATCCCTGACAGTGCCAAACGATACTTCGCACAGATCATTTCACTCTAGCAATTGATTTACTGAGAATTTTGATCAAAAAAAAAAAGGGGGTTTGCTCACCTTGGTAACTCCTATAATCTCTTTGTCACTTCCCCTTGTACTGTTCAACCCCAGCTTGCCCTGCAACTCACTCACGATCGCTGGCGCAGGTCTCACGATACTCGATGGTCTCCCTCACGATACTTGGCGCAGGTTTTGCTAATTCAGTTATTTTAGTATTGATTCTTCAGCGCCTCTGTTCTGTACCCTCTCTAAGCTTCTTGCTCACAACCACAAGTAAAAACAAGGTGAATGTACTCTAAAAAATGGAGAAAAACTGAGAATATGAAGGTGGGTGGAGATGGTGATGATGGTGAAGATGAAGAAGAAGGAAAATTCAAAAACTGAACTGAAAATGATAATTTTTTACCTTCCAACGTCGCTACTCTACGTCTTACCGTCACACGCTCGTCCTCCAAGCTCTCTCCCCGGCAACGGCGCCAAATTTGGTGTCACTCTAGCACAATGGTGAGTGCCAACGTGAGGAGATACACCTCATAAATGTCAATCCGTGGAGACGTGAGGACCGGTATGAAGACCGCGAGCAAGTGATGGCACAAGTGCGTGAGTGAAAGCACACAAGCATGCACACACATACACACACACGTGCACAAGGTAAGAGCAAAGAGTGGAACAATGGAAAGCTTCGATTACCAAAGAGCTCTCTTCCAAAACTGAAATCTACAACCAGCTACCTCAAAAATGAGCTCTCCAGCCCTTTTTATAGTTTTTGAGTGGTTTTGGCCCTGTCCAGACCTAGTGTCCGGCCTAGTTAAAAAATAGGTTCCAGGGCTTATTTGGGGGCTCAAACGGAGTCTAAAAATCATGAAAATTGGTAGGATGGTAGATCTAATACTCCTCAAGCTCGAGGACTCCTCGGCTTGAACAAAATGGAGTTACAAAAATGGAAAATGGTATTTACAATGGTTTTTAGTGATAAAAATCACTATTTTTGTAGGGATTTCTTCTGAAAATTTGACAGGTGCTTCTTGGAGCTCCCTACTTGCTCCTCCTTCTTGTGTGTCTACTTCCTTGATGCGCTTCCATTCTTTGTCCTTGACCTTGAGCTTCAACAGCATCCAATGGAGAAGATAGGCAATGTGAATATTTCAGATGGTAATATGAACCTGTTGAGAAAGGTATTGTATGTGCCAACCATTACCAAAAATCCTGTAAGTGTTGGATAGATTGTTGAAAAAGTATTGCAGGTCAGTTTCACAAGGAGCATTTTTTGAGGATCTACATCAGGGATTCAATAGTATAGCAAGAGGAGAAAAGTCTGGTAGACTATTTACATTTGATCTCCAAGACACTAGGAACATTGCTTTGTTCAATTATGGTAGCCCAACCTTATGAGAATTGAAAATTTGGCACAAAAGGTTAGCTCACATAGTGAAAGGGCTCCGAAGCAAATCAGTAGAGATCAAAGTGTGCTTGTTTTACCTAATATTTCCAAGCAATACATGATTTAGAAATGCACTGCTTGTCTATTTGGCAAGTCTCAGAGACAACCATTCACAAAGAATGGATATTCATGGAGAACTACTGGAGCTAGTCCATACACATGTATGGGGGCAAAGCAAGGCCATAAGTCCTTGGATCCAAGTATTATGTGCCATTTATTGATGATTGTAGCTGATGGACAATATTAGACTTCATGAAATCTAAGGATAAAGTATTCTCATGATTTAAGAAATATCTTTGCATTAGTAGAAAATCAAATAGGAAAAACCTTTAAGAGGTTAAGGCTAGATGGAGTTGCCGCCACTTTGGCCTAGTTCCGCAAGATATATTCCTTCTTGTTGTTGGCCCGGCTGGTTGGTTCTACCGATCAATTCCCCTTGCAACAAGACTTTGGTTAGCATATCGTCCCTCCACTCAAAGAGCAAGTCATTCAAAAGCCTCAGAGGTAAAACTCTAGTTTCCACCCAATACAACACTTCATCTGGAATGTTAATTGCATCCTTAAGGGGAATATCTGCAAGTTTCAATGTTGCTAGGGTCTACTGAACGAATTCGTCTAAATACCCTTGATGCTAGGCATTTCTCAAGTACTCCTTACTGCTTTGCAATCAATCCACTCTGTTCTGTGATTTACTGCCCCATCTGATCGTGGTCGCCAAAATATTTGGCGTTCTTCTGTACTGAGATAATAACACACCAAAATATCCAAAGTAATGAGATTCGAGAATGGGGATTTATCAATACAGAGTACTCATAAACATGCATTTATGTTCCCTACAATTGCATTAACACAAACTTCATATAATACTACTTCGGTACACAATAGTACATAGATAGAATCAAATTACAATGACAAAAATAGAGCTTTATTTAAATAATATAAAGCATTGAGTTACATCATCCTCTAGAAGATATTGCTCCTACTAGCATATGACATAATGAGTCTGCCACTCTCCACCTATCCTTAAATACCTCTTGCCCCGATGCACCTTTGGAACATAATCAAGGTCCGTACACTTGTCATATGGAGACTCTAAGCGGACAAATATACACTATGGTTCACATGTTAGCGCATTGCCCTCTTCAACTCTAATCCTTAACAGACACATATAGGCCAATGGTCAGCCATCAAGATCTCAATAAATATGGAATATAACATCTCTCTATCCAACAAAAGGAAACTCCTATAGTAAGTTCAAGAGCAAATGACAAAGATTTATGGTATATCCTATTTTATTAAGTCTTGTTCTTTATTAATTTTGGTTCACCAATGCCTTTACAACGAACATTCTCACTACGTTCAAGATATTCAATACACTATAAAACACCTCATATGTAGGTGAACTATCCGCAATTATTAGAACGAGCCATACCCATAGTCCTAAGTTGAAAGCTAACATGAAAGAAATTATATATGATCAAAATCATAATATACTAGGGACAAGAGGAAAAGGAATACCTCAAAAAGTTTATGAAATCAAAGAACAATCTATTAAATGTCAAAGATCAAATACATCAATTGAAAAGAGACAATGTTAGAATGTAAAGTAGCAAAGAAAGATCAAACTATACAAAGCATTAAAGAGAGAAGGTTCAAAGGAAGATCAAGAAGAAGCTCATTAAAGAATCTGCACGGGTACTTTGTAACTAGTATGGCCAAATGGATTAGTGACTTCGAAGAAGCCCTTGAGACAATAAAAGAGCTGGAAGAAGAAAAGAAGCAAAATAAAAGAGAGAAGAATTTTTCAATCTTGTTGGATCGGCATGTAGATGCCCTTTTCCAAGGAATGGAGATTCCAATCTAGAAATTGAAATTAGATGAAGTTATGTTTATGGTTGTGCTTATGGACATGATGATTTCTGATGAAGTTATGGTTATGAAGTCATGCGCATGATTGTGGGCTTATGTTTATGCGATCAACAGAAAATTTCTTTCACGTGTGCATGAAAAATTATGGACTTTTGAGCATCACTTTGTTAATCATATGCGTAAAAGCTTCTGCTTTTTATTTCATAAATGCAAAGTCTGATGTCAATAATCAAAAGTTACTACTCCAAACGTCTCTTCAGTGAAATTCTATTCAGAACCCACACAAAAACTCATTGAAATAATGAATAATGGCTTTGAATTTTTTCTTTCCAAATCCTAAGAGTTTTTCACACGTATATCGACCTGTATAATGATGGCTATATAGATGCATATAAGGAAAGCTTGTTCAATAACTATAGCAAGAGCCTTTGTATGATTCCATAACATCAATGTCTTTCAATATGGCAAATGGGAATCACCATAGCAAAATCTATGTTTGGTTGGCTTTTTGAAGTGAGTTTGATTAGATCTTCACAACTAGAGCTCGAGTTACCTTTTATGTTGAAGAATGCCTTCATTGCTCCAGTAAGTTTACCTCATGATCGACTCCAGACTTCTAAGGTCGAAGGTTGATTGCTAATAGGGGTATATGGACGGATGGACAGAACATGAAAATTTCGAAGTTATATGGGAAATTCCAGGGAGCATAGTGGCAAGCGCATGCATGGGTGAATGGATGAATGTAAAGATCAGCATATCGATGAATTTTCCAATACCAAATGTTCTGATAAACACACCGATACTCCTGAGATTTTTTCTAACATGTAGATCGATGGCCCAATATGCATTTATCATAGATGTGAAGGATACGACGCGATGCATCTAATTATGTTTTTTTTCACCTACCACAAATACATACACACACAGAGAGAAATATGACAACTCGCTTCATTTCCATTACATTAATACAGACTATTACAAAGAGAGTGTCCTGAGCCACAAGTTCATATGTTAACGCTACTATAGCATTCATACAAGTATAATATTTCTAAATCTTTCGCATAGCGTATCTAGTCACACTACGTAGATACGTAAATGCATGCATGAATCTATATACAGAACTACGTACATACGGAGCTCATTCATAGATGTATGTTGTTCTTATACAACTATGCTAATATATGAATTCTATGCTGTGTGTTTTTCCGTAAAATAATTTAAGCAGCATGACACATCTTGCTGACCTGCAAAACTTCAGAAAAATGCATTTGGCGGAATAGATTGAGCGAAAGTCTCTTCTTACGTAGAAAATCGACTAAAAGCATCATCTATTCTAGTAAATATTGATTCTTGAAGCATTAAAAAGACAAAGGCGGATGAACATGCAGATAGTTTTTTAACATTATATATTCATCATTAGAAGAAATAGATGAAATGGTAATCTCTTCTAAGAAGTTATGCACTCTTACAACATACCCGTCATCTGGCTGCAACAAATGGAAGATATTTCTCGATTCATTAGAAAAGAGAAAAGCTGATTTGTCGTCATCAAAACGATGACATGGGCAGGCGATAGAAGGACGTTCATAGATATATGCGATTAGAAGTAAGGTAAGCTAATCAGTGAACTTGCCGCTGAACACTAAATATTCTTCCAAATTAATTCTAGACATATTAGAGATATGGACGTCAAATCTGTAAACGTTAGAGGCGAAAATCGAAGGACCTCGAAATGCCGGATGATTCATTTGAAACATTGACAGTCCTCGTAGTATACTGTTAGAATGACCGAGGCGGAATATCTCGGATGCTGCAAGCAAGATGCATCAGAACTCGGGTTAAGGCGTCGAGTAAGGCTGGGCAAGAATCTCAAACGACTGCATTGCCTTCAGGAGGATGAGCATTACTTTCGACCGTGAACAGATTTGGGGTCGAAGCTGAGGCTTTTCGCAAGATTTTCCGTCACCAAGCATAGTCCTTCCCTTGAAAGAAAATGTTGAACGTCCTGCGAGGACAGCAGCCTGTTAATGAGAGCCCTTCTAAAGGCGCTAAAGTTTTCATCCTCATGGACAGTCAGTCGTTGGTAGTTGCAGCTGAAGCTCATCTCCTTTTCAAGGCACCACATTTGGGCCTGCAAGAACTGCACATACTTTATAGCTAGGTCGAACATGGCAGCCGTGTCAAGTCGCGACGCTCCAGGCACGATCGTTGCCAGGGTCAGGGTCTTGTCTCTGATCCTCTTCCTCCGATGCCTGGCTGCAATACTCTGAGGCTCGACTGATACTGCGCTTGGAGGCTTCTTTGCATGTACCAGAGCCTGAGACATGTCATGGCGTTCTCCATTTCCAACTGAACCACTTTCAAGACCGCCGACCACATCCTTAGCTGTGGCAGATGTTGTGTTATTGCATGGTTGCTGAATGAGAGGAATCTGACTAGGTAATGTCGGTGTATATGTATAGAAGGGTTGCGTCCAAGTGGCGGAATTCGCCTGGTGCAACTTCTCAGCCTGTAAAACCTGCTCCAGAGTAATTCCTTGAAGCTTTCGACGCTGCGACGGTGGCTCCTCGTTCTCCAGGGGGGCCATAGTGTTGGACTCTCGCAATGCATGGCTATCGTCTTCCCCCCTGATCAGCCAGGAAGCAACAGAATGCGCCCAAGATTGGATGTTGTCTATGGTAAAGCTTCCTGCTGAAGGAACGTGGTGTTCTGGTTGTGCTGCATTCTCGCTGTCCGTCACTATTGAGGAAGATGCCGCACTGCCCGGGGAGCCCAGTTCTTGACGCTTGATGCAGGTAACTGACTCACTCACAAACGGCAGCCTGTTGCAGCCTGGGGTTGGACTTGTCTCTAGCACTTGGCCATTCGAGTGCATGCTATATTCTTGTCCTATGACCTCGTTTGTAAGGTTAGCAGTATTCTGGCAATATGAGTAATGGCCAAGACAGTCTTGATCTTCTGCACCATTGACCTGATAATCAAGATGTGGCTCATGCTTGACTGCATCAAGTCGGCTGTATGGCGGATGATCGGTCTCTTGTTGAAGCAAGCTAGGGAGAGCATCGAAAGCTAGAAGCTCATCGACGCTCACGGCAATGCCATACTGGGATCTCAGCAAGTTTTGTAGATTGCATAGGTATTGAAGCGTCTGATCGCTAACCGCAGAACTGAATAGCGAGTATGGTGCAGAAGCTTCTGGAAGCCAGAGCGGAGAGGAGGGAATCGCTGTATTCTCTGGCAATGCATACATGCAGCTCGTACTTGGACTCACATGCTGCGTTTCCGAAACCCCGTCCACTCCGTAAGTTGGGTTGCAGTAGAAGCTCCCCTGTTCATGAGCTTTAAAGCTCCCTTTGTTCACGTTATAGGAAAATGCAGCATAAGGAGCTTCCGGGCTGTGGCTGCAGCTGAACAGGCTGTCTTTCATCGGCATAGAATATGTCAAAGATGAATCTTGAATATCTACATGGCCCTGAACTGTGTGAGGAGCAAACTCTGTGGAATAATCCATCTGCTAACAATGGACGTAGTTAGATAGTTAGCTTATGAAAACATCTGGGCTCAACGTGTATCTCTCCCCGTGGTCAATCGCTCAGGGACATAGCACGCTTGGCGGGCACAGCGAAGTCTTTTCATCAAAGAAGGAGCTTCAGCAAGCCCGCATTAGTAGGATACTGCACTTGCTTGCTACCCCCGTTCTCTATGGGTTGATGCTTCGGAGGTCTAATGATAGAATTTTAGCAAAGTGACGTACCAAGACTACGGGGAATGACGAGTTTCACAAAGTTTTGGAGAGCATGCAGCAAACTACTGGGCGTCTCGCATCGCAATGAGAAGAGGGAAAAAGGAAGTATGTACATATATACTGCTAAAGATTGCAAAAGAAATAAATAGGACTAAACATGTAGATAGAGCGTTAGAGAGAGAGCAATGAGAGAAGGACTAGACATATAGATAGAGCGTTAGAGAGAGAGAGAGAAGTGAGAGAAGGAAACAGACTCCAGAGGCAATGAGGCGACAGACACCGATATCCACAGAGGCAATAAGGCAGTAGGGCTCGCTACTAGCTAGAATCGCTATTACGCTAGATTGAAAAATCCAGCGGGGAGAAGCGGGCACGTGACAGATGTATGTGTGCATGGACAGAGGACAAAGCACGAGTTGAAAGGTACAGAGTGACGCATGAAGGCGTTTTCACGGCGAGAGGGCTCGTGTATGAAAAATTCAGGCAAGAGACGGTCTGCAGGCTGCAAGTGCAACTAGACCACCACCCTGTGTGTGCAATGTGTGTGCGCGCGTTTGTGCATGTGTGGGTGCTCGCGTGCTCTCTGAAGTAGGGCCGCTGTTGGGACCCGACGATCACTGTTAATAATAGGAGCAGGAATTCTTTTTGAGCGCGCGCATGTATGAGCGTGCGATGGACCTGTGGCGGCAGTGGCGAGGTGGAGGCTCTGCAGCGTCGTTATATTTTCTAACAACTTTCTATAGCTTTTCTGGTCATAACCTCCCTTCCTACTCCCTCCTGCCCTCCACTGCCTCCAGGCTCCCATGTCCCATCGTTGAAGGCTGCCTGCGCGAATCTGTGTTTTCTTTCGAGTGCCGACACTGCCGAGAAGCCAGTCGGTCACGTTGTACACATGCACGCCCTGGAGGCTGGCTCCCGGCTGTCCGGCGATCGGAGCCTCTCCGCCTTCCTGACGTGGATCCGACATGGAATCCAAGCACCGAGGTGGTTATGCAGGCCAGAAAGGTGCGCCACTCTCTCCCCCAGAATTATCCGCTATATCTCTCCAAGTTCCAACTTCCAGCCCGTATAGACGCTATATCTCTCCAGCTTAGCCGCTATATCTAGAGGCCGCTGCTATTTCAGGTACTGACGAAACATAAAAATAAATCATAGCTATTAACAGGAACAATCTGCCACCTTACAAGCAGCCCAACTGCCTCACGTAACGTTTTCTCATGCTGACGCAAATCGTTATTAGGAGTTCTACATTCTTATTTATTCCTTGTAGCCATACCGTTTTGCGCTGCATTATTTTCTGGATATATTATGTAGGCACATCCGAATTAATTAATAAATTAGAATGTGGGTGGCTCCTCCGAGAGGGACTACCACTCCCACTGATTAGTAACCACTGCTTCTGTCCGTAGTAAGGAAGCGAAGAGAGTGTTACTTAATACTGGCTCAAGCCATCATCTACACGAAGGCATGCCAGCCTTTACTTCCTTCAAATTCGAAGTTCTGTTCAGAGCAGGCTTTGCGGCCATATGCTCGGTTGTTGTTTCACGATTAATCATCAATCGCTACTGCAACAGAACCATAGCCGTTTTTTTTTTCCTGAGGACAACAAGTAAAGAATTTTAAGTAAGAGAAAGGTATGTTACAAATTGTGCAGGGGGCAAGAACTCCAATTGGGAGAACCTGTGCAGGGGGCAAGAACTCCAATTGTGAGAACCTCTAGCAGATGAATCAAAAATCCAGCCCTTACACATCCTAATAAATAGAAAGATTACAATGACCAGTAAAACATCTCTGAAACCCCTCATCAGGAGAGCCAAAGGAAGGCTAAACAGACAATCCCATAGTACCAAAGTACCACGAGAAACAGGAACCAGCAGACAATGGCATATAGAAAGGCACACAGCAACCAGCACACAATGGCATTCAGAAAGGCACACAGCTTCCATCATCAGACGATCTTTGACACTGGCATTCAGAAAGGCACATCAGAAGATCTTCTTTAATTGATACTGGGCATCAACCTAGAGCTCTGTTTCTCCTTGTCAGTAAAGCCAAAGGAAGGCCAATGAAAATCCACCTCATATTACCAGGAGATAAATGAAAGCTTTTTTTTTTTTTTTGAGAAAAACAGGAAAATATAAATTAACAGGGTAAAATACACATGTGCAGGGGGCAGGAGCACCTGACCTCACTGAGTCACAAGGTTGCTACCATTGCAAACCTGCAAGGGGAATACAACTGACTCAATATCACTTTCCATCTTGTGAAATGGTGGGCTGCTAGGATACAGTGAAGATCATGAGAGGGAAGAGAAGGTTTGGTGATTCTCTTCATACAATTATCAGACACTCTTTTCAGAGAGTGATGTAGGGGAATGAGAAAATTCTTTCTCCCATTGCCAAAAACTTGATTATTTCTACTAAGCCATATGGCCCACAGGATGTGTCCACGCCAGGTATTCCAAAGGAGGATATCCATATTTTTGCAACATCCGATCAAAGCATCCATCCTTTGAAGCTTGGGAGCTTTACAAGAGTGAAGAAAGTTATCAACACATTTCCAGAAAGGCTTAGCATGCTCACAGTCAAAGAAGAGGTGATAAACATCCTCCACCCTGCCACAAAATGCACATTTACCACCATCAATAAATATTTTCCTGACTCTGGGGCCCACCCAAAGCCCTTGATGAATTATCAACCACTGAAGACAAGACTGTTTGCTGCTTTCTGGGTAAGCCCACAGAGCTTTAAACCTATAGGACCACTGAGCAGAAGACCAGCTCATCTTCCACATTTTGTTCAATTTAGGAGTGATACAATCCATCGAGTCTTTCTTCTTCTTGAAGTTCTTGTAAATGAACTCAGCAACTTCATGGAGATGTATTTCCTTCCAGTTGCACTGTGTCAGCTGTTCATCCAGCATCTCCTTGTGAGACAGCAGAATCTGCAAACAGGCAGCAGAAGCATTAGTCATACTGACCAAATCATAATCCGATCTTACCTTCCCATTGGTCATATAGTCTTTCCAAGTTTTGAATCCATGCTTCTTATGGCATTTATGTTCCTTGATAGAAATGTTCCCATTGTTCCTATTGGCCAGCCAACCTAGCCAAGGGGATTCCTGTAAATAGTATTGAGCCATGAAAGACATCTTGTCAGTAGGACAGAAAACACTTTTAGCTTTGAACCAGGATTTCCAGAACCTACAAATCAGAGGACTTCCAACAGGGGAAATGGGGTGAGGGCAGGTAATAATGTCCCAAAGATTAAGATTATTCCAAGCCCTGTAGTTAGTCAAAAAGAATTTGTTAACAGATCTTTGAATAAGAGTAGCCCATATCTCATTGTTGCCAATGCTTCTAAGAATCCATTTAGCTGACAGGATGTCAGCCATTTTTTTTGGGCACCTCACCCCCAATCCCCCTTTTTCTTTATTCATGCAACAGATATCCCAAGGAACTTTGGCAATTTTCTTTGTGTTGGCCGATCCCCCCCATAAGAATCTTTTGGCCAGCGAGATCACCTGATTAAGCTGCTTTTTGGACGGAGTCCAACAAGACAGGAAGTAGACAAGTTTAGGCAAAAGATGATGATTAAGAATAAAAGAACGATGAGGAAGTAATGGGAACCAGGCTAACAGGAATCATTTTTTTCCTTTTTAAAGCAATAGTAGCCCTGGCCCTCTGAATGTCCTCCCCCCACTTGGGAGAAACAGAGAAAACATCCATAAAGAAGCTCTTGGCCTCCTGTAAAGTCTCTTCAATATTGGAGGTAACACTCACATCTATTTTCTTAACCAGGGGGACAAAGTCCCTCACTTTCCTCTTTTTCATAAGAGCAAACATATGTTTATTGTTCCGATCCATGTTCTCACTCCAGAATTCTCTTGAAATAGCAAGGGAGCTCCTAGCTTCCAGGTACCTCTCTTTACTCAATCTCACAGAGCAATCAACATACTCTTGAGAGTTAACATCAAGGGAATTTAACTGATTCATAAGCGCAAGTCTCCTCTGAGTCCTCAACTCCAAGGCATGCTTCCTATAAGCAGTGAAAAGCTTTTGAATACCATAAACAACATGCTCCCAAGCAGCAGTAGGGGAACTATCAACCTTAAAATAGTAGGTGATGATATCCTTAGTACGAGCCATAATGCTAGGAATCTTGAGAAGACTATAATCAATGTGAGGAAGCCAACATGACACAAAACTGAGAAGTCACAAATTACAATGCAACCGACAGACTGAAACACTGGAGAGGCTTCCACCATCAGAAGAATCATTAAGAGAAACCATAGCCGTTTTTACAGCGATACTTTCGCGTGTTTCGGTTGTCAATCAAAAGCCTTGAAAGTAGCATGGACTTAATTGACCACAGCACTGCTTAAATCAAGACCTGGTACGCTGATCAAAACCAAGTCACACATTGCTATTAAGGAAGAGTTTCTTTATGAGTCTCTCAAATTAAGAATTATGTAGATGGATTACAAGAATCGTAGGAGGATTCCTAACAGTTTTTTTTTTTTAAGGAAGTTCGGCCTTGGCCTATTCTCTTGAAGTTTAATTAAAATAAATGAGAAAAGTTACAAGTGAACGGGACTAGTGCCCATGGGACCCCCAAATCCCACAAAGCATGAGTTGTCTTAAGTTTAGATGGTGTTTATTAATCAACGTCAGCCTGCTCTCTTTATTTGCAAACGCCTAATGTTCTTCATATTTCAGGCGATTCCTAACAGTTGTCTTAAGTCTAGATGGTGTTTATTAATCAACGTCAGCCTTCTCTCTTTATTTGCAAACGCCTAATGTTCTTCACATTCAGGCGATTTCTGCAAGCTTTTTTCTTTGAAATTATAGTTAAAGTAGTCATTGGAAGAAGGGAATATAAATATTCCATGTCTTGATTCCCAATATTGGTCTTCTATACTTTGTTACTTTCTTTAAAGAAAGAGCAAAACGATATTAAGATAAAAAAGAACTAAAAGGCCCCACAAGAGGGGGAGAGGCACCCCTAGAAAAGAGCATTCAAAATGTTATAGATAATCTGAAGTCTTACATAAGAATATATGACTAATATCAATTCTTTCCACTTACTTGGCTTAGAGTGAGACTCTATACTTTTAGGACGTTTGGATGTCATTTTCTCTTTCTTAAGAGGAAGTTTGATCCAATCGTAATCTCCCTTATAGCTTGAATAATTAGATTGAAAGAACAATTGTATAAGTGAATGGGCATAGTGTTGAGATATCAAGCTTAACATGTGATGATTGAGGATGACATCTATCACTTTTTCATTTTCCTGACATGTATAATGGTCACGTCTCTATATGTCAGGGATACTTCATTCAACTTTGTTAGATTTACCTACCGAGAGTGATGGCACACTTGTTTCTTGCCAGCTCACTCATTCGCAGATATTATGATTTCCATTATGTATTGTTCTTTATATATTGCACTAGATGTATTGTTGTATTAGGTTATTCTTGTACATTCCTTGTATGCAATAGAAGAAGAAGATCATTCTTGCTTGCCCCAATGTGTGTGTGCGATCCTCTTTGATTGTGAGACTGTGTGTAAGCTCTCTTCCTTATCTCCTTCCTCGTGACATGGTATCAGATCCAGCATGGTTGTACAGAGCTCTTGGGGAAGGCCAACAATGAAGAGTACGTGAGAAGGTATGGGGAAAGCATGATTCACAAATGACCTCAGATTGCTATGAAAATTAGCGTCAAGGTGGGACCCACAAAAAACTCAAGTCAAATTGCAAAATTGTGACTTGCATTTTGTTTGACAACACTCAACTATTCCAAATCTAGAATTTCAAGTGAATGTACTATTGGTACACAAAAATTGTGTTTTTTCAGAGATCAAACTGTCATGTCACAGTGTGATAATTATTAAGTAGGGGTACTACTTCTAGTGTTTGTGTGGTGTTGCGAATTGCTATTGAAATGGCAAGTGTTGATGGAATGAGTCAGCTTATGAGCGATAACTTGGACAAGCACAACTTCCATGCTTGGAGATTCAAAATGACGAATTTCCTTACTGGAAAAGGCTAGTGCAAGTACATCGAAAGAGGGAACGAAAATGCTCCGCAATTACTAGATAACAATCGAACTATGGACCAGTTAAGATCATATGAAGAATGTAATCAAGGAGCATGAAAGGTAATGTATTGGCTATCTATTAACATACAGGATAGCACGATTGGGCATGCTTGGAAGCATTTGATCACATTGTATGAGACCAATACAAAGGGACAAAAATTGCAACTCAAGAATCAGTTGCATACATTGCAGAAAGGGGCGTGTCAGTAGGTGACTAAACCCCGAAAATCAAAAGCATATGTGAGTCATTTGCATTTATTGGCATGAATGTAGATGATGAAGATAAGGTGGAAGTGTACCTTCATGGTTTAGGAGCTACATATAAGGAGACTTGAACATCTATTCAGACTAGGAAAATAGCTTTGAATTTTGTTGATTTGGTGTCCATGCTGATTATTGAAGAAAAGTTTCTTGGCGAGGAATCAAACTACCAAGGAAAACCTATTTTTGATTAGGTATCCTACTCTAGTAGAGGAAGAGGCAGAGGTAGAGGCTTTAGAAGTAGAACAGGACATAGTAACCAAGAGCATGTTCAAAAACAAAATCATGGAGGAGGTAGAGGATAATTTTGAGGTAGTGGGAGCCAAAGAGGCCACATAAATTTCCAAAGAAATGATTAAGGTAATGACAATAAAGGAGTTTGGAATTGTGGTAAACCTAGACACTTTGAATATGACTGAAGGTTGAAGAATCAAAATAATAGAAGGCAACAAAACAACTATGTGTCCAGAAGTGCAGATGACTCTGAGAAGTTATTCATGGTCCAACATCACATGATGGATATGATGTCTGTTGATGTTTCAAAATCAAATGGTAATGTCTGCTATGTTGATTCATGTGCTTCAAATCACATGACCAGTCATGTGGAATGGTTTAGTAGTCTGTAGAAATTTCTATTGCTCGGATATGGTGAAACAAGTAATGACACATCAAACCCTATCAAGCATACAAGAAACATAGCACTGTCTATGGAGGATGGGAAGGTAAAACATATTGCTGATGTGCTACATGTTCCAAATATAACAAAGAATTTGTTTTTTGTTGGACAAAGGTCGACCAGGCATTACAAGTTAGGTTCAATGATGATGGGTTATATGTAGAAGAGTACAAACAAGATGGAAGATTGATTTCCAAACGAAAAAAAAGTGAGTAGGATGTTCACCTTAAATGTGAAAATTCCTGAAATGATTGCAGCCATGTTTGCAAAAGGTTCAAGAGTTATTGCTAATATAGAGATCTAACATAAGAACTAGACATGTGAACTTGAAGAGGCTAAAATTGATGTAGTCAGAGGAGATTTTCAATGCACTACCAAATTTCAAGGTTGCAAGGATGCAAAGGTACATGCAGCATGTCAATTTCGTAAATAGTCAAGAGCATAATTTCCTCATGACAAGTGTGTTAGTGAGAATCTACTAGAAATAGTACATACAGATATTTGGGGTCCTACAAAGACCACATGCATGGGTGGCTGAAAGTTTTATGTTACTTTCATTCATGACTAGAGTATGGGTATATTTCAAGACAGAGAAGAGTGAGGTGCGCACGCACTTCCAAAATTTTAAAGCTATGGTGGAAAAACAGATAGGGAAGTATATTCAAACATTAAGATCTGATGGAGGAGATGAATACATCTCAAATGAGTTCCAAAACTTTCTAAGAAATCATAGAATTTGATGTCCATTTTCATGCAGATACACACCAAATGGCATTGCTAAACACAAAAATAGACATATTGCAGAAATAGCAAGAGCCTTGATCGCTAAGAAGAATATGCATCATTGTCATTGGGCAAAAGTTGTGCACACTATTGTGTACATCATGAATAGAACTCTGACTGTTATTGTACATCAAGTTATACCTCAAGAGAAGTTCATAGGTAAAAATCCAAACTTATCGCATACAAAGGTTTTTGGCTTTATTACATATGTACATATTCCAATTGAGTTGAGGATGAAGCTTAATCCAAAAGCATAAAAATGCATCTTTATTGGGTCCTCCCTTGAGCAAAAGGGATATAAATGTTATAACCGACTCACACAATCAATTGAAGGTAAGCAGAGACATGTTATTTGATGAAATGTCAAGGTTCTATGCAGATGCAAAAGAGGGACTTGATCTTGAACCAAATGACAAAGAAAATGCTCAAAAATCAAGTGTAGAATCTCAAGTTTTGAATGGATCGGATGCACCACCAAGGAGTAATTCCAACTCAAATCCATGGAGTGGAAGATTGTGTGGAAATTTTAGTTTTGGAAATTCATCAAATACATCGAAGAAATGCAAATAAAATCTTTTTGCTGGTATAAAAACATCTATAGATTTTGAAGACATTAATGGAGATTCAGGTAGTTTAGAAAAGATCATTGATGAGTAACTTGGATTTGCCTCTCTTAAGACTCCATGATTAAGAAAGGCACATGCAAATGATACAAGGAGAAGTGACCTAGGACCAATAATATCTTGGAGGATGCATAATTTAGTGCAATGATTGATATATGATAGTTACATGGCTCATCATTGTGCCTACATGACAAAGGTAATACAAGATGCTGAATCCTCTTGTTCTGAAGATGCAATTGGGAATGCAGATTGGGAGGAAGCAATGGATGAGGAGATGGATGCACTTCACGAAAATGAAACATGAAATCTAGTTCCATTGCCACAAGGAAAGAAACCCATAAGCTGCAAGTGGGTTTACAAGATAAAGCACAATGTTCATGGTAGCATATTAAGTAGGTAACAAACATGATCGGTAGAAAAAGGATATGCACATATATATGGCATTGATTATGAGGAAACGTTCAACCCTATAGCTAAAATTTCTATTCTCAAAACACGTTGCATTAGCTACAACAAAAGGATGGACTTTGCATCAGATGGATGTGAAGAATGCTTTCCTACATGGTGAGTTATAGAAAGAAGTATACATGGACCAGCCATAAGGATATGAAGATTCAGAGCACCCATAATATGTTTGTAGGTTGCAAAAGGCTTTGTACAGGCTTAAACAAGCCCCTCCTACTTGGCATGCAAGGATTGTTGACTACTTAACCACCATTGGATTTTCTATGTGTGATGCATATCATTCATTATCTGCAAGGAAGAGTGATGATGGCATCACGATTGTGGCTATTTATGTTGATGACTTGATTGTAGGAGGTGACAATGAAGCAAGCATTAAAGTGGTAAAGCAACTCCTTATGTAGGAATGTTACATGAAAGACCTTAGTGTGCTGTGCTATTTTTTGGGCATTGAATTTATACATACAAAAACCGGTATATGGAAGTTGCAAAAGCAATATGCCTTGAGTATGCTACAAAAGTAAGATATGGTTGATTGTAAGCCAGTTTCTACGCCGTCAGATCAAAAGTTGAAGTTGGATATTACATCAGGTGAAGCATTGGAAAACGATACTATGTATAGGAAAATTGTGGGAGGTTTGATATATCTCACAGTTACAAGGCCTGATCTTAGCTACACGGTTGGCTTTGAAAGTCAATCTATGCAGGCTCCTAGGAAATGGCACTTAGATGGTATTAGGCACATTGTACATTATGTAAGTGCTACTTTGGATTATGCATTGTTTTATGAAGCCAGTCTAGATTTGTGGGTTCACGGGTACACAGATGCAAATTGTCAGGGGAGCACTAGATTGTGCTCTCTGACTATAGTAGACAAGATTATGGAAATGTACTACTGATTTCAATATCACCCACGCAGGGGAAACAATCCAAGGACATGTAACTGATACATGAAGTCCCAACAACTTGGGACTTATAGGTTTGGATAATGCGACTAGAGATCATACACGAGATCCCACAACCCGAGGACGTAAGTATGGAACAAGATATAAGGATTACAAGAACTCCCTTCTACGTGATGAACTAGAGACAAGAAAGAACTCGACAAGATCTCATACTATGAGATTATGAGAGGACAAGGCTAGATGTCCATGATACAAGACTAGACAAGACTAGAATAAGGAACAGGACAAGAACTCGAATTGGAACTTGGAGAGTACGTACTTGGTAGTCATGACTCCTTGAGCTCCCAACACTGGTATTGGCAAGACTGAGAATGAATGTGGCCAACCCCTCCTTATATATATTTTCCAAGGGCGGCTCAAAGGTGGTTACAAATTGATGATGTCATCAATGATGTCATCAATTTGAAGCATGGTCTCTAGGTATTAGAATCAAGTAAGAAGATAGTCGATCTTAGTGTTTTGGCACATTCCAAAGACAATGGAAGCATTGGTTTTCCAAAATTTCTGAACCAATCATGAGATATAGAAACATGGAATATGATGTTCAGAAGATCTCCTTTGTGCATGACATTGCCTCCCCCTCAAGTGATGAGGTCCATGAGGAGCAGTCATGATCTCTAGTCTTGGCTTCATTGAATTTTTCTTCTCTCTGAAGGTTCTATGGAGGTTCCCAAGTATGATTATTGATGTCATACCCTTTCCAATGAACAAGGTAGTCCAATCTTCCTCGGGATATTCTCGAATCCAAGACATGATCAGCTTTGAATTCTTCATGATCATCAATCTTGATAGGTGGTGAAGGACCTCGTCTCTCCCCCCGCAATGGTGAAATCTGATATGGTTCCAACATGGAAGCATGGAAAACTAGATGTATTCTCATAGTACTTGATAATTGGAGCTTGAAAGTAACTAAATTAATCTTGGCCAAGATGGTGAATGGACCAAATCTTTGATGGTCTAGCTTTGCACAAGGCCTAGAAGTTTGCAAGTTATTCCTGAGCAACCACACTTTATCCCCAATTTGATAGGATGGATTTTGAACACGATGCTAATCTACACAATACTTGTATTGCTCTTGAGCTTTATGGATCTCTTCCTTGAGTTCTTTGTGAATGCCCATGAGCCTTACTCAGCCTTGTCTCTGGCAGCTAGGTTCTTGACATGATTTGAGAGTTGTATATCCATCCTTCGATGTTGTCCATAATTTGCAAAGAAGGGAGTGTACTTGGTAGATGTATGAAAGCTATTATTATAGGCAAACTCTGTGAATAGAGATGGTGGATGCAATCCAAAGATGAGTAGGTGCTGCTACAACCAGCTTCACACTAGCCAACTGAGACTTCAGATTTGATTAGTAGACCCTTTGAGCTTCCTAAATCCACCAAAATATCAGCCAAGTACTTTAGAACATGTATCCCAAAAGTTTAAGTCAAGACAGACTAGTTGTGAAATGACTAGCTCCCAAAACTTGCTATTTTTGGACATACACCTGCTAGAAAAACTAAACAGTGCTCTCAACCTGGTAAGAATTAGATAAATACCTTTTGGGAATAGAAAATAGACTTAGCAAGCTTCCCAATCCAAGTTAAAACACTTCAAATGATGGACTGAGCATTGAGAAGAAGATTCATCAGTTTCTGGAACATGCCCACCATTCTTGGGGCTCTGCAGAGATAGACCAGTGAGCAATAAAATGTAGATATCTCCACAACTGTAAATCCAATGACCTTCGAAATATATATAAAAAACTAGATAGTAAGAGCTATCCAACGCATGTTAAAGCACTGAAAAATGTTGAGTAGAACTCGAGATATGACTTTCTGACGTTATTGTTCTGAGTGAGTATAACAGAGGACAAAACAGAGAAGTAAATAATTATAAATGTATAGATTCACATATGATTACAACCACATTGGCAATGAACATTTGCAAAATGGGAGTAGAATGATAGAGCTATGGAGTAAGCTCTTCAATCTCTACAAAATGACATGAAGTGGTCACGTACAAGGCTTGCTAATCGCCTCTTCCTTCTTGCTCTTTTTATAGCTATCTTGGAGGGAGTTTTGAATTCAAATTCAAATGGCTCCACCTAAAAGTGATCCCCAAAGTTAGGAGAGATTCCCTCAGCTAAAAAATTCGTGATTTTAGGTAGTTAGAGCCACGACTTTTCTTTTACATCATGGATGAGGTAAGCCATCCTTTTCCTTTTTCTTTTTCAAATTACAAGAGATAAAAAAGAACTCTTTTACAAGAGGTGTTCACATGACTACACATGTGACTTACAAATGATCATAATATCAAGCATATCAAGCATGTAGGCTTGGGTAAAATGCACCAACAACTCCCCCTCAAGCCTAACATGCTTGGCCTCCAAATAAGTCTTCAATTGTCCTTGATTTCTTGCAAGCCAATCATCAACTTGAATCTACTTAACTTTGTACCATCAAGAGCTTTAGTCAACATGTCTGCACATTGCATATCTTTAGAGAGATAGGATAGTTGAATATCCTTGTTCATTAGTTTCTCCCTTACATAATGGTAGTGGACTTCAATATGCTTGGTTTTAGCATGGTATACCGGATTAGCTTCTAGATGTAGTGAGCTTGTGTTGTCACCAAAAATGTGAGGTGTTGAAGAATGAAGTCCAAGATCTGTGTACAAAAACTTTAACCACATGATTTCTTGAGTTGCATTAGCCAAACCTCTATATTCCGCTTCAGTAGAAGATAATTCCACGGTTGGTTGCTTCTTCGATGACCAAGAATGATTTTTGAACCTGCAAATGATACATACCCGGATGTGCTTCTTCTATAATCTCTAGATCCGGCCCAATCTGCATCTAAGTAGACCTTTAGCTCAATATCTGAAGTATATGAATAAAAAAAACCTTCATTCATGGTCCCCTTTAGGTACTTGAGGACTCTCTTGGCTGCTTCCATATGTGGTCCTCTTGGCTTATGCATAAACTGACTCAATATGCTAACACTATAGCATATATCCACCCTTGTGAGTGTTGCATAGTTCAAACTTCCAACCAAGCTTTGATAGCTTGTGATGTCTTCGATTGGCTCTCCTTCATAAGCACTAAGCTTATGATTTTGCTCCATAGGTGTACCTGCACATTTGGTATTTTCCATCTTGAATTTGACGAGCATGTCATGCACATACTTCCTTTGTGTGATGTATATACCTAAATCTGTGTAGATTAACTCCAATCCAAGAAAATAAGTGAGTGGTCTGAGGTCACTTATTTTGAACTCCTCCTTCATTTGACTCTTTACCTGTTTGATTCCTTCAAGATCATTGCCTGTGATAATAATATCATCAACATACACACATAAATAGATCACTTCAGATCCATTCCTCTTTATGAACAAAGAGGTATCCGCTTTGCTAGCTTTGAATCCTTGGTCCTGCAAATAAGTCACCAATCTGAAATTCCAAGCTCTTGGATCTTGCTTCAATCCATACAAAGCTTTCTTTAGTTTGCATACATAGTTAGGATGATGTGCATCCTCATATCCAGGAGGTTGGGCCATATAGACTTCCTCAAAAATCCATCCATTCAAGAAAGCATTCTTTACATCAAGTTGATAGAGATTCCAATTTCAAGATGCAGCAAGACTAATGAGAACCCTAATTGTAGGCATTTTTGCAACAGGAGAGAAAGTCTCCTCATAATCAATACCATGGGTTTGAGCAAACCCTTTAGCAACTAACCTTGCCTTGTGTCTATTTATACTTCCATTTGGATTCCTCTTGATTTTATATCCATCAAGATCCAATTACCTTCATAGATGGCTTGTTAGGTACAAGCTCCCAAGTGTCATTCTCCTTCAAGGCTTCCATTTCTTCATCCATTGAATCTCTCCAAGCTTTCTTGCTTTGTGCTTCTTCGAATGTGGTAGGTTCTTCATTGGTTGAATCCTTTGCAATGTAGATTGAGTGCTTGGTGACCAAAGAAGTATCATAACCAAACCTCTTTGGTCTCTTCTTCTCCCTTGAAAACCTTCTAAGTGGTTGATGTGAGCTCTCGAGTCCATATGTAGCATCCTACATCTTTGCTTTACCTTTGTTCTTCCATAGCTTTAGTCTTTCTAAGTCTTCTAGGTCAATCTTCGAATCACTTTCTTCAATCTGCTTTGGCTTCTTGGGTTGAAGTGATGGAAAAACTTCATCCAAGTCATAAGGCAGCTTCACTTTCCTGTCATCATCAAACCATGATTTGTTTTCATCAAAAATTACATCTCTACTCACAGAAAATCCTTTATTGGTTGGATTGTACAATCTATATCCTTTTTGGTTTTGGTCATAACCAAAGAATACGCACTTCTCTGCCTTGGGATCCAATTTACCTCTTACTTGAGAAGGAATGTGAGAATAGGCTAAGCATCCAAAGATTTTACAATGCTCTAGACTAGGTCTTCTTCCATTCCACACTTCATATGGTGTTGTTCCATCTAGTGACTTAGATGCAAGTCTATTTATGAGATATGTGGCTGTAGACACAGCCTCTGCCCATAGGTAGTTTGGAAATCCCTTTTCATTGAGTATGGACCTTGCAGCTTCGACAATAGCTATGTTCCTCCTCTTTGCTACACCATTGAGTTCGGGTGTATACCTTGTAGTGACTTCCCTTTTAATTGGTCCCTGCAAATCTGTTTGAGTGTCCTCTCACCAATGTGAGCAAGCCTTTTGTGCCATATCTCCAACTCTGTTAGAGTTTGAGATCCATAGCTAAACAAAGCTATGTTCTTTGTATCTTCCACTGCAAAAGTGAAAAGCCTTCCTATCTTTTCTCCTTTAGCAATCCTTCGAAAGCCTTGCCTTGGGTCTTCAACATATGCTCCAAATCGATTGAATCTAACCTACAATCCTTTTTCAACAATCTGTCCAACACTTATTAAATTTTTGGTAATTGTAGGGACATACAAGACTTTTCTTAAGAGGTTCATATTCCCATCTGATGTCTTCACATTACCTATCTTCTCCACTGAGTGCTTTGTGTCATCTCCTGTCTGCAGTTCATGCTTGTTATGAGGATCTTCCACATCAGAAAGTAAAGCCACATTTCCTGCTACATGGTTTGAGCATCCTGAATCAATGTAAAATATGTGATCATCATCCTTACCCTTCTTCACTAATAGATTCATAATCAATAATGAATCTTCTTGACTTTGGTCCTCTGCATAGTTATTGTAGTCTCTCCTTCCTCTATGGCCACTTTGATAGTTGTTGTTGTTGTTGTAGTAGTAGTTGTTGTAGCCTCCATTGTACCTGCCTCTATCTGATCCATAGCCACCTCTATTGAATCCTCTTCCTCTTGAGTTCCTCGGATTCTTGAAACATTCTTCAGTAGTATGGTTAGATAAGCCACATATATTGCAAGGTTGAGATGATTGGAATCTCCCCCTGCCTTGCTTTCCACCTCTGCCTCTTCCTCTAGCTCTTCCTCTACCTGCAAAGTTTGCTTGGAAAGAGCTACCTTCATCTTCATTCTTCCTATTCTTTGACTTATCCTTGACCTTAGCTTTATCAGAATATAAGGCAGAAGTTTGATTACCTCTTGAGGACTCACCACCTTTGCTAATCTTTGCTTCATGAGTGAAGAGTTGGCCCATGAGTGTGTTGAGGTCGGGTACATGCATATCCATGTATAAATCCATGGTTGTTGTGAATGACTCCCACTTGTCGTCTGCGTTGATTCCATTTATGATTTGTCTAATGATTTGCTCCTCTTCAATTACCTCTCCAATACTTCCAAGTTGGTCGGAAATCTCCTTCATCTTTGTGACATAATCAGTCACATTTTGCTTCGGGCTTTTCTTCATTGTTGTGAACTCCATCCATAATTGGTCCTTCCTTGCTAGAGTGTTGGAAGAGAAGAAAGAAGCAAGTGCATTCCATGTCTCTCTTGATGTCTTGCATCCCTTGACATGAGGTAAAAGAAAATCAGAGATTGAGTTTAGAATATAGGACCTTGCAAGTGCATCCTTCGAACACCAATTCGAAAGTACTTCCACTTCTTCATGTGATGGTTGCCCTTTGTTCCTCATGGTTGGTATTGCTTCATCTCCGGATATGAATCCATATAGATTCCTCCCTTGAAGGTAAGCCTCCATCCTTAGAGACCATGCCGGGTAGTTGTTTTGATCCAATTTGTCAATTGTTGATGGAAATCCATCTCCCATGTGCGTGACTATGCTCTAATACCACTATGAGGAGAGATGGTGGATGCAATCCAAAGATGAGTAGGTACTGCTACAACCAGCTTCACACCAGCCAACTGAGACTTCAGAGTTGATTAGTAGACCCTTTGAGCTTCCTAAATCCACCAGAATATCAGCCAAGTACTTTGGAACATGTATCCCAAAAGTTTAAGTCAAGACAGACTAGTTGCGAAATGACTAGCTCCCAAAACTTGCTATTTTTGGACATACACCTGCTGGAAAAACTGAACAGTGCTCTCAACCTGGTAAGAATTAGATAAATTCCTTTTGGGCATATGTAGCTCAAGCGTAAGCACCACCTCCTTTACTTGTCAATCCGCGGAGACGTGAGGATCGGTATGAAGACCACGAGCAAGTGAAGGCACAAGTGCGTGAGTGAAAGCACACAAACATGCACACACATACACACACACGCGCACAAAGTAAGATCAAAGAGAGGAACAATGGAAAGCTTAGATTGCAAAAGAGTTCTCTTACAAAAGTTCTATTCTCTAACAAGCTAACCTCAAAAATGAGCTCTCTAGCTCTTTTTATAGTTTTTTGACTAGTTTTGGCCCTGTCCAGACCTAGTGTCCGGCCTAGTTAAAAATTAGGTTCTAGGGCTTATTTGAGGGCTCAAACGAAGTCTAAAAATTATGAAAATTGGTACGATGGTACTTCTGATACTCCTCAAGCTTGAGGACTCCTCGGCTTGAACAAAATGGAGTTACTAAAAATAGATAATGGTATTTACAATGGTTTCTAGTGATGAAAATCACTATTTTTGTAGGGGATTCTTCTGAAAATTTGACATACACTTCTTGGAGCTCCCTACTTGCTCTCTCTTCTTCTATGTCCACTTCTTTGATGTGCTTCCATGCTTTGTCCTTGACCTTGAGCTTCAACACTCCCCCCCCTCTCGAGTCTGTCGTCCCTGACAGACCCTTGTTGTAGTGATTGTTCCAAGTAGTGCCTTGAGAGGGAGTGTCCCTTCTGTATGAACACAAGTCGTCTGACGTTCTTCATCTATCACTTGTGAGTCTTTGCAGGTTGTAGTCTCTTGGTATGTGCTTCTGCCTTGTATTCCAGCATGACTGTGTCGTTGTGAGTCTCCGTTGATGTTTTCTAGATCTTCCAAAGTTGATCTTCATAGTAGTCAAGCCAAGTACTCATAACCCATATTGAGTGATGGGTAAGTGTGTTCGTGCATGGGTTGAAAAAAGTATGTGCCTTGTGCACGGCCTTGTAATGTAGCCCTACGCATGCTTACTTGGAAAATGCATTGGAAGAAGTATGGTGCAAAAATTGCGGGTCTTGAGCTAAGTGCTCAAGGGTATGCTGACGAAGAGGTTTCCTAAACTATCATGGTTATGGTGTTTCCAGAGTAAAGATACTTACCATGGCGAAGGTTGATGGATGTTTGCCTCTTCGTGTTGTACACTCGGCCTTTGGGATGGAACCTTGTTGATGAATGTCCATGTTGATTGTCCACGGATGAGATCTTTTGAGTGGTGGATCCCCTCTCCTCTTTTCAAAGCAACATTTGTCACTAACAATGTGCATTTCTGAGCTTGGGCTCATGCACGTTCACTTCCCTATATTGACACTCAGAGGAATATTGGACACGTGCCGGTTTCTAAGAGATTACCATGCTGATTGACATAGACCATTCACCAGTGCTACTGTTCCATACTGGGTCAGGAAATACTGAGAATTGAATTGCTTTATATTCCTTGGCAAGCAACATCGGGTAACTACACCAAGCTGTGTTTCACATATACTCTTTAGCTCACCATATGCAGGAGTCTTCTCCTCCAGAACTACCTTTTGCAGATATCTCCTTGGATGCTCTGGTACATGAAGTAGTTAAGCATCACGCAAGTTGCGGACCTTCAAGCTCTTCATTCCTACCATGGTAAGAGAAAATCATAGCTGTAGATGCCATGTTCATGCCAAATGCTTGTCCTCTACCAGATAAGGCAGCAATAATCTCACTGCTGGCCGAGACACACTGGGAACAAGCTCTCTCCCACTTCTCTCTTTTTTTTTTTTTTTTTTTTTTTTTTTTTTTGAGGAACAGGATATCACAAAACAAGAACACAAAAGTTAGTATCAATAGAAATGTTCGACATATGTCACTGTGCTCTTGTGCATGGGATTCTCAAGTGTGTCTATGCACGGCCGTGTAATGTGGCCCTATATTAATGCATACTTTGGAAATGCATGACCTAAATGGTGCAAAAGACGGGGTTGTGCAAGGAGCACATGGTTGTTGCTCGTTCGAGGCTTTCGATGTTATTTGTGGAGGTTGATGCCGGCCTTAGTGGAGGTATCCATTGAGTCTCGAACTGATGTAATCCTCCTTATTGGAGTCCATTTTAGAACATCATTTGGCACTGTAGAGGTCACTTCAGGCGTCTTTCTCTTTGGATGCTTTCTGAACTGTGGTATCCAGTGTGGTTGATGCTTTGGTTCGGTGGAGGCTACTTGCACTTTTGGCTTCCAAACCCATATCCTTTTTGCATGTCTTCCTACTAATGTTGAAGAGCTGATTTGATCTTCCTTTGGTCTCTGTACGTGGTTCTTACCCTTTTCTCTTTTTGGCCTCTTTGTTGAAACCTTTTGCATGTGGGAGAACAAAGGTTGTTGTGGGTGTAGGATCTTCTTAGGTACCCACATCTGTAATTGCCCTTGTTGAGCTGCAGCTAACTTCTTAGGCACCCAAACTTGTTGGATATCTTGTGACGGAGCTTGTCTGAGCTGCTTCCTTCGTCTTCTGGCTTGGTTAGTGTGCATGGATGGGATTTGTGGGGGTAAGGCTGGTGGTTGCTCTCCTTTGCGTACCCAAATCTGCTTCATGCCCGGAACCGCTTTTTTATCGAATGGTGTCTTTCTATTTGATGTAGCAGTTGTCGTGAGCGGTTGTGTTTGCTTGTGTGGTGGGCTCACTACTGTGGCTACTTGAGTCTTTGGAGAAGAAGAAAGATCCACCCGCCTTCGAACCTGGTCTACCACGATTGACTCCTTCTGCATCATAGAGCTTTTGACACATACAACATCTTCTTTCATATGATTAGTCTTGGAAGAACTAAGAGAGTGTGTGGTGCAATGATCTAGGAGCATGCAGTTCTCTAATTCTAATGTAATGCATTGTTCATGTACCCAAACTTGAAGAATTTGACTTCTTAGGTTTAAGTTAACTGCATGGTCATAGATCCAATCTTGACCCAAGACAAGTGGTTCTGTAAGGTTCTCATCTTGACATACTAGCGCTTTGACTTTCATTGGAACATCTTGAAGGTAGATGGGAAGTTCCACCTCGCCCAAACAAGGGGTTTCCACACCTCCCAATCCTATGAGATAAGCTTCTATGGGATTGATGTTCAACCCCAAGTCTTGGCAGTAGGAAAGTTTAACTGCACTACTTGCTGCACCTGAGTCAATCAATGCTTTCACCGTCCTTGCACCCTTCCCTTGTCATATCTCTATGGTCACAAAGGGTCTTCGGTCAATGACCTGAGAAGTCGCAATGCCTGACTTTTGACACATATCCATGTGATATTTTGGGGCTTTTGAGTTGACATCTAGGCCTAATCGCCTTAACTTATTTTGCCTAATACGCTCTCTGGCCTCTTCCTGTGCTTCTTCTCTCACTCTTAACTCTTCTTCTTTTCGCTTCTTCGCAGTGTTGAGTCTCATTAGCATATCCTCAGTAAGAGGTTCTTGATATAGCTTGACTCTACAGCCACTAATATAGTTTGGCAAGATATCTCCTTCTAGAGTGGCCAACTGAACTGCACCACTAGTGGAAATTCTATTAATGATCATGGGTCCATAACCTCTTTTTTCCAACTTACGGGCATGTTGTTTTAGTGTGTATACCAACACTAGATCTCCCTCTTTCAATCCCTTATCCTTGATGTGTGCATCAAAGTATGCCTTTTGCCTCTTCTTTGCAGCGTAGATGCCTGCTGCCGCTCGTAGCCTCGTTTCACCCAAGCGTTCGAGATCAAAGATCCTAGAGGACAATTCATGCCCATTCCACTCATACTCTTGTGCTACTTTTAAGGCAGGGATTAAGAAATCTAATGGTAGCACAGCGTTCTGTCCGAAGACCATCTGAAATGGGGTGGCGTTGAGTACCGTTTTGTAGGCAACTCGATAAGCCCAAACAGCATGATGAAGTTGTTTGTCCCAATCAGAGCGTTTATTATTTACCAATTTTGTCAATACGTTACAGAGGATCTTATTGGTACTCTCGGCTTGTCCGTTGGCTTGTGGATGATAGGGGGCGGATTTCTTATGTATCACCAAGAATTCTTGGAGAAGATTTTCAATGACTTCATTCAAGAAGTGTGTGCCTCTATCGCTCACCAACTCTATTGGTAGTCCATATCTCGTGAACACATTCTCGAATAAGAACTTAGCCGTAGTCTGAGCATCATTCTTTGTTGTGGCTTTGACTTCTACCCACTTTGTAAGGTAATCTGTGGCTACAATGATGTATTCTGCATGGGAGTTTCTAGCTGGGGGGTTAATAGGACCTATGAAGTCTATGCCCCACTTCGAAAATGCACGTCCTCCCATCATTGGCCTCAAGGGCATCTCGTCTTTTCTCACTGGATATTGTGCACGTTGGCATGTGTCACATTTCTTCACATAGGTATGTGCATCCATATGAAGAGTGGGCCACCAAAGTCCTGAGAATAGAATGGTTTTAATCACTCGGTCAGGGCCAAAATGTCCACCTGCAACACCACTGTGTGCAGTCTCTAAGACCCTTAAATAGTCTGATTCATGAATGCACAGTCTTAAGTAACCATCTTTACCTCTTCGGTATAGGTTTTCTCCTACTAAGGCATAGCCTTGAGCCTCTTGCTCCATATTTCGTCTTCTTGCTAGACTGGCCTCTTTGGGTAATCTTCCCGATCTCATAAACTCTACCAATGGAGTACTCCAATCTGGAATTAATGATACTTGATAAAGGGTCGCATGCTCCACTGGTGGTTTCTCTCTACACATTGGACAATTCTTGATCCACTCATGTATTTCTTTGTCCATGCTAGGCCAATACACTCCTAAACGTTTCAAATTCTGCAATGTTCGTTGTTTAGAATAGTGATTTCCTAGCAATCCCTCATGAGCTTGCTGCAACCAACTACTATGTTCATCATCCTCGACACAACAAGCTAATACACCCTCAGTATCTTGTTTGTACATGCTTCCTGCCAATATGTGATATTTTTGTGATTTTACAATTTCTTCTTATGATGTTTTCACATTCTTATTTGCAGGGCCGAAGGTTAGGACTGGTACCAACTTATTTGCCCATTTAGGAACAACTTCCAAATTGAACAGATAAGCATCAGGTAGTTCATCAGACACTCCTTGTGGTGACTCTCCTGAAGTAATGCGAGAAAGGTGATCTGCCCGAAGGTGGGTTCTACCTTTCCTGACAACAACTTCAAAGTCATACTCCATTAGTAAGAGGAACCATCTTACTAAGCGTCCAGTATTGCAAGGTTTATTGACCAAATATAACAAAGCTTGATGATCAGTGAAGAACTTGAACTTGTTGGCCAATAAATAGTGTCTAAACTTCTTTACAGCATATACCATGCCTAACCCTTCTCGCTCGGTTGTGGTATAATTTCTTTCGGCTGGGTTTAGTTGTCTACTAGCATATGCTATGGGCAAATCTAAATTCCCTTCACCTGTGGGTTGTGCCAGCACACATCCTATGGCATGATTGGATGCATCCACATGGACATGGAATGGTTTATTCCAATCAGGAGTGGTCAGTATTGGTGCTGTGCACAAACGTTTCTTCAGTTCATTGAAAGAATTCTCGCATTCGTCGTTCCACTCAAAATTAGACAACAAGGCATAAAGGGGTCTAGCTATGATCGCGTACATGTGGATAAACCTACGGTAATATCCACAATGGCCCATAAAGGCTTGTACCTCTTTAACATTCCTTGGCCTTGGCAGCTCCGCTATGGCTCGTACCTTATCTTCATCCGTTGAGATTCCATTCTTAGAAACAATATGACCGAGGATTTTACCTTGACGCACCATGAACACACACTTTTCTGGGTTCAGACACACTCGATATTCTCTACACTTGTTGAAGATTTGTCTGAGTTCAGGGATGTGAACCCTTCTTTCTTGGGAATGAGCACATAAATCATCCACATACACTTCTAAGCTCTTTCGCAAGAACTCTTTGAAGACATGACACATGAGCCTTTGGAATGTTGCAGGTGCATTGGTGAGCCCAAATGGCATCACCCGAAATGCAAAGATTCCCCACTCTGTAGCAAAAGCTGTTTTGTGTTGATCTTCTGGGGCAATGGCTACTTGATTGTAACCTGAAAATCCATCAAGGAAGCTATAAACTTCCTTGCCTGCAACACGCTCCAATAGGTGTTCTGTGATTGGAAGTGGATAACTATCTCTAATCGTAGCGGCATTAACTTTTTTAAGGTTAATACACACTCGCAACTTCCCGTTCTTCTTGGGTACCACAACAATGGGGGACACCCATTCGGTATGCTCAATCTCATAGATGAATCCAGCCTCAATCAACCTATCAATTTCTTCTTTGATTTTGGCTGCATAGGTATCATTATATGTGTAGGGCTTCTGTTTGGTGGGCTTAGCATCAGCAGTCATGGGGATAGTATGAGAGCAAATTCTTGGATCTACCCCTTTCAAGTCTCTATAGTGCCATGCAAACACATCCCTATATTCCCTTAATAGAGCTATGAGCTCCATTTCTTCTCTTGCACTTAGGTCATCTCCTATATATGTGCATCTCTCTTCGTTCTCTTCAATGGTCACTACAATCTTCTTGGTCTTTTCTTTATTATCATATGATTCTCCTATGATGGCCTCTCTCTTAGGCATTCGTACCAAAATTTTGCGGTCGTCAACTTCATATTTCTTGAAGTTTTCTGGTACTTCGAACAATGATTCCTCCTTTTCTTGTTTCACTGCTTTTCTTTTCTTTTTCTTTTGACTACTCTCACTTCCATCCTTTGAGTTTACTGTTTTAATACTTGTGAGAGGTTCTTCTTCTTTCTGGGTGAACACTCCTATATCTTCTAAATAGTGCTGCTCTGAGTTAAAGCAACTATCCATCACAATAGACTCCAGATCATCGTCATTCTCTTCCTCTTCTATGACATCACTAGGGTCACATTCTTCTAGCAAGGGTTGACACATGAACACTGAGATATCATAACCCTCCTCATCACAATGAGGTGTCCACTGTTCCTCATTGACAGCAATGTCCATGGTGGCTAAGATTTCTGGCCAGCCATGAGGCTCAAACTCCTCATCTGGAAAGATCATCGGTGTGTAGGCTGGGTCTCTAACTGGTCTATCTCCTAACGAAGTTCCTTCTTCTCTTGCCTTTAAACGTTTTTCCTCTTCCTTTGCAACCTTGCACATCCACAAATGAGTATCTTCATGCAGCCATGATGGATCAGGTGAACTTTCAGAATGCACAGAGATGGAATCTTCTTTTGCTTTGTGGATAGAATTCCACTGTAGGGGTGGTACATCTCTGAAGGTGTAATCCTTCAAATTGACCTTAGTGGTGACCCCTAAGTGCTGTAAGTACAAGGAGTTAGTTCCCCAATCCTGTACTATTTGCAATTGTCGTAGGAAGGGTCTTCCTAGGATCATCTCAAAGACATTATTTTTCTCAAAGTCACATATAGCAAATGTGTGCTCAAACTCTACACCACAAGTGGTTAGAGTGATCCCTTCTAGCAATCCTAGAGGTCTTTCAAAATGACCATCAGCCATTTGAAGCTTCATTCTAGTTGGTCTTAATGTGGGCTTGCCCCATTGCTTCCACAAGGAGGTGGTCGCAATAGCAACACCAGCACCTGAATCTATGATTGCTTTGGTTGTGTAACCTTGGTAGGTGATTGGAAGATAAGTATTACCTTCTTCACCCTCACACATGTCCCCTATTTTGTCTAGAGGTATCTCTGGTACCCTTTGCTTAGAGCCTGCTTTTGGCATATTGGACTCAAGTTCTGGGACCTGATCCTTCACATGATTCCATAACTCAGGTTTTGCTTTGAGCAACTCTTCTACAGTGAGATGACACTGAACCTTAGTGTTCTTCACGACATCCGTGTTCCTTGGAACCACTGAGTCTTCATTTCTTACTAGTATTGTGGGAGCTCTAATCTGGAGTGATTCAGATTCCCATGGGCCTGGAAATTGAGGCAGTTCTTCTAAGGTATTAGATTCAAAATCTAATCTTTCGTCTTCTGGTTCTGCTTCATCTTCGTAAATAGATGGAATGTCTTGGGGAAATTGATCATGAAGATCATCAATCTCAGGAATAGGAGGGGAATTACCCTTCTCCTTGGCCCATTTCTCCTCTTGTATTTCCCGCAAGAACTCTTGAGAGTACTGTTGAATAGAAGGAGGTATTCCAGCATCCGTGGAATTAGGAACATAAGCTCCCCTTGGTGGTGAGCTTCCTCTTTCAATAACTGGTTGAGCCTGTGGAGGTAGAGAAACTTGTGGTTTGTTTACCAACTGCTCTAATCGTTCTAGTAAGCCCTGGAAATGCAAATCCGATTTGATAGAGTTTGTCTGATTGAACTTTTGACTAGTCTCAAGTATGGCTTGAGCTTGTTCTACCATTTTCATGCACATTTTCATCCGTTCAATCTCTAAATCTGCTCTAGGGTAACTCTTGTCTAGGTTTGCCGCTGTAGGCCCTTCTTGAAGTCGAGCCTGGTAGGCCTTGAACATCATGTCCAAGCCTTCTGGGGTTGGATCTGCAAGAACAGACCCTGGTTGCGGTCTATTTACAATGGGTGGTGGGGTGGGATGAGGTGGAGTGGATGGAGTTTCGGCATGCGAGGGGCTTTGAGATGCAATGTCTTCTATTTTTGTTTTCGCTTCTTTTAAGCTTCCTTCTAGTTCCGATAACTTTTTATTCCACTTGCGATTGGCCTTCTCTCTGGTATCCTTCCATGTTCTTGTTTTCCTCTTACTAGGCTCTCCCGATTCACTCGACTCTGATTGTTCTACTGGTTTATCCTGTTTTAAGGCTTGTGCTCTAGTGACAGCTTGTATAGGAGCCACATTGCTACTACTTGAACTTGGATCTGCCACTAAGCCTACCACATTAATGGGTGTAATCTTGGGTGCACTAGAGGGGTTTCTTGGACAATCTCTGGGGAGATGGTCTTTGCCACAATCACTACAAAAAGCCTGTATTGTGATAGCCTGTCCTTGACTCGGAGATGGTGGGTGGGGACAGTCACGAATGAAATGGTCACCATGACATCTGAAACAAGATCCTCTAGGGGCTTGTGGTCTCATTTGTCTCAACTGGGGCCTAGGGTTAGGATTTGTGTACATGACATTGGAGTATTCTGGCTCCCAATTTTGCTCCATAGGCGGTGCCTCATATTGATACGAGTAAATCTCACTATGTTCAGGTGACTCTGTGTAATAAGCATGTGGACTACCTTCATGGGAGTAGTCTGAACTATGAGCATGAGAGTCATTATCTGGTATCAATGGGGTTAGTGGCACCAAAGCTCTATTTGGATTTTCCTCTCCCACAGCATACTTGACTGGAATCACGTTGGCTGGAGCTGGTGGTTGGTTTACCAAGACAGGTTGTGGCCTATATGGTACCTGATATTGCTGTTGTGGTCTGTAATATGGCTGTTGGTATTGATTCTGATACCTACCTTGTGGGTAAGGTTGCTGATAATTTTGTCTAACAGCCTGCCTATTGTAGGGACAATCTTGAGCCGTGTGGTTTGTGTATTTTCTCTCAATAGTGCAATATGGAGCATTCCTTTCTCTAATGTTTTGGTTTTGCATTGGGCATACGTTAGCCATGTGGTCACCTCCGCAAGTATAGCACCGATTCAATGAAGTGACTCCCTGTGTTTGTTTATTTTGGACTCCCAGCTTCTTGGCAACTTGCTCAGCTATCTCTTCTATTTCTGTGGAGATCTTTGAAGTATGACTAGTAGAACTATCCGAATCTTTGTAGAGTTTGGCCAATCCTAACTCCTCACCCAAGTTATCTTCTATGTCTATGCACGTCCGCACACACTCTTCTATGGAGCTAGGATCTTTCAAGTATACATAGGATCTTAACTTTGTGCTCAATAAGCCATCTAAAAACAAAGCCACTTGTTTGGCTGGTGTGGGTAGCTCTGGAGCAGGGCATCTTTCTAGGTACTGTCTGAACCTTCTACCTGCTAGTCGCACTGTTTCTTGGGGTGTCTGCTTGAAACTATGGATCAGGGACGATGTGTTATGCCTGATACCACTCTTGGAAAATTCTACAATGAATTCGTCTAGCAGTTGACCTATATCGCGATAGCTGCTTCTACTCAATGGTTGAAACCAAGCTAAGGCAGTGCCTTTAAGGGTCAAACCAAATGCCTCGTACTGGGTGAACCAGTCCTCAATTTGTTCGGCTCTCAGCACTTGTTTGTACTCGGCCACATGATCATAAGGATCCCCTGTCCCATCGAAATAGTTCTTCATTGCCTTGATCACGTGACTGGGTTTAAGGGTTCTTGGGTACTCCCGGGGTCTAGGCAATGGAAAATCCTGTTCATCTCTTTGTTGCCTATGTGCTTGATGTCTCTCTCTTTCAGGTCTTTCATTTTCAAATCCTGACCTATTCCTGCCCACGGTGTGTGCAAAACTTACCTCAGGTCTCTCTCTAGTTCTTTCTCTCTGGGCTTCATGAGCCTGGGATGATCCTACCCCTTGGAGGCCATGGGAAACATTGGATCTTGGTGGGGGGAAAATCATGTCATTCTTCCATGTATATGCATGTCTATCATGTTCCGTTACCAAGAAAATTTTCTCTGATGTGTTATCCAGGTAGACAACTTTGCCTGGTATCTCAGGATCTTTGAATTCATAGATGATAACTATGCCCAATTGGCTAGGTTGATCTGGCTTGAACCTCCAAAAGGCTTCCTCTGTTTCTCTATTCAAAAATAGTTCTATGCTTTTGTTGTCTTGAGGGATCCAGTCCGGAGTGATCACTCGGGTCAAAACTGACTTACCTCTAGGAGTCTGGGGTCCTTGTCCTACGTTTCCTTGTTCTAGGTCTCCTATCTCATTCTCATGAATGATATTTCCAAACTCATCGGTCCTATCTGGTTGGTTGGTAACCACATACATGGTTCCTTCCTTATCAATGTATGAACCCTCTTCGAACTTGACCACCGGGTGTTCAAGTCCAAAGGATTGATCTGGATTTTTGAGTTGGACCACTGATCGCCTCAGACCATCCTCATAGATGCGAGCACCTAATTGGTTGGTCCGAATATATTCCAACTGTGTCTTATAGGGACCTTCCGGTGTTTGTAGATGGGCAGTCCCTGAGCCACCTGCAGGTTTTCCCATACTACAAGACATTTCTGAATCACTTGTGTCTGATCTGAGTAAAAGATGACCACTTAGTTGTTGTGCCCAAGACTTGGATGTATGGTTGACACTAGCCTCAGAAGATCTAATGCTTTGTTTATCCTTGCCTAAGTGTCTACCAGATCTCAGGTTCATAAGCTTTAGTCAAGAGTCCAAAATTTCCCCTTGGTATGGTTCAAAATTCTTTGGAGTCCCCTTGGTTCCCTAGTCCCACCTGAGGGTCAACTTCAAATTATCCTATCTCAAAATCAACGCATTATTCTTGAAAAAAACAGTTGAGATCGTGTAGGATTTGAAACGAGCTTTCCAACAAGCTATAGAGCTCAAAAAATGAACTTTGGATGAAAAAGTTATGCCAATTCAGGCTCCTGGGGGTCAAAACAGGCAAACAGGACCTTTGGAGAAAATCGCGATTTTGTGAACTTTCTGAAAATCGCGATGCTGTGAAGTCAAAAAAATCGTGATGTTGAGCACAAAATCGTGTTTTTGAAAATCGCGATTTTGAGCACAAAATCGTGATTTGAAAATCGCGATGTTGATCACAAAATCGTGTTTCAGAGAATCGCGATTTTGAGTAGAAAATCGTGATTTGAAAATCGCGATGTTGATCACAAAATCGTGTTTCTGAAAATCGCGATGTTGATCACAAAATCGTGTTTCAGAGAATCGCGATGTTGATCACAAAATCGTGTTTCAGAGAATCGCGATGTTGATCACAAAATCGTGTTTCTGAAAATCGCGATTTTGACTCAGAGAATCGTGATTCACAAAATCGTGTTTTTGACTGAAAATCGTGTTTTCTCAGAATCGTGTTTTTGACATGAAAATCGCGATTTTGAGCAGAAAATCGTGAATTGAAAATCGCGATTTTGAGCAAAAATTCGTGTTTTCTCAAAATCGTGTTTTTGACTTGAAAATTGCGATTTTGTCCCACAGAATCGTGTTTTTCTCAAAATCGTATTTTTGGCTGAAAATCGTGATTTGTGAGAATCGCGATTTTGAGCAGAAAGTCGTGTTTTTCACCAAATCGTGTTTTTTGCTGAAAATCGTGATTGGTGAGAATCGCGATTTTGAGCAGAGAATCGTGTTTTTTGAAAATCCTATTTTTCACATGAAAATCGCGATGTTGAGCACAAAATCGTGTTTTTGAAAATCGCGATTTTGAGCAAAAAATCGTGTTTTCACAGAATCGCCTTTTTCACAAAATCGTGTTTTTGCTGAAAATCGTGATTGGTGAGAATCACGATTTTGAGCAGAGAATCGTGTTTTTTTGAGAATCGCGATTTTGAGCAGAGAATCGTGTTTTTTTGAGAATAACACAGAATCGCGATTTTTTTCAACCAACTTTTAGGCGGGAAAACTGAAAATCGTGATTTTTCAAAAAATTTTGAATTTTCACAGAATCGCGATTTTCATCACAGAATCGCGTTTTTTGGCGGGAAATTCAAATTTCTGAGCGCCGGCTATGGCGAGCTCCGTATGAGCAGAAAATCATGAAAAAAATGCAGCGCTTGCTCTCCCTTGCACCTCCTAACTCCTTCCCACACAATAATGCATGAAAAATGGTATGAAAATGGTGAAAATGCACTAAAAAACAAGAATTTTCTATGAAGAAGAAGATGGAAGAAGGTGGAGATGATGATGATGATGAAGATGAAGAGGAAAAAACAGAAAATGAACTGAAATGACAGTTTTTTTACCTTCCAACGTCGCAAATCTACGATCTTACCATCACAACGCTCGTCCTCGAAGCTCTCTCCCCGGCAACGGCGCCAAAATTTGGTGTAGCTCAAGCGTAAGCACCACCTCCTTTACTTGTCAATCCGCGGAGACGTGAGGACCGGTATGAAGACCACGAGCAAGTGAAGGCACAAGTGCGTGAGTGAAAGCACACAAACATGCACACACATACACACACACGCGCACAAAGTAAGATCAAAGAGAGGAACAATGGAAAGCTTAGATTGCAAAAGAGTTCTCTTACAAAAGTTCTATTCTCTAACAAGCTAACCTCAAAAATGAGCTCTCTAGCTCTTTTTATAGTTTTTTGACTAGTTTTGGCCCTGTCCAGACCTAGTGTCCGGCCTAGTTAAAAATTAGGTTCTAGGGCTTATTTGAGGGCTCAAACGAAGTCTAAAAATTATGAAAATTGGTACGATGGTACTTCTGATACTCCTCAAGCTCGAGGACTCCTCGGCTTGAACAAAATGGAGTTACTAAAAATAGATAATGGTATTTACAATGGTTTCTAGTGATGAAAATCACTATTTTTGTAGGGGATTCTTCTGAAAATTTGACATACACTTCTTGGAGCTCCCTACTTGCTCTCTCTTCTTCTATGTCCACTTCTTTGATGTGCTTCCATGCTTTGTCCTTGACCTTGAGCTTCAACAGCATAGCAAATAGACTTAGCAAGCTTCCCAATACAAGTTAAAACACTTCAAATGATGGACTGAGCATTGAGAAGAAGATTCATCAATTTCTCAAACATGCCCACCACTCTCGGGGCTCTGCAGAGATAGACCAGTGAGCAGTAAAATGCAGATATCTCCACAATTGTAAATCCAACGACCTTGAAAATATATATGAAGAAACTAGAAAGTAAGAGCTATCCAACGCATGTTCAAGCACTGAAACATGTTGAGTAGAACTCGAGATAGGACTTTCTGAAGTTACTGCTCTGAGTGAGTATAACAGAGAACAAAACAGAGAAGTAAATAATGATAAATGTATAGATTCACATATGATTACAACCACACTGGCAATGAATGTTTACACAATCGGAATAGAATGATAGAGCTATGGATTAAGCTCTTCAATCTCTACAAAATGACATGAAGTGGTCACATACAAGGCTTGCTAATCGCCTCTTCCTTCTTGCTCTTTTTATAGCTATTCTTGGAGGGAGTTTTGAATTCGAATTCGAATGGCTCCACCTAAAAGTGATCCCCAAAGTTAGGAGAGATTCCCTCAGCTCAAAAATTCATGGTTTTAGGTAGTTAGAGCCACGACTTTGCTTTTACATCATGGATGAGGTAAGCCATCCTTTTCCTTTTTCTTTTTCAAATTACAAGAGATAAAAAAGAACTCTTTTACAAGAGGTGTTCACATGACTACAGATGTGACTTACAAATGATCATAATCTCAAGCATATCAACCATGTAGGCTTGGGTAAAATGCACCAACAAACTCTGCAAAGGGTAAATTGAAGATATTGTTCTAGGACTTGATTCACCTATTTTGTTTGTCCATCAGTTTGTGGATGATTAGCTATAGATAATTTAACTTGAACACCAAGGAGATTGCATAGAATCTTCTAGAAGCTAGATATGAACTGTGGACCTCAATGATCAATAATGTCATTAGGTAGTCCGTGTATCCTAAATATGTATCTGAGAGAAAGTCTTATAGTGGCTGCACATGTGATTATCTTAGTAGTTGGAATGAAGTGTGCCATCGTTGTACATCTATCCACTATAACAAGAACGGCATCATACTTATCTGACTTTGGTAGATCTATGATGAAATCCATAGACAATGAAGCCCATGGCCTTTGTGGAATAGGTAGAAGTTGCAAGAGGCCATGAGGTTTATGTTGTGGTACCTTAGATTTGCATGCAAGCATCACAAGTTCAGATATATTCTTTGACTTCCTTCCACATTTAAGGCCACTTAAAATCCATTGATATGAGTTGTATTGTTTTATTTACTCCAACATGTCCTATAGCAAGGTTGTCATGACGTTGTTGAAGTACTTGGATCTTGGGATTTCCTTGAGGAACATACAATAGGTTCTTATAGAATAGTAACCCATCCTTTTCCTAAACTGGACTCTTTCCCTCTTTTATTTTGCCTCTTTCCCTCTTTTATTTCACCTCTTTTCCTCTTTTATTTCTTTCTTCTTTGCCTCTTCTTGACAAGCAACAAGCTCTTTAAATTGAACTTTATTTTTAGGTTCCTTATCATTTTCCTCATCTCCTTTACTTTGCTTTCTCGTCACTCTTCTCTCTACCTCAGTCTCATCTTATTTTTCATCCCTCTTTCTCTTTTCATCTACATTTGTTATGTGTGAGTAGATAGAGAACTGATCTACAGGAGACTTCCAGGCAATCTTCTACATGATCGCATCCCTGGTTCTCACTAAAGCGTCTATAGAGTAATTTCATTCTGGTTGAGGCCTACCTTCCTCTTCATCTCCTTTTTCTAGCTGCTCTAACTATGCTGCTGATGTGCTTGCACTATTACTTTGTAGATTCTTGTATAATTTCTTCATTCGTCCCTTCCCCTAATTCAGAGGCATAGGAAGCCGAGTCTTGAAGTTGCAAAGTTTCTTATCTATGTCAACCATCAGGATTATGCTTCAACTTGTATTCCCACTTAGTGCCAATGGCATTCTTTCCAGGAGGCTAGTCACATAAAGACCAGGTACCCTTTTTCATTATAGCATGATATTTAGATTGCATAGAAGCCATCCAAGTTTTAGAATTTTGTGCTTCATCAAACAAAATAGGCTCATTCTCATCATAGAAACTAGAGGCAGCCATAGCATAGCAATCTGATGCAAAAGAAGCATTATGAGAGCCTCAACAACTGTGATATGATAGAGATGCATCTAATTTTCTATCATGCAAAGGCTACACCAACCATTTTGGCATAGTTTTTGCCTCCTTAATATCATATCTCTCATCAACTAGTGCATCATGTAAATCTACATTAGAAATGGAATGATATATGCCATCACATGAAACCTGTAAAGGTTGAGAAGTTGCATCATTAGGACTAGCACTAGATTTTCCACCTATAAAATGAGGCAACAAAGTATCATACATACCTTTGGAGCTAGCAGATGTCTCCTTACTACATGAAAGTAATGGCTGAATAGCATCTTCTACAAAAACAACATCATGGCTAACTAGAATGCATTTAGTCCATGGATGATATAGATGATAGCCTTTGCTTTCAAAATTGTACCCAACAAAAATACATTTCATTGCTTTATCATCCGATTTCATGAATTTTTGTTTAGACACTAATGCATATGCGAGACAACCATAAACACATAGGTGAGCAACAAATGGCTTACGACCATGCCAAGCCTCATATGGAGTGATAGACTGCAATGCTTTAGCGAGACATCTATTAAGTACATATGTTGCACACATGATAGCCTCAAACTAGAAATTATGTGGTAAAGCCTTGCTCTTGACCATATACCTCACCATCTCCATGAGTGACATGTTCTTTCATTTAGCAACTCCATTCTGTTGAGGTGTATAGAGCATTGTACACTAATGTATTATCCCACGTTCAGCTAGAAATGCATTAAAGTTAGAAGACATTTATTCCCTCCCTCAATCAAAACAAAGGGTGCCAAAAACTATTTGAATCACACACACTTCAGACTTTGCTCTCAATGGATATACCCATGCATGCCTAGAAAAATCATCAATGGAAGTAATGAAGTAAAGATAGTTTCCAAAAGAGGATGTCTGCATAGCACCACATACATCACTCTGAACAAGCTACAATTTCCGAGTAGCTCAAACTGAACCATCTTTTGGGAACAAGGAACACTACATTTTGCCCAAAATACATCCTTCACAAACATGTTTACTAGGTGCCTCAAGTTTGGGCAGAGAGGAAACCATTTTCAGTTTTTTGCAAGTATAGCAAACTAGCAAAATTCAGATGACCAAAGTGTGCATGCCAAAGCTTTGCATTTGACATAGCCTGAGAATCATGTACTACACATGCTAAATCATTCACAATATTTTTAAAGTCTATGATCTTATACAACCCATGATTAAAAAATGCCAGAAGCAATAATTACATCGCCATTTGATAGATCATGAACAATACACCTCTCATCAAAACATTTCACAACCAATCCAATCTTGGCTAAAGCTAAAAGTGATAATAGATTCTTCTTGATCCCTAACACAAATAAATCATCTAAAGATGGAAAAGAACTACCATCAGCAGTAGTCAGAAGGATCTTACTCACTCCCATGATAGGATAAGAGGAGTTTTTGGCACATGCGATAGTAGTCATTGTAGGAGCAGGCTCAAGTGAAGTGAAGAAACTGCACTATGAGGTAATATGTTTGGTTGCCCCACTATCAAACTACTAAACATATGAGTCTACTACAGACATACACTATTGAAGAAGATGGGTCATAACTGCAAATAGTAGTAAATGCCCATTCTTCATTCTGCACAAGATTATCAAACTCTGTTTTCGGTGTAGAGGCATTCGGAACAACCATTCTAGCCTCTTTCTTCTTTGCCTCTTTTGGAGGCCGTTTTGGAAAAATCTTTATGACATGATCATTTGCTTTAGAGTACTTGCAAAACAATTTTTACTTTTATCTTTTCTTCTCGTCTCTGTCATCCTTCTTTGATTGTGCAGAATTAGCAAATTTTTGCTTACTAGAAGAAGAGCTCCATTTACCTTTGCCCTTCTAACTAGCCAGGAAAGCTTGATCTGCAACACCCATAATGGACCTATTCTACCTAGATTGATCTTCCTATACCAAAACACAGACTATGATAGGTATAAGATGGGCTTGGTGCAAAGGGTTATGCTCAGGAAAGAGGCATTGATTTTGATGAAACCTTTGCTCCTACATGTCAAATGACTACTGATCATAGCATATGTGTACTTGTAGCACCTCATGGCTGAAATGTACATCAATTGGAGATTAAAACTGTAGTTCTGAATGGTGACTTGCATGAAGAAGTGTATGTTTTTTAGCCCCATGACTTTGTGTAGAACGGTCATGAAAACCAAGTGTGCAGGTTGAAAAAGACATTATATGGTTTGAAGCAAGCACCACATGCTTGGTATGAAAAGATGCATGCCTACCTGATTGCACATGGTTTTGAGAACAGTCCAACAAAGAACACCTTATATGTTAAGCGTGCTCTTGATGTGCATATAATCATTGTTGTGTATGTTGATGACATGCTTCTCATTGGTCCTCATGAGAAGCATATTGCTGATTTTAAGGCTGATTTGCATGCTTCATTTGAGATGTTTGATTTCGGGTACTTGCATCATTATTTGGGCATTCAGTTTATGCAAGTTGATGGCAACATAGCTTTGTTTCAAACAAAATATATTGACACATTATTAGAGCACTTTGGCCTTGAAGACTGCAAACCAATCGCCGCTCCTATGGAGACAGGTTTACGATTGAGTCTTCAAGATGATGAAGATGCATTTCATGTTGTTCTCTATCAGTAGGCTTGTTGAGCCCATAAAAGTCATGTTGGTTAGAGTCAACCATAGTCAAAGTCAAAAGGGTCAAAGTCAAAGTAGTCAAATTCAACATGGTCAAGGTCAAACTCAACATGGGAAAAGTCAAAGTGTTCAAAGTTCAGGTGTCAAAGTGCATAGGTAGTGCACAATTAATTGGTTCACAAAGGTTGTATTTTGCAGAAAGTGGATTGCAAGTTGCAGAGGTATTTATGTAATTTCTCTAAGGTTCAAAGTGTTTTTAAAAGTGTTTTGGAAGGTTCAGGTGAACCCTCTCTTAGGTGCACAAGTGAAGAATTAAAAGGTAGAATGTGAAGGTATGTGAAGCGGCAGCATACGTAGAAGTGAAAGTATGGCCCCCCAATTAAAATTTTTTGTTTTAATCTAAAGTCACTATAGGACAAAACAAGGATTCGTTGGCTGCCCACTTTAGGAGATAATCTTGGGACATCAAAGGGAGCACCAAGAGACTCTTGCAGTTACGAGCATACGTGAACCGACACTCAAATCAAGGCAAGGACTATTCTTGGAGGACTAAGCAAGGTGAGCATATTCTAAGCTAGACAAGAGAGAGAGGTGCAAGAGACACACAGTGTGCGATGCAGAGAAGTGAAGTGCAAGGTGTGCATGAAGAGTGACTAAGGAAGTGTGCAGAGAAGGGCTAAGCTAGTCACCCCAAGGATTTAAGGTCCCATTGAAGCTATGCGCATGCTGATAGAAGGTGTCCAACCCTCCCCCTTATTGGTAGCTTGGTGCAAGGTGTGCACAAGTGAAGGCTTGGAGAAGGTGGAGGTTTGGTGCAGAGAAGGCCGGCAGCAACAAGAACCTTGGGCATTTGGTATTTTGTGATTGATCACTCTATGGGATTTTGCACAAAAGTGTTGATATATTTAGGTAGTGATGTTCGTGAACACACTAGGACCGCTGTAACATAATCCTAGTAGGAGATGGTTGAACTGCACCCTAAGAGAGAGGATTAGGAAGTAATCCTCAACCATGGCTTTTGGGGCAAGTGGTTAGCCCATCACATTCCTAACCAAGAGGTTGTGAGTTCAATCCCTTACATTGGTATCAGAGCCTAGGAAGTAGGCTTGGGCAAGGTGGAATGATCCAATGGCCTCTAAAAAAGGCGCTTGGGCATCCTCTATGTGAAAGGGTAGGAATTGTGGAAGGCGCGCGCGTCGGTTTCAAGGATGGACCTTACAATGATTGGGGTGTATCTCTCAATCCGTAGGTCAGATTGAGGCGTGTAATATACCGTTGGAAAGCTCTCGAAACGAGCTTTCCAATGAGCTAGCTTGGAAGTGTGAAGTCCTTGTGAAACCTTGGGTGGAACTTGATTGAGTGTTCAAGATACCAAGCATGGGTGAGAACAAGGTTCAAGACTAAGGTTGAGAACAAGGGCTCGAGACACCAAGGTTGCGAACAAGAAGGTTCAAGACACCAAGGTTGAGAGCAAGGGTTCAAGAGACCAAGGTTGCGAACAAGGTTCAAGAAACTGTGCGAGGTTGAGGAACATCAATTCAAGGGCACCTAGGGAGTTCAAGGGACTGATCACCGAGGCTAGAGGGATACAAGAGTAGATCATTGAGGACAATGATCGACCAAGGGGGAAAGAATGTAACATAATCCTAGTAGGAGATGGTTGAACTGCACCCTAAGAGAGAGGATTAGGAAGTAATCCTCAACCATGGCTTTTGGGGCAAGTGGTTAGCCCATCACATTCCTAACCAAGAGGTTGTGAGTTCAATCCCTTACAACCGCCGGGGCACTTTTTTCCCTCTTTAGGAGGTTTTTTTCCCCCGGCTTGTATATACGCCTATTGCCCTAATGGGCTACTTATCTTTGTACATTCTCTAGTAATACATTCAGTATTGTGTATTTGTGCTCCAAGCTTCTTCTTCTTCCTTGTGTTGTTTGCGTGCTTCTGCAGACATCTATCTCCAACAATTGGTATCAGAGCAGGTCGTTGCTTCATCTAGGGTGCCGTCGACACTCCTCCATCTGCAGTCTTAGAATCGCACAAATTTTGGTGAGCATACTCAGCGTGTTTCTGAGATCAAAACAGCTTCGTTCTGTGGTGCCGAAATCGCGATTGGAGCTCGTTTCGGCCTCCGAACACACTATCACAATGCTTGTGTAGGCTATTTCATCTTTTTGTGCCAAAGGTATATACCAGTTTCTGTTCGCCAGTTTAAGCTTCTCGAAGTCTGCTACAGGTCTAGCAGAACTCGTCTCGGCAGTTCTGCTCAACTTTTTGAGATACAATCAATTTTTTGCATCAAGGTATTTTAGTCACCGGCAATGGCTGAAAGCAGTGATGTGTTCCGTATGTTGGCTGTTGAGGATAAGTTGGATGGTACCAACTACCCATTATGGGCTTATATGATGCGACATGTATTGGTTGCAAAAGGATAGTGGAACATTGTGCAGGGTGTTGAAAGACGTCATGTTACACCTGTAACAAGAGGTACTGCAAATACAGGTGCTGGAGCTGATGAAGATGGTGTCGAAGATGATATTCAGCAGATTCCTATTCGTGCTACTGTTTCTGCTACACCTACTGCAGAGCAGATTTGCAGGGATGGCAGAGATGCCCAAGCACATGCATTGATAGCTTTGTCTATCAAACGTGCTATTATTCCTCACATTCGCTCTTGTAGAACAGCAAAGGATGCTTGGGATACACTTACCACTTTGTACCAGGCTAGGAATGAGGCTCGTGTTGCTTACCTCCGAAAACAATTGGAGAGTGAGCACATGAATGAAGGTGATTCGATGGACAGTTTTCTCACAAAGATCAAAGACCTGAAGGAACAATTGATTTCTGTTGATGAGGTTATACCAGATAGCTCACTTATGCCGACCGTTCTGAATGGTCTTCCTGATTCATATCAGAGTTTTGCCTCTACTCTTTGGTTGATGATGAAAGGCAATCCAAATGCCTTATCATTTGAGGAGTTAGTCTCTGTTCTGTTGCACGAAGATTAGTCTAGGCAGAACAGGTCCATTATGCGTGTTGCAGATCAAGCTTTCCTGGCTAGTCAGAAGGGCAAAGGAAAATAGAGCTCTTCTACTAGTAAGCAGAAATCTGCAAATGTTGCACAATCGAAGAACCAGGATAAAGATGAGAAGAAATCAGAAAAGCAGAAATTGTTTTGCAAGTACTGTAAAGGAAATGATCATATCATAAAGAACTGTCCAAAACTGGTTGCAAAAGAGGTAAAGAAGAAAGAGGCTGGAATGGTTGTTGCAGAGTGCAAGAGAACAAGGATTACGACCACCACATACTAGAGAGATGACTCTCCTCCCAACCAAATGCCTCTATATATAGCTCTCTCCAGGGGACTGCCTTCTTGGGCAGGTGGATACTAACCATCCATGTGTCAGCCATGTAACTACATGTGCGCCAAGTGTCCCAGTTAACTCGAGTTAACTCAAGTGGATGCTTCTAGAAGGCTCTAGATCTCTTTGGGCAAAATACTCTCCCCATGTCTCCCATGGGGATTGAACCCAAGACCTCTTCCTTCACATCCTTGAGACTTAACCACTAAGCTAAGTGGGTCACTTGTTCACAAGAGCACAAGACCTCCTAGTAAGTCTAAAACTCGAGATCTTTGGTCATACACACGGATGACCAAACGGTGTCCGATTTCATATCTATCTGAACCGGCCAGACCCTTGGATCATAGACTTACTTTATTACATTCTTCCCCCCTTGGAAAATATTTTCGTCCTCAAAAATAGAGCTATATACATACTGTAGGCAACCCCCGAGCCTCATGTTCTAAAACTAGAAGAACATGGTCATGTTCTAGAACTGGAAGAACATGTCTCATCTCTGTGGTGGTATCCCTGCCCAAATGATTCAAAACACTATCTGGGTTTGCACTTTGATTAACGGGACAAAGTACAAACTAGTGAAGAATAATGAGGGTGGATCTAAACACATCCCTGGCTAATTCATAGTTTTTGGATGTGCAATCTAGGCACAAACATGTGAACTAGGTGGATTCAAATTACTAGTCCATTTCTAGGCATAACTGGTGCATGGACTTAGTAATGAAGGTGGGATTTTTATCCCTTGCAAGACTTAAAGAATTCTTGATTCACTTGAATTTGTTTTAGAGAACTTGAAGTTTGGTTGTCTCAAACATCTAACTTAGATGTTTATACAATGGTTTACTTTGATCCAACAATTACTTGATTTTTTCACCCAACTAGAGGACTACTTTGTCCTGATGAGTTTAAAAATCCTTTGTAAACTGTAGGAGAAAGTTTACCATTTCTTTGAGTCAACCATACTATAACTTGCCCAATACAAATCCATAATGAAATTTGTCCAACTTAGGACACTTTTCTGAAAGACTTTAACTGAAAGTTCCTGGGAATTGTCAATCTAATGAGCAATTCCTTTCTTTATTCTAGAGTATACTGGACTCTAGGAAATTATTTATGCTATAACTTGAAGCAAACTCAAATGAACAAGTCCACTTAGACTTATTATCTTTTGAAGATTGAAAAGGTTCTTGTACATAACATCTATCTAGGATGTTCAAGTTAGTTATCTAATTCTAACCGGCTAACCCTGGTCTTTTGCAAAAGAAATTAGATACCATATCTGAGTCAATTAAAAGATTCGGAAAGTGGAAAGAAAAAACTAAAATTCTGTACAACCAATTCATACTTTGTAGATACGTAAATTTACTATGAGTCAAAGACTAGATGACTCAGGACTTCAACTTGTCAAAGATCTATTTCAACAGGATATTAAAGCATTATTTCTATCTTTAAGAGGAATAATCCAGATTCTCAAAAAGATTCAAAGTAAATCAAAAACATCATCCAACCACAAGATACTAGTGTGGTAACCAACATAAGTGTGTCGACCCACTGAGGTTCTGTCGATGAGTTTAATGTTCAAATAATGCTTCACTTGAGACTAAGTTCAGGTCACATTCAATCTTTTTGACTCCTAATCGTGAATGCAATTCTTGTGCATTTCTTTGAGTCAAAAGAGTGAATTTATCAAGGTACACTAGGAACTTGATGCTTGACTTAGTCAATTAGATCTTTAGTTGAAAAGATCAACTCAAAATTTAAGTCCAAATTCTTTCAGAAATTTATCAAATATTTTTTATCAATAACACTTAAGCTTGAAGTGTTTTAAGAAGATCTTGGAAGTTATTTACTTCATATCTTCAGTTTCCTTGATCTTGAAGTTATCTTGAAGTATCTTGAGATCCTTCTTGAATTAAAACTCCTTCTTTGAAGATTTAATTCCCTTGAAGATCAAATCTATCTTCAAGATCCATACGAGGACTAAAAGATAATCATCGTCTCACGGTCTGAGGTCCCATACCATCTTTCCTACATCAATCTGAGTATAAAATCTGGTGTCCCATACCACCCTATTTTATACTCACATTGACGTATGAGTGAATTTTATCCTAAAGTCTATAACATTTCTTGATAGAGAAACTTCTAGCTTTAATTCTTGACAAGAATTTCGCAGTTTTAGGCACTATCTCTATCTTGATATTCTAGGTTTTAATCCCTTGACATGATTGTTTCACGATCTTGTGCTTAACCTTGGGAACTTGAAAACCTTTAATAGAATATCTCCAATCCTTTTTGCTAGGGTCTTCAAATGAAAACCAATCAGAATTCCAAGTTCTTGAATTTTCTCGAATTCAAGTTCAATTGGTTATTCTTGACCAATTTTGTAGCAACAAGAGCTTTAGACTTCTTGTCTTTAGATTCCTTTCTACTAATGCTTTTAGGTACCTATCCTGGCCAAGACTTTTATAGGAATCTCTCTACTGCATAAGTCTGAGCATCCACTCATGCTCTCTGGATTTGTACCAAAATCCCTTTAAGGATAGGCAAACACTTATGTTTTACCTTCCACAGACTTAAATACCGTTTTCACGGTTGCAGACTACATTCTTGGAATTACTTTACTCTGTTCAGACTTGGAACAGCTTACTTTTTTCACAATTTTCCATTCGATAAATGGAACTTGAGTGAATCATCCCTAATGGAATTTTTACTGCCAATACTTGGGCAATCTATAGAGTAGTTCTAGTCGCACATTCTTGGACAATCATGGCCAAGTTTGATCAATTCTGGTTGATACTTGTGACAAAAATAAAGACTTAGTCTTTATCTTTAAGATCTATTAAATTATCTTAAGCTTCTTTGCTTACCTGCAGGATTTTAGAGATCTTTCCCTCGATTTAAGTCCAAGCATTTTCTAATGCTTTTCAGATTCCAAAGCTAAGAATCTATGATATACCTTAAGGTTATATCACTATTTGGACTTAAATACCAAAACTGATGGTTAGGGATTTGCTGAGAACTACTTACTATAAAACTTCTCTTGAAAGATGCTAGTTCTACATCTGGGGAGATTTTTCTTTCAAGAACTTTTTGATTCCTACCAAGGAATCAAGTAATACTAAGCTAATGATTCATCTTGGAATCTTTTGCTTTCCAGTCTAATGATTCATCTTGGAATCTTCTCCTTTACTGGAAAGATCTTCAAATGGAATTCTAGACTTTTGGATAAGACCAAGACTTAAGGCTTTGCTTGTCCAAAAGACATTCTCATTTAACTAATGAAATATTTAATTAGACTCTTTCATTAGCTTATCTTTAGGAAATAGCTTAATTTCCAAAGATTACTTTGCTTGGGTCTCTTCAAGGCCTTACCACTTGAAGCTAATCTTTTAGGAAAGAACTTATCAATGCAAGAGAACTTGAAGCTAATCTTGCTCTGATACCAATGCAAGAGAACAAGGATTACGACCACCACATACTAGAGAGATGACTCTCCTCCCAACCAAATGCCTCTATATATAGCTCTCTCCAGGGGACTGCCTTCTTGGGCAGGTGGATACTAACCATCCATGTGTCAGCCATGTAACTACATGTGCGCCAAGTGTCCCAGTTAACTCGAGTTAACTCAAGTGGATGCTTCTAGAAGGCTCTAGATCTCTTTGGGCAAAATACTCTCCCCATGTCTCCCATGGGGATTGAACCCAAGACCTCTTCCTTCACATCCTTGAGACTTAACCACTAAGCTAAGTGGGTCACTTGTTCACAAGAGCACAAGACCTCCTAGTAAGTCTAAAACTCGAGATCTTTGGTCATACACACGAATGACCAAACGGTGTCCGATTTCAGATCTGTCTGAACCGGCCAGACCCTTGGATCATAGACTTACTTTATAACACAGAGGCCTCTACACCAAAAACAGAGTCTACAAATCTTGTGCAGGAAGAAGAATGGGCGTTTACTACTGTCTGCAGTTTTGACCCATCTTCTCATGATCAGTGCATGTTTGCAATAGACTCAGATGTTTGGTACTTTGACAGTGGGGCGACCAAACATATTACCTCGCAGCGCAGTTTCTTCTCTTCACTCGAGCCTGCCCCTACAGGGAATACTGTCATATGTGCCAACAACTCCTCTTATCTTGTTATGGGAGTTGGTAAGATCATTCTGACTACTGCTGATGGTGGTTCTTTCACCTTGTCACATGCTTTATTTGTGCCAGGGATCAAGAAGAATTTGTTATTAGTTTCTGCATTAGCCAAGATTGGCTTGGTTGTGAAATTTGTTGATCACAGATGTACAATTCATGGTCTGTCAAATGGCGATATTATTGCTTATGGCATTTTATGTCGTGGGCTATATAAGCTCATAGACTATGAAAGATCTGTGAATGATTCGGCATGTGTAGTTCATGATTTTCAGGCTATGTCAGATGCAAAGCTTTGGCATGCACGCTTTGGTCATCTGAATTTTGCTAGTTTGCTACGCTTGCAGAAATCAAAAATGGTGTCCTCTTTGCCCAAGCTTGAGGCACCTGGAAAACATGTATGCAAAGGCTGTATTTTGGGCAAAATGGAGCATTCCTCATTTCCAAAAGATGGTTCAGTTCGGGCTACACAGAAATTGCAGCTTGAACATAGTGATGTTTGTGGTCCTATGTAGACACCTTCTTTTGGAAATTACCTTTACTTCGTCACTTTCATTGATGATTTTTCCAGGCATGCATGGGTATATCCACTCAAAGCAAAGTCCGAAGTGTTCATGTGGTTTAAACAGTTTTTGATTTTGGCTGAAAATCTATCAGCATGTAAAATGGGCACCCTCCGTTCTGATCGAGGGGGGGAATATATGTCTTCTGATTTTAATGCATTTCTGGCTGAACTTGGGATAAAACACCAATGTACAGTGCCGTATACACCTCAAAAGAATGGATTTGCTAAAGGAAAGAATAGGTCACTCATGGAGATGGCGAGGTGCATGGTTAAAAATCAGGCTTTACCACATAGTTTCTGGCTTAAGGTTGTCATGTGTGCAGCATATGTACTCAATAGGTGTCCCACTAAAGCGCTGTAGTCTATCACTCCATATGAGGCTTGGCATGACCGCAAGCCATCAGTTGCTCATCTGCGTGTTTTTGGTTGTTTGGCATATGCACTAGTGCCTGAACAACATCGCAGAAAATTGGATGATAAGGCAGTAAAATGTATTTTTGTTGGGTACAGTTCTGAAAGTAAAGGCTATCGTCTATATCATCCACAGACTAAACACATTCTGGTTAGCCGTGATGTTGTCTTTGTGGAAGATGCTATTCAGCCATTGCTTTCATGTACTAAGGAGACATCTGTTAGCTCCAAAGACATGTATGATACTTTGATGCCTCTTTTTACAGGAGGACAGTCTAGTGCTGGTCCTAATGAGGCAACCTCTCAGCCTTTGCAGGTTTCATATGATGATGCAGATCATTCCATTTCTGATGCAGATTTACATGATGCACTTGTTGATGAGAGAGTTGATATTGAGCAGGCAAAAACTATGCCAAAATGGCTAGTGTAGACTTTGCGTGACAACAAATTAGATGCACCTTTGTCATATCGTACTCGTTCAGGCTCTCATAGTGCCTCCTTTGCATCAGATTGCTATGCTATGGTTGCATCTAGTCTCTGTGATGAGAATGAGCCTGTTTCTTTTGATGAAGCATAGAATTCAGAAAATTGGATGGCTGCTATGCAATCTGAATATGATGCTATAATGAAGAATGGTACATGGTCTTTATGTGACTTGCCTCCTAGCAAGAAGGCCATTGGCACTAAGTGGGTATACAAGCTGAAGCGTAAACCTAATGGTACAATTGACAGGTATAAGGCTAGGCTTGTTGCAAAGGGTTATGCATAGGAAAGAGGCATTGATTTTGATGAGACCTTTGCACCTACATGCCGTATGACTACTGTTCAAAGCATTTGTGCACTTACAGCCCATCATGGTTGGAATGTACATCAGTTGGACATTAAAACGGCATTTTTGAATGGTGACTTGCATGAAGAAGTGTATGTTTTTCAGCCCCGTGGCTTTGTGCAGAAAGGGCATGAAAACCAGGTGTGCAGGTTAAAGAAGGCATTATATGGTTTAAAGCAAGCACCACGTGCTTGGTATGAGAAGATACATGCCTATCTGATTGCACAGGGTTTTGAGAACAGTCCAACTGAAAGCACCTTATATGTTAAGCGTGCTAATGATGTGCTTCTGATCATTGTTGTCTATGTTGACAACATGTTGCTCACTAGTTCTATTGAGATGCATATTGTTGATTTTAAGGCTGATTTGCATGCCTCATTTGAGATGTCTGATTTGGGGCATTTGCATCACTATTTGGGCATTCAGTTTATGCAAGTTGATGGTGGAATGGCTTTGTGTCAAACGAAATATATTGACACATTATTGTGGCGTTTTGGCCTTGAAGACTGTAAGCCTATTGCCACTCCTATGGAGACAGGTTTACGATTGAGTCTTCATGATGCTGGAGATGCATTTGATGTTGTTCTCTATCAGCAGGCTGTTGGATGCTTGATTTACTTATGCATTACTCGGCCAGATATTCAGTTTGCTGTCTCACAGATGAGCAGGTTTATGCATTGCCCAAGAGTCACGCATTGGAAGGCGGTTAAGCGCATCTTTTGCTACTTGAGTGGTACTCGGCTACTTGGGTTGTTTTATCCCAAGGGGGGATCACTACCACCAGATTTGCATGCTTTTTTTGACTCAAATTGGGCTGGTTGCTATGACACTCGTGTGTCCACTAATGGTTTTTGCTTCATGCTTGGTAGCTCATGTATATCTTGGTTGAGCAAGAAGCAGCCTACTGTGGCCACTTCTAGTTGTGAGGCTGAGTATAGGGCAGCTTTCACATCGACTATTGAGTGTGTGTGGCTCAGACACCTTATGGCTGATTTGGGTGTTGGTCAGTCTTCTGCCACCACCATCTTCACTGACAGTCAGAGCGCATTGGCAGTTGTGAGGAACCCTGTGTTCCATGCTCGCACTAAGCACATTGAGGTGCATTATCACTATGTCAGGGAGAGGTTCTCTGCTGGGGAGATCAGCTTGGCATATGTGCCCACGCAGGAGAACATTGCAGACCTTTTCACGAAGGCTCTGCCTAGGGAGAAGTTTGAAGCTTTCCGCAAAGCTTTGGGCTTACTTCCTTTTGTGGAGTGATTCCCACATAGCTTGGCACTTCCTTATACATAACTCCTTGTTCACCGCATCACTCCCAGGGGGGATTTGTTGATATTTTAGGTAGTGATGTGTGTGAACACACTAGGACCGTCGGGGCACTTTTTTCCCTCTTTAGGAGGTTTTTTTCCCCCGACTTGTATATACGCCTATTGCCCTAATGGGCTACTTATCTTTGTACATTCTCTAGTAATACATTCAGTATTGTGTGTTTGTGCTCCAAGCTTCTTCTTCTTCCTTGTGCTGTTCGCGTGCTTCCGCAGACATCTATCTCCAATAAAAAGCATTGGATTGTATTGTGCATCACCATTGTATTTGTCTTCTTATAATCAATCAGCAGAGGCTTCCAGTGTGTATCTTTCTTATTTTCTTTTCCTTTTCTCCTACAAACACTCAAATCCCTTCTTGTCCAAGAATCGCCCAACAAGGCTGTTGGATGCTTGATTTACTTATGCAATACTCGACCATATATTCAATTTGTTGTCTCACAGATGAGCAGGCTTATGCATTGCCTAAGTGTCAAGCATTGGCAAGCAGTTAAGCGCATCTTTCGCTACTTGATTGGTACCCAACTACTTGGATTGTTTTATCTCAAGCGGGCATCACTATTGCTAGATTTACATGATTTTTCTAACTTTGACAAGGCTAGTTGCTATGACATTTGTGTGTTCACTAGTGGCTTTTTCTTCATGCTTGGTAGCTCATGTATATCTTGGTTGAGCAAGAAGGAGCCTACTGTGGCCACTTCTAATTGTGAGGTTGAGTATAGAGCAACTTTCACAGTGTATGTTGAGTGTGTGTGGCTCAAATGCCTTATGGCTCATTTGGGTGTTGGTTAGTCTTCTGCCACCAGCATCTTCACTAACAGTTACAGCACATTGGCTGTTGCGAGGAACCTTGTGTTCCACACTCGCACTAAGCACATTGAGGTGCATTATCATTATGTAAGGGAGAGGTTGTCTACTGGAGAGATCAGCTTAGCATATGTGCCCACTGAAGAGAACATTGTAGATCTTTTCACGAAGGCTTTGCCTAGGGAGAAGTTTTAAGCTTTCCGCAAAGCTTTGGGCTTATTTCCTTTTGTGGATTGATTCCGCATAGCTTGGCGCTTCCCTATACATGAGTGTTAGCTCCTTGTTCACCGCATCACTCCCAGGGGGATATGTTGATGTATTTAGGTAGTGATGTGTGTGAACACACTAGGACCATTAAGGCAGGAGGTTTTTTTCCCCGGCTTTTATATACGCCCATTGCCCTAACAGGTAACTTATCTTTGCACATTCTAGTGGTAATACGTTCAATATTGTGTACTGTGCTCCAAGCTTCTTCTTCTTCTTCCTTGTCTGTTTGTGTGCTTCCACAGACCTCAAACTCCAATAGATCCCAATGCATGTCTAAGCTTCTTGATCTTCATTATGTACTCATTAATGTTTTTGCTAGGTGTCTTCCTCATACTATTAAGTTATTTTTCAAATGAGTCTTCCTGGATTTGGTTTAGTAAGAGTATAACATCTCTAAGATTTCCTACATTTTCATTGAAAAGTCTAGATCTTGAGTACATCCTATCATTCTGTTCCTATTATGCTAGGATAGGATGAAAATAACCTTCTTCTCTCTCTCATTCCATTCTATGAAGATTCTCAACTGATCAAGAGTTGGATTATCCCCTAATCTAGGCGTGGCATGTATTCCACTAATAAGTCCCCATAAGCCCTTGCCGATGAGAAAGAAATCCTAAAATTCCAAGGTTGATAGTTGATTTTATCTAGCTTTTCAATTTGCATGCTATATTCTAACATGGTTGTACTCTAATTTACTCTTCTAAGGTTAATTTATGCAAGAAGAGTGATGTGGATTGATAACTTTACCTCTGTACTCCAAGCATATCAAAATAGATGTGATAGATGCCTTGCTTCTTCATTAGGATAATTGTCTTTGCTTGTATGTATTCCCATGAACTTGAATCAACATCTCATCTTCTTCCAAATTCTTAAATCACTTCCTCTAGTTCTCTTTGAATGTCTTTGGGTGTCAAAGTTTCTCTGATACCAATGATGGAGAATTCTTAACTTCCCTATGCATCTTGAAGCATGAATGACCTCATAGGTAGACTCATAGATACCTTTGTTCATGCAAATGAATGCTTCTCTAAGTTCCTATCAAATGTCTTATATATACTCAATACTCCACTTTCAAGTGACCACAAATGATCCATGGTGCTCTAAGTTGTATAGTCTATATTATGAGGAGAAGCCATTGTGAGAGCTCGAACATTTATGGAACACTAACTTCGGAGTTAGATGAGGTCTATGTATGAGCATTGGTGGTAATAGATGATCTTTGTGAGCCTAGCCATGAGGCATGTTAGGGCATAAAATTTCGGACCATTGAGTTTCCATTGAAGGTGAAAATAAATCCATGTGGCACCACATTGTTTCCCCATAGAACCTTAATAGGCCAAGTGCAATAACAACAACACTCTTGATCAAGAAGATAGTTTCAAAGTATATATTCTATTGAAAAAAATACAATATTTGTAGGTGTAGTGATCTTGGAAGCTTTAGAAATTGAGTTTTCTATCTCTCACTCTATGTCTCCTTTTTTCTATGTTTTTCTTCAACTATTTATATTGCTCTATTCCATTGTGCTATTATTTCTTAGAAAATGAACATTATATATTTTGGTCATAAAAGTAGAATATACAACCTTGCTAATGCAATTTATCCCACTTAAAATGCTTAGTTCTACTATGAGAATGAATGCATTCAAGATAGAGCAATGATTCTCTTCACTAGACATATACACAAAGACTATTGTTCATGCCCACAATGGGTAATTCATACCATCCAACTTATCCTCAACAACCAACATACGGAATACATCACTGCTTTCAGCCATGGCCACTCACTAAAATACCTTGATGCAGAAAATTGATTGTATCTCAAAAAGTTGAACACCTTGTTGAGTTCTGCTAAACTTGTAGTAGACTTCGAGGTGCTTATACTAGCGAACTAAAACCTGTATTTATCTTTGGCACAGAAAGATGAAATAGCCTACATAAGCACTATGATAGTGCGTTTAGAGAGTGAAATGAGGTGAGATCTTGATTTCAACACCATAGAGCGAAGTAGTTTTGATCTCCTAATCACCTAGAGTATGCACACCAATTTTTGTGCGATTTTGATATTGTGACCGTAGGAGTGTCGACGATGCCCTAGATGAAGCAACAAGAATGTACAAAGATAAGTAACCCATTAGGGCTATAGGCGTATATACAATCCAGGGAAGAAAATGTCCTAAAGAGGCAAAAAAGTGCCCCATCGGTCCTAGTGTGTTCACACACATCACTACCTAAATATATCAAAACTACTAGCTTATTTAAATTCGTAAATTGATAGCAAATGTAGGATCTTAAAAATTTGAATTATATGGTGTGTTTATATAACTTGGAAAAGATTCCCTAAACTATAGGATGCTCTTTTCCTAGAAAGTAGGATTCATCACAACTAAGTGTGATACGTGATTGATTGAGAGATATGAGGGAGATTCAAACTCAAGTTTGCCATACATGTTCTTGTACTTGGCGCCTTGAATTATGATGCTCCAAGTGTCCAAACAAGATTAGGTTCATATGCTCATAAGGTTGAAGTTTGACTTTCAACATAATTGGCTTCCTTCTCAACATTTGAATCAACTTCATCTTTGATGCAATTGAGGTGTCTTTTCTTCCTTCTCTAATGAACCATTACAAGCTTACCCAATCCAACACTCTTTATGGTCTTGTTGTGAGATTCATTAGGAGAAAGGGAATTGAGCATTTATAGGAGAAGGAAGGAGAAGAAGAAGAACAACAAGTAAAAGACTTGCACTGAAAACTTCTATATCTTGATTATAATGAAAATACAATGGTTGTGTCTAGAGCAAGACAAAATGTTCTCTGTCAAGAGTGCTTAAACCCAAAGATCACACACATACAAGTTTACAAAATACGAAACTTCCTTGTGCAGTCAAACTTCTCTATATCAAAACTCCACCCTCTCTAGTAGCTTGCTCTTGTGCACACCTTGCATTCAAACTTCCAATAGGGAGGAGGAAGGGTCACCTTCTATTGGTGTGCAACACCTCCTAATTGTTGAGATATCAAGCTCAACATGTGATGATCTAGGATGACACATATCACTTTTTCATTTCTTTGACATGTATAGTTGTCACACCGGTATATATCAGGGACACTTCATTGAGCTTAATTAGATTTATTTACTCAGAGTGTTGGCACATTTGTTTCTTGCCAGCTCACTCATGCGTGGAAATTAGGTTTTTCCTTATGTACTAGTCTTCATATATTGCAGTATTTGTATTCTTGTTTTTAGGCCATTCTTGTACATTCCTTTTTATGTAATAAAAGAAGAAGAACATTATTCCTTGCCTCAATCTGAGTTTGTGCTTCTCTTTGATTGTGAGAGAGCTATTACATGGAGTAGCAAGAAGCAACCCACTGTTGCTTTGTCGAGTATAGAGGCTGAGTATAGAGGTGTTGAAATGGAAACATGTGAGGCATCATGGTTGGAGATGCTACTTGTTGATTTAGGTGTGAAAGTGCAAAAGCCTATCACCATCTATTGTGATAATCTCAGTAGCATATAGTTAGCACCAACCCTGCTTTTCATGCTAGAACAAAGCATATCGAGGTACATTATCACTTCATTAGAGAAAAGGTATTAGCAAGTGATATTGATCTTGTTTATGTGAGAAGAGATGAGCAAGTTGCTAATATTTTCACTAAAGCACTTGGAGCAGAGAAGCTAAAGAAGTTTCGGAAGATGCTTGGATTAGAGGACATGGTGTTGAGCTTGAGGGGGGAGTGTTGAGATATCAAGATCAATAATGATCTAGGATTACACATATCACGTTTTCATTTCTCTGACATGTATAGTGGTCATCCGAGTATATGTCACGGACACTTCATTGAGCTTTATTAGATTTATCTACCAAGAGTGATGGCACATTTGTTTCTTGCTAGCTCACTCATTCATAGACATTAGGTTTTTCCTTATGTACTAGTCTTTATATATTGCAATAGTTGTATTCTTGTTTTTAGGTCATTGTTGTACATTCCTTTTTATGTAATAGAAGAAGAAGAAGATCATTCCTCGTTTCCTCAATCTAAGTGTGTGCTTCCCTTTGATTGTGAGAGTGTGTATGTGATCTCTGTTCCTTATCTCCTTCCTTGTGACACTAACTAGTACCTTGTTCCACCTTGATTGACTTCCTCAATGGTTTCTTGCACACCATCAGAGCCTAGTTGAGGAACTTGGGCTAGATGGAGGTTGGTGGGCACTTGGAAAAAGCTCTTATCCTTGGTGAGTGTGAAATTCATCTTAGATGAAGGCACATGGGCATTTGGGCACTCATAGAGGTGAGGAGAGGTCCAAATTTGGTCCAAGTGCTGGAGTTTGAGGTTGATGGAAGAGCTCATGCATGGAAAGTGGGTCCAAGAGAGTCAAAAGGGTCTAGAAGTGAGCATTGAGGGCAGTGCTCAGTCTAAGATTAGGAAGTAATCCTCATCCATGACTTTTGAGGCTAGTGGTTAGCCCATCATAGTCCTAGCTAGTAGGTTGTGAGTTCAATTCCTCACACAAACATAGTCTTTTGATCTTGCCAACTCTCCAAAATGTACAGATAAGGGATCGTTCACTTGACCCTTCCAAAACCTTTAAAACATTGAAAGAACCCTTTTAAACCTAGTTTTTAATTTGACTAGAGCATAATTATGAGCATACACATGTGCACAACCTGTGCACCCAATATCCACTAGCCCATTAGCTACATGTGTGCCACCTATGCACCTCTTCCCCAACTAAGACCCATGAAAAACTCAACAAAAATGTAGAAGAAAGAAGGAGAACATGCTTGGTTGAAAGAACATGCAAAGTTATGAATATTTTGAGTAGAAAATATAAAGGAGATTTGATTCCACATCAATGTCATGGGAATAAATACATGGATAGATAGGCCAATTGAGGTTCCAAGATATATGAGAAATATACTTGAAAAAGAGAAGTTTCAGAACTTTGGATGGTATTGTATGCTTGTATATATCAATGAATGAATAAAATCCATGTGTAAATGTTGCAATTTGGATGGTCACGACCTTGCGGATATGCTCATGACAGTGGTCCTAGATAGAGAGCAATAGTGGGGTTTGAAAAATGAAGAAGATAGATGAATAACCAATATTAATTAACCTTGCCACCTCGTTTAAGGAGGAAATGAAAATAAGGGTAAACAAAAATCCCAAACACATATTTTCAAATAAACCAACTCATAAAATGGTATTTGCTGAAGAGAACACATGCTCTAAAAATTTTGTTCTCCTTATGTGCTTTTTCTTAGTAAACTCATAATCAACTAATGGAGTGCTTGATGAAGGTGAGATCTAGTTATCATATATCTAAGATTTTCCCCTCTTCTTATCCTTATGTGCCCTTTCTTAGTAAACTGACTATTAACTATTGGAATGGTCGACGAAGATGAGATCTAGTTATCATATATCTAAGATGAATTAACTCAAAAGTTTCCCCTCTTTTTAATGTTATGTGCTTTTTCTTAGTAAACTCACATTTAAGTATTGGAGTGCTCAATGAAAGTGAGATCGAGTTATCATATATCTCTTTTTTTTTCATGAACCATATAAAAGGTTACACCTAGACTAGTTGAATTGCATATAAAAGATGGCCAAATCTTGGAATAAAGGTTGATAATTGGCCTTATTTGTATGGTCACGGAAAGTAGCATCCTATTCGCTCATGTTAGGCAATCTAGTTGGGCCTTTTGCCTCTCAAGGTGAGGGTGAGGGTTCAACCCCTTCCTACTATAGGATAGTTGTGGGCCCTCGGCTAGTGTATTGCCATCCAAAAAAGTTAAATCAGTTGCCTTCAAAAAAACCCTTTCCAAGTGTCACCTTTGGACAATCTAACCCTTGCCTTGTGGGATATAGGGGTTTCCATGGGTACTATGTGTCATCAGGAAGGAGATAGAGCTCAAACACACACTCACAATCAAAGAGGATCACACACATAGATTGAGGCAAGGAAGAATGATCTTCTTCTTCTATTGCATAAAAGGAATGTACAAGAATGACCTAATACAACAATACATCTAGTGCAATATATAAAGAACAATACATAAGGAAAATCCTAATGTTTGCAAATGAGTGAGCTGGCAACAAACAAATGTGCCATCACTCGCGCTAGGTAAATCTAATAAAGCTCAATAAAGTATCCTTGATGTATACTCGTGTGACCACTATACATGTCAGAGAAATGAGAAAGTTGATACATGTCATCCTTCAATCATCACATGTTGATCTTGATATCTCAACACTCTCCTTTAAGCTCAATGTCATGTCCTCCAATCCAAGCACGTTCTGAAACTTCTTCAGCTTCTTTGCTCCAAGTGCTTTAATAAAGATATCAACAACCATCTCATATGTCCTCACATAAATGAAATCAATATCACCTACTAATACCTTCTCTCTTATGAAGTGATAATGTACCTCGATATTCTTTGTTCTAACATGAAAAATAGGATTTCGTGCTAATTGAATGTTACTAAGATTATCATAATAGATGATGATCAGCTTTCATACTTCCACACCTAAATCTGCAAGTAGTATATCTAACCATGATGCTTCACATGCTACAATTTCAGCACCTCTATACTCAGACTCTATACTTGACAAAGCAACAGTGTGTGTTCTTGTATCTAGTTTATCTCCCAAAAAAGAGTTCTTGTAATCAAGATATCTTGTTCCATACTTACAATCCCAAGTTATGGGATCTCGTGTATAATCTCTAGTCGATTTATCCATACTTATAAGTCCCAGGTTGTGATACTTCATGTATCAGTTACATATCCTTGTATTGTTTCCCCTGGGTGGGTGATCTTGTAATCAGAAGTACATTTTAATCTTATCTACTATAGTCTGAGAGCACAATCTAGTGCTCCTCTGACATTTTGGCAAGACTCACTTCTATCCAAGGCCAAGAAGCATGTAGAATGCTTATGAATAGATTGTAGCATCACTTCAAAGTCTCCAACAACAAGTTGAGCACCTAACTCATCGATAGACACAAGTGGAGATGGGACATCCGGTGCATGTAGGTGCACTCCTCCAAGAATTACAAGAATGAATCGGGAGTCTTCAAGAAAATCAAGGGAGTATTCAAGTGAATCAACGGACTAGTGCATCTTTCATGAAGGAGCCCAAGATTTGTATGCCAGAAAAGTGCGATGGGGATTGCAAAAAGTTCCATTGATTTCTCCAGCAAGTCAAATTCTACATTCGTATGCAACCTAATAGATACCCTAACGAGGCATCCAAGGTCGGGTTTATTGGAACCTTGCTCTGTAGCCAAGCATTATCATGGTTTACCCCAATCCTAGAGAAGAACATGGAAATACTTCAGGACTATGAGGGGTTTCTTCAAGAACTCACCACCACATTTGGAGATGCAGACACAAGCCGAGTATCAGAATTTAGGTAGTTGATATGTGATCTCACTTGCCATGAAGATTATTTCATAAGCCAATTTAGATGGGGTTTAAGAGATGATGTGAAGGACCTTCTGCTCATGATGCCAGATGTTAAGACATTGAATGAATACATCATGCAAGCTATTCAATGCGATAACTGACTTTTTGAAAGAAAACAAGAAAAACAAGTAGAATGAAGACCTCGCCAACGGAAAGCCTTCCAGCCCACTCCTAAAGATGAGTCTATGCCTGAACCTATGCAAATAGATGTAACTAGGTTCTAGCCTCTAACACCACAAGAGAAACAGAGAAGGAGAGATAACAAGTTATGTCTCTATTGTGGAAACCCTTAGCATATTCTAGTTAATTGTCCCAACAAGAGAAGAAACTCTAGAGTCGCATCCACCCCTGTAGAGCAGGGAAATGAGAAAGTCCAGTTGTAAAAGAGACCATACAGTCGGACCATGATATAAGAAAGGGTCTCATAATTCTAGCTACACCCATAGAAATGTATCTTGCACCTGTCAAGTTAATCATACCCAAGAAGACCCTTTCCCTTACAACCCTACTGGATTCAGGAGCCTCTTCATGTTTCATCGATGAAGGATCAGTTAAGAAACATGGAATTCCTGTACTTCGTAAGAACACACCAGTAGTAGCTAAAGTAGAAGATGGACGACCTCTAGCATTTGGGAATATAACCATGGAAACCATACCATTAAGATTACACCTTGGTGACCATGAATCCCACATATGTTTCCATGTAATTGTTGGGAGAAATGGTTGGATGCACTCAAGAGATTGAGTTGAAGCTGCTAGACCTGCTTTGCTCCAACCCTCCTTTGCTTCAAATATGCTTAGTACACTTGTTTAGCTTTCAAATGATACCAAGAAAGCATATATGTACTTTGCAAATGATATGTGTAATGATCAAATCAAAACACATAACTTGGTACTTCAAAAATCCAAGAAAACTTGCTATTTTGGTATTGACACCTGCTCAGTCTTTCACTCAGTATGACCAGCACACTTACAATTGATCTAATTCCTTTTGGACATATTAAATTAGCTTAACAAGCTACCATTTTCAAGTGGAATGAAAGGAAATGACAAACTATACTCTGAGAAAGAAGTTTAGCAAAATTATATGTACCCCCGACTTTTTAGGAACACTGTAGCAGAATACCAGAGATCACTTCGAGCGAGATTTCTCTGTGATGGCTGATCCTTTGGCCTTGAGATTTTGTAGGTGTGTAGAATGCTTGGAGCTGGTTCCAATGTGCTTTGAATCACTTGATTTGGTTCAGTAGATCCTGAGATATGCTTCTCTGAAGTTGACAGACTTGGAGTAGATGACTCAGAGACAACAGAGATGATTAATGTATATACTTCTATTGATAGATGTAGTTGTACAATCTCATTAGCATGACAAGCATAGCTAATTGAGGTGTTGTGGTGTAGGCTAAGATGTAGCACTAACACACACAGAGATACAATGATAAAATGCCTCGGGAAGTGAGCTGAAGTGAGAGACACACCCGCGACTTTTTTCCTTTATCTTTTATAGAGGTTGAGTGATCATTTGAATTTTGAAATTCAAATCTAAGCTCCTCTAAAAGTAGGGAGATATTCTCTCCAATTACACCTTCCAAATTTCCACGACTAATCAAGTAGGTAAGTGATTACTTGTAAATGCCAAGTCATATAGACTTTTTACAATGAGTAAAATGTAATACACATAGGCAAGTGTTCCTATGGTTCTAGCTTCACATAGTAATATCCTTCAAGGGTTCCAAGCCAAAGGTGAAGGCTTGATTTGCACTAACAGCTCCCCCTCAAGCCAAGCACTTTGGCTTAAGTCTTCATCTTCAATCTTCAATCACATCCTGCAATCCAATCATGGATTTGAATCTGCATAGCTTGTTTCCATCCAATGCTTTAGTGAGTAAATCTGCACATTGCATATTAGTAGACACGTATGTCAATTGAATGTCTTTACTAAGCAACTTCTCTCTCACATAGTGGTAATGAACCTCTATGTGTTATGTTCTAGCATGATATATTGGATTAGCTGCAAGGTGAAGAGAGCTTGTGTTATCTCCAAAGATAATTGGTGGCCTTGTATATAGGCCTAAATCTGTATATAGAAGCTTCAACCAGATAGCTTCTTGAGTGGCATTGGCAATCCCTCTATACTCTGCTTCAGTGGATGACAATGCCACTGTAGGTTGCTTCTTGGCTGACCAAGAAATAGGTTTATCTCTTGCAAAACAAATGTAACCTGATGTGCTTCTCCTATCATCCTTGCATCTTGCCCAATCTGCATCTGAGTATACTTTAATGTCAATATCTGATGTATAAGGAAAGTACAAACCATGGCTTTGAGTTCCTTTGAGGTACTTCAAGATTTTCTTTGCTGCCTCTAGGTGAGGTACCCTTGGTTTGTGCATGAATTGACTTAGCACACTAACTCCATATGCTATGTCAATTCTGGTCAAGGTAGCATAATTCAAACTACCTACCATACTTTGATATCCTGTAATGTCTTGTATTTCATCCCCTTCATGAGCACTTAGCTTTAGGTTGACCTCCATTGGAGTAGTTGAGACTTTAGCATCCTGCAAGCCAAACTTCTTGACCATATCCTGTACATACTTCTTTTGAGTGATATATATACCTGAGTTGGTGTAGACTAACTCAAGACCTAAGAAGTACTTCAATAATCCAAGATCACTAATCTTGAACTCTTTCATCATCTGTCCTTTGATGTGTCTAATCCCATTGACATCATTGCCTGAATCAACATAAACACACAAGTAGATTACCTCTGTACTACTTCTCTTTATGAATAGAGAAGTGTCTGCTTTACTCATCACAAATCCTTGGTCTTGGAGGTAGGTTGTCAACCTGTAATTCCATGCTTTAGGTGCCTACTTCAATCCATATAGAGCCTTCTTCAATTTACAAACATAGTTTACCTTCTTGGGGTCTTCATAGCCAGGTGGTTGTGACATGTAGACTTCTTCAGATATCCATCCATTCAAGAAAGCATTCTTGACATCTAATTGGTACATGTTCCAATTCTTGGATGCAGCTACACTTACCAATATTCTGATAGTTGGCATCTTAGCCACAGGAGAAAATTTCTCCTCATAATCAATGCCTTGGGTTTGAGCAAAACCCTTGGCTACCAACCTAGCTTTGTACCTGTTGATTGTTCCATCTGAATTTCTCTTTAGCTTGTAGATCCATCTGGATCCTATCACCTTCATAGAGTCCTTCTTGGGTACCAAGTCCCAAGTATCACTCTCCTTGAGAGCTTCCATTTCTTCATCCATAGCTCCTTTCCATTCTGGTTTGGTGATTGCTTCTTCATAGGTACCTGGTTCTTCATTCAACAAATCCTTTGTAAGATATACAGAATGTTTAGTTACAAGTGATGTGTCATACCCAAATCTGATTGGTCTTTTGCTTTCTCTCTGAGATCTTCTAATAGATTGATTTGAAGATTCTGGAATATCCTCTAGTTACAAGTGATGTGTCATACCCAAATCTGATTGGTCTTTTGCTTTCTCTCTGAGATCTTCTAATAGATTGATTTGAAGATTCTGGAATATCCTCTAGTTGCTTCATCTTCATCTTCCCTTTGGACTTCCATGCTTTGAACTCCTCAAGATTGATAGTGTCATCATCCTCTGAGCTTAGATCTTCTTCCTTGCTTGGTTCTTCTTTGATTAGCTTTGGGAACTCTTCTTGCAAGTCATAGGGTAGACTAACCTTCCTGCATTCATTCTCATACCATGAGTCATTCTCATCAAAGATGACATCTCTGCTTACCTTGAAGCCTTTGTTTGTTGGGTTGTAGAATCTGTATCCCTTTTGGTTCAAATCATAACCAATGAAGATACATTTTTCAGCTTTAGGGTCTAGCTTTCCCCTTACCTGTAGGGAATATGCACATATGCTACACAACCAAAGATTTTACAATGATCCAGAGAAGGTCTCTTACCATGCCAAGCTTCATATGGTGTCATGCCATCAAGTGATTTGGATGGCAACCTATTTATGAGATAGGTGGCAGTGGATACACCTTCTGCCCAAAGATAATTTGGCAACTTCTTTTCATTAAGCATAGACCTAGCTGTTTCTACTATGAGTCTATTCCTTCTTTCAGCTACCCCATTTTGTTCAGGTGAGTACCTTGTAGTGATCTCCCTTTTGATGCCTCTTTCCTGCAAGAAATCTTCAAACTCATTGGAGAAGTACTCTCCTCCTCCATCTGACCTTAGCCTTTTCAAGGTTCTTCCTGTTTGGTTTTCAACAAGTGCAAGATACCTCTTGAAACAATTAAACACTTCATCTTTATGCTTCATAAAGTATAAGATAGTCCACCTGCTATAGTCATCAATGAAGGACACATAATACCTTGATCCTGAAATGGAGGGATCCTTGCTAGGTCCCCAAACATCTGTGTGTACCAAGTCTAGGTAGTCTTCATGCATGAAACCTTTCCTTGAATAGGGCAACCTGTGAGACTTACCAAACTGACATGCTCCACACTTGTAAATCATGTGTTGCTTGGATACATTAGGTATCCCAAGCACACATTGATCCCTGCACATTTGCTTTAGGGTTCTTTCACCTATGTGACCTAACCTCTTGTGCCATATTTCTAACTCTGAAAGTGTTTGATCCTTGTAATTATATAAAGCAATGTTCTTGGTGTCTTCTAGCTCAAAAGTAAACAATCTACCTGATTTTTCTCCCTTGGCTATCCTTTTGAATCCATGTCTTGGGTCCTCCACATATGCTCCATGTTGAGTGAACCTGACCTGCAAACCTTTCTCCACAATCTGACCTACACTCATTAGATTCTTGGTGATGGTTGGTACATAGAGTACCCTGCTCAATAGATTCTGGTTACCATCACATGTCTTTACATTTCCAATCTTTACAACAGAGTGTTTAGTATCATCACCTGTCTGTACCTGATGTTTTCCCTTGGGTTCTTCCAAATCAGAGAGTAGTGCCACATTCCCAGCTACATGGTTAGAACATCCTGAGTCAATATAAAATAAATGATCATCATTTGTACCTACCTTGGAGGTCATATTCATGATCAATAGGGAGTCATCTTGCTCCTCTATGTAGTTGTTGTAGTCCCTTCTATTTCTGAATCCACCTTGGTAGTTACCATTGTGGTTGTGGTTGTAATTGTTGTTGTATCCATTGTAGCCTTGGTGTTGATTGAACCTGCCTCTGCCTTGAGAGTATCCACCTCTTTGATAGCCTCTTCCTCTCTGATTCTTGTAGTTCTTGTAGCATTCATCTATGGTATGATTGGACAATCCACAAATGTTGCATGGTGATGAGTTGTAGGGTCTCCCCCTACCTGACTTACCTCCTCTGCCTCTTCCTCTTGAAGATCTACCTCTCCCTGCATAATTAGCTTGGGAGGTAGAGCCTTCTTCTTCTTGCTTCTTCCCTTTACTTTTATCCTTAACTTTCTTATCAGTATATAGAGCAGAGGGGTTGTTACCTTTTGATTGATCTCTTGCCTTTGTAAACTTTGCTTCATGTGTGAATAGTTGGCCCATGAGTGTTGTGAGATCTGGGGTATGCATGTCCATATAGAGGTCCATTGCAGTGGTGAAAGTTTCCCACTTATCATCTGCCTTGAGTCCATTTGTTACTTGCCTGACTATTTGCTCCTCTTCAATCTCCTCTCCAATACTTGCTAATTGGTCTGCCACATCTTTAATCTTGGTCACATACTCTGAGACTGATTGCTTTGGTTGCTTCCTAAGGGTTGTGAATTCAATCCACAGTTGATTCTTCCTGGCCCTTGTGTTGGAAGAAAAATATGTTGACAAGGTTTCCCAAGTCTCTTGGGAAGTCTTACAGTTCCTTACATGAGGTAAAAGGAAATCAGATATAGAGTTAAGAAGGTAAGACCTTGCCAAAGCATCTTTTTCACACCATTGGTTGAGCCTCTCATGTTCATCCTTGGTGGGTAGTCCTCTAGCTTTGAATGAGGGCAATTCCTCATCTCCTGATATGTATCCAAACAAGCTTCTTCCTTGTAGATAGGTCTTCATTCTTAGAGACCAAGCTTGGTAATTGTTCCTATCCAATTTGTCAATGAATGAAGGAAAACCATCTCCCATGTTTACCTTATTTGCTCTAATACCACTGTTGGGAGAAATGGTTGGATGGACTCAAGAGATTGAGTTGAAGCTGCTAGACCTGCTTTGCTCCAGCCCTCCTTTGCTTCAGATATGCTTAGTACACTTGTTTAGCTTTCAAATGATACCAAGAAAGCATATATGTACTTTCCAAATGATATGTGTAATGATCAAATCAAAACAGATAACTTGGTACTTCAAAAATCCAAGAAAACTTGCTATTTTGGTATTGACACCTGCTCAGTCTTTCACTCAGTATGACCAGCACACTTACAATTGATCTAATTCCTTCTGGACATATTAAATTAGCTTAACAAGCTACCATTTGCAAGTGGAATGAAAGGAAATGACAAACTATACTCTGAGAAAGAAGTTTAGCAAAATTATATGTACCCCCGACTTTTTAGGAACACTGCAGCAGAATACCAGAGATCACTTCAAGCGCGATTTCTCTGTGGTGGCTGAGCCTTTGGCCTTGAGATTTTGGAGGTGTGTAGAATGCTTGGAGCTGGTTCCAATGTGCTTTGAATCACTTGATTTGGTTCAGTAGATCCTGAGATATGCTTCTCTGAAGTTGACAGACTTGGAGTAGATGACTCAGAGACAACAGAGATGATTAATGTATATACTTCTATTGATAGATGTAGTTGTACAATCTCATTAGCATGAAAAGCATAGCTAATAGAGGTGTTGTGGTGTAGGCTAAGATGTAGCACTAACACACACAGAGATACAATGATAAAATGCCTCGGGAAGTGAGCTGAAGTGAGAGACACACCCGCGACTTTTTTCCTTTATCTTTTATAGAGGTTGAGTGATCATTTGAATTTTGAAATTCAAATCTAAGCTCCCTAGAATCTCTCCTCTAAAAGTAGGGAGATATTCTCTCCAATTACACCTTCCAAATTTCCACGACTAATCAAGTAGGTAAGTGATTACTTGTAAATGCCAAGTCATATAGACTTTTTACAATGAGTAAAATGTAATACACATAGGCAAGTGTTCCTATGGTTCTAGCTTCACATAGTAATATCCTTCAAGGGTTCCAAGCCAAAGGTGAAGGCTTGATTTGCACCAACAGTAATGTCGAGCCCAATACATCTAGTTATCATTGTAATGCCTTCATTAAAGAAGTAGCATAATCCAAAAATTAATTGGGAAAAGAATAAAATCACATGTCGAGATATCCACAAGAACCCAACATATGTCAGAGCCAAGACCTTTATACATGTAGTAAGGAAGGAAGCGACATATATGATCTATGCCGTACCAGCTCCAGGATCCAAGAAAGATGATCCAGTGCAGCTACCCAATCAGTACAAAAGCTTTGAAGATGTTTTTGAAAATCTATAGGCTATCCCCAGAGGAACTTATAGAACTATGCAAGAACATTGATTAGAATCTAGCAAAGGGATTTATCAAACTCTCAAAGTTTCAGCAGGAGCTCCTATTTTATTTTTTAAGAAGAAGGATGGGACTCTTCGAATGTGTTTAGACTATTGTGGATTGAATAAAGCCACTATAAAGAATAGATATCCTCTACCACTCATATGAAATCTCTTGGAACGCCTTGGAAAAGCAAAGATCTTCACGAAGATTGACCTTCAAGAAGCTTACAACCTTGTCAGGATCAGAGAAGGAGATGAATAGAATATAGCATTTTGAACAAGGTATGGGCACTTTGAAGATGTAGTTATGCCATTTGGTCTCACAAATGCTCCAGCTGTCTTTCAACGTATGATGAATGGTATCTTTTGAGAGTATTTAGATGACTTTGTGGTAATATATCTCTATGATACCCGGATGTTCTCTAGAAACCTAGAGGATCATGAATATCACCTAAAGATAGTCCTAGAGAAACTAAGAGAAAAAGGATTATATGCAAAATTAGAGAAGTGCTCTTTCCATCAGGTAGGTGGAGTTTTTAGGATACAGTGTATCAGAGAAAGGCATCTTTATGGACCCTAAGAAGGTCAAGACAATCCTTGATTGGCAAGCACCTTCCTGTGTTCAAGATGTACAATGTTTTCTAGGGTTTGCTAAATTTTTTAGGATATTCATAAAAAATTACTCCAAGATAGTGAAACCTCTTACCAAGCTTAGAGGAAACTTGAAATTCTCATGGATCAAAGAAGCAGAAAAATCCTTTCAGACCTTGAAATTAGCACTCACCACTACTTCAATATTTGTCCATCCTTATTCTCGCAAGCCCTTCTTCCTAGAGACACATGCATCAGACTTTGCCCTAGGGGCCATTTTATCCCTATATGGAGATGATGGTCACCTACATCCAGTTGCATATCATTCAAGGAAAATTTCCCTTCTAGAGATTAGTTATGAAATCCATGATAAAGAAGAAGAAGAAGAAGAAGAAGAAGAAGAAGAAGAAGAAGAAGAGGAAGAAGAAGAAAAAACTAAAGGTTGTTTTGATTTGTGAGCTAGAGAAAAAGAATGATGCCAAAGAGATATTAAATGATCTTTTGTTGAACAACCGAGTGACCATGTCCTCGGAACAGGTTTTGTCCATAGCAAAGCTTGAATTCAAGGATAGCTTCATTAAGCTGATAAAGAGAAAGAGATTCTCATTACTTGAGGATGTGGAAATGGGAGAGGCATCTAAAGAGACTCAAGTGACAAATCAAGGAGTAGCCTTGAGTGACTCTTCTGATGATAAAGATGATGAGATTGCAAGATGTCAAGCAAATAGGAATTTGTTAGGACCAATTACACGGAATGATGAGATGAGAAGAATAGAAAGTGAGCATACTAGGAATTTTTGGGTGAGGGATGCTTGAAATGAAGGTAAAACTAGGGAGTGATGGAGATTCATGATTTGCTTTGGCCTTGATTGATTCATGGTCAGAGACAAATGTGATCTTGAAGAAGTTGTATGACTAGTATAGATGGCCTATAGATGAAGATCATGGATGGAGGACCAGGACTATAGATAATGGCTCCAAAGCTTTGCTTGGAGCATGTGCCTTTGTACATCTGAGGATTGGTCGAATGTTTGAGGAATTCCACTTCTTTGTCCAAGATGACTATTCGTACGAGGATATCCTTGGATAGCCTTTCATAGTCAAAGTGTGGATGGAAACAAAGGTGATGGATGATGGATCTATCTATGCAAGAATCCGATCAAGATCTGGTCTCGATTCCTTACAAGTAATGATTGTGTGCCTAAATAATTCAAGAAACAAAAAGAATTTGAGAAAACATCTCATTAACTCTCATGCTCGTGATGATTGTATGCCCATAGGAGAGTATGGCACTTCTGCTGCACAAAATTTTTGATAGGATCCACTGTTGAGCAAGACAATGGTGGGAGTTGGTTTGATGTCTCGCATGATTTTGTACATAGCTTTGAGTTTTTCTCCATATATTCATCAGCTTTCAAGTTTCTTTTTTTACAAGAAGAAAATGTTTCAAATAAGTTTAGAAAAATACATGAAAAACATTACAAAAATTTAAAAATCATGTTTCCTAATGAGAAGATTGAGAATGTAATCCAATCAAAAAGTAGCTGAAATACTTTGGAAGAGCTTGAGCAGGCACTTCAAAGACATGAAAAACCGGAAATTATCATGCTCATTTGTATTCAAGAGTATGAAATGATCATCCAACTTTTGAGAGAACATGAAGTGAATTTAATCAATAGTTGATGTGTCTAACCCTAAACATAAAAAATCTAAATAAAAACCCTAGGTTAGGACCTTAGAATTATGATTTATCCTAACCCTAACCCTTAATTTCAATTGAACCTTTTTGTATATAAGCAAGAATAAAACGTTTAGTCAAAAACAAAAAGGAAAAGAAAACATAAATAAATATAGCAAAAGAAAATTTAGAGAAATAAAAAGAGAAAAATAGAAAAAGAAAAACCAAAATAGAAAGAAAAGATTTGATTTCCAAAAAAATAGAAAAGATAACAAGAAAAAGATTCTTAAAAAAGAAAGGATAAAAAAGAAATTTTTTTTAAGAATAGAAAGGAGAAGGGTAGAAGATTCTAGAGTTCTAGAGAGAGGACCTAGGGGGAAGCTATAAATAGATGCGCAAGCTTCATTTGGTTTTTCCCCATGGTTTTTTTCTCTCAAGTACTTCTACTTCTCTTTTCTTAAATTTTTGTTCGTTATGTTCTTGTTTGAGTATGGGAGAGAGAGAGAGAGAGAGAGAGAGAGAGAGAGTCCTCCATCTCCCCAGTGTATGATTTTTGAATCATGTTTCATTTAGTGAAAGCTCCAAGTTGATCTTCTCTAATGTTTTTGTTTACCACGATGAATAAATTATTCTCTATGCATATATTTGAATTTCAATACAGTTAAGGTTTTGTTTTCATAAACGATGCCTCAACTTCTAGTCAATTGGATATGGCATGGTTTTCTTACTCGGAACATTCCCCATCTGTTGTCATTCGATGAAGCTTGTCTAGCACATAAGAGAGAGAAAAATTGCGATTGATGGATGTGTTATGCAACTCAAGGAGATAGATTGACACTTAGAAACTTCAATATGCTTTACATAGAGTTTAGTAGAGAGTTGTTGGGGGATTCTTGTGCAGAAAGGGATTTGAGTGTTTGTGGGAGAAGCGAGAAATATAAGAAGAGAGATACAGACACCAGAAGCTTCTATAGATTGATTATAAGGAGAAAAGTACAATGGTGATGTACAATATAATCCAAATGCTTTCTGTGCAAAATCCCAAAGAGTGCAAGGTCACAAAGTACAAAATACCCAAGGTTCTTGTTGCTGCCGACCTTCTTTGCACCAGACCTCCACCTTTTCCAAGCTTGCACTTGTGCACACCTTTCACTCAAGCTTCCAATAGTGGGAGGGATGGACACCTTCTGTCGACGTGCACACAGCTTCAAATGGGACCTTCGGACCTTTGGTTGTATGGCTTAGTACTTCTCTGCACACTTCTAAGTCACTCTTCATGCACAGTTTGCGCTTCACTTCTCTGCATCACACACAAATTGTATGCCTCTTACTCCTCTCATAGTCTAGACAATACTCACCTTGCTTAGTCCTCAAAGAATAATCCTTGCCTTGATTTGAGTGTCGGTTCACGTATGCTCCTAACTGCTAGAGTATCTTGGTGCTCACTTTGATGTCCCAAGATTGTCTCTAAAAGTGGCCAGTCAGCGAATCCCTGTTGTCCTGTAGTGCCATACTTTCACTTCTGCGTCCGCTCACGCTTCACATACCTTCACATTTTCCCTTTTAATTTCTCAATTGTGCACTTAAGTGAAGATTCACCTGAACCTTCCAAAACACTTTAAAACACTTTGAACCTTAGCGAAAATTACAAAAATACTTCTGCAACCTACAACCAACTTTTTTCAATTATATCCTTTGTGAACAATTAATTGTGCACTACCTATACACCTTGACACCCGAACTTTGAACACTTTCACTTTGCCCATGGGCTTTCACCTTGAACATGTTGACTTTGACTAGTTTGACTTTGAATATAGTTGACTTTGACCAATATGAATTTCATGGGCTCAATAGTTGCCCACCACCTAATGGGCTCTCCGTCCTGGAGTGCTACAACCAAAACTCTGAGCAAAGATTACACCAATATTCCTGTGCTCCTAAATCTTCAAAAGGACACCTGAGCAACTACAAGTCTATCAGGAGGAGCAGAGAACAAACACCAAAGAAGAACCAAAAGTGGAAATTTTGCACGGAAAATCAAAGGATTGCGAATGGAGGGTAGGAAGGAGAGGGAAGGGAGGGTTGAGGGGTCTGAGATTGATAGGGCATGGAGGGGTAAGGATGGGGCTATGTACAAGGGTAAGGGAAGGGTGAGGGAGTAGGATTATGGGCTCTAGAGGGGGTGGAAATGATAAAATATGAAAGCTACAGAGGGTGCATATGTGAAGATGTGAAACATATGGTGAAATACGATAAGGATAGACCATGTCGACCATGTGTCTAATGAAAAAAACGTGGTAAATGTGCAGAAAATATGTGTGTTTTAACCAAAAGTCAGCGAAAAGTTATGTATTTAAAACAATAAAGTCAAAAAATGAATTCAAAGGTTCCAAACACATGAAAATGATTCCAAGTTTGAAAAAAATGGCCATCCGAGGTGCAATTCAGAGCCAAAAACATTAGACCATGAATATATACATATATATATGTATATATATATATATATATATTTTAAGTAATCATATATATATATATATATATATATATATATATATATATATATATATCGTTGTTTTTTTTGTTAAACGCACGTGGATTGAGCTTAAATTAAAAAAAAAAGGAAAAATGAAATAAAAATAAATAATTAAAGAATTAAAATAAAAAAATAAAAAATAAAAATAAAATAGAAAATGAAAAATAATGCATGGAGGGGGTGGGGGGAGCTTAAAATAAAAAAATAAAGTAAAAATCAAATAAAATAAAAGATAATAAAATAAAAGAAAAATAAAAATAAAAATAGAAAATGAGGGCAAGGGGACAGGGGAGAGAGAGAGAGAGAGAGAGAGAGAGAGAGAGAGAGAGAGAGAGAGAGATAGATAGAGAGAGAGAGAGACAGAGAGAGAGAGAGGTTTTTTTGGAAAAATAAAAGAAAAAGAAAAAGAAAAATACATAATTAAAATAATAAAAAAAATTAAAAACAAGGGCGGGGAGGGGTTGGGGGAGAGAGAGAGAGAGAGAGAGAGAGAGAGAGAGAGAGAGAGAGAGAGAGACAGAGGGGGAGAGAGAGGGAGAGAGAGAGAGAGAAAGAGGGAGAGAGAGAGAGAGAGAGAGGAGAGAGAGGTTTTTTTTTGGAAAAATAATTATAGCCTCAAGGGGCTCTTTTTTTTTTTGAAAAATACCCTGAAAATATATAAAGAAAATACTAGTAAACTAAAAAAAAATTAAAAAAGAAATGACAAAAGATCAAGAAAAATTCTCAAAAAATTCCAGAAATTTCTAGGCCACTTTCCCGCTCAAAATCATAGAGAGCTTCCTTTTTTTTTCACATTATCAAGAGAATGGCATTGAAAAAGATGAAAAAGTGCTAGAAAAAATTCTCCAAATGCCTTTAAAATTCCTAAAAATTTACTAATTTTTTTTCCTTATATAAAGGTTGTGAAATGGCTTCTAGGTTGCATGAAAATCAAGGAACAAACATGAAAATGGTTAAAGACTACTAAAACTTGAGCAAAATGATATGAGAAAGCTATGTCCAACCTAGACAGATTTTTCAAGCTCTAGGTGATCCATAAATCTTCAGTTGTGGTGATGATAGGCCTTGAGCCTTGATATATTGACCAGTGGTAGGACCTCTCCTTTTAGAGTCTCTAACTCCATTGAACCCCAATTGAGCATCGTCTTAATTGGATAAGGTCGTTCCCAGTGTGGAAGCCATTTTGCCCTTACTTGTGTGTGGATTTGAGGTCTATGGAGAAGAACTAACATGCCTGTTTGTAAGTTATTGTTCCACATATTCCGATCATGTGCCTCCTTCCTCTTCATTTGAGTCTCTATCAATTGTTTTGCACTATGTAGACATATCTCTTCCACTTTGTGCAGTGCTCCAAGCCTTTGAGAGACACCACAATCTTTCTTTCCCTGCATGAATGCTAGTTTTGGTGGCCCATGTAGAAATTCAAAGGGTTCAATAGACAGTATCCCATAAACCAATTGGAATGGAGAATATCTAGTAGCTTCTTTGTAAGCTAGTCTGTATGCCCATAGGGTACCTTGATTAGCTATGCCCCAGGAAGTGGGTTGTAACATACATTCCTTCCTGAACATGGCAATTAATACCGTATTGGTGGATTTTGCCTATCCATTAGCTCTTGGATAATAGGCACAAGAGGTCCTATGTAGAGTTTTGTACCTGTTAAATATTTCATGCAGGAACTTATTCACAAAATGAGTACCTTGGTCTGTAAAAGTTTCAAGGGGGCATCCAAATCTGCAAATGATGTTACTATAAATGAAATTAGCAACAGTTTGAGCGGTGCAATTAGGGGAGGCAACAACTTCAGCCCACTTTGTTGCATAGTCAATGGCGATCAATAGATACTTTTCTCTCTTTGGAACCAACGCAGGGTGATGGCCCCTACGAAATCTAGCACCCACTTCTCAAATGGTTGCCAAGAAGTGGAGATAATCAAGGGGTTGTGCCTCTGCTTTGTTGGCTTGGGTCCACACCTTTGACAGACATCACATGTGTTTCCACATTCCTTTGCATCTTTGAATAATGTAGGCCACCATAAGCCAACATCAAGGATTCTCTGGCTCATAATATGTCCTGGAAGGTGCCCACCACCTGTTCCTTCATGTGCAGATTTAAGGACTTCCCTCACCTCTTCTTCTTCCATGCACTTTCTAAAGTTGTTATCTTTTCCATGTTTATATAATTTTCCCGCAATGAAGGTAAAATGTCTGCTTTTGATTAACAGTCTCTTTCTTTGCACAACACTTGCCTTCTCTGGATACAATCCAGTTTTAATAAAACTCTTGATGTCATCATACCAACCTTGAGCTTGTATAGCGAACAGATTAGCATCTAGAAAATCATCATTTACTCCAATTTCTTGATCCATCATGTTGATCCTTGATAAGTGGTCTGCCATGACATTTTCTTTACCTGGTCTATGGACTACAAAAAAATCAAATTCTTGGAACAAAAGTAGCCACCTCCATATCCTCCCAGTCGCTTGTGGCTTCTTCAATAATTACCTGAGTGGTTGATGATCAGTGATGATAACAAATCTCACACCTAGAAAAATAATGATGAAACTTTTGTACAACGAAAACCATTGCTAGGGCCTCCCTTTCTCTGGTGCTATAATTTTTTTCAGTCTTAGTCAGAATTCGACTAGCATATTGAATAGGTCTATCAAGTTTGTATTCTTCAATGTGTTGAGCCAAAACTGCACCCATTGCATATGCATTGGCATCTACATGTACATGAAAAGGTTTTGACCAATCTGCTGTGAGAAGAATTGGTGCAACCACTAATTTGGATCTTAATGTCTGATAAGCGTTCTCTTCTTCTTCTTCTTCCCATTTAAAGGGTACTTCTTTACATGTAAGTCTAACCAGTGGCTTGGCTATCTCTGCATACATTTTGATAAATCTTCTGTGGTACCCAGTATGCCCCAAAAAGCTTTGAATCTCTTTAGGAGATTTGGGTTTAGGTAACTTTTGTATAGAAATAATTTTATCAGGATCCGGGGCCATACCTTTATCAGACATCACATGTCCCAAGAGGGTTCCTTTTGTCACGAGGAAATGACATTTATTTGGGTTTAGCTTTAGTTTAGTCTCCCTACATCTTTTACAACTATCTCAACTATCTCAAGTGATGGTCCAAGCAATCCAAAGGGGTCTCTTTGTGAGATCGTGAAAATGAAGAAAAGTCATCCATGAAAATTCTGAGTGTTTCTAGCAATAAGGGTCCAAAAATGAGGTTGAGAGTCCTTTTAAAGGTGGCTGGAGCATTTCTGAGTCCAAATGGCATTTTTACATACACATATGTGCCCCAAGGTGTTCTACAAGTAGTCTTTTCACGATCCTCTGGGTGGATGGATATTTGCTTATAGCCACTAAAGCCATCCATAAAGCTATATAATGCATGTCCATCCACTTCTTCAATGACCTCCTCAGCAAAGGGCATGGGGAATCCATATGGAATGATCATCTTGTTAAGTGCTCTAAAGTCAACACAAATCCTGATTTTGTTGGTATTCTTCTTTGGAACTATAACCATTGGTGAAAGCCATTCTGAGTGTTCCACAGAAATGATGATTCTTGCATCCTCCATCTTCTGTATTTCCACATAAACAACTTCAACATATTATGGGTTAAGTCTATCTCTTTCCTCTTGTTGGTTTTGTTCCACCAACAAGAGGGATTATGTGCTCTCCATAATTCGCAGGCACTCCTAAGTCTTCATACTACCACCCAAAAACATTTGCATAGTGTGTCAAGAAAGATTTTAACTTTTCAAGCAGCTCTGGGTGGCTCCACAACCAAGTGGCTACCAAAACAGGATGGTTATTTTCCTGAGTACGTAGTTGTACTTCTTTGACTGGGTTTCTATCTACCATGGTATCTACATGCTCATCTCCAACTCTATTTTCTTCAAATAGCTTTTCTTGCATTGTTGCATAAGCAGGAGTGTTCTAGATCTCAATGTATTCCTCTTTGTCCTGCATCCATCCTGCAGGGCAAAGAACATTCCTCTAGTATGTTTTACCTTGTCTTTAACTTTCGTAACTTCCTTCTCTGTTGTTGTTGCATCCTCCTCAAGGTTGTGCTTGAGGGGTGTCTTCCTCCGCTTTTTGTGGTCTATGATCGGTTCTCCCAATCCATCAACCTAAACTTTATCCTCAGTTTCATCATAATTCAAATGTGCCAAAATTATTAAGAAAAACTCCAAAACAAGAGGAAGAGTTGCGTGCTTGTGGCCAATTCAGAATGTCTTCTTCCTCCTCGAAGTATAATTGTGGCTGGTCCTCTATTTCTTGTTCCATGCAAATGCCAACTGATTGCATCATGCTGGTGTCCCCTTGATGATCTAGACCTTCCTCTAAATATATCTGTGTGAGTTCCTGCTCTTTCTTTTGTACCCACATAGTATCTTTACCCCAATCATGAATGAAACTTGCATGCCTCAGCCATGGTCTTCCAATCAAGAGGGGAAATCCCCCCTCTACCTAGGGCACTCTTAATACCACAAAATCCAAAACGAAGAGATTACCTTGTACTTCTAGTGGAATTTATGCCAGATCCACCATCCACAATGACTCCTTGTAGCTTTAATCCTTTAATTGTTACTGTCAGTCTGGGACTCTTATTGTCAATGAGAGGAGCTTCTTCTATACCCTTCCTTTGGCCTAAGGCAGAAGTCTTGGCCACCAAGGTGGATGAGGAAGCCTCATCAATAATCTGTAGTACTTCATACCTGAATTTTGCATCCATGTTTATCAACTCAAGAATACTAACCTCTGTTGTAATTGACTTGAATAATCTTGAAGCTTTAGATTCCCAAAACTTGCATGATCAGAGTGAGGATGGACATGCAAATTGATGAGGAAGAAGAGGATATATACACACACACACACACACACACACATATATATATATATATATATATATATATATATATATATATATATATATATATATATATATATATAGATAGATAGATAGAGAGAGAGAGAGAGGATGACAATGAAGGGAAGAGAGAGAGAGGTGATGAAATATGAGAGAGAGAACTATGGCAGTGGCCAAACTTGCACTCAGAGTCTATGATAGCATTTCTTCCATCCTTTCCTACTAAGTTTTAAAGTAGAGAGAGAGAGAGAAGAGGCATAGATAATGTTGTAGTCCTGTAGAACTCTTCAAGATGGTCATAGGCAATGGAATGGGCAGAAAGAAACGAGAGAGAGATAGCAGTGTTGTTGTGCATGTTCAGATAGAGGGAGATGGTGGCTACTAGAACGGCTGCAACAAGAATAGCTACCAATCCATGGCTCTTTTTGACCATGGTTAGGGATGTTGGTTTTTGCAAGCATGGCATCATATCTGGCTTATGAATAGTGGCTCTGATGAGGCGATGCAATGAAGACATCCATGCTAGTAGCCTCTGTGCTCTCTTGTAGCATCTATGTAGCTCGACACAAGAAAAGAGAGATGGAGATCGAGGCAGTACTGTGGGCAAGAGACAAGGGTGGCATATGCAAAGAGGATGGCAGTGAAGGGAGAGAGAGAGAGACAGAGAGAGAGAGAGAGAGAGAACTATAGTGGTGCAAAAACTTGCATGAGCAAAGTGAGGATGGACATGCAAATTGATGAGGAAGAAGAGGATATATATATATATATATATATATATATATATATATATATATATATATATATATATATATATATATATATATATATATATATATATATATATATATATATATATATATATATATAGAGAGAGAGAGAGAGAGAGAGAGAGAGAGAGAGAGAGAGAGAGAGAGAGGATGACAATGAAGGGAAGAGAGAGAGGTGATGAAATATGAGAGAGAGAGAGAATGAGAGAGAGAACTATGGCAGTGGCCAAACTTGCACTCAGAGTCTATGATAGCATTTCTTCCATCCTTTCCTACTCAGTTTTAAAGTAGAGAGAGAGAGAGAGAAGAGGCATGGATAGGTGGCTGTATTCCTGCTGAACTCTTCAAGATGGTCATAGGCAATGGAATGGGCAGAAAGAAACGAGAGAGCGATAGCAGTGTTGTTGTGCATGTTCAGATAGAGGGAGATGGTGGCTACTAGAACGGCTGCAACAAGAATAGCTACCAATCCATGGCTCTTTCTGACCATGGTTAGGGCTTTTGGTTTTCGCAAGCATGGCATCATATCTGGCTTATGAATAGTGGCTCTGATGAGGTGATGCAGTGGAGACATCCATGCTAGTAGCCTCTATGCTCTCCTGCAACATCTATGTAGCTCAACACAAGAAAAGAGAGATGGAGATCGAGGCAGTACTATGGGCAGGAGAAAAGGGTGGCATATGCAAAGAGGATGGCAGTGAAGGGAGAAAGAGAGAGAGAGAGAGCAAAAATATAAGGATGAGCTTCTTTAGCTAAAAATCTATTGCCGTGATAGGGTAGGAGGGATTATATAGCAAAAAAATTGTTTAAGGTCGTAGATAGTTTAGGTTATATGTACTAGCGAAATATGAGAGAGAGAGAGAGAGAGGAAAAGAAGAATGTACAAATGAATGGAGGCAAAATATGAAAAGATAAAATAAAAAGAAAACGAAAAACAATTTTCAAAACAGAAATAAAAGCGTTAATTTTTAGTATTTTATGATTTCCAAATATACTAATGTTTTGCCCCATGGATTTTTTCTCTTAGATAAGGTCATGATTTGAAGTGAAGAGAAGTGAAGAAAAGACATTACCCAAAGTGAAGAGAAGTTCTTATCGAAAAGATTGAAGTTGGAAGTGAAGAAAGTGACGAGACATCTTTCCCGCTCTGTGGCCGAGAAGATCATTTTAGTTTTGTATTGGCTGATCTCCGTTGTGGTGGGATATACTATTTTCTGAGTTGTATCATTCATTTTGTATATTGATCTTTTCAAAATCATTGGATGTCAAGTTTTGAACCATTGTTATTGAGATTGGCCATTTACGTTTAGTGTGGTACTTCTCATTTCACGTTCACATGCTTTCACGACAATGCATGATGATCCACGATCCTTCATCCCACATGACTAATGGCTTTTTCCCTTTCCTCTTCCGAAATGCGGGCCCAACCAGCCACCATATAGGGTGAGGCACCTAGCATCTAGATGCCGCTCACCAAACAGGGATGATGCATGCACACATGCAGACTTGCGTGCGGGGCCTGATCCAACCTCGTATCGAGGCATCACTCCCTCCACCTTTGACCCCTTTCTTCCTGACACCACAATACTCAAGAATGATGATGTCGATGAACAAAAATATGCAACAAAGGCTATGGCTCATTGTCACTCTAGCACAATGACAAGTACCAACGTGAGGAGTTTCACCTCATAAATGTCAATCCGTGGAGACGTGAGGACCAGTGTGAAGATCGTAAGCAATTGATGGCACAAGTGCGTGAGTGAAAGCACACAAGCATGCACACACATACACACACACACACACGTACAAAGTAGGAGCAAAGAGTGGGACAATGGAAGGACTTTGATTACAAAAGAGCTCTCTTACAAAGCTGAAATCCACAACAAGCGAACCTCAAAAATGAGCTCTCCAACCCTTTTTATAGTTTTTGAGTGGTTTCCAGACCTAGTGTTTGACCTAGTTAAAAATTAGGTTCCATGGCTTATTTGAGGGCTCAAACAAAGTGTAGAAACTATGAAAATTTGTAGGATGATAGTTCTAATACTCCTCAAGCTCAAGGACTCCTCAGCTTGAGCAAAATGGAGTTGGCGAAATGAAAAATGGTATTTACAATGGTTTTTAGTGATAAAAATCACTATTTTTATAGGGACTTCTTCTGAAAATTTGATAGGTGCTTCTTGAAGCTCCCTACTTGCTCCTTCTTCTTGTGTGTCCACTTCCTTGATGCGCTTCCATGCTTTGTCCTTGACCTTGAGCTTCAACACTTCCCCCTCTTGAGTTTGTCGTCCCTGACAAACCCTTGTTGTAGTGGTTGTTCCATGTAGTACGTTGAGAAGTAGTGTCCTTCATGTATCAACAAGAGCGGTCCATCTTCCCAATGTAGCCTGGTCAGTTGTCAGGTTCTTCAGTTTTCCACTACTAGCCTATTTAAGAGTTGTGCCCAATGTATGTAGTTCTTCCTTGGATTTGAGCTAGAGGGTATACTTCTTGGCTTTCAAAGGTTGTTAGTTGCTCAAAAGAGGTTATCGACGTTGATCTTGAGCAGCTATCTACTGTGTATTGCTTCCTGGGTACTGATGTTGTACCTTGGATGTCCTTGAATCTTTGAAACATGAGTTTCATAGTATGAGGCCAAGTACTTGTGACCCATATTGATTGATGGTTAAGTGCATTAGTGCATGGGTTGGAAAAAATAGGTGCCTTGTGCACAGCCTTGTAATGTAGCCATATGCATGCATACTTGGGAAATGCATTGGAAGAATTATGGTGCAAGAAGTTGGGTCTTGAGCTTAGTGCTCAAGGGTATGCCGACGAAGAGGTTTCCTAATCGGTCATGGTTATAGCATCGTTGAAGCATACAATTCTTACCATGGTGAAAGGTCCGTCGATCTTCATCTTTTCATGGTGTACTTCCATCATGGTGATTGACCATTGGCTTGTCTTTCTTGTTGATGGATGTCCTTTCTGATGGTTCACTTTATGAGATTCTTCAAGTGCACGGTCTCGCCTCTCATTTTTTTTCTTTCTTGTTTGTTTTTGTTGTGCTCGCGATGGCATAAAACAAGAAGAAAGACATTAGTATCAATAAAATATTTTACATATTGCAAGTGTGTCGAATGTGCCTAGGATTTCTCAATGGTGTCTATGCATGGCCGTGTAATGTGGCCCTATGTTGATGCATACTTTGGAATTGCATGACCTCAATGCTGCAAAAGACAAGGTTATGCCAAAGGCACATGGTTGTTGCATGTCGAGGCTTTCAATGTTCTTGTAGATGTTGATGTAGCCTTTGTTGGAGGTATCCATTGGATGTCAAAAGGACCACTGATTTTAGGGACCCATTTCAGAACAGTGTTGGGCTCTGTGCAAGTCCTTGTTGACTTCTTCATCTTTGGTTGATTGCTTAAATTTTGTATCCAGAGTGGTTTGTTCTTTGGTGTTGTGGATTCTACTGGTTCCTTAGGCTTCCAAACCCATATCCTTGATGATTGTCTTCTTACTTTTGCCAAAGGTTTGAGTTTATCTTCTTTTAGTCTTTGTGCTCTTTTCTTACCCTTTTCTCTCCTTGGCTTCTTTGTTGAGACATTTCGCATGGTGGGGAGCATAGGCCATTGTGTATGTAAGAGCTTCTTGGGTACCCACATCTGTAATCGCCCTTGTTGAGCTGCAGCTAATTTCTTAGGTACCTTGATTTGTCGGAGATTCTATTAATGATCATGGGTCGATATCCTCATTTCTCCAATTTTCAAGCATGTTGCTTTAGTGTATAAACCAGCACTAGATCTCCTTCTTTCAATCCTTTATCCTTTATATGGGCATCAAAGTATGCCTTTTGCCATTTCTTTGTAGCATAAATTCCTACTTCGCTCATAGCCCTGTCTCACCTAAGCGTTCTAGATCAAAGATCCTAGAGGACAACTCGTGTCCATTCCACTCATGCTCTTGTGCTGCTTTCAAAGCTAGGATTAGGAAATCTAATGGTAGCATAGCATTCTGTCCAAATACCATCTAAAATGGGGTGGCATTGAGTACCGTTTTGTAGGCAGCTCGATCAGCCCAAACAACATGATGAAGTTGTTTGTCCCAATCAGAGTTTCCTGAAATCAAGAATTTATTATTTATGAGTTTAGTCAATACGTTACATAGGATCTTATTCGTGCTCTCAGTTTGTTCGTTAGATTGTGGATGATAGGGAGAAAACTTCTTATGTACCACCAAGAACTCTTGGAGAAGGTTTTCAATGACTTCATTCAAGAAGTGTGTACCTCTATCACTGAACAACTCTATTGGTAGTCCATATCTCGTGAAAACATTCTCAAATAAGAACTTACCTTCGTCATGGCTTTTACTTCTACCCACTTGGTAAGGTAATCTGTGGCTACAATAATGTGCTCTGCATGGGAGTTTCTAGCTGGGGGGTTAATAGGACCAATAGAGTCTATACCCCATGTTGAGAATGTGCATCCTCCCATCATTGGACTCAATGGCATCTCATCTTTCCTTATCGGATGTTGTGCACATTGGCATGTGTCACATTTCTTCACATAAGTATGTGCATCCATATGAAGAGTTGGGCACCAAAGTCCTAAGAATAGAATAGTCTTAATTACTTGGTCAAGACTAAAATGTCTGCCTGCAACACTGCTATGGGTAGTTTCTAGGATTTCAAATAGTCTGATTCATGAACACACAATCTTAGGTACCCATCTTTTCCTCTTCGGTATAGGTTTTCTCCAACTAAGGCATAGTCCTGAGCCCCTTGCTCCATGCTTCGTCTTCTTACTATACTAGCCGTGTTTGGTAATGTTCCTGATTTCATAAATTCTACCAATGGAGTGCTCGATTCTGTAATTAACGATACGTGATAAAGAGATGCATGCTCCACTGGGGGTCTTTCTTGGCACACTGGACAATCCTTAATTCACTCATGTATTTCTTTGTCCATGCTAGGCCAATACACTCCTAAACGTTTTAGATTCTACAATGTTCATTGTTTAGAGTAGTGATTTCCTAGCAATCCTTCATGAGCTTGTTGCAACCAACTGCTATGTTCATCCTCCTCAACACAACAAGCTAATACACCCTCTGTACCTTGTTTGTACATACTTCCTGCCAATATTTGATATTTTTGCGATTTTGCAATTTCTTCTTTGTTTGTTTTCACATTTTTATTTGCAAGTCCAAAGGTTAGGACATTGTACCTCAGTGATGAGTAGCACCTCCTTTAATGTCAATCCGGGAAGACGTGAGGATGGTATGAAGACCTCGAGCAAGTGAAGGCACAAGTGCGTGAGTGAGAAGCACACTAACATGCACACACATTTGCCAGATCGTCATTGACTGCTCTGTCTGCTTGTACTTTCTCTTCTCTCTGACTCCCTTCGTAAGCTTCCTTGCCTTGTGAGTCCTTCAGTTCCAACACCCCCCCCTCTCTCGCGTCTCTCGTCCCTGAGAGACCCTTGTTGGGTGGGCCGTTGGATGTAGTACTCAACAACGTCTTGTGCTAAGTGATGTTCTGCAATCAGCAACACTTTGGCCAAGTCCGTGAGTAGAGCATCCCAATCTACCGGCCTGGGAACCTCTGGATGTGGTATACATAACTTTTCTGAATGGAGAGCTTGTTCCACTGCAAACAACTGCAATAAATGTGATGGTCTGGGAATGAATATCTCTGAATGATATTCCCAGAATCTCGTGACAAACATTTCTTCAAACGGCTGTTTGAAGCAGGCTGGTAGATACTTGATACGCGCGTGCCATGCATATACAACATTAATAGATGGTGTTGCGCTCATGTTGTAGACAAGGTCCTGATTACCTTCATTAAATCCAAGAGCTGACAGATGAGGTTCCTTGACATTCCTGAAAGTCCTGAAGGTGACCAACATGAGTTCAAAAATTTTAAGGCACATTTGGGCCATGACATCTGGTACATTTTTAAACCTGACCCCCCAATGCCGAATCGTCGAGATTATATATCCTATGGTAGGTTGGCCTTTAGGTGGTGCTAAGTAGACATAATTGAGCCATTTCTCACATCCTTTGGTTGTCAGCACAATTTTTGTGTATTCTGGCCATGACCTTCTTTGAAATATAGGGCAGTAGCATGGGTTGTATTTGATGTACAAAGGCATGTTATTCCATGTTCTTACCATCTCTGGGTAGGTTTCCAATAGACGAATCCTCCACGTCGGTTGATGTATATTGCCCTGCTTGGCACTTGTTGGGATGTCGTCGGATGCAAACTGTGTAGCCGAGGTTGGTTCTTTTGAGGTGTGGTGCTTGATTTCGGCATTGTAGTCCGCCATTAGGACACAGAAAGGAACATACAAATCGTCGGATGTGCCGATCCACCTATGATGGGAGAGGTTTCGAAAGTACTCCGATTTTATGACTACCTCTTCCAATCGTGACATTGAAGCTATCTGAACTGCCACTCTATCATCATGGGTTGTGGCCACTTTCTCTAACCTCTGCATCCATTCAGGAGCCTCGATCTCTCGATGGTGTTCATGCCCTCTTCTGTTTGCTTGCCCCCTGGTGCAGGCATGGGAACGTATGGATCTTCGAAGGTTTCCTCGATTTCAATTGGTACTAAGTCCTCAGGCTCGGGCTCGACAAGGGGAGAGGGTTGATGCTCGTATTGCATGACTTTACTGCGTAATTCTTCGAGTTCTGCTCTGAGTTTTGTGACTTCTTCGGATGTGTCATCTGCGGTAGTGACTTTGCTTGGTGACTCCTGCTGAGTTGCCAGTTGCTTAAGTAGGTCATCTCTTTCTCGTTCTAATGCTGCATGGGCCTCTAGGAGGTTGGCATGGGTTTCTAACACAATTTTCATATTTACTGAGGGAATGGCCTTGAATTTCTCTGGGTCGATTGCCTGCGGGGAACCCTCCATTGCTGCTTCCAAGTTTTCTTCATTCTGTTTCTACAGCCGTTTATTCTCTTCGAGTGTTGTAGACATGTGTTTTCGTAGGAGGGCTAGGCTGCATCGAAGCTTGAGGTTCTCCGTTATTTGGGAGTGTAGCAAATCATCCATATGTTGCCTTTCTTCTGCATCTGACTGGGGTGGATTGGCTACTAACTGTTCATGTTGTTTCTGTAAAGCGGCATACTGTTGTTGGAGTAGCCGCTTTTCCCTTTCGAGATCAATGAATCGTAGTTGAAGTTCTTCATGGCTTCGAAAGAGTCGTGTATGTTGGTTATCAAGATGCTGGTAGTGCTGTTGTAGTTGCGACATACATTGATACATATTATTAAATACATTATTAATAGGGGTGGATGCGGGAAGGGTGTTGAATGCAAAAGGGAAGGGAAAGGGGAAGGGGAATGGAAGTGTGGATGCGGTGCTGGAAAATGGTGAAGTGGGAGGTGGGGGAATGGGAGATGGTGGGTGTATGGGGGGAGGGAGAGGTGCGGAGGTGGGTGATATGTCCATAAGATCAAGGGTGGATGCAGTAGTGGGAGTGATTGTGAATATTGGAATTGTGGGTGCGGTGATAGTGGTGAAAGTGTACAGTGGTGTGTGCAATTGTGAATACGAACTACTCGGATGTGTGATTGGGGGAATGAGATTTTCTATGGCTGCAGTTAGAATTACTGTTTCAGTGGCCGTATAGACAAAAGAGGTGGAGATAGGGTGTGTGGGTTGTGTGGGTTGACTGACGGTCTGTGCTTTGGTATGGGTAGTGGACTCGGAGGTGGTGATAGTAGTGGTTACACTGGTAGTGGGAGGTGAATGTGGTGGAGTTGGAGGCAAGGGTGGCAAAGGGGGTGACGAAGGTGCACTTGATACATGGGTTTCCTCAGTATCATGGACAGTGTGTGCGGTGCCCGTGGTTGTAGATGTGCCTTGTGGTTCTGATACTAATACATTCATTTGCTTTCCTGATCAAGGGGGGCGTCTGCCGTATCGTCACTCCGTTCTTTGTGATTGTGCCAGGGTGGTATGAACCATCTCAGGTACTCCTAAAGCATCAGATATCATGTCAAGAGTGGCGCGGTATTGCTCATCTATGCCTTCCTCCTCAAGAATTTGATTCATGAGGGCTTTGCCTGCTACTAGGGACAGTCTATGTTGCTCTTGAACTCTGTTCATGGTATCATAGAGCTTTTTCAATGCCTTCGTATAAGCTGGAGCACCTTCAAGTACTTGTAGAGCTTCCTGATCATATTCCTGCTCTTCTTCCTCGGATTGTCCATCATGTTCCTCCTCTTGTTCTTCTTCTTCTTCACCCTCCACATCGACGACATCTGGTTGTCTGGGATGGGGTTGGTTTGTAGCAGTTTGTTGTCCACTAACTTGCTCTGCCTCGACTTCCACGTTAACAGCTTCAATTATTCTGGCTACCTCCTCATCAGTTAGGTCTTCTAATGTGAATCCGTGAGGAAACTCTAGGTCGGTTAGTACGGGTGGGAACACCAGATTAGGTCCATCAGTGTTGTGTCTTGGTAATCTGATAGTGAAGGGTTGTACCCGCCTTGGAAGTCATGGAGTTGTCTCTGGTGTCAATGTCGCACCGCGCGGTTGTGCATAGGGCATCTGAACTGCGCCTCTCATTTTCTTAGATGGCGGTCCTACGGTTGATAGTCTACGTTGGAATTCCTGTACCCTGGTCCAATGTAATGCCCTCTGTACTGGCACATCATACGCCAGACATCTATACACAATCCTAGTGAGGGCACAGCATCCATACAGTACATACTTTTGTTTCTTATACCACCTTTGATGAGCCAAGTGGATTTGGTCGATAATCTAGTGGGGTATATTGATTGTCAAATCAAAGGCGTCGACCAAGTATAGACTAAACCAGATCTTTTTAGGTGGCATTGTGAACCTCTCTTGAGCGGGAAATGCAAAATGTTGCATGACCATTCACAAGTGAATGGCAATTGTAGGTGTCATTGCCACCATGTCCTTTAATTTCATCAAATTCTTGTTCTTCATATTGTCGGGGACCATTGTCTCTTTCTCCATAGGAATGTGCATACCTTTCATGTCTAGAGCTTCCCTGAACAAATTGATAGTCAACCTGAAACGCTTCAGTTCATTGCCCCTTGTGAGAGATGGGAGGACAAAGGAGTTGTATCCCTTTTTGTCTTTGCTCGGAGTGAGGGTGCTAATTAAATAAGAGCACCTTAGAAAATTGGGCTTTGGCAATTGGAATTTGAAGTAATCGTAGAGTCTCGCCTTCTTCCATATAGGTTTCAGTCCTTCATTATTCTGCAGCCTCTCAAATTCCCTGGTGAAAAAGTGATATACGCCCCAGCGCCCATTGAATTCTATCTTGGCATCCCACATGTAAGTGCCTTCACCTAGGGGTCCTGCCACATCACTGAACCAATGTGAGTTTTTGCTGACCGGCATTGTGTGCCCCTGTGGAGGATTCTGAACCGGTATGGCGTGTAATGCCCTCAATGCCACTGGTCATTCCTTCAATTCCTCCTTAATGGGAAGGCTTTCAATGTCCACGACTTGGGGGCTGGTGCCTGCCTGGGAGCTAGTTCCTACCGTATCTGCCATGTTACTTCTTGCCTCCTGATTCTGTGAGAATATAGAAACATGTGTTAACATTATAAAGGACAAGATAGAACCATTTTTGTCCCCATTACAACATTAACATGAGGTTCGGGAGAGATTAGGGGGTTATTAAGTGCTCGATGCTTGTGTGTGTAGTTGGGGATTGAGTAGACCTAGGAGCTAGGTGGAATGCTGTAGTGTGAGAGTGACGTAGTTAGTAGGTGGGCATGGATTTACAACTGGGGTCCAGGGGTTTATTACAAGTTTTAGGTTGCCAAATCCAATGGATGGGTTTTGATTTTGACTTTGTGGAGACTCTGGAGAGTTTAATAGGGGTATCTACTTGGAAATGAGGCTTTTTAGGGACCCATTTACAAGTGATTCTACTTGTGCTCATGAAAGAATATGTGCCAGCACGTGATGTATAAGTATGGGCATCAGATGTTCGAGTGAGTGAAACATGTTGTAGAGGGTGTGGCCTTGGTGTAGCTATTTGAGCCCGCAAGCAAGCCTTAGGCACCTAGATTTGTCGTGATTGTGGGCTGGCCTTCATCGACTTCTTGGGTATCCAAATAGACTTTACTTTCGCAGAAGAATTTATGAAAGACTTCTTATTAGTGTCGTGTTGTTGACTACTAATAAGAGGTTTTGGCCGTGGGATTGGCCTGGTCACAACAGGGTGTTTGCCTTTCCGCAGCCATACTTGTTTCAACGGCTGAAACAATCTGCTTTGCTCCTTTTTTTGGCCTCCAGTATAGGTAGTGCTCTGCTTCCTCTGTATTTGATCTGCCGTTGGTTGCTGCATCCTTCTGGCCTTTGGAAAAGAGGGGGGTGTTGTCTTATCCTTGACTCCGTTGTTGAGACAATCCTCTTTCTGCATCATACAATTTTGGACAAGAATAGCATTGTCAACTTCATGTGCACCCCTGGAAGGACCAGGAGTTCGTGCCTTACCTAGTTCCTTGAGTGCCTCATTTTCGAATTCAACTATAATTCGACTATGATTTACCCATACCTGAAGAAGTCCACTTCTTAAGTTTAGGTTGACTGCATGATCATAGATCTAGTCCTGACCCAAGAGAAGAGGCTCAGTGAGGTCCTCATCTTGACACACTAGTACTTTGACTTTCATTACTTCGTCTTGAATATAGAGGGGAAGTTCCACCTCACCCATGCAAGGGGTTTCCACACCTCCCAATCCTATGAGATATGCTTCTATAGGATTGACAATTAATTTCAACTTTTGACAGTAGGACAATTTAACAGCACTAGTGGCTGCACATGAGTCAATCAAGGCTCTTTTCCTCTGTGAGAGGTTCCTGATATAACTTGACTCTGCATCCGCTTATGTAGCTCAGGAGAATATCGCCTTCTAATGTGGCTAGTTGCACTGCTCCACTTGTTGAGATTCTATTAATGATCATGGGTCCATAGCCTCTCTTCTCTAGTTTCCTCGCATGTTGTTTCAAAGTGTAGACTAGTACTAGGTCGCCTGCCTTCAAACCTTTATCCTTAATGTGGGCATCAAAGTATGCCTTCTGTCGTTTCTTGGCTGCATATATCCCTACAGCCGCTCTCAGTCTTGTTTCTCCTAATCGTTCAAGGTCAAACAGTCTAGAGGAGAGTTCATGACCCGTCCATTCATGCTCTTGTGCTACTTTCAATGTGGGAATCAAGGAATCCAAAGGTAGCACCGCATTTTGGCCAAATACCATCTGAAAGGGTGTGGCTTGGAGTACCGTTTTATAGGCAACTCGGTATGCCCAAACAGCATGATGTAATTGTTTGTCCCAATCAGAGCGTTTATTATTCACTAGTTTCGTCAGTACATTGCATAGGATCTTATTGGTGCTCTCAGCCTGGCCATTAGCTTGAGGGTGATAGGGGGCAGACTTCTTATGTACTACCAAGAATTCTTGGAGCAGATTTTCAATAACTTCATTCAAGAAGTGAGTGCCTCTGTCACTGACTAGCTCTATAGGTAACCCATATCTGGTGAACACATTCTCGAATAAGAACTTAGCTGTTGTTTGAGCATCGTTCGTCGTTGTGGCTTTTACCTCTACTTACTTGGTTAGATAATCCGTGGCCACAATGATATATTCAGCATGAGAACCCTTAGCTGGGGGATTAATAGGACCTACAAAGTCTATTCCCCACTTAGAGAATGCTCGTCCACCCATCATAGGTTTCAGTGGCATTTCATCTTTGCGTATAGGATACTGAGTTCTCTGACAAACATCACACCGTTTCACATAGGTATGTGCATCCATGTGAAGGGTCGGCCACCAGAAACCCGCAAATAGTATTGCCTTGATCACCTGATCTGGTCCAAAGTGTCCTCCTGCTACACCTTGGTGAGTAGTTTCCAAGATCTTGAGATATTCACTTTCATGGACACATAGTCTCAGGTAACCATCTTTACCACGCTTGTATAGATTATCACCAATGAGTGAGTAATCTTGGGCTTCTTGTTCTAAACTCCTTTTCCTAGCCAGAGTCATGTCTGGAGGGAATGTTTTCGTCCTCAGGAAGGATACTAGTGGTTCACTCCAATCTGGCACTATGAACACTTGATAAAGAGTGGCATGTTCCACAGGTGGTTTAGTGCAACAAATTGGGCATTCCTTGCGCAACTTTTGGACATCAGCCTCCATAGTAGGCCAATGCACTCTGAGTCTTCTTAGTTTCTATAGGGTTCGTTGTTTTGAGTAGTGTTGCTCTAATGCACCTACATGTGCTAATTGCAACCATTTAGCATACTCATCCTCTTCCACACAACAAGCAAGATCCCTTCATCTGTGTGCTTGTACATACTACCTACCATGATGTGATACTTTTTGGCTTTCACTACCTCTCTATCATGTGTGTTTATTACTGGGTGGTTAGGTCCGTACGTCAATACTGGCACTAATGGCTTAGGCCACTGTGGCACCACTTCCAAATTAAACAAGTAAGCATCAGGAAGGTCATCTGACACTCCTTGTGGGGCTTCTTCCGATGTGAGCCTAGAGAGATGATCTGCTCTCAAATGAGTCTTCCCTTTCCTTACCACAACCTCGAAATCATATTCCATTAGCAAGAGGAACCATCTTACTAATCTTCCTTTAATGCATGGCTTGTTCACGAGATATAGCAGTGCCTGATGGTCAGTAAAAAATTTAAACTTATTTGCAAGAAAATAATGTCTAAACTTTTTAACTGCATATACCATGCCTAATCCTTCTCTCTCCGTAGTGGTATAATTTCGTTCAGCTGCATTCAATTGTCTACTAGCATAGGCAATTGGAAGATCCATATTACCTTCACCGGTAGGCTGCGCGAGTACACACCCAATAGCATAATTGGATGCATCAACATGAACATGGAAAGGCTTATTCCAATCTGGTGTGGTCAAGATCGGTGTTGAACATAATCACCGTTTAAGCTCATTGAAGGAATTCTCACATTCGTCAGTCCACTCAAAGTTAGTCAAAAGTCCATACAGAGGCTTTGCTATGATGGCATACATGTGTATAAACCATCGGTAATAACCATAATGCCCCATGAAAGCTTGTACTTCCTTGACATTCTTTGGCCTAGGTAGTTCTGCGATGGCTCTCACTTTCTCTTCGTCAGTGGATATGCCATTCTTAGACACTATGTGTCCTAGAATTTTGCCTTGCCTGACCATAAAAACACACTTTTTTGGGTTCACGCAGACTTGATATTCTCTACATTTGTCAAAGATTTGTCTGAGTTCAGGAATATGGGTTTGCCTAATGTTGGAATGAGCACAAAGATCATCAACATAGACTTCTAAGTTCTTCCTCAGGAACTCTTTAAATACATGGCACATTAGTCTCTGGAAGGTAGCGGGTGCATTGGTAATCCCAAATGGCATTACTCTAAAGGCAAAAATGCCCCATTCAGTGGCAAAAGCCGTCTTATGCTGATCTTCTAGAGCTATGGCTACTTGATTGTAGCCCGAAAATCCATCAAGGAAGTTGTACACTTCCTTGCCTGCTACTCTTTCTAAGAGATGTTATGTCATAGGAAGCGGATAGTTATCTCGAATTGTGGCTGCATTGACCTTCTTCAAGTTAATGCATACACGCAGCTTTCCATTTTTCTTGGGCACCACTACGATGGGGGATACCCACTCAGTATGCTCAATTTCATAGATAAATCCAGCTTCAACCAAGCGATCTATCTCTTCCTTGATCTTGGCTGCATAGTTATCATTGTATGTGTATGGCTTTTGCTTAGAGGGCCTAGCCTCTGAAGTCATGGGTATCGCATGTGAGCATATGTCAGGGTCTACACCTTTCAGGTCCTTGTAGCTCCAAGCAAATACATCTGTGTACTCTCTTAGCAAGGCTATCAATTCGTGCTCTTCGTCTTCCGTTAGGTCATGGCCTATGTACGTGCATCTCTCTTCTCCTTCTTCCACGGCTACCACTATTTTCTTGGTAGTTTCTTTGTTATCATAGGCCTCCCCTGATTGCGCCTCTCGTTTAGGCATTCTGATCATGACTCTCCTGTCATCTATCTCATACTTCTTAAAATTTTCCGGGACCTCAAACAAGGATTCTTCCTCTTTTGGTGTGGCTTCTTTCTGCTTTCTTTTCTTTCCTTCCTTCGGGGATGTGTGGCTAGCCTTACATCCTTTGTAAACTCTCCATGCCTCTAGGGTTGAAATTCTACTTCATAGAAGTATTCTTCATCTGATGCAAAAGGTGGGTCCATAATGATTGACTCTAGATCGGAGTCATTTGCATCCTCAAATGCATCAGGGCTAGGTTCACACTCTTCTAACACTGCCTCTCCCATGATTGGATCTATGGAGAAGACTGAAATGTCATAGCCATCTTCATCACAATGAGGTGTCCATTGTTCTTCATTGATGGCTACATCCATTGTTGCTAGGATTTCTGCCCAACCGTGGGGTTCAAATTCTTTGTCAGGAAAGACTACAGGTGCATAGGCTGGGTCTTGAATTGATCTATGTGTTTCTTTTGCACCTACCTCTCTGGCTTTTTCTCTCTTCTCTTCTTCTATTGCTACTTTGCACATCCATAAGTGGGTGTCTTCATGCATCCATGAGGATCCTGATCCCATGGAATGCACCGATTCTGTATCATCTTTGGCTCTATGGAGGGGATTCCATTGGATAGGAGGGACATCTCTATGAGAGTAATCTTTGAGATTCACTTTGGTCGTAACACCTAAGTGTTGCAAGTACAAGGAATTGGTTCCCCAGTCCTGTACCACTTGCAACTGTCGCATAAAGGGTCATCCCAAGATCATTTCATAGGCATGATTTTTGCTAAAATCACATATAGCAAATGTATGCTTGAACTCAACACCACATGTGGTGAGAGTTATTCCTTCTAACAGCCCTAATGGTCTCTCTAGCTGACCATCGGCCATTTGCAATTTCATCCTCGTGGGCCTGAGTGCTGGCTTGCCCCAACGCTTCCATAAGGAAGTGGTAGCGATTGCAACTCCTGCACCTGAGTCTAGAATGGCCTTGGTGGTGTATCCTTGATGGGTGATAGGAAGATATGTGTTTCCCTCTTCGCCCTCACTCATGTTCCCTATCTTGTCCAATGGTATTTCTGGCACTGTTCTCTGGGATCCTACCTGGGAACGAGGTTTTGCTATTTCTGGCACTTGTTTGGCTACATGTTTCCATAGCTCTGGCCTTACTTTGAGTAGCTCTTCTAAGGTGAGGTTGCACTGTACTTTAGTGTTTTTCACTACCTCTGTGTTCCTAGGTATGACCGAGTCCTCATTTCGTACCATGACTGTGGGTGCTCTCATACAAGTAGACTTAGCTTCCCATGGGCCTGTGAAGTGGGGTAATTCTTGCAGAGAGTTAGACTCAAAGTCTAATCTTTCCTGAGATTGGGTGCTCTCCTGATCCTCATAAATGGATGGAATGTCTTGTGGGAATTGGTCGTGTGCATCATCCACAAGTTCAATGGGAGGAGGGACTTCACTTTCTTTAGCCCATTTGTCTTCTTGAATCTCTCGTAGGAATTCTGGTGTGAACCGATTCATAGAAGAAGATGTGTCTGGCTCCGTAGAGTTAGGCACATAGACTTCTTGGGTAAGAAGGCTTACTCTTTCACTTGCCTTGCCCTTATTTTGAGAGGAGGTTTCCTTTTCTGATTGTGCAATTAGCTTCTCTATTCTTTCTAGCAGTCCATCAAAGTGCAACTGTGTCTTTGCTGAACTAGAGATGTTAAATAGGCGATTGGCTTCAAACATGGTCTGAGCCAATTCCACCATCTTAGCACAAATTTTGGTTCATTCTAGCTCTAGTTCTGCTCTAGGGTAACACTTTTCATGATCAGTTACGTTTGGCCCTTCTTGGATTCTGGCCTGATATGCTTTAAGCATCATATTAAGGTCCTCGGGAGTGGGATCTGCTAGGACTGATCCTACTATTGGGGGTGGTGGGATTAGGTGAGGTGGGTTGGAAGGTGGCGAGTTAGATGGAGTTGGGAATGGTGGAGGTGAGGTGGTGTGAGAGGGAGTTTGAGATGTGAGTTCAGTTATCCTGGCCTTTGTTTCTCTGAGGCTTTCATCGAGTTCACTCATCTTTTTTGCCCATTGCCTTTTCATTCTTTCACGACTATCTCTCCAAGCTCTAGTTCTTTTCTTTGTCATGCTCTCTGTTTCACTAACATCTGGGCTCTTTTCCTGGCCTACACCTGGGTTCTGTTGTAAAGCTTGGGCTCTAGTGACCACTTGTATCGGTGCAGTGGAAGTGACACTTCCTGTGGAATCTACCACTAACCCAATAACGTTAATGGGAGTGATTTTTGGCATATTGCTGGGATTCTTTGGACAATCTCGTAAGAGATGCTCCTTTCCACATTCTTGGCAAAAGACCCTAGATCGTCACTGATTGGGGTTGTGTAGGTGGAGGCAAGGGACAATCACAAATGAGATGATCTCCCTGACATCTGTAGCATGGTCCTTTAGGGAATGGGGGTCTTACTTGCCTAGGTTGAGGTCTAGGGTTGGGGTTTGCATACATGACGTTTGTGTAATCTGACTCCCAACTAGGTTCACTTGGTTCTTCACTGTAGTAGGACTCAGCATGTTCAGGAGATTGCATGTAGTAGGCCTGGGGGCTATCAACATTTGTAGAATCGAAACTATGGTCATTGGGGTCACTTTCTGATAGCAATGGGGTTACTGGCACTATGGCCCTATTCAAGTTTTCTTCTGCAGCTGCATACTTTACAGGGATCACATTGGATGGAGCTAGAGGTTGTTGGGCTAACACCGGCTGAGGCCTTTGCTGGGCCTGATATTGTGGTTGGTAGGTTTGTTGGGGCCTAGCATACTGCTGTGGTGGATATTGGTTCTGATATCTGCCTTGTTGGTATGGCTGAGGGTAGGTTTGCCTAACCGCTTGCTTATTGTATGGGCAGTCTTGTGCGGAGTGATTTGTGTATCTTCGTTCTATGGTGCAGTACTAGCTACTAGGATTTACTTGGGATTGAGCCATAATGGGACATACATTTGCCATATGGTCACCTCCACAAGTATAGCATCTTTTTACTGGGGTGAACCTTGGGATTTGTTTGTTAGAGACACCTAATTTCTAAGCTACTTTCTCTGCTAATTCCTCAATTGATGTGGATTGTGAGGAAGAGAGGCTAGAGGCACTATCTGAGTCTTTGTAGATTTTGGAAAGCTCTAGTTCCTCCCCTAGATTATCCTCGATGTCAATGCACATGTGTACACACTCTTCTATGGTCCTAGGGTCCTTCAAGTACACATAAGATCTCAATTTGGTACTTAGCAATCCATCCAAGAATAAAGCCACTTGCTTAGCTGGTGTGGGTAGCTCCAAAACAGGGCATCTTTCAAGATATTGCCTAAATCTTCTTCCTGCAAGTCTCACGGTCTCTTGAGGGGTTTGCTTGAAGCTGTGAATCAATGAGGAGGTATTATGCCTTATGCCACTCTTAGAGAATTCAATAATGAAAGCCTCTAGGAGTTGGTCTATGCTCCTGAACTGTCTCTCATTCAATGGTTGAAACCACGTAAGGGCTGTGTTCCTAAGGGTTAGAACAAAGGCATTGTACTGCATGAATAGATCCTCCACTTGTTCAGCTCTCAAGAATTGCCTAAACTCAGCCACATGATCGTATGGATCTCCAGTGCCATCGAGGTAGTTCTTCATGGACTTAACTAGCTGAGTCGGTCTCAAAGTCCTTGTGTGCTCTCTAGGTCGTGGTATAGGGAACTCATCCGCATTTCTTTGATTCCTGGGAGCTCTAAGAACCTCAGGTTCTACTCTATTTGTTTCCGTTCTCGTTCTTCCTCTTCCCAAGGAGTTGGCAAAGCTTACCTCAGGTCTGTCTCTCTTCATGTCTCTCTGAACTCCATGAGCATGGGACGTTCCAGCTCCCGGGTGACCAAAGGACACATTAGATTTTGGTTGGGGGAAAATAAACTCACCCATCCAAGTGTAAGCATGTCTATCATGTTCTGTAACCACAAAGATCCTCTCTGAAGCGTGATCTAGGTAGGTCACTCTGCCTGGGCTATCTAGATCTTTAAACTCATAGATCATGATTGTTCCTATATCATTTGGCTGATCAGATTTATACCTCCAAAAGGCTTCCTCAGTCTCTCGGTTCAGAAGCAGATCTATACTCTTGTTGTCTTGGGGAACCCACTCGGGATTGAGGATTCTAGTAGGAACAGATTTCCCTCGAGGGGTCCTGGGTTCTGCACCCATGTTTCCTTGCTCTAGGTCGCCTAAGTCCGTCTCAGGGATCACATTCCCAAATTCATCTGTCTTATCTGGGTGACTGGTGACTACGTACATGGTTCCTTCTTTGTCCAAGTATGCTCAATTTTCAAACTTTACAGCTGGGTGTTCTATTCCAATGGATTGGTCAGGGTTTTTAATCTCGACCACAGATCTTCCTAGGCCGTCCTCATAGATGCTAGCACCCAATCGGTTGGTCCTAAGGTATTCCAGCTGCGTCTTGTAGGGGCCTTTCACCCTATACAAATGTGGCACACCTGAACTTCCTGTAGGTCTGTCCATCCCTTGAGACATCTCTGATTCACTAGTCTCAGAGCTAGGGTAATGCGAGTGGTGGCTCAACTGCTGGGCCCAAGACCTAGCAATATGATTAACGCTAGCCTCTGAAGACCTAAGACTCTGTCTATCTCTTACTAGATATCGTCATGATCTAAGGTTCATATGCCTATTTAAGTAGCCCAATTTTTGCCCAAGTACAACCTCATTGCTGAGTTCTTTTGTAGCAGTTACTTGATTCTTTTTTAGTTGATTACCGTGTTTATGGTCTTGTCTGATATCACGTCGTCAGGTATACTTGAGTGTATTTCCGCACTTGAAGTTGATCGTTCCACGTTACGTTCTTTTTCCTTTAAAGTTCTCAACCGTACAACGATTATGTCGTTAGCTTGAACTTGAGTATTTAGGTGGTCTTCAACTTGATAAATGCCTATCGCCGCCCTGGCCTACTCCTATCACTAGTCGTTCTTAGCCTAAGCTAGGAATTGACAGAGGGAGTTGAGAGTTCCCAACCTTTTGTTTCCTTCTTGGTTGCCCTTGAGTGCCTAGGAAGCGTGTTCCCAAGCTTGCACTTACTCTTGCTTAGAATGCCCTTTGATGCTCTCAATAGATCTGTAAGAGTTCCAAAGTTAGCTCAAGACTTAAATTCCAAAGACAGAACCAATCACTTTCATTCATGTAACACAAACACCAATTTGCACTGTGATTTTGGAAAACAATTCTAGAGATCCCTGACTTTTGTTCCCCCTGGGTATGGTCAACTTCAAAATACCCTATCTAATAATCTTGATCTTAATTTAACCATAACCAATGGAAGTTTTGGTTGTACTCCCCACGAGCTTTCCAACAAGACAAGAATCATAGCAATTGGATTTCGTATGAGAAAGTTATGCCAATTCAGGGTTCTGGTGCTAAAACAGGGTTCAATCAGGCTGATAGATCCCAGGATTTCTCTCAAAACACACTTTTAAGAACCTCACAAATCACGAATAGCTTGCAAATTATGCCCAAAATTACCCCAAAGACTTGGAAATATTAACCCTAAAATTTTGGCCGAAAAGCCTGTCAATCGCGATCGACAGGTCTGTCAATCGTGATTGACAGAGGTGTCCGTCGGGGCCTGTCGATCGCGATCGACACGTCAATCGCGATCGACAGAGTCGATCGTGGGTCATGTCAATCGCGATCGATGGTGTCAATCGCGATCGACACTTTTTCCGGGATTTTTGCCATGATTTCAGTCAATCGGGGATGTGTCCGTCGCGATGGACACATGGCAATGCGAATTTTGGTGTCAATTGTGAACTTTTAGTCGGTCGCGATCAATGGTGTCAATCGCGATTGACTGAATCCTACGTGGTAGTTAGTCGGTCGTGAGGTCTGTCAGTCGTGATCGACAGGTCTGTCGATCGCGATTGACAGGGTCTGTCGTTCGCGATTGACAGATGTTGTCGATCATGGCTGTCGATCGCGATCGATGGTGTCAATCACGATTGACAGAGAAACACGAAATTTTTCAATTTTGCTTAGTGATTTGGAATGTGCTCTTTGTGCTCGTCCTAGTGGTGCACTTAGTTTTACCAATTGGTCGAATTTTTTGTCGATCGCGATCGACAGAGGTGGGCGACACAGAGACAGTTTCTGAGTTTTTTCCGTACCTGCGCAGCGTGCTAGAGGGGATGATACAGCTGGATCCTGCAAGAAAACTCAACAAACATGCAAAAACAATGCACACAATATTGCTCTCTCGCTCTCTCTCACAAGTGGAATGAGGGAAATGGAATGGAGAAGGTGATAAGATCAAAACTGAAAATTTTCGTGATGATGGAGATGGAGGTGGGAGATGGTGATGATGATGATGGTGATGATGGTGGTGAGGTAAGAAAGAGAAAAATAAGAAGAGTGAAGAAATTACCTACAACGCCAACGTCTCAAATCTACATCTTACCCTCACACACTCATCCTCAAAGCTCGATCCCCTGCAACGGTGCCAAAATTTGGTGTAGCTCAGTGATGAGTAGCACCTCCTTTAATGTCAATCCGGGAAGATGTGAGGATGGTATGAAGACCTCGAGCAAGTGAAGGCACAAGTGCGTGAGTGAGAAGCACACTAACATGCACACACATACACACACACGCGCACACGCGGTAAGACAAAGAGTGAGAAGCAATGGAGTTCTTAGATTACTTTCAAAAAGCTCATACAAGTTTAGATCAATTACAAGCTACCCTCAAAAATGAGCTCTCTAGCTCTATTTATAGTTTTTGACTAGGTTTTGACAGTGTCCAGACCTAGTCTCCGACCTAGTTAAGAATTAGGTTCTCTACCCTATTTGGAGGTTCAAACGAAGTCTAAAAAATGTGAAAACTGATAGGTAGGTACTTCTAAAGCTCCTCAAGCTCAAGGACTCCTTGGCTTGCATAAAATGGAGCTACAAAAATATGAAATGGTATTTACAATGGTTTTTAGTGATGAAAATCACTATTTTTGTAGGGGTTTCTATTAACATTTTGACATACATTTCCTGGAGCTCCCTACTTGCTCCTTCTCCTTGTGTGTCCACCTCTTTTATATTCGTTAGTGTCCTGAAAAAATATTGGCCTACTTGCCAGATCGTCGTTGACTACTCTGTCTACTTGTACTTTCTCTTCTCTCTGACTCCCTTCGTAAGCTTCCTTGCCTTGTGAGTCCTTCAGTTCCAACAGACATGTACCAACTTATTTGCCCATTTAGGAACAACTTTAAATTAAACAAATAAGCATCAGGTCGTTCATCTGACACTCCTTGCGGTGGCTCTCCTGAAGTGATGCGAGAAAGATGGTATGCCCTAAGGTGGGTCCTACCTTTCCTAACTACCACTTCGAAATCGTACTCCATTAGAAAGAGAAACCATCTTACTAAGCGTCCTGTATTGCAAGGTTTATTGAACAAATATAATAAAGCTTGATGATCAGTGAAAAACTTGAACTTGTTGGCCAATACGTAGTGTCTAAACTTCTTTGCAGCATAGACCATGCCTAAGCCTTCTCTTTCGATTGTTGTATAGTTTTGCTCGGCCGCATTTAATTGTCTACTAGCATATGCTATAGGCAAGTCTAGATTTCCTTCACCTGTAGGTTGTGCTAGCACACATCCTATTGCATGATTGGATGCATCCACATGGACATGGAATGGTTTACTCCAATCAAGAGTGGTCAGTATTGGTGCTGAGCACAAACGTCTCTTCAGTCCATTGAAGGAATTTTTGCATTCATGGTTCCACTCAAAGTTTGTTAGCAATGCATAAAGAGGTTTGGCTATTATTGCATACATGTGGATGAACCTGCGATAATATCCACAATGGACCATAAAGGCTTGTACCTCTTTAACATTCCTTGGCTTGGGTAGTTCAGCTATGGCTCTTACTTTGTCCTCATCTATTGATATTCCATTCTTAGAAACAATGTGACCTAAGATTTTACCTTGTCGTACCATGAACACACACTTTTCTAGGTTCAAACAAACTCGATATTCTCTACACTTGTTGAAGATCTGTCTGAGCTCAGGGATGTGGTATCTTCTTTCTTGTGAATGAGCACATAAATCCTCCTCGTATACTTCTAAGATCTTTTGCAAGAACTCTTTGAAGACATGACACATGAGCCTTTGAAATGTTGTAGGTGCATTAGTGAGCCCAAATGGCATCACACGGAATGCAAAGATTCCCCAATCTATGGTGAAAGCCGTTTTGTGTTGATCTTTGAGGGCAATGGCTACTTAATTGTAACCTGAAAATCCATCAAGAAAATTATAAACTTCCTTGCCTGCAACACCCTCCAATAAATGTTCAGTGATTAGAAGTGGATAGCTATCTCTAATCATAGCAGCATTAAATTTTTTAAGGTTAGTGCACACTCGCAATTTTCCATTCTTCTTGGGCACCAGCACAATTGTGAAGAGAGATGGTGGATGCAATCCAAAGATGAGTAGGTGCCGCTACAACCAGCTTCACACCAGCCAACTGAGACTTCAGAGTTGATTAGTAGACCCTTTGAGCTTCCTAAATCCACCAAAATATCAGCCAAGTACTTTGGAACATGTATCCCAAAAGTTTAAGTCAAGACCGACAAGTTGCGAAATGACTAGCTCCCAAAACTTGCTATTTTTGGACATACACCTGCTGGAAAAAATGAACAGTGCTCTCAACCTGGAAGGAATTAGAAAAATTCCTTTTGGGCATAGCAAATAGACTTAGCAAGCTTCCTATTCCAAGTTAAAACACTTCAAATGATGGACTGAGCACTGAGAACAAGTTTCATCAAGTTCTGGAACATTCCCACAATTCTCGGGGCTCTGCAGAGATAGACCAGTAAGCAGTAAAATGCAGATATCTCCAAAAGTATAAATCCAATGACCTTGAAAATTTATAGGTAGAAACTAGACAGTGAGAGCTATCCAACGCATATTAAAAAACTGAAAAATGTTCAGTAAAACTCGAGATATGACCTTCTGAAGTTACTGCTCTGAGTGAGTATAGCAGAGAACAAAACAGAGAGGTAGATGATAATAAATGTATAGATTCACATATGATTACAACCACATTGGCAATGAATCTTTGCACAATGGGAGTAGAATGATAGAGCTATGGAGTAAGTTATTCAATCTCTACAAAATGACATGAAGTGGTCACGTACAAGGCTTGCTAATCGCCTCTTCCTTCTTGCTCCTTTTATAGCAATTCTTGGAGGGAGTTTTGAATTCGAATTCGAATGGCTCCACCTAAAAGTGATCCCCAAAGTTAGGAGAGATTCCCTCAGCTAAAAAATTCGTGATTTTGGTAGTTGGAGCCACGAATTTGTTTTTACATCATGGATGAGGTAAGCCATCCTTTTACTTTTTTCTTTTTCCATTTACAAGAGATAAAATGTACTCTTTTACAAGAGGTGTTCACATGACTACTCATGTGACTTACAAATGAGGATAATATCAAGCATATCAAGCATGTAGGCTTGGGCAAAATGCACCAACAGCTCCCCCTCAAGCCTAACATGCTTGGCCTCCAAATAAGTCTTCAATTGTCCTTGATTTCCTGCAAACCAATCATCAACTTGAATCTACTTAATTTCGTACCATCAAGAGCTTTCGTCAACATGTCTGCACATTGCATATCTGTAGAGACGTAGGATAGTTGAATATCCTTGCTCATTAGCTTCTCCCTTACATAATGGTAGTGGACTTCAATATGCTTGGTTCTAGCATGGTATACCGGATTAGCTGCTAGATGTAGTGAGCTTGTGTTGTCACCAAAAATGTGAGGTGTTGAAGAATGAAGTCCAAGATCTATGTACAAAGATTTTAACCACATGATTTCTTGAGTTGCATTAGCCAAACCTCTATATTCAGCTTCAGTAGAAGATAATGCCACGGTTGGTTGCTTCTTCGATGACCAAGAAATGATTTTTGAACCTGCAAATGATATATACCCTGATGTGCTTCTTCTATCATCTTTAGATCCGGCCCAATCTGCATCTGAGTAGACCTTTAGCTCAATATCTGAAGTATATGAATAGAACAAACCTTCATTCATGGTCCCCTTTAGGTACTTGAGGACTCGCTTGGCCGCTTCCATATGTGGTCTTCTCGGCTTATGCATAAACTGACTCAATATGCTAACACTATAGCATATATCCACCCTTGTGAGTGTTGCATAGTTCAAACTTCCAACCAAGCTTTGATAGCTTGTGATGTCTTCAATTGGCTCTCCTTCATAAGCACTAAGCTTATGATTTTGCTCCATAGGTGTACCTGCACACTTGGTATTTTCCATCTTGAACTTGACGAGCATGTCATGGACATACTTCCTTTGTGTGATGTATATACCTGAATCTGTGTAGATCAACTCCAATCCAAGAAAATAAGTGAGTGGTCCGAGGTCACTTATTTTGAACTCCTCCTTCATTTGACTCTTTACCTGTTTGATTCCTTCAAGATCATTGCCTGTGATAATAATATCATCAACATACACACATAAATAGATCACTTCAGATCCATTCCTCTTTATGAACAAAGAGGTATCCGCCTTGCTAGCTTTGAATCCTTGGTCCTGCAAATAAGTAACCAATCTGAAATTCCAAGCTCTTGGAGCTTGCTTCAATCCATACAAAGCTTTCTTTAGTTTGCATACATAGTTAGGATGATGTGCATCCTCATATCCAGGAGGTTGTGCCATATACACTTCCTCAGAAATCCATCCATTCAAGAAAGCATTCTTTACATCAAGTTGATAAAGATTCCAATTTCTAGATGCAGCAAGACTTATGAGAACCCTAATTGTAGGCATTTTTGCAACAGGAGAGAAAGTCTCCTCATAATCAATACCATGGGTTTGAGCAAACCCTTTAGCAACTAACCTTGCTTTGTGTCTATTTATACTTCCATCTGGATTCTTCTTGATTTTGTATATCCATCGAGATCCGATTATCTTCATAGATGGCTTGTTAGGTACAAGCTCCCAAGTGTCATTCTCCTTCAAGGCTTCCATTTCTTCATCCATTGCATCTCTCCAAGCTTTCTTGCCTTGTGCTTCTTCAAATGTGGTAGGTTCTTCATTGGTTGAATCCTTTGCAATGTAGATTGAGTGCTTGGTGACCAAAGAAGTATCATAACCAAACCTCTCTGGTTTCTTCTTCTCCCTCGAAGACCTTCTAAGTGGTTGATGTGAGCTCTCGGGTCCATATGTAGCATCCTGCATCTTTGCTTTACCTTTGTTCTTCCATAGCTTTAGTCTTTACAAGTCTTCTAGGTCAATTTCGAATCACTTTCTTCAATCTGCTTTGGCTCCTTCGGTTGAAGTGAGGGAAAGTCTTCATCCAAGTCATACGGCAGCTTCACTTTCCTGTCATCATCAAACCATGATTTGTTTTCATCAAAAATTACATCTCTACTCACAGAAAATCCTTTATTGGTTGGATTGTACAATCTATATCCTTTTTGGTTTTGATCATAACCAATGAATACACACTTCTCTGCCTTGGGATCCAATTTCCCTCTTACTTGAGAAGGAATGTGAGCATAGGCTAAGCATCCAAAGATTTTACAATGCTCTAGACTAGGTCTTCTTCCATTCCACACTTCATATGGAGTGGTTCCATCTAGTGACTTAGATGGAAGTCTATTTATGAGATATGTGGCTGTCGACACAGCCTCTGCCCATAGGTAGTTCGGCAATCCCTTTTCGTTGAGCATGGACCTTGCAGCTTCGACGATAGCTCTATTCCTCCTCTCTGCTACACCATTGAGTTCAGGTGTATACCTTGTAGTGACTTCCCTTTTAATGCCTCTTTCATGCAAGAAGGCATCAAATTCAGAAGAGAAGTATTCTCCTCCACCATCTGATCTGAGTCTTTTCAAAGTCCTACCTGTTTGATTTTCAACAAGAGCAATATACTTCTTAAAGCAATTAAACACTTCATCCTTGTGCTTCATGAAAAACAGAATGGTCCACCTGCTACAATCATCTATGAAAGACACATAATATCTTGAGCCTGATATAGATGGCTCCTTACTTGGACCCCACACATCCGTGTGCACTAGATCCAAAGGATTCTGATACATATATCCTTTCTTATTGAAAGGTTGTCTATGAGCCCTGCCGAGTTGACAAGCTTCAAACTTATAAATCATGTGTTGCCTTGTGATATTAGGCAAACCAAGTACACTTTGGTCCCTGCAAATCTGTTTGAGTGTCCTCTCACCAATGTGAGCAAGCCTTTTGTGCCATATCTCCAACTCTGTTAGAGTTTGAGATCCATAGCTAAACAAAGCTATGTTCTTTGTATCTTCCACTTCAAAAGTGAAAAGCCTTCCTGTCTTTTCTCCTTTGGCAATCCTTCGAAAGCCTTGCCTTGGGTCTTCAACATATGCTCCAAATCGATTGAATCTAACCTGCAATCCTTTTTCAACAATCTGTCCAACACTTATTAAATTGTAGGGACATACAAGACTTTGCTTAAGAGGTTCATATTCCCATCTGATGTCTTCACATTACCTATCTTCTCCACTGAGTGCTTTGTGTCATCTCCTGTCTGCACTTCATGCTTGTTATGAGGATCTTCCAAATCAGAAAGTAAAGCCACATTTCCTGCTACATGGTTCGAGCATCCCGAATCAATGTAAAATATGTGATCATCATCCTTACCCTTCTTCGTTGATAGATTCATAATCAATAATGAATCTTCTTGACTTTGGTCCTCTGCATAGTTATTGTAATCTCTTCTTCCTCTATGGCCACTTTGATAGTTGTTGTTGTTGTTGTAATTGTTGTTGTAGTAGTTGTTGTTGTAGCCTCCATTGTACCTGCCTCTATTTGATCCATAGCCACCTCTATTGAATCCTCTTCCTCTTGAGTTCCTCGGGTTCCTGAAACATTCTTCAGTAGTATGGTTAGATAAGCCACATATGTTGCAAGGTTGAGATGATTGGAATCTCCCCCTGCCTTGCTTTCCACTTCTGCCTCTTCCTCTAGCTCGTCCTCTACCTGCAAAGTTTGCTTGGAAAGAGCTTCCTTCATCTTCATTCTTTCTATTCTTTGACTTGTCCTTGACCTTAGCTTTATCAGAATATAAGGCAGAAGTTTGATTACCTCTTGAGGACTCACCACCTTTGCTAATCTTTGCTTCATGAGTGAAGAGTTGGCCCATGAGTGTGTTGAGGTCGGGTACATGCATATCCATGTATAAATCCATGGCTGTTGTGAATGACTCCCACTTGTCGTCTGCTTTGATTCCATTCATGATTTTTCTTATGATTTGCTCCTCTTCAATTACCTCTCCAATGCTTCCAAGTTGGTCGGAAATCTCCTTCATCTTTGTGACATAATCAGTCACATTTTGCTTCGGGCTTTTCTTCATTGTTGTGAACTCCATCCACAATTGGTTCTTCCTTGCTCGAGTGTTGGAAGAGAAGAAAGAAGCAAGTGCATTCCAGGTTTCTCTTGATGTCTTGCATCCCTTGACATGAGGTAAAAGAAAATCAGAGATTGAGTTTAGAATATAGGACCTTGCAAGTGCATCCTTCGAACACCAATTCGAAAGTCCTTCCACTTCTTCATGTGATGGTTGCCCTTTGTTCCTCATGGTTGGCATTGCTTCATCTCCGGATATGAATCCATATAGATTCCTTCCTTGAAGGTAAGCCTCCATCCTTAGAGACCATGCCGGGTAGTTGTTTCGATCCAATTTGTCAATTGTTGATGGAAATCCATCTCCCATGTTGCTTGACTATGCTCTGATACCACTGTGAAGAGAGATGGTGGATGCAATCCAAAGATGAGTAGGTGCCGCTACAACCAGCTTCACACCAGCCAACTGAGACTTCAGAGTTGATTAGTAGACCCTTTGAGCTTCCTAAATCCACCAAAATATCAGCCAAGTACTTTGGAACATGTATCCCAAAAGTTTAAGTCAAGACCGACAAGTTGCGAAATGACTAGCTCCCAAAACTTGCTATTTTTGGACATACACCTGCTGGAAAAAATGAACAGTGCTCTCAACCTGGAAGGAATTAGAAAAATTCCTTTTGGGCATAGCAAATAGACTTAGCAAGCTTCCTATTCCAAGTTAAAACACTTCAAATGATGGACTGAGCACTGAGAACAAGTTTCATCAAGTTCTGGAACATTCCCACAATTCTCGGGGCTCTGCAGAGATAGACCAGTAAGCAGTAAAATGCAGATATCGCCAAAAGTATAAATTCAATGACCTTGAAAATTTATAGGTAGAAACTAGACAGTGAGAGCTATCCAACGCACTTTGAAACACTGACAAATGTTCAGTAAAACTTGAGATATGACCTTCTGAAGTTACTGCTCTGAGTGAGTATAGCAGAGAACAAAACAGAGAGGTAGATGATAATAAATGTATAGATTCACATATGATTACAACCACATTGGCAATGAATCTTTGCACAATGGGAGTAGAATGATAGAGCTATGGAGTAAGCTCTTCAATCTCTACAAAATGACATGAAGTGGTCACGTACAAGGCTTGCTAATCGCCTCTTCCTTCTTGCTCCTTTTATAGCAATTCTTGGAGGGAGTTTTGAATTCGAATTCGAATGGCTCCACCTAAAAGTGATCCCCAAAGTTAGGAGAGATTCCCTCAGCTCAAAAATTCGTGATTTTGGTAGTTGGAGCCACGAATTTGTTTTTACATCATGGATGAGGTAAGCCATCCTTTTACTTTTTTCTTTTTCCATTTACAAGAGATAAAATGTACTCTTTTACAAGAGGTGTTCACATGACTACTCATGTGACTTACAAATGAGGATAATATCAAGCATATCAAGCATGTAGGCTTGGGCAAAATGCACCAACAACAATGGGGGACACCCATTCAGTATGCTCAATATTGTAGATGAATCCAGCTTCAATCAACCTATCAATTTCTTCTTTTATTTTTGCAACATAAGTGTCATTATATGTCTAGGGCTTTTGTTTGGTGGGTTTGGCATCAGCAGTCATGGGGATAGTATGAGAGCAAATTTTTGGATCTACTCCCTTCAATTCTCTATAGTGCCATGCAAATACGTCCCTATATTCCCTTAATAGAGCTACAAGCTCTGCTTCTTCTTTTGCACTTGTCATATGCTTCTCCTATAATGGCCTCTCTCTTAGGCATTCGTGCCAAAATTTTTCGGTCTTCCACTTTGTATTTCTTGAAATTTTCTGGTACTTTGAACAATGATTCATCCTCTTCTTGTTTCATTGCTTTTCATTTATTTTTCCTTTGGCCTCCTTCATTTCCTTCCTTCGAATTTACAGTGTTAATGCTTGTGAGAGGTTCTTCTTCGGGTTGGTTAAGTACTCCTACATCTTCTAGATAGTGCTTCTCTGAGTTAAAGCAACAATCCATCACAATGGACTCTAGATCGTCATCGTTCTCTTCTTCTTCTATGAAGTCACTAGGGTCACATTCTTCTAGCAAGGGCTGACACATGAACACTGAAATATCATAACCGTCCTCATCACAATGAGGTGTCCATTGTTCTTCATTGACTGTAATGTCCATGGTAGCTAAGATTTTTTCCAAACCATGAGGCTCGAATTCCTCATCTGGAAAGATGATTGGTGTATAGGCTGGGTCTTGAATTGATCTTTCTCCTTGAGAAGTTCCTTCTTCTCTCACTTTTAGGTGCTTTTCCTCTTCCTCTACGACCTTGCACATCCACAAGTGAGTATCTTCATGCAGCCATGATGGACCAAGTGAACTTCCAGAATGCACAGAGATTGAATCTTCTTTTGCTTTGTGGATAGGATGCCACTGTAGGGGTGGTACATCTCTGAAGGTGTAATCCTTCAAATTGACCTTGGTGGTGATCCCTAAGTGCTGTAAGTACAAGGCGTTGGTTCCCCAATCCTATAGGATTTGCAATTTTCATAGGAAGGGTCTTCCTACGATCATCTCATAGACATTAATTTTCTCAAAGTCACATATAGAACATGTGTGTTCAAACTCTACACCATAGGTGGTTAGAATTATCCCTTCTAGCAATCCTAGAGGTCTTTCAAAATGACTATCTGCCATTTGAAGCTTCATTCTAGTTGGTCTTAATGTGGATTTGCCCCATCACTTCCACAATGAGGTGGTTGCAATAGCAACACCAACACCTGAATATACGATTGCTTTGGTTGTGTAACCTTGGTAGGTGATCAGAAGATAAGTATTACCTTCTTCACCTTCGCTCATGTCTCCTGTTTTATCGAGAGGTATCTATGGAACTTTTTGCTTAGAGCCTACTTTTGGAATTTTGGAATCAAGTTCTGGAACTTGATCCTTTACATGATTCCATAGCTTAGGTTTTGCTTTGAGCAGCTCTTCTACAGTGAGATGAAAGTGAACCTTAGTGCTCTTCATGAAGTCAGTGTTTCTTGGAACCACTGAGTCTTCGTTTCTTACCAATATTGTGGGAGCTCTGATCTGAAGAGATTCAGATTCCCATGGGCCTGTGAATTGTGGCAACTCTTGTAAAGAATTAGATTCAAAACCTAATCTTTCATCTTGAAGATCATTGATCTCAGGAATAGGAGGGGAATTACCCTTCTCCATAAGTGGTGTCTCGTACTGATATGGAGAAGTCTCACTTTGCTCAGGTGAATCTATGTAATAAGCCTGTGAACTATCTTCATGGAAGTAGTCTGAACCATGGGTGTGAGAGTCCTTTTTTGAGACCAATGGGGTTACTGGCACCAATGCTCTATTAGGATTTTCATCTGCCATTGCATACTTAACTGGACTCACATTAGCAAGAGCTGGTGGTTGATTTCCTAGGACTGGTTGTGGCCTATATGGTGCCTGATATTGTTGTTGCGGCCTATAATATGGCTATTGATATTGATTCTGATACCTACCCTACTGGCAAGGTCGTTCCTGATAATTTTGTCTCACCGCTTGCCTATTGTATGGACAATCTTGAGCCGTATGATTTTGTATTTCCTCTCAATGGTGCAATACAGAGCATTAGGGTTTCCTTGGGGTTGAGCCATCATTGGGCAAACATTAGCCATGTGATCTCCTCCGCATGTATAACATCGCTTCAATGGGGTGACCATTGGCATTTGTCGATTTTGAACTCCTAGCTTATTGGCACTTGCTCAGCTATCTCATCTATCTTAGTGGGGTTTCTTGAGGTATGACTAGAAGAACTTTCAGAATCTTTGTAGAGTTTTGAAAGTCCTAATCCTCACCCAAGTTGTCTTCTATGTCAATGCACATCCGCACACACTCCTCTATGGATCTAGGCTCCCTCAAGTACACATATGATCTTAACTTTGTGCTCAGTCTTATTTGGCTGGTGTGGGTAGCTCTAGAATAGGGCATCTTTCTAAGTACTGTCTAAACCTTCTTGCAAGTTGCATTGTTTCTTGGGGTGTTTGCTTGAAGTTGTGGATAAAGGATGATGTGTTATGCCTGATGCCACTCTTGTAAAATTCTGCAATGAATTCTTCTAGCAAATGGCCTATCTCTCTATCGTTGGGACTATTTAGAGGTTGAAACCAAGCTAAGGCAAAAACCTTAAGAGTCAAAGCAAATGCCTCAAATTGGGTGAACAAATCCTCTAGTTGCTCAACTCTTAGCACTTGTTTGAACTCGGCCACATGATCATAAGGGTCTCCGAACCCATCAAAATACTTATTCATTGCATTGACCACTTGAGAGGGTCTAAGGGTTCTTGGATGATCTCACGGTCTAGGCAATGGAAAATCATGTTCATGTCTTTGATGTCTATGTGCTTGGTGTCTCTCTCTTTCACGTCTTTCACCTTCATGTCTTGATCTGTCTCTACCCACTATATGTGGAAAGCTCACCTCAGGTCTCTCTCTGGTTCTTTCCCTTTGGGTTTCATGAGCCTTTGATGATCCTACTCCTTGGAGGCCTTATGAAACATTAGATCTTGGTGCAGGGAAAATTGATTCACCCTGCCAAATTTATGCATGCCTATCCTGCTCTATTACCAAGAACATTTTCTCTGATGTATTATCCAGATAGAAAACTTTGCCTAGTGTCTCAGGATCTTCGAACTCGTAGATGGTGACTATTGGGCTAGGTTGATCTAGCTTGAATCTCCAAAAGGCTTCCTCTGTTTCTCTATTCACGAATAATTCTATGATTTTGTTGTCTTGGGGAATCCACTCTGGAGTGATTACGCTAGTCAAAATTGACTTACCTCTAAGAGTCTTGGGTTCTCGTCCTAGGTCTCCTTACTCTAGGTCTCCTAGCTTGTTCTCCAGAATGATGTTTCCAAACTCATATGTCCTATCTGGTAGGCTGGTAACCACGTAGATGGTTCCTTCCTTATCAATGTATACACCCTCTTCGAACTTGACCACTGGGTGTTCAATTCCAAAGGGTTGGTCGGGATTTTTGAGTTCGACCAGTGATCACCTCAGACCATCCTCATAGATGTGAGCACCTAATTGATTGGTCCTGATATACTCTAATTGTGTTTTATAGGGACCTTCTGGTGTTTGTAAATAGGCAATACCTGAGGTCCGTGTGGGTCTCTCCATGCTAAAAGACATTTTTGAGTCACTTGTTTTTGAACTTAGTGTCTAGGGATAACCACTTAGTTGTTGTGCCCACGACTTAGCTGTATGGTTGACAATAGCCTTAAATGATGTAATGCTTTGTCTATCCTTGCCTAAGTGTCTTCCAGATCTCAGGTTCATAAGCCTTGTCCTCTAGTCCCAAGGTTCGCTTGTGTTGCTCAAAATCCTTTGGAACTCCTTGGTTTCCTAGTCCACCTGAGGGTCAACTTCGAAATTCTATATCTAATAATCCACGTATTATTTTTACCATATTATTTTTATCCCGAATAAACCACGTAGTACTCCCCACGAGCGTTCCAAGGAACCCAAGATCACAAGAAACGGATTTTGTATGAGAAAGTTATGCCAGTTCAGGGTTCTGAGGTTAAAACAGCCTGGGGAAAGAGGATCTCTCTAGGGAGTTTCACAGAATAGGCGGTACGATACCAAATTTTCATGATATGATACCTTTGTTTTATATGATACCACTACAGATGATACCACCGGGGTGACTGCGATCGTGATACCAACTTCTGCGATACGATACTACTATCCACACAATACGATACTGGAAATGGTCATGATACGATACCTCTGATTTGCATGATATGATACCAGTTTGTAAACAATACGATACCACTTGACCTAATGCAATACAATACCAAAAATCGCATAATATGATACTGAAGTAACCCACGATACGATACCAAAATAGGAGGCGATACAATACTGAGTTGGCGATAAGATATCAACTTGGCCGACGATATGATACTGTGACCGACACGATATGATACCAACTTGGTTGACAATACGATACCGCTCAGTCGACGATACGATACCACTATGATGACTACGATCGCGATACCAACACTTGACGATATGATACTAGAATGGTATCACAATACCTCAAGTGGGTATGCACGATACGATACCTCGACAAGTATCACGATACACGGGAGTTCTAGTATCACGATACCAAAACTCAACCGGACATGATACTTGGAGTTTTTGATACCCAAATTCAAAATCTTTTGCAAATATGTGTACCTTATATTCTCCTTGTCACTCCTATGTGGTGGTTGTTGGTGTAAATCACAAGCCTACACATTTGGCTTGAAATATTTCTTGAAGACCCTACATATGTGAAGAAGCATAGGAACTAGTGCTAGTGGTTAATTACCACTTTATCTCCTTGTAAAAGTCAAATTGACTTGGAATCTTTTGTAATCACCTACCAAAAGGATTCGTAGAAAATGTTAGCTCTTTGATTGAAGGAATATCTCCTAGGATATAGGAGCTTGATCATAGGGAGCCAAAAGTTTGAATTTGAATTCAATTTTTTACTCATTCTCTATAAAAATGGTCATGGAAAAGTCACGGGTAGAACTTATCACTCCCGAGCTTCTCATTACTGTTTTTGAGTGTGTGTGTGAGGCCTACACTCTAGCCCACATCTATCTACACCATTAGGCAATGACATTCATGCCAATGGTTTTGTATACAAGTGTTCATTAATACATACTTTCTAATTGTTCATTTCTGAGTTCTCTGTCATACTACTAAAACATCTGTCAACTTGTGAAGTGCATATCTCAGTCAATTCTTCACCAAATTCAATGATCTAAAGCTTGTTGGATTCAGCTCAAATTTTTCTACATACTATCAAAGTTTTTAAGAGATTCTATTCAGCCATTTCAGAGAAATATGCATCGAGGTGATCACTAGTCAAAGTATGCTACAGTCCTAAAAAATCGGGGGTATAACTTTACTTGCTAAATTGATTTCTCTTAGCATAGTTTATCTTTTTACATCATTTCACTTGGAATAGTTAGCTTTCTAAGCTAATTAGATACCCCTAAAAGTAAGTTTTCCAATTCCTATTGTGCTCGTCATACTGAGCAAAAGATCTAGCATGTGTGAAGACATAAATAGAAGGTTTTCTTAAGATTGTGAGTTTCAAAGTTATCTATTTTGGTTCAATTATTGCACACATTATTTCCAAAGTACATAGGCCATCTTATGGTGTCATTAGAAAGCTAAGGAGGTCCACTTATCAAGTCTGAAGCAAAAGAGGGTTGGTACAAAGCAGGTTTTGGCAGTACCTACTCAATCTCTTGGAGCATGCATCCATCTTTCCCATGGCCAATAGTGGTATCAGAGCAAACGAAGGTAAAATGGGAGATGGTTTTCCTTAATTTATTGATAAATTGTATAGGAAAAACTATCAAGCATGGTCTCTAAGGATGAAGACCTACTTACAAGGAAGGAGTCGCTATGGATACATCTCCGGAGATGAGGAATTGCCCTCATTCAAAACAAGAGGATTGCCAACAAAGGAAGAACATGAAAAGCTCAACACATGGTGTGCTAAGGATGCATTGGCAAGGTCTTATTTACTCAATTCCACCTTTGATTTTCTTTTGCCACATATTAGAAATTGTAAGACATCCCAGGAGACTTGAGAAACCTTGTCATCTTATTTTTCCTCCAACACAAGGGCTAGGAAAAATCAGTTGTGGATTGAATTCACAACATTAAGGAAGCAACCTAAGCAAGCTAGTTCAGAATTTGTGACCAAGATTAAAGATGTAGCAGATCAGTTAGCAAGGATAGGAGAAGAGATTGAAGAAGAGCAGATTGTAAGGCAAGTGATCAATGGGATCAAGGTTGATGACAAATGGGAAAGCTTCACCACTGCCATGGACCTTTACATGGACATGCAAATTCTAGATCTTACAACTCTCATGGGACAATTGTTTACTCATGAAGCAAAGCTCAACAAGAATGGAGATACATCCAAAGGTAATAACTCTTCTGCCCTATACACTTATAAGAAGTCTAAAGATAAAGGAAAGAGCAAGAAGGTGGAAGATGAAGGCTCTACCTCCCAAGCCAACTATGCAGGGAGAGGTAGATCATCAAGAGGAAGGGGCAGAGGAGGTAAGCAAGGTAGGGGGAGATCCTATAACTCCTCACCATGAAACATTTGTGGTTTATCAAATCATACTACAGATAAGTGTTTCAGGAATTACAAGAATAAGAGAGGAAGAGGATACCAAAGAGGTGGATACTCACAGCCAAGAGGTAGATTTAATCATCAATAAGGCTACAACAACAACTACAACAACAATTACAACAATAATTACAATGGCAACTACCAAGGAGGATTCAAATCCAGAAAGGACTACAACAACTACACAGAGGAGCAGGATGACTCTCTTCTGATCATGAACATGACTTCAAAATCAGGTACAAATGATGACCACCTATTCTACATTGACTCAGGATGCTCAAATCATGTGGCTGGCAATGTAGCACTACTCTCTGATCTTGAGGAACCAAAAGGTAAGCATCAATTCCAAATAGGTGATGACACCAAGCACTCAGTAGTTAAAGTTGGAAATGTTAAGACTTGTGATGGAAATCAGAATTTGTTGAGCAGGGTACTCTATGTACCAACCATTACCAAAAATCTGATGAGTGTTGGACAGATTGTGGAGAAAGGTTTGCAGGTTAGATTCAACCAATATGGAGCATTTGTGGAGGATCCAAGGCATGTGTTCAAGAGGATTGCTAAAGGAGAGAAATCAGGTAGACTTTTCACTTTTGAGTTAGAAGACACAAAGAATATTGCACTATACAGTTATAAAGATCAAACACTTTCAGAGCTTGAGATTTGGCACAAAAGATTAGGGCATATAGGAGAAAGAACTTTGAAGAAAATATGCACGGATCAATGTGTGCTTGGAATACCTAATGTATCCAAGCAACATATGATTTACAAGTGTGGTGCTTGTCAATTTGGGAAGTCTCACAGGTTACCCTTCTCAAGGAAAGGTTACATGCATGAAGACTACCTAGAGCTTGTCCATACAGATGTATGGGGACCAAGCAAAGACCCCTCAATCTCAAGATCAAGGTACTATGTATCTTTTATTGATGATTATAGCAGATGGACTATATTGTACTTCATGAAGCACAAGGATGAGGTGTTTAATTATTTTAAAAAATATCTTGCATTTGTTGAAAATCAGACAGGAAAGAATTTGAAGAGGCTAAGGTCAGATGGAGGAGGTGAGTACTTCTCCCATGAGTTTGAAAACTTCTTGCAGGACAGAGGCATCAAAAGAGAAATAACCACAAGGTATTCTCCTGAATAGAATGGGGTAGCTGAGAGGAGAAATAGATTGATTGTTGAGACAGCTAGGTCTATGTTGAATGAAAAAAGGTTACCTAACTATCTATGGGCAGAGAGTGTTTCTACTGCCACTTACCTCATAAACAAGTTACCATCTAAGTCCCTTGATGGCATGACACCCTATGAAGCATGGCATGGTAAGAGACCCTCAATAGACCATTGCAGGATATTTGGATGTGTAGCATATGTACACATTCCTTCTCAAATAAAAGGAAAGCTAGACCCAAAGGTTGAAAAATGCATCTTTATTGGATATGATCTAAATAAAAAAGGTTACAGGTTTTATAACCTTACCAATAAGGTATTCATGGTGAGTAGAGATGTCTTTGATGAAAATGATTCTTGGTATGAGAATGAATGCAGGAAGGTTAAACTACCCTATAATTTGGAAGAGGAGTTTCCAAGTCTTGCAAAGGAGGAACCTACTCAGAATGAATACTCAAGTTCAGATGATGAAGATACTATCAACCTTGAAGAGTTCAAGGCATGGAAGTCCAAGGGCAAAATGAAGATGAAGAAGCTTGAAGACATACCTGAATCTTCAACTCAATCAATCAGAAGATCACAAAGAGAAAGCAAAAAACCTATCAGATATGGATATGATACATCTCTTGTTACTAAACATTCTGTTTATCTTGCCAAAGATTTGTCAATTGAAGAACCAGGATCATATGAAGAAGCCATAACCAAGACAAAATGGAAAGAAGCTATGGATGAGGCGATTGAAGCACTCAAGGAGAGTGATACATGGGAGTTAGTACCAAAGAAGGACTCCATAATGGTAATAGGATCCAGATGGATCTATAAACTTAGAAGAAATTCTGATGGCACAATTAATAGGTACAAACCCAGATTGGTAGCCAAGGGTTTTGCACAAACCCAAGGCATTGACTATGAAGAGACATTCTCTATTGTGGCCAAGATGCCAACTATCAGAGTGTTGGTAAGTGTGGCTGCATCAAAAAATTGGAACATGTACCAATTGGATGTCAATAATGCTTTCTTGAATGGATGGATAAGAGAGGAGGTATATATGTCACAACCTCCTAGCTATGAGGACCCTAAGAAGGTAACATATGTTTGCAAATTAAAAAAGGCTTTATATGGATTGAAGCAGGCACCTAGGGCATGGAATTATAGGTTAACTACATACCTCCAAGACCAAGGTTTTGTTATGAGCAAGGCAGATACTTCTCTATTCATCAAGAGAAGTAATTTAGAGGTAATATACCTTTGTGTTTATGTTGATGACATCATAATTACAGGTAATGATGTCAATGGAATCAGACAAATCAAGAGCCAGATGATGAAGGAGTTCAAGATCAATGATCTTGGTCTATTGAAGTATTTTCTTGGGCTTGATTTAGTCTATACTAACTCAGGAATATACATTACTCAGAAAAAATACATACAGGATATGTTGAAGAAGTTTCACTTGCAGGATGCCAAAGTAGCAAGCACTCCAATGGAGGTAAACCTAAAACTAAGTGCCCATGAAGGTGATGAAGTCAATGACATTACAGGTTATCAAAGTATGGTGGGTAGCTTGAACTATGCTACCTTAACAAGAATAGATATTGCATATGGAGTTAGTGTGCTAAGTCAGTTTATGCACAAGCCAAGAATACCTCACTTAGAGGCTGCCAAGAGGATCTTGAAGTATCTCAAGGGTACACAGAACCATGGTTTGTATTTCCCTTATACTTCAGATTGATATCAAAATTTATTCAGATGCAGATTGGGCAGGATGCAAGGATGATAGGAGGAGCACTTCTGGATATATTTCTTTTGTAGGTGATAAGCCAATATCTTGGTCTGCAAAGAAGCAACCAACTGTTGCATTGTCTTCTACAGAAGCAGAGTGTAGAGGGCTAGCTAATGCCACACAAGAAGCCATATGGATCAAGATTTTGTATACAGAATTGGGTTTATATACTAGGTCTCCAATAATCTTTGGAGATAATACAAGTTCTCTTCACCTTGCAGCTAATCCCATGTATCATGCTAGGACCAAACATATAGAGGTCCATTACCATTATGTGAGAGAGAAGTTGATAAGCAAAGACTTTCAACTAACCTATGTATCAACCAACATGCAGTGTGTAGATTTGATGACTAAAGCTTTGGATGGAACCAAACCTTTCAGATTCAAAGCAATGATTGGATTGCAGGATATACATGAAGATTGAAGATGAAGACCAAGCCAAAAATGTTTGGCTTGAGGGGGAGCTATTGGTGTAAATCACAAGCCTACACATTTGGATTGAAATATATCTTGAAGACCCTACATATGTGAAGAAGCATAGGAACTAGTGCTAGTGGTTAATTACCACTTTATCTCCTTGTAAAAGTCAAATTGATTTGGAATCTTTTGTAATCACCTACCAAAAGGATTCGTAGAAAAAGTTAGCTTTTTGATTGAAGGAATATCTCCTAGGATATAGGAACTTGATCATAGGGAGCCAAAAGTTTGAATTTGAATTCAAATTTTTACTCATTCTCTATAAAAATTGTCATGGAAAAATCGCGGGTAGAACTTATCACTCCCGAGCTTCTCATTACTATTTTTGATTGTGCGTGAGGCCTACACTCAAGCCCACACCTATCTACACCATTAGGCAATGACATTCATGCCAATGGTTTTGTATACAAGTGTTCATTAATACATACTTTCTCATTGTTCATCTTTGAGTTCTCTGTCATACTACTAAAAAATCTGTCAACTTGTGAAGTGCATATCTCAGTCAATTCTTCGATGATCTAAAGCTTGTTGGATTCAGCTCAAATTTTTCTGCATACTATCTATCTATCTATCTATCTATCTATCTATCTATCTATCTATCTATCTTGTTAAGGAGACACTCACGAATTTGACGCAACAGACAAAGAGAGAAACAAAATCTTCTGGAAAATCAATGCACAGGTGTACAGTATGCGAAGTTAGTGCACGGTGTGCGCATAACAGAGCAATTAACCGCGGCGGGCGCGTAAGGCGCGCATAACGTAAATTGAAGAGTAACAGCGCAGAGGAGCGCCAAAGGAAAGTGTATATATATACAGCAAGATTTGAAGAACTCGAAGAGGAGAGAGAAGACTCAGGAAAAGACGCGTGAAGATGATGCGTGTGAGATGCGCGTATGAGTGAAGAGAGAGTTAGAAGTTCTCAGAAGACGCCATAGATCGCGTATGTACAGATGAATAACACAAGCCTGAAGTGTCGGGTTTTTCATCTGAGAGAGATAGTAATAAGAAACTACTCACTGTAGGAGAGTTTCTGTAACTTGAGCAAGAAGAGGCCAAGCTTACTTGTACACATCTTCTCTAATCGAAAACACATGTTCATGTGGATGTCTGCGCGTAATCTTTACTTGTGAAGAATCTGAAGCTATTTCGTGTTACGGTAGGAAGTTCCGTTTATCGTTAACTATCACGACTCGTTACTAAACGTGCTTCAGTACCTTCTCTGTAAACGCATGTTTCGGTGAATAACAGTTTACTCAGTAAACATATTTCAGTAATTTTCGGTCAGTTACAATTTCTCAGAAAACAAGATTTTCCGGTAGAACAACGAAGTATAACTCGCAGCAGAGTTCGAAGCTTTGTATGAGAGATAGCTCATCTTGTAGCTAGACGTCTCTACTTTAAGCTGATCACAGTTTCCGGTGAAAAGGAGATGTGCATGCAGTACAAAATCTAACCGGAAAGTAGCACTTCAAAACTGTGAAGTTTTTCTTAAACTTCAGAAGAGTTCATTAAGTGGAGAAAGCTCACGAATCACTTTCTTACTTCTTGTATGTTCACTTGAAGTAATTATAACCAAAGTAGAAGTTCATTTCAGTGAAGTTCCAGTACGATTATAGTGTCAGTCCAGTGACAGTCTGGTGAAGTTCCGGTGGAACTTGTGTCGCAGGATAACACAGTTAAGGCGATGTTAATTAGGCTAAGCTACTGTTGATTACAGAGGTGTTCTAAATCACTCTAGTTTAGCATTCTATTAGGGTGGCGCGGCAATTTCCGCAGGCCTGATAGAGTTCAAGCTTTGTCGCGAAATCCACCTTCAGGGCAAAAGTAATTCCACAACAGTGGTATTAGAGCTGAAGTTTTCGCCAACAATTGGTATTAGAGCCAGAGTATTACCTATCATGGCAGATCACGTCCAAATTGATAAACTGGACAGAGATAATTATCCCGCATGGGTAATGCGCATGGAAGCCTTACTTATGAGTAAGGAGTTAATGATGTACGTGATCGGAGAAGAAAAGAAACCGACCTTCGAAGATGATAGCCAACCAGAAAAGGAGATAGAAGCTTTGAAGCTGTGGCAAAAGAAAGATGCAACGGCAAGAGCCTACATCTACAACACTGTTTCAGATCATCTGCTACCGCACATTAGAGGTCTGGAGAAAGCGGAGGACATATGGAGTGCATTGGAAGATCATTTCCAAAATACTACGAAAGCTAGGAAGGCTAGCTTATGGTCCGAATTTACTACATTCAAAACGAAGTTGAGTCAAAGCATAAGTGACTACGTCACTAAAATGAAGGATCTAGCAGATAGTCTTGGATCCATAAAGGAAGAAGTCGAAGATCATAGATTGATAGCGCAAGTGCTCACAGGGTTGAGAGGAGATGAAAGGTGGAAACCTTTCGTACTATCAACTGAACTCTCCTTAAATCATTTTGTGCCAGATTTAAATCAGTTGCTTGGTTTGATGCTCACATATGAGCAAGACCTGAAAGGAGATGCAGATAAAGGACAGAGCTCTGCAATGTACATGAAGAACAAGAAGAAAGACAAAGGTAAGTCAAAAGACGAAGAAGAGTCGAGCTCTCAGGCCTATTACGCAACAGGTAAAGGCACTGGCAGAGGAAGAGCAAGAGGAAGAAGTAGTCAGAATATTAACAAGAAAGTCTGCTGGATTTGCGGACTAAGTAATCATCTGGCGCATGACTATTGGCACAACCAACAGGGATCAAATCAAAGCCAGAACAATAATAGCAGAGGCAGAAGCGGAAGATATCAAAGTAACTTCCAAAGAGGAAGACAAAATCAAAGAGGAGGCTATGGTAGAGGTAGAACAAGAAGTTGGGGACAGAGCCAATCCTACAACACCACCTACAACAATTACGCAAATGACACACAGAATGAAAGTCATACATCATTGATGATGAACTCAATCAGCACATCTGATAACGAAGATCTAAAGGTATTTTACATTGACTCTGGATGTTCTAATCACTTGTCAGGAAACATAGAACTGATGTCAGAATTGGAAAAAGGAAGTGTGAGTCACACTGTTCAAACAAGTGACAATACGAGACATAGTGTACACTCAATTGGAAAAGTGAAATGCAAAAGTGGAGCAGATTTGCTAACTAATGTTTTGTATGTTCCAACAATACCGAAAAATTTGATTAGCGTGGGACAGATAGTTGAGAAAGGTTTTCAGGTCAGATTTACAAACAAAGGAGTATTTGTAGAAGATCCCAAGAACGGATATTATGAGATCGTCTCTGGTAAGAAAGAAGGGAGACTCTTTACGTTAAGAGTACAAGGGAACATTGGCCAAGCGCTGCTCACACATGATGAAAAGGTAATTACAGAACTTGATCTCTGGCACAAGAGATTAGGTCATTTTCACGAAAAAGGAATCAAAGCTATGATAGCGAATCAGTCTGTACTGGGATTACCGAACGTACAGAACCAACATATGATTCACAAATGCGAAGCCTGTCAGATGGGAAAAGCCCACAGGTTACCTTTCCAGAAGAAAGGATTCAAACATGACAGTGTGCTGGAACTCATACGTACAGATGTATGGGGACCAACGAAAGAAGGATCAATCAGCGGATCAAGGTACTATGTTTTATTCATTGATGATGCAACAAGGTGGATAACTGTTTATGTTTTGAAAGAGAAATCAGAAGTATTTGGAGCTTTCAGGCATTTTCATGCATATGCTGAAAGACTCACCGGACGAAAACTTAAAAGACTGAGGTCTGATGGAGGGGGAGAATACTTCTCCCGAGATTCAATGACTATCTTTGGAATGCAGGTATTAAGAGAGAAATAACCTGCAGGTATACACCACAACAGAATGGTGTAGCAGAAAGGAGAAACCGAACTCTAGTCGAGTTTGCACGAGCTATGCTAAAAGAAAAAAATTGCCCAGATTATCTTTGGGCTGAAGCCGTGAACACAGCGACATACTTGGTAAACAGATTACCATGTACAGCCTTAGAAGGAATGACCCCTTATGAAGCTTGGTGGGGAAAAAAGCCAACACTTGATCACTGCAAAGTGTTTGGATCAGTAGCGTATGTTTATGTACCGTCTCAACTCAGACATAAGCTTGAACCGAAAGCAGAGAAATATGTATTCGTCGGATATGATGAAAAGCAGATGGGTTACAGGTTATGGAGTCCTCTAACCAAACATTTTACTGTTTCCAGAGATGTAACATTTGATGAACAGAAAAGCTGGTATGCAGATCAGAGTCATACAGCTGAAGAATTTGAAGAAGAGATAAAAAGAAGAGAGAAAGGAAAATCAATTGTACAGGTAAACAAAGATGAAGAGGCAAATACGTCTAGGACCGGATCTGGTATAAGGAACGAAGATGAAGACGGGTACTCAGACACACACGAAGAATATGAGCTAAGAAGGTCAAACAGAGTAAGAAGACAACCGGAAAGATACTCGTATGATACATCGTATATAACTCAACAAGATTATGCATATATGGTTAAAGAAGAGGATGAGCCTCAGAGCTATGACGAAGCCAAAGGCAAGAAGCAATGGCAAGAAGCAATGAAAGAAGAACTCACCGCACTGGAAGAGAACAAGACATGGGAGCTTGTTCCTAAACCGAATGGTAAGAAAGTAATTGGAAATAAATGGGTGTTCAAAATAAAGAAACTTGCAGATGGAAGGATAGCCAGACATAAAGCGAGACTGGTTATCAAGGGCTATGCTGAGACGCATGGCATAGACTATGACGAGACGTTCAGTCCGGTGGCAAAGATGTCAACCATAAGAACAGTGATTGCTATAGCAGCATCAAAAGGATGGAAGCTAAGTCAGCTAGATATAAAGAACGCATTCTTGAATGGATATATATCAGATGAAGTCTATATGGAACAACCGGAAGGGTTTATAAGCTCCAGATACCCAAATTTTGTTTGCAGGTTAAGAAAAGCACTTTATGGACTAAAGCAAGCCCCAAGAGCTTGGAACTACAGACTTGTGAAATATCTCAATGAACTTGGATACCAAAGTTCGAAGGCAGATGCAAGTCTACTCATCAAAAGGACAGAAGAAGGAATGATTTACATTTGTATCTATGTAGATGACATAATAATTACTGGTACCTCAGATGCAGGAATCACAGAGGTAAAGAAATTGCTAGAAAAGGAATTCAAGATCAGTGACCTGGGAAAGTTATCATACTTTCTAGGTATGGAAATCACATATACAGATCATGGTGTATATGTCACACAAGAAAGGTATCTCCTGAACTTACTGAAGAAGTTCAATATGGAAAATTGCAGAGAAGCTTCAACACCGCTTGAAGTAAACCATAAACTTAGTAAATATGATGGAACAAAGTTTAAAGATATGAAGAAGTATCAATCGTTAGTAGGAAGCTTAATATATGCTACGCTAACAAGACCGGACCTTAGTTATGCAGTAGGAGTTCTCTCAGAGTTTATGCATTGTCCGACACAGCAACATTGGGTTGCAGGACAAAGAGTTCTCAGATATATCAAAAGAACTATAAAGGAAGGATTATACTATCCTTTTACGTCAGATATAAAGCTCAGAGCATATAGTGACTCAGATTGGGCAGGAAGTCAAGATGACCGAAGATCAACGCACGGGTATATGATATACCTAGGAGATAAGCTGGTAAGCTGGTGTTCGAAGAAGCAACACACAGTAGCCTTATCGTCAACAGAAGCAGAATACAAAGGACTGGTAGAAGCAGCGAAAGAAGTAATATGGATGCAGACTTTACTTAAAAGCATGAGTATTGACCAAGGCATACCAATTATACATGGAGACAATATGAGCTCGTTGTACCTTGCAGCGAATCCAGTGTTTCATGCAAGAACAAAACACATAGAGATTCAGTATCATTTCCTAAGGGAAAAAGTAATGGAGAAAGAGATAGAAATAGTCTACACTCCTACGAAAGATCAGATTGCAGACATTCTGACTAAGAGCTTGGATGGAACAAAGACAAACAGATTCAAAGAGATGGCAGGAATAAAAGAAAGAAAGATATATGAAAGACCGGAAGAGGTCAAATTAGTGATTGAGGGGGAGCTGTTAAGGAAACACTCACGAATTTGACGCAACAGACAAAGAGAGAAACAGAATCTTCTGGAAAATCAATGCACAGGTGTACAGTATGCAAAGTTAGTGCACGGTGTGCGCATAACAGAGCAATTAACCGCGGCGGGCGCGTAAGGCGCGCATAACGTAAATTGAAGAGTAACAGCGCAGAGGAGCGCCAAAGGAAAGTGTATATATATACAGCAAGATTTGAAGAACTCGAAGAGGAGAGAGAAGCCTCAGGAAGAGACGCGTGAAGATGATGCGTGTGAGATGCGCGTATGAGTGAAGAGAGAGTTAGAAGTTCTCAGAAGACGCCATAGATCGCGTATGTACAGATGAATAACACAAGCCTGAAGTGTCGGGTTTTTCATCTGAGAGAGATAGTAATAAGAAACTACTCACTGTAGGAGAGTTTCTGTAACTTGAGCAAGAAGAGGCCAAGCTTACTTGTACACATCTTCTCTAATCGAAAACACATGTTCATGTGGATGTCTGCGCGTAATCTTTACTTGTGAAGAATCTGAAGCTATTTCGTGTTACGGTAGGAAGTTCCGTTTATCGTTAACTATCACGACTCGTTACTAAACGTGCTTCAGTACCTTCTCTGTAAATGCATGTTTCGGTGAATAACAGTTTACTCAATAAACATATTTCAGTAATTTCCGGTCAGTTACAATTTCTCAGAAAACAAGATTTTCCGGTAGAACAACGAAGTATAACTCGCAGCAGAGTTCGAAGCTTTGTATGAGAGATAGCTCATCTTGTAGCTAGACGTCTCTACTTTAAGCTGATCACAGTTTCCGGTGAAAAGGAGATGTGCATGCAGTACAAAATCTAACCGGAAAGTAGCACTTCAGAACTGTGAAGTTTTTCTTAAACTTCAGAAGAGTTCATTAAGTGGAGAAAGCTCACGAATCACTTTCTTACTTCTTGTATGTTCACTTGAAGTAATTATAACCAAAGTAGAAGTTCATTTCGGTGAAGTTCCGGTACGATTATAGTGTCAGTCCAGTGACAGTCTGGTGAAGTTCCGGTGGAACTTGTGTCGCAAGATAACACAGTTAAGGCGACGTTAATTAGGCTAAGCTACTGTTGATTACAGAGGTGTTCTAAATCACTCTAGTTTAGCATTCTATTAGGGTGGCGTGGCAATTTCCGCAGGCCTGACAGAGTTCAAGCTTTGTCGCGAAATCCACCTTCAGGGCGAAAGTAATTCCGCAACAGTGGTATTAGAGCTGAAGTTTTCGCCAACATATCTATCTTTCTTTCTTTCTTTCTTTCTTTCTTTCTTTTTATCCATCAATCTATCTACCTACCTATCTGCCTACCTACATACCTACCTCTCCATCTATCTATTTATCTATCTGTCTATCTATCCATCCATCCATGCATCCATCCATCTATCCATCTATCTATCTATCTATCTATCTATCTATCTATCTATCTATCTATCTATCTATCTATCTATCTATCTATCTATCTATCTATCTATCTATCAATCAATCAATCTATCTATCTATCTATCTATCTATCTATCTATCTATCTATCTATCTATCTATCTATCTATCTATCTATCTATCTATCTATCTATCTATCTATCTATCTATCTATCTATCTATCTATCTATCTCTCTATCTATCTCTCTATCTATCTAACTATCTATCTATCTATCTATCTATCTATCTATCTATCTATCTATCTATCTATCTATCTATCTATCTATCTATCTATCTATCTATCTATCTATCTATCTATCTATCTATCTATCTATCTATCTATCTATCTATCTATCTATCTATCTATCTATCTATCTATCTATCTATTCAGCCATTTCATAGAAATACGCATCGAGTTGATCACAAAGTCTGCTAGAGTCCTAAAAAATTGGGGGTATAGCTTTACTTGCTAAATTGATTTCTCTTAGCATATTTTATCTTTTTACATCATTTCACTTGGAATAGTTAGCTTGCTAAGATAATTAGATACCCCTAAAAGGAATTTTCCAATTCCTATTGTGTTGGTCATACTGAGCAAAAGATCCAGCAGGTATGAAGACATAAATAGAAGGTTTTCTTAAGATTGTGAGTTTCAAAGTTATCTATTTTGGTTCAATCATTGCACACATTATTTCCAAAGTACATAGGCCATCTTATGGTGTCATTGGAAAGCTAAGGAGGTCCACTTATCAAGTCTGAAGCAAAAGATGGCTAGTACAAAGCAGGTTTTGGCAGTACCTACTCAATCTCTTGGAGCATCCATCAATCTTTCCCAATAGCGGTACATGCAAAGTCACCCTTCAAAGTCACGATATGACACTCGCGATACCAGACAAAGGTCTAGTCACTCCGTGATACCGCCGCTCAGATTTTTGATGTTTTAGTGGTGCAAATCTTTGTATTTCAACCAGGCCTAAGCTCTGAACCCTCTTTGAACTCCTCGCACAACCAAGAATGAAGGAGAAGAGGGGAAAATAAGGAATGTATAGTCAAAAAGGCAAAAAAAAAACAGAGAAGATGAAGATGGGAGGAGATGGTGGTGATGATGATGATGAAGGAGAAGAAAAACTCAGAAACTGAACCGAAAATGGTGATTTTTTTACCTTTCAACATCGCTACTCTACATCTTACCATCACACGCTCGTCCTTCAAGCTCTCTCCCTGACAACGGCACCAAATTTGGTGTCCCTCTAGCACAATGGCAAGTACCAATGTGAGAAGTTTCATCTCATAAATGTGAATCCGTGGAGACGTGAGGACCGGTATGAAGACCATGAGCAAGTGATGGCACAAGTGCCTCAGCAAAAGCACACAAGCATGCATACACACACACACAGAGTAAGAGCAAAGAGTGGAACAATGGAAGGACTTCGATTACAAAAGAGCTCTCTTACAAAGCTGAAATGTACAACAAGCTAACCTCAAAAATGAGCTCTCCAACCCTTTTTATAGTTTTTTGAGTGGTTTTGGCCTGTTCAGACCTAGTGTCTAGCCTAGTTAAAAATTAGGTTCTAGGGCTTATTTGGGGGCTCAAACGGAGTGTACAAATTATGAAAATTGGTAGGATGATAGTTCTAATACTCCTTAGGCTCGAGGACTCCTCAGCTTGAACAAAATGAAGTTGCAAAAATGAAAAATGGTACTTGCAATGGTTTTTAGTTATAGAAATCACTATTTTTATAGGGATTTCTTTCGAAAATTTGACAGGTGCTTCTTGGAGTTCCCTACTTGCTCCTTCTTCTTGTGTGTCCACTTCCTTGATGCGCTTCCATGCTTTGTACTTGAGCTTGAGCTTCAACAATCACAACCTCCCAAAAGGATCAGAAGTGAACACTACAAAGCATTTCACATCGGGTTCCAATGTGGACGTATCGCAATTTGGGTGGATCAGTTCCCGTTGCAGCACACATAGGGTGTATGACGCTAATGAGTATCGGAAGCTTTATGGATATGAAAGAGAAGGTGAAGTTGCATATTAAGAGGAGGGATGTGATTATTTATTAAGAGGAGGGATGTGATTATTTATTAAGAGGAGGGATGTGATTATTTATTAAGAGGAGGGATGTGGGAGTGAGAATGTATGAATGCAAGATGAACACATGCACATGAATGATCATGAAAGTTAAAAACCATACACATGTATCAACCTTAGAAGGAAGAATGGTCCATAAGGATCTTCTTAAACACTTCCAAGATAAAAACATGTCAATGGATGATGATAAAAATAAAAAATATACACATGAATCAATCTTAGAAGGAAGAATGGTCCATGCGGAGCTTCTTAAACTCTTCCAAGATTAACTCATATGCATGGATGCTTGTGGATGGTATGTATGCATGTGGGTCATAAATTATGAATTTAAAGATAATTATCCTCACAATCTCAATAGAAAATTCTCACTAGTTCAATGCAAAGATGCGAAGCCTTCTCACACATAGAAAGATTTGGAAGGAGACATGTAAAGACACTTAGAGGACAAGAGACATGGAGACAAGGTGACCTAAATTAAAAGATAATGTAATGCAATACATGCTCATGAGCATCATGATATGTCAACCTAGGCAATCTAATGGTCAAAGTCAGTCCACAAGACCTCCCGCCATGAAAATTCAACTGAATGTCACATGTGAGAGGATAGGAATCACTTTAGTGACCCTATATCTAACTAAAGATCTAGCATCTATCTAAAGAAGTCTAAGAACAATAAACCCAACTAACTCACTAACATGCTCCACTGAGGATGAGCAAAGAGAGAGAAACCATTAGGTTTATGAGCCTATCCTATTTTGGAAGTCTAACTTAAATTTGATTCTAAGTTCTATGCTCTTACTAGCCCACCTTGGATCCTCACATGCTCAACTGAGGGTGATCATCATAAAGAAATGTGCTTGCATGGCCCTATGCATGCCTAACAATGATTCTCCATGAATTTCAAAGGGGTTTTTTATAGTTGTTTGAATGAATTTGGGCCCTTTGATCTAGAGAAATGAACTCTCAACCCTAGGATCAACTACTTTTGATTACAACCATTGGATTCATCAAATGGATGGCTAGGATTGATCTTTCTTATGAAATATAGTTCAAAGGAGGGAAAAGTAGGTGCCTTCATTCTCCACCCTTAGATCTTGAATAGCTCAACCATTAGATCACCCTTAACTTGGATTTGGATAAGATAAGCTACTAATTTTGGAAGAACCTTGCATTATTGCTCTTTAGTCATCACATTAAGCTTATTCAATGAAAAAAACCCGTGCATCCTCCTTGCTTTAAGGTTTGGTGCTTTTCCACCCTTGAATGTGAGCACATCTTGACCATACAACATGGATTAATCATCTGTTGCCATGTGGTAGCCCTTCAAGCCTTCAATTTTCTTAATTTAGAAAAATATGGTAATCATGAAAAGTGGTTTTTATGCTCTTTGACCCTCCAAATATGATTCGATGAAAAAAATGTGTAGGGCTATGTTTTTAAAGTCGCTTTTAGGAATATGTAGAAAAAATACCCATCTGAATCTCTGGCCTTATATAAGTTTGACTTCATTTGAAAGTTTGCAATGTGGCATTAAGGTATGTAGGAACCTCTGATAGCCTTGAAAATTTGTACAAATGTGTAGAATCATATGATTTTTTTACATGCCAAACCATATGGATAACCAAAATTCATATACAATATTTTTTAAGGCTAAGTTGAAAAATTATATTTTTATAAAATGCACATGGCATATCAATGTGCTAGAAAATCCATTTATTAGTGAAATTCAGGCTATGGACTTCCTTTGATAGGATTTACAAGTATATGAATTCTCATGTCATTTGGTGATAGTGATTTTTTTTGCCCAAATTTCCAAAGTTTGACCAGCTTTGAGTATGATCCTTGATTTTCTTGATTTCTTCCAAAATTTTGATGTGAACTCCCTTTGACAAGTGAGACAGGAGAGAAAATATCGAGGACATTGTTGTGAACCATTGAGTAATGAGATGGAAGTCAGTATGAAATTGAATTCAATTGAAGGCAGTTCAAGGTGCACTCTTATATAGGTCTATAGTGGGATATTTGATATATGCCACTATCACAAGGCTAGAACTAGCATATGTAGTTGGTGTGCTATCTCAATTCATGCAGACACCTAGTGTCCCTCACTTACTTGCAGCTAGGAGAGTACTCATATATCTCAGAGGAACTCTTAATGAAGGTCTATCCTTTTGATGATGATTTACAGGTGAAAACATATACGAATGCGGATTGCACTAGATCCAAAGATAATAGGTGGAGTAGAAGTGGATAGCTATTCATGCTAGACAAGAAGGTCATCTCATGAATGGAAAAGAAGCAACCAAAAATTTCTTTATCATCAACAAAAGTTGAATAAAAAGCATTAGCACAAGTTGCATAAGATTTCATGTGTCGCAAGAAGCTTATGGTTGAATTAAATTTCTAGGTCAATGTATTTCCAATCATATGTGACAAGATGAGTAGTGTGTAGCTATCTACGAATCTTATGCTCCATGCTAGGAGAAAACATATAGAAGCACACTATCATTGCATAAGAGAGGTGGTGCTAGCTAAGGAGGTACAAGTCCAACACATAAGTACCAAGGATCAATGTGCTAACATGTTTACCTAAGCATTGGACTAAATGAAGCTAACATGAATTCGCATAAGACAAGGATCCAAGCACAAGAACTCATATCCAAAATTTGAATTTGAATCTTCCTCATATTTTTACAACAATCAGTTGTCTTACCTAGGTGTGATGAATCCTACTTTTTAGGAAAAGAGTATCCTATCATTTAGGGAATCTTTTCCAAGTTATATAACCACATAATTTACTTTATTTGCATGATTCTACATGTTTATCCCTTTTGGAACTCAAATAAGCTAGTAGCTCCTTGCTAAGCAAGCCCCCTACATAGTCATTTTGTCTCACTTTAGGTAGTTATAGATCAAACTCTATTTTGGAAGTGAAGGAGATAGATAACTTTGGTGTAGAGTAGCGATTTCTCCAATATGTTATTTACTTGTAATATTTGCTTTGTTTAAAAACTAATATAGTCTTATAAAGTTTACTCAAAGTTCTTGTCTTAATTCTACACATCTTGAGAGAAGTTGTGTATGGACAAATCAATGGTCTTTGTGTGTATGTCTAGTAGTGGTAACGAGTAGTCTATCTTGGAGGGATTGGTTCTCATAGTATAAGCAAGCATTTTGAGTGAGATACTTTGCATTAACAATGTGTTATATCTGAGTTTGAGTGAGCAAAAAATTAGAGGTTCATTCCATAGGAACTTAGAGAACCATTCCTTTAAGTGAATATACATATTTGTGAACATATTTGTGAGGTCATTCATGTTACAAGCTGTATAGAGAAGTTAATCATTCTCCCATCACGTTGCACAAAGAAGGTAAAGCACCCTAGTGAAGAAGCTTCTTTTCGGATTCATGAATTCCTACAAGATGGATGCATGAAAATGAACAACAAATTGATATCCAAAGTGCTCCTACATATGAGACAAGGACTATGTGGAAGAGATTTATGGAAGATGCAAAATATCTAGATAACGAACAGACTCCAAATGCATTGATGGAATGAGAACCAAACAAAGATACTGAGCTAAACACTAAGGACTGTTACACTTATGTGTTCCTCGAGTAGCTTTGATGTGAACCTTTTCCCTATACATGGGCATTTTTTACTCTAGTGCTGGCTAGAGTTTTTTTCCCCATGTTACCACATACTTGATACTCTCATATGTGGTGGTACTTTGTACTTAGGGATATTATTCAGCTCTTACTTTAGTTCAGTTCATCGATCAATAGAGAGAGCTATTCCAGCCATCGTCTTCTCCATGTGTCTTTCTACGTTTGTGCTCTTTGTGTGTGCTTCTCGTGTGTCTCTCGCACTTGTACACACACCCAATAGTGGTATCACAGCAGGTTCAGCTCCTTCTCAAGTTTCGGTTTTTCGCGTCACGGCGCGTGCGCACTTTAATAGTGCAAATCGACTTCGGAGCATAGAAGTGTGAATTTCAGCAACCCGAAAGCATTTCCACAAGGTGTGCTAGGGTTTTACCCACATTTCGAAGCCATTCGTGTAGTCAGAATCGCCATCAGAGTGACGGTTTGTGAGCTGAAATTTCAGCACTCATTTCAACTTTCGTCGAAGTGAAGGTTTTGTCACATTCTTATTCCTTAGTGAAATGGAGGACAACAATGACTTTTTTGGCATGGTTCAAGATGAAGATAAGCTTGATGGGACCAACTATCCGATGTGGTCTTACATGATGAAGCATGTTCTTGTTGCAAAACAACTTTGGAACATAGTGGTAGATGTAGATCGAAGACCGGCAAGTGCTTCTACTTCACAGTCTACTGTCACAGATGGAGCTTCTTCTTCGAGTAAAGTGGTTTCTGCTTCTCCACCTACACAGGAGCAGCTTAGATGGGATGGAAAAGATGCTCAAGCTCATGCTTTGATTGCGCTTTCAGTGAAGCGTCATATAGTTCCACACATTCGGTCATGTTCTACATCGAGACAGGCATGGGACACTCTTGCTTCTTTGTATGCCATTGTTGGGAAGTTGCGGACACACGGCTGGTGGATCAGTCCAACCGCTAAATCCTACGGTGCACGTCGGGTGCTTGGAGCAAGCTCATGTGGTTTGAAGACTTAGAGCAAATCACACTAAAAAATGGTTTAGTTACACTTTCGCATATTTTACTCGCATAGATGACTTTAGTGAACATAAATGAAACACAAATTCTTCAATCTTCAAAAGACTCACAAGATTAAAAATTAATTAGATGAATCGAAAACATTTCATATCATTCAATTTTTATGGACTAGTCAACCATGTTTTATTATATGAACGTAATTTGTAGGTCCAAATCCACATAAAGAGTTTAATTTTAGTTAAAATAGTTAGTTTATAGTATGAGGGTGATACTATCGTTCACTTGGAGTGACCTGCTCATTTATTTATGCATTACACCATAGATAATTTCTTTTCATGAAAACTCTGCCAAGTGCGCTTTGAATCTACGTGCAAAGTTTCTAGTTGATACAATTATGCCATCGATGCATCTACAAAAGTATTAAATTTTGTTGAGACAGGATTCAGGTTCTCAGTTGAGGATTCGAGTGATGCATTTGACACTTCTCTTTATTAGCAAGCTGTGGGATGTCTTATATATGCATGCAACACAAGGCCGGATATACAGTATGCAGTTTCCCAGTTGAGTCGATTCATGCATAGCCTTGACACTAAGCATTGGCAAGCGGCAAAACGTGTGTTTAGATATCTCTGAGGCACTTTGAGCTTAGGTCTCTTTTATGGGAGAGATGTTCAGCCATGCTTGCATGCTTTTATAGATAGTGATTGGGCTGGTTGTTATGATACTTGTGTGTCCACTAGTGGTAATTTCTTTTTCCTTGGAGACTCATGCATATCTTGGTTGAGTAAGAAGCAACCTATAGTGGCGACATCGAGTTGTGAAGCTGAGTACAGGGCAGTTTTCACAGCGAGAGTGGAGTGTATATGGCTGAGACGCCTATTGATGGATCTTTGCATGGACATTGATGCTGCTATGCATATTCTCACTGATAGTCAGAGTGCTTTGTCTGTTGCACGAAACCCAGTGTTTCATGCACGGACCAAACATATTGAGGTACATTATCACTATGTGAGAAAGCACCTTCATGCAGGAGATATTGATTTGGTATATGTGCCTACACAAGATAATGTGGCAGACATATTCACCAAAGCTCTTCCACGGGAAAAGTTTGAAGCTTTTCGCAAAGCTTTAGGCTTGTTACTTTGTGGGGGCTGATCTGTCACTCCATGTATGTGTTCACATCATTCACTCCAGGGGGGTTTGTTACACTTATGTGTTCCTCGAGTAGCTTTGATGTGAACATTTTCCCTATACATGGGCTTTTTTTACTCTAGTGCTGGCTAGAGGTTTTTTCCTCATGTTACCACATACTTGATACTCTCATATGTGGTGGTACTTTGTACTTAGGGATATTATCCAGCTCTTACTTTAGTTGAGTTCATCGATCAATAGAGAGAGCTATTCCAGCCATCGGCTTCTCTGTGTGTCTTGCTGCGTTTGTGCTCTTTGTGTGTGCTTCTTGTGTGTCTCTCGCACTTCTACACACACCCAACAAGGACAACCCTCATCCCATACTGGTCGCCACATGTTTATGAGATCAACCTAAATTGTTACCAAAGGTAACTTCTTTTATAAAGACTTATGTTAAATGTATTTTCATTTAATTATAAGGATTATGAACGAGTGCATGAAAGGTTTGGAGAACATAGAACCCCGTTTTCATGACGATGCTCACTTGGTGGATAAATTCCAACTGCGAACATTCCAAATAAAGGTGCATGCAAGATGTTTCAAGGAAAGTCAGGTGAGTCATGTTTACACTTACCAATTGGAAGAAAGATATTATTGATAAAAACTTTACTCTCAAAAATTGCACATGGTAAAAGCAAAGCAAGGTTTGTTCGCGATGGAGACAAAGGTATGTCACAAGGCTTGGAATTTTTGGAAGACTTATCAACATTCATTTCTGAAATACTTCAATGAATAAATGGATCTTATCTTCTTTTTTGGTATGTATCTAGACAATTACATACCACTTGTTCTAAGATTAACTTCAGCATTCGAAACAAATGTTCACTAGATACCTTTAAGGTACATATATAAATTATTGAATAATGTAAATTCAAGTTTGTTTACTTTCTCCCGCTGCAAAAGTTGAATTTAGATATCAAAGCAAAAATCATTTATTAATTGAAGATAAATGTTGTTGAATCCAAAATATATTAACAGTAATAAAACCATTTTTCCAACATGTTAAACGCACTATTTGGGAAGGATTTATGTTAAGTCACTTAACAAATACAAATGCAAACAGATATTAAACAATCAATGTAGTTCACAATAACAATTTAAAAAATTCAACTCAAACCTATAGATACCATTGTGCTTTATGAGAGAATTTTCGGAGGTGTGGTGTCATAAAAAAGGTGTTGGTGGTATTGAATAACTGAGAAAGAATTTTCAGGTTTGCCATGGATGAAGGATGAAGTTCCAAAACAAAGGTTAAAGAATGAAGCATCGGGGATAAACAATTGGATGGAGAGAGAGGCACATCAAAAGCTAATGAATGTACAACATTTTGTCAACCTATCATCATTAGAGTGTAAGGACAAGAGTGTTTTCATCGTATAATAGATGCGCTATCATCAAATATTTCTCACAAACGTTTTTGAGTTGGAGCATCGTCAATATGTCGTCAGGAAAATGTGGTTGGATTCATTAGAATGGGAACAAGTGTAGCTGAGCAGAGTGCGTGCTATTGTTAGAATCATCAAACAATTGAATCGACCTGATGACTCCGCAACAACATGCACTCTAATGATTTACACCTACTCGCATTCTAATGATGTCCAATCACACTCTTTAGACAAAAGATTGATGATGCACCAATTCCGATTGTTCTTGATGCTCAAAATCCAATGCTTGTGACATTCCATCTTGCCTTCAACAATTCTTTGAAGAATCATGATCCCAACACATCTATTATACAAGGGCAGCACTCTAATATTTACAATTAGATGGTATTAGGTAGACAAAATATTATAGATCCATTATCTTCTAACATCTCTCTCTTCATTCGATAGTTACTCCCTCAAAATTCATCCTTCAATCTTTGTTGTGGAACTTCATCTTTCACCTATGGTAGAATTTAAATCTCCACCTAAATTATCCAACAACACCAACACTTTTTTCCTGATGCCACACCTCAGACAATTATCTGGCCAAACACAATGGTATCTACAGGTTTAAGTTGGATTCTTTTAACCTTTATGATGAACTACATTGATTTTTTAATCTCCTTTTTCATTTGTCTTTGTTAATCAAACTTATATTATTATTTCTTGAGATAATCTCAAAACAGAGATCCTTGCCAAATTGCGAGTTTAGCTATGGAGGAAGAAATGAAATATATGAAAACATGATGAAATGAATTACATACAATGATCTATGATCATGGAGACTTCATAAGGAGAGTCAGGGCACTCTTGCCAAGAGCTTGAGACAATGAGCATATGGGAGCGACGTAAGGCTCTCCTTTTATGGAGATGAGATCAAGTATCCTTGCAAGTAGGATAAATGAACTTGCATGAGGATGATTCTTAGCTTGGACAAAAGTATTGAGAATCAAATCTCAACACCCCCTCCATGTGATAACCATTTTTGTTTAACTTGGGGGATTAGTGACATATGGGATAACTTATTCCATTAGGATTTTGGATCTAAGCACATATGGGATCCTTAGACATGGCTTGAACATATGACAGGCAAGTGTGGGACATATGGTATCCCTTGGATCTTGAGACATATGGGATCCCAAAACATGTACTTGGACATTTTGGATCCAAGTTGATTTGTTGGATATATGGACATATGGGATCCCTACACATGCATGATTCACATTATGTGAAAGGTCGTGCTTTTTGTTTATGTACCTCCTTTGATGAGGTCTTTTGAGCTTTAGTATTGAAGCCTTCCTAGGACCCAAACTTGTGGAATCAAGTTCGAAGCTCCACCAAACTCAATAAAATTCAAATCTCATCAATCACCCACCAAAACATTCACCTACACTGATTGTTGGGTGTTTAGTTAGATTGTAGGAAAAGTAAAAATCTATATAAGCACCATCCCACCTTTTTTCTTGCATTGTTTGCATTCCACAAGTTTCCCACTTAGTTTAGTGAATTCCTAAAATTTATCAAGCAGCCCCGTTGACTGCTTACCTCAATTTCTCATGATTTTTCTCCTCTCTATCTAGAGATGTCGTTAGGCTTTTACAAGTATGACCATACCCAATTGTGGAGCATTGTTGGATCTCTCATTCTACTCATTTTCATCGATTTCAAACTTCATTTTGTCTCTCATATAGTACCCTAAAGATTTCCAAAGTTTCAAGTTATTTGACTTAGTGAGTTGTGAGAAATTTCCAAGTTTGTGAAGCTATATCTTTGCACATAGACAAGAGTGTTGCAAACAAGTAGCGTGTTTTGCAGAGGATGTTTCTCCCAAATGGAATATCCATTTGGGAGGGTCATCCAAATGAACCTTAATCTTTTTTGATATTGAAGTTTGAGGGTGATCAACATGAATGCCATATCCAAAGAAGTGTTTCAAGGCTTTTTTAGTATCGTTTGGCACTCTCCACTTTGTATTACCTAAGGGCTTCCTTTTGTATTCACCCACTATCTCTCTTGAAGGCCATCCTATTTGGCACTCAGTGCCCCCCCCCCCTTTTTTGTAACTCCAATATAAGAAAAAGACGTTTTTGTGTGTGCATACTTGTGGGTTGGAGGCTAATCTAAGCCCACCCACAAGCTCTCTCCAAGTTTCTAAGCCTACTCTAAGGCTCGTGTGATGTACAATGGGCTACTCTAAGCCCTCCGTCCTCTTGCATCGACTTATCTTGGTGTTGTACAAGTGCAGGGCTACTCTGAGCCCCCCCCTCCTCCCCAAAAATTTCAAGTGTGAGTCCAGTTGTTCATATCAAGATTTGCAATTATTTTGAAGTGGTATCTTCAGCAAGTGTGTTTCTAAACACTTTATCCTCAAAACTTTGTAATGACCAAAAGTGAAGGTAGCTCATCATCTATGACTAACTTCTTACCCTCTTTCACCCCCTATTTTTATGCCTAAGGATGAATGCCTCAATGGACAAAATTACAATCTATGGAAAGATGTCATGCACGCCTATCTCCACACAAATCTTCTCCATGAGGTAGTAGACGGATCAGACCCCGAACCCAATAGGGATACCAACTTAGACAATTGGCATGTGTGGAATGTCAAGGACAAAAGAGCTTTAGGTTAGCTATTACTTGCCTGCGATGAACTTACAAAAGGACATATCACTGCCTGCAAGACATCCAAGGATGCTTGGGATACATTAGCCGCTTTGTATGAAGATAAGACCCCTTCAAAGATATGATATATGCATTAGAGACCGAGTTTCATAATTTGACCATTAGGCCACACGATACAATTTCCAAGGTCATAGCCCAATTTGAGGATTACTAGCGTAAATTAGCACTATGTGGTAGGCAGATCTCTAGTGAAGACATGGCCATTTGGCTTCTCAAGTTACCTAAGTCCTACGAGACATTTGTCACAACTTTGTATAATCACAGCCAAGTCTTATCTTGGGAAGAGGTTCGTCGACTATTGCTCCTTCAAGACTCTCGAGCCAAATCGACTTCCTCACAAGAGTGTGCCATGAAGGCCAAAGGGCCATTCAATAAGGGCAAAAACACAAGTCATCATGCTAACAATGGACCGAAGCAAGGATCGCATAATTCATCGAAGAAATTCACCTGTAATTTCTGTGGAAAATCAAGCCACTTAGAAAATTTTTTCTATAAAACGAAACAATCATCAAAGGGTTCTACGTCTAGGCATGCATCCAAAGGATCCCAACATAGATCCCACTGCTCGAGTGTGGAACTCTTCATCCCCATAGAAGCCAATGCACTAGTGACTTCTAGCTCCCCGCATGAGTTGATCTTTGATATCGGAGCTACCTCCCATATGTGCAAAGACAAGGACTCCTTTCAGGAACTCAAAGAGCACACGCGAGAAGTCTATCTTGGCAACAACAAAAGCTTACCCATCGCAGGAAAAGGGAAAGTTCACATTACCAACAATCAGGGTGAATGCAAGTCTTTGTCCAATGTTCTTTTTGTTCCAAACTTATGTATGAATCTCCTTTCCGTCAAGGCCATTACAGATCATGACAAACAAGTATGGTTTGATAACACCTCCGTTAAGGTAGTTGATCCCCATACAAAGAATGTCATTGCTCAAGGTATAGAAGAAAAGGGCCTCTACAAGCTATCTTGCTTTGTATCCAAAGAATCAACCTCAAGTTTGTGGCACCAGAGATTTGGCCACACTTCATACTTATCAAAACTCTCTTCATCCCAACTTGTGAAGGGATTGCCAAAGATAGGACAACTTACTGATGCCTGCCAAGCTTGCACCCAATGCAAGCAACACAGGGCCCTAGTTCCCAAGGAATCTTCAACACGAGCGAGGACCCCACTTGCCCTTATCCACATGACTTATGTGGACCTATGAATACCCCATCGCTGAGTGGATCCCTCTACTTTTATCTTCTAATAGATGACCACTCTCGCTTTATTTGGGTGTACTTTTTGAAGTCAAAGGCAAACACATTCTCTAAGTTTCAAACTTGGATCAAGGAAGTTGAGAATGAAGCTTCCACTAAAGTCAAAACCATCAGATCAGATGGAGGTGGCGAGTTTATCAATCATGACTTTGATAACTTTCTCACCCAGAAAGGGATCAAAAGACAAGTCACTCAGCCTCATACTCCATCACAGAATGGAATAGCTGAAAGGAAGATACATAGTGTGATGGAAATGGCACGAACAATGCTTCATCACAAGGATCTACCCTACAAGTTTTGGGCAGAAGCTCTGCATACTGCCATTCACATTCTTAATCGAGGATTTACAAGTGCATTACACAGCAAAACACCCTTCGAAGCATACTATGGAAGAAAACCAAATGTGAACTACTTTCGAGTCTTTGGTAGTGAAGCTTTTGTCCATGTACCAAAAGAAGATAGAAACAAGTTACAATCAAAGTCCAAGAAACACATATTCATAGGCTACAGTGACCAATCGAAGGCATACCGTCTATATGATATGGAAAACGACTCCATCACCATTTTGAAGGATGTGATCTTCAATGAAGCTTCATCATACTCAAGAAAAGATTCAAGTACAAGTCTTAGTCCACCTATCTACACATCAGAGGGGGACTCAGTATTTCCAACTTCCAACTCATAAGCAAGTACTTCACAACAACCACACAGATCTCAAAGGCTTCTTGATAGGCAACAATGCAAACAAAGTCATTATGTTAATTATTCTCTAATGCACCAAATCTAGCAAATTCCAGAGCCATCTAGCTACAAAGAAGCTCAAGGCCAACCAGAGTGGGAAATAGCTATGAAAGAGGAACTCGATGCAATAGCAAAGAACAATACTTGGACATTAGTCCCCAAACCAACCAACCATCAAGTCATAGGAGTCAAGTGGATATACAAAGTCAAATACAAGTCTAATGGCACTCTAGATAAATATAAGGCAAGATTAGTAGCTAAGGGATATAAGCAACAACATGGAATTGACTATGAAGAAACCTTTGCCCCTACTACAAGATTCACAACCATAAGAATCATCTTAGCACTAAGTGTTTAAGTGGCCCATTTACTAGCTGGATGTCAAAAGTGCATTCCTCAATGGATATCTTCAAGAAGAAGTCTATGTTGAACAACCTGAAGGCTTCAAGATCAAAGGCAAAGAGGATCAAGCCTACAAGATTCACAAGGCACTTTATGGACTCAAGCAAGCTCCTAGGGCTTGGTATGAAAAGATTCACAAGTTCTTTGAAGACAGGTGGGATTTCACAGAAGCAATGCTGATGCTAATCTCTACATCTATCAAAAGGAGTATTTAGTAGCCATCATCATTCTTCTCTATGTAGATGACTTGATCTTAACAGGCTCAGACAAAGAACGCATCCAGTTTATCATCACATAGCTTCACCTTGAGTACACTCTATGACAGATCTTGGATAACTTCAGTACTTCTTAGGTATGGAAGTTTGGCAAACAAAAGAAGGTATATTCCTATCAAAGAAGAAGTACTGCTCTAATCTACTTTCCAGATATAACATGGACCAGTGTCGCTCAGTTTCTACACCACTTGATCCCAACATCAAGCTTACACTGGAGGACTCTTCATCACTTGTGGATGTGCATACCTATCGACAGCTTGTTGGCTCATTACTCTATCTTGCCAACACTAGACCAGATATTGCTTATGCAGTTGGTATACTCAGTCAGTTTGCACATCAGCCTTGTTAGACTCATTGGGATGCTACTCAAAGACTACTTCGTTACCTTGCCCTCACCGGACATCATGGTCTTTGGTACAAAGGGGGCATCGAACTCGCCGGATATTCGGATTCAGATTGGGTTGGTGATCCTGATTCTCGACGGTCTACTTTTGGGTATATTTTCTTGCTTGGCTGAGGACCTATCTCTTGGGCAAGTAAGAAGCAGCCTACAATTGCACTATCATCTACCGAGGCTAAGTATCGAGCATCTAGCTTTGCAGCATGCGAAGCCATTTGGCTTTGACGTTTATTATCTAACATTGGTGTTTTGCAGGATACTCTGACATGTCTTTGCACGGACAGCCAGTCAGCCTTGGCCATCGCCAAGAATCTAGTGTTCCATGCTCGGACGAAACACATCGAGATCCAGTACCACTTCATCCGCGAGAAGCTCATATCTCAAGAGATTACTCTGGAGCAGTGTACCTCTCAGGAGAACTTAGTGGACATGTTCACGAAGGCTCTACCTCCGGTTCGCTTCAGCACGTGGTGGACCTCTGCAGCATTCAGCCACCCCAAAATGGAGCTACAGAGGGGGTGTTGAGGACATGATCACTCCTACTTCATCTACATTTGTATCTGCATGAGTGCATCTCCATTTTGTATCCAGGAGGCACTCCATTTCCAGTCTATTTCCATTTTATATTGTACTTTCTTTGTATTTGGGTACCTTGCCATATGCTTCTACCAATTGTATTCATTCTCCTTTTAGAAGACTTATTCCACATATGATGTACTTTTGAGAGCCCCTCCCAAATCTATATAAGGAGGGCCTCTCCCCTCATTTGTACTTGGTTAGAAGCTTGAGAAGCCTACTCCATGCTCTTGGCAAGCTCATTTCTAATCCACATGAGTTTACCCATTTCATGGTCTACTCATTTTGTGTCTCACACATTCTTTGTTTTGTGAGAGTACTTTACTTTTCATTTTGCTTCCGCATGCGTACTCTCCACAAATAGGTCATCACTTCATTTAGGGCACCTTCGATACTCCTCCGATTGCAGTCTCAGAATCGCATGAATTCTGGTAAGCATACTCAACGTGTTTTCGAGATCAAAATTGCTTCGCTTTGTGGTGCTGAAATTGCGATCTGAGCTCATTTTGGCCTCCAAATTCACTATCATAGTGCTTGTGTAGGCTATTTCATCTTTCTGTGCCAAAGGTATATACTAGTTTATATTTGCCATTATAAGCATCTCAAAGTCTGCTACAAGTCTAGTAGAATTTGTCTGTGCAGTTCTTTTTAACTTTTTGAGATACAATCAATTTTTTGAATCAAGGTATTTTAGTCACCGGCAATGGCTAAAAGCAGTGGTGTATTCTGTATGTTGGCTGTTGAGGATAAGTTGGATGGTACCAACTACCCATCAAGTCGTAACCGCCATACAACACCACCTTTGAACACCTATATAAGGAGGGGTTGGCCACATTCATTCTTAGTCTTGCCAATACCAATTTTGGGAGCTCAAGGAGTCATGACCACCAAGTAAGTACTCTCCAAGTTCTAGTTCCAGTTCTTGTCTTGTTCATTATTCCAGTCTTGTCTACTCCAGTTCTTGGATATCTCTTGTCCTCTTCTAATCTCATCCTATGAGATCTTGTCGAGTTCTTTCTTGTATCTCATTCATCTCCTAGAAGGGAGTTCCTGTAATGCACATATCTTGTTCCATACTTACGATCCTGAGTTGTGGGATCTCCTATATCATCTCTAATTGAGTTATTGACACCTATTGTCTCAGGTTGTGGGACTTCCTGTATCAGCTACATATTTTTGTTCCCTATGTGGGGATTCTTGTAACCAGAAGTATATTTTCAAAATCTTGTCTATTGAAGTCGGAGAGCACAATCTAGTGCTCCCGTGACATTTTGGCAAGACTATCCACATCAAGACCGTGCCAAGCATGATGGACTCCATATCCATACTCATAAATATTGAGTCTACTCTAGAGGATATATATAAAAAACTTCAAGACTTTGAATGGAGTCTATAGCAAGGTGATCGTTCAGTTGGAGAATTCCCATCAGACTTCAAAATTGTATTCCAAGGATCCATATATCAAGAAGACTATGTATTCAATTGGTTTCAAAGTGGTCTCAGAGATGAAATAAAGGGTTGTTTATCCTCTACATCTCAGTTAAATACTTTAGATGAAGCTATCAATCAAGCAATTCAGTATGAGAGTCGGTTGTTGAAAGAAAGCCAAGTCCAAGAGTTAGAAGTCTTGAATAATGAGCACACTATTCCTCAAGAATCAGAATCAAGAATCTTTGAAGCCCCATAAGTCATTCCAAATGATATGGAGTATACATATTATGAAGATATGAAGAAGGTAAAGGATAAGGATGAGTTCATATTCAATCAAGGAGGTGTGCTTAACTCAATACTCTTCATCAAAGATCTTGGAAACACCACAACGTTCCACTATAAGCTCAAAGGATCCATTGCATAAAGAACCCAAGGAAGTTCAAGAGACACCCAATCCTTCACCATCTATGAAGATTCAAGATTATGAACAATTCAAGGTTGTACATCTATTAGACTCAAGGATCCCTCGAGGAAGATTGGAATGCCTTATTCATTGGAAAACATATGACATCAATGAACATACTTCGGAACTTACTAAAAATTTTGAAAGAGCAAGAATCAAGGTTCGTGAATTCCATAAGAAGAATCGAATGAAATCCAAGCTAGAGAACATGGCCTCTCCTCATGGAACCCGTCACCTGAGGGGGAGTTGATGTCATGGACACAAACGAAACCATTTGAAACCTTATATTGCATGTTACTTTCCATATCTCATTATTGGCTCAGAGTTTGGAGAAAGTAATGCTATGATTGCGTTCGGAACGTGCCAAAACCCCAAGATCCACCGTCTATTTGCTGAATTTTGACATCGAGAGGTCCTGTTACAAGTTGATGACATCATGATGACATCATCAGGTCGTAACCACCATACAACACCGCCTTTGAACACCTATATAAGGACGGGTTGGCCACATTCATTCTCACTCTTTCCAATACCAATCTTGGGAGCTCAAGGAGTCATGACCACCAAGTAAGTACTCTCCAAGTTCCAGTTCTAGTTCTTGTCTTGTTCGTTGTTCTAGTCTTGTCTAGTCTAGTTCTTGGACATCCTGTCTTGTCCTCTTGTAATATCGTAGTATGAGATCTTGTCGAGTTCTTTCTTGTATCTAGTTCATCTCCCATAAGGGAGTTCTTGTAATCCACAGGTCTTGTTCCATACTTACAATCCGGAGTTGTGGGATCTCCTGTATCATCTCTAACTGGGTTATCTACACCTATAGTCCCGAGTTGTGGGACTTCTTGTATCAGCTACATATTCTTGTACTATTTCCCTACGTGGGTATTCTTGTAATCAGAAGTATATTTCCGAAATCTTATCTATTGAAGTCAGAAAGCACAATCTAGTGCTCCCCTGACATTTTGGCAAGACTATCCACATCAAGACCATGCCAAGCATGATGGACTCCATATCCATACTCAGAAATATTGAGTCTACTCTAGAGGATATATATAAAAAAGTTTGAGACTTTGAATGGAGGTTATAGCAAGGTGATCGCTCAGTTGGAGAATTTGCATGATACTTCAAAATTATATTCCAAGGATCCATATATCAAGAAGACTATGTAGTCAATCAGTTTCAAAGTGGTCTCAGAGATGAAATAAAGGGTTGTTTATCCTCTACATCTCAGTTAAATACTTTAGATGAAGCTATCACAAATCAAGCAATTCAGTATGAGAATCGGTTGTTGAAAGAAAGCCAAGTACAAGAGTTAGAAGTCTTGAATAATGAATACACTATTCCTCAAGAATTAGAATCAAGAATCTCTGAAGCCCCAAAAGTCATTCCAAATTATATGGAGTATACATATTATGAAGATATCAAGAAGGTAAAGGATAAGGATGAGTTCATATTCAATCAAGGAGGTGTGCTTACTCAACACTCTTCATCAAAGATCTTGGAAACACCACAACATTCCACCATGAGCTCAAAGGATCCATTGCATAAAGAACCCAAGGAAGTTCAAGAGACACCCAATCCTTCACCATCTATGAAGATTTCGGATTATGAAGAATTCAAGATCGTACATGTATTAGATTCAAGGATCCCTCGAGGAAGATTGGAATGCCTTATTCATTGGAAAGCATATGACATCACTGATTATACTTGGGAACTTACAGAAAGTCTTCCAAGAGCAAAAATCAAGGTTGCTGAATTCCATAAGAAGAATCGAATGAAATCCAAGCTAGAGAACATGGCCTCTCCTCATGGAACTCGTCGCTTGACGAGGAGGTGATGTCATGGACACAAACGAAACCATTTGAAACCTTAGATTCCATGTTACTTTCCATATCTCATTATTGGCTAAGATTTTGGAGAAACTAATGCTATCATTGTGTCCAAAAAATGCCAAAACCCCAAGATCGACTGTCTATTTGCTGAATATTGACACGAGGAGGTCCTCTTACAAGTTGATGATATCATGATGACATCATCAGGTTATAACCGCCATACAACACCGCCTTTGAACACCTATATAAGGAGTTGTGACCACCAAGTAAGTACTCTCCAAGTTCCAATTCCAGTTCTTGTCTTGTTAATTGTTCGAGTCTTGTCTAATCTAGTTCTTGGACATCATGTCTTGTCCTCTTGTAATCTCGTAGTATATGATCTTGTCGAGTTCTTTCTTGTATCTAGTTCATCTCCTAGAAGGGAGTTCTTGTAATCCATAGATCTTGTTCCATACTTACATTCCGGAGTTGTGGCCGTGTTGTGGGACTTCTTGTATCAGCTAGATATTCCAGTACTATTTCCCTACGTGGGTGTTTGTTATTGATCTTTGGAGTTGTCCTCTCTAATCATTTAGCATAAAGAATCAACAAGACATCTTTATTTTGTCACTCCTGGAAGTATTCTTGAGACCACAGCCCCTTCAAGATGATAGAATCCAAGAAATAAGAGAATAATGGCTGGATTTCTGAGAATAGTGAAGATGAAGAGGAATTTCTAGGGTTTGGATTATCTTGAGCGAATCTCCACCATTTTCTACAATCTTGGTGTCTATTCCATGCTATTTTATCAACAAAACACAATTATGAAGTCAAAATCAAAAAATATCACCTGTATCATACAGACGAGACAATCGCGATTCTGTGAAAACAGACGATTTTCAGCTCCAGCACCATTCTTCATCAACTCATCACTCAACACAACAGTATTCAGCTCTCTTCATACACATTCAATAGATTTACACAATAGAAACTCACAAATCTCCATGGATACACAAGAACTAGACTCACAAATCAATGAACCCACACAAAAGAGGAGAAAACACGATTTTCAACAGAAAACTCCTTCTCTATTCACTTGGATAGCATGTAGGCAAATGATTAACCAACCCCCTCATAATAGAGGAAATTAGCTTATATACATTTTCAAGTGTCCCTTTTCACACTTGAATTTTGGTCCTTTCCTCTATTATTCTAAAAATATGCTATCTAAGAGTTTTCAAAAATTCTAGAAAAAATACATAAGATTCTATCCTATATAAGGAAGACTCTTCCTTATTTTTACAACAATTGCATAAATATTTTTACAAATTTCTATCATTTTACAATTATTTTCCTTCAAAAAGGTTTCCAAAAATGCATCTTCCAACATCCTTCCCCTCCTAAGCCTTTCGGCTCCTGACAAAAGATTTTCCTGCTCTTCTGCACTGATCACTTGTCTTCATTTCTTCTTTCTTTGATATACTTGTGACAACAAATGATGACTTTTTCTTTTTGTAATATTTAGATTATTGACCATCTCGAATAATGCCTTCCTCCACTGTACTGTAGCTTCTGGTTTATCTATGACATCCTTCTTCAAGTATTCTGTATAGGCAGCTTCATATGTTGTAAGTCTGGATTTAGTAACCACTGACAAATTTCCAAAAATCTCTGACTCTCTTTCAAAAAACCCGTAATCAAAGGCATCTTCAAAAATTTGCAAGTAATGATTGCCCAAAAATATCACTCTGCTGTAATATGCCATTAAGCAGATTCTGTGAGGTGTTTCGCTCAAATCAAATAACAATGCATCTGTTGGAGAATTAAACCCGATATAATTCAAGGTTCTAATATCTGTGTCGGTATAAGTTTCTATACAGGCCAAAATTAATCTCGTTATTCTTATAAGTAGAATGCAAGCAGGGTCATTGACATCTTTGTATGTAGCTATTACGGACTCAGCAGTATTCACCATGTAACTCTTTGTAGGCCATGTGCCTGCCTTTGGACCTGCTATTTTCGGGAAATTTAACCACTTAGGTGGAATCTGACCTTCTCTTCTTCTCTCCCAAAAAGTTGCCCATTCCCTCCTTCGTGCCACTGGACAGTAAGCTGGATTGATCTTTAAATGAAGAGGTGCCTCTTTCCAGATTTTCCTACATTCTTTGTTGGCATCCAACCATTTGTTTCTCCACTTTGGATTGGCTCTTTCAAATAGTTCTTTAGTCACATTGATGTCCTCTTCATACTCAAGGTATTTGTTTAGAGGTAGCCCAACTCTGGCCAACTGATAATTCTTTATACTCTCCATAATCATACATAACGGTATTCCCAATCCATCTGCGGCCCAGTGATGCTGATCTGGATTGATTCCTTTATTTAATGCAAATGTGACAATTTGCTCTTCATATTCATCATGCATCTTCCTGATAAACTCCATTCTGGAATCTCTACTTGTCAGCAACTTTTTCACAAAATCTTCTGAATATTCTTCTTCTGATCTTTTGTCTGCTGGTTCACTGTCATGTTGTATTCCCTCAATATTGTCTACCCCATATTCTTCTACATATGTAGTTTCCTCCTGTGTTTCTTCCTGAATTTGAGGTTTATCCAATTTCTTCTGCAATTCCTCTATAGTCATCATCAGACTCCCATTCTGTTGTGCCCATAGTTCTCTTTCTTTTTTCCATTCATTCTGTTCCTTTTCTCTCTTTGTCTGCCAATCACTTCTTTCCTTTTCCATATCCATGTATAGTTTATTATACCCTCTCATAGATGTAGCAGCATGTGTACTAGCCTGCTTTTCTAATTCTTTAGCTTCTTTCAATTCTCCTTGTAATCTCTGAATCTCTTTATATAATCCTTTCTTTTCTTCTTCTGTCATTTGAGCTATCTGACTTTCCTCCTTTAATTGCCCTTCCTCCAATAGCAGCTTATTGATTTCTTCATTTGCTTTCGTCAAAATTTGATAGGAAGTTTGCAGAGTTCTATATCTCCCCTCAATCTTTCTCAACTCTTTTTCCAATTTAATGTTATGCTCTGTTAGTTGTACACTCTTTTCTTCCAAGTATTGAATCTTATTTTGCTTTTGTACTTCCAGCTCTTCCAAAGCAATTATTTTATTGGAAAACTCCTCATTTTTCTCTTGCACCATCCTTAGTTGCTCTGCTATTTGCTCCTTTTCTCTTTTATGCTCTTTAATTATCATACTGCCCTTCTCAAATTCTGACTCTACCACCATCCCTGAAATGATCATGTTCCGGCTAGAGGGTCTGAAATGTTCAATGTTATTCATAATGAGTTGACATGCTGATCTTATACTCTTTGGTATTCTTTCCAATCCTCCTTCCATTGCTATTTGTTTGGTTTCTAGCTGTTTGTCCTCTTTGTATTCACTCTCCTCTTCCTCTTCTCCTTCATATTCTATAATCTTGGCCTTGATTTCTTCATGGCTTGGATAAGTGTCCAATGTTTCTGAATCTATCATGTCTTCTTGAACAACTGAATTCTTTTGCTCTAATACATCTGAGATCAGCTTCATTTCCTGTATCTTTTCTTTCTCCAATACCTGTTGAGTTTCTTCAGAAAGATATCCTTCCTTTACTTGTATCTCTTTTTCCTGGCTTAAAGTTTCCTGGAACAAATTATATTCAGTTTCCTTACCAAAGTTTCCCTGACATTCACCTGCTTGTTCTTCCTGTCTTTCCTTTTCTTGGGCTAGAACTGATTCAGTTATTTGAAAATCTTTCACCTGATCATTACTTCTTTCCTCTTTGTATTCTTCTTCTTGTTCATCAATGTTCATGAGGTCCATTGCTACCTCTTGTTCTTGATCCTCATTGGATGTAAATTCCTTATTGTTCTTCAAATCATGCAGCACATCCTTTATACTCTGAATGATCTCCTTTTCCACTACTTTCCCTGTGACTTTTTGAACATTACCTTTCTCAAATATTTCCTCTGCTTCCTGTAGTGGGTCTTGATCTGTGCCTTTTTGTTCTATGACTGAGCTGCTCACTTGTGCCTTCTTGGCTATTTCTTCTATGCTCTCATCCAGTTTAAAGTAGGTCTATGAGGGTTTTGTCCATATGGATTTCATCCCAATATGCACTATTCCACAACTAACTTCTTCCCTTATTTCACTTGCCTGTTCTATCATTACTGCTTTTCCCTTCATTATCCTTCTTTCATCTTCCAAACTGAGCTATTTTTCTACCTGTTCCTGAAGTGGCTTCTCCTGAGACTTCTTCTTCAATTGCTCAGGTGTCTTTTGTTTCTCAGAGGTCTATATGAGACATTAGGAGTATTTGGTATTGATAAATTTAAACTTTTTAACAGAAAACTCTCAATATCACTGTCAGAATCATAAGAAAAGTGTGAAGGCCCTCCTTTTTCTGGTTCTGTGGGTCTTGATACTTCTTCCACAAAGGATGGCTTCTGTGTTTCTTCCATGATTACTTCCTTCCTCTCTTTGGTGATAACAGTTTCAACTATGGATTTTCCCTTTCCTGTTTTGGTCAATTTCTTCTTTTGTACTGGTTTCCTTGGAACCTTCTTTTTCACCACCACAGTAGTTCTAGTCTCTGGAGGTCCTTGCAATTCCTTGAAGTAGGCGAGCAACTCAACTTCTTTCCTGACAAACACCTCCTCAGTATCAGCTGTCATCATTTGATCATAGAGTGCTTCAAAGTGCTCCACCTCCTCCTGAACCCAATCTATAGCTTTTCATGAATAGTCTTCCAGCATTTTCTGGTATTGTACTTCATACATAGCTCTCTTGTTATTTCCTTGGGTTAAATAGGTGTATAATTGCTCTTTGCTTGTTTGGGGTGGATGAGGTTCACTAGAGGATTGAACCTTTTTCTGTGCCTCCTCATGTTCCTCTTTTGTGGCTTCCTCCATTTCTAGTTCCACCTTCCTTGGGTCCAACCTTCTTTTCTTTACAGGAATTACTTCCTCAGATATCATCTTCCTTTTCATACCTGTTCCCCTCATGCGTGTTTGTCCTTCTGTTTCCCTTTCAGCCATTTTCCTTGGAGGACTCTTGATTCCAGCCATAAGGCTTCTGAAATATTGTGCCTCTGGAGCCAATTTCAGTTGATCTTCCATCCCTAGAACATGATAAATGATTCTTGTTAAGAACTGGGCCCCATTCATGAACTTCTTCTGTTCCCAGTGTTTTGCTGCTTCTTTCAGCTGTTCATGGATGTATGGTGAGACATCCATAACTCCAAAAGGTTTGGTTCTATCCTTGTTGTTGAACATCAATAATGTCACTGACTTATGTGGCATTGTATATCTTGGTAATTTTGCAAAACAAAAGTACTGTAAGAACATCCTTACGGCATATTCCTCATTCTCCCTTCCTTTGAAGTCAGTGAATTTTTCATATCCTGTGTAAGTTTCCTTATTCTTTTTGACAAAACTCGGATCAAGTTTGGTCCCCATTGTGTAGAATTGCAGTGCTGCTCTGATATGTTCTGCCTTGATAGTGATACCTACTTCCTGATTATCCTTGTTTTTGACTTTGCATTTGAAATAGGCATCATTCCCTCTTCCTATTTCTGTCAAACTGTTCATTACTTGTGATACCCTCTCAAAGTCAATGAAAAAGATAGGCTCCTCCAATATTCTTTGCAGTCCTACTGCCTTCCATCTTTTCATGTTGACTGCCACTCTTTGAAACCTATAGAATTCCTGGCACAACATTGTATATTTATACCCTCCTATTCCCACTGTGAATATGTGTTGGCCAATTATGTTTAGGGTCTCCTTAAGTTCCTTCACAACCTTCTCAGCTTCTAGAATTTCTAATTCCTCATCTGACTCTAGGTCCACCTTTTCCTCCATAGCTTCACTGTCCAGAAACCAATGTCCTCTTGATAGCACAACTGATTCTGCCTTGAAGTCATGAATTGGCAACTCCTTTGTATTCACCATTTTCTGAGGAAAGTAAAATACACAAAGAAAAACTCTACCCACATAAGTTACCAGAAGTCAAAGAATAATTTGTAGGGATTTTATTTTTAGATGTCATGACATAAGAATGAAAATAAAATCCAAAATAAATTCCATTTCTCCAGCAAAGACTCAAAAAGTGATCATTACAGGTGTAGCAAGATGTCTAGTGCAGTCCCTTTCCCTAACCACTCTTTTGAAACAACAAATCATTTATCAAATGATAGAAAACAGAAAACTAACTAATAAAAAATAAAAAGTCAAAAAAAAAAAATAGATCTCAACTATTCTTCTACCTAGATCTTGCTTTGTGACATATGATTTTTGTAAAAAGCAACAGAAAGTAAACAATTTTTCTCAATTTTTCTTTCTCTTTTTTTCAACAATGATTTTTTTCTCTTTCTTTTTTTTTCCTCTTTTTTTTTCCTTCTCTTTTTTTTTCTTTCTTTTTTTTTCCATATTTTCTTCTCTTTTTTTTCGTAATAATTTTTTCTATTTCTTTTCTCCCCCTCCTAATTCTCTTTTTTAGAAAAGAAAATCAGGTCTAATATATGTTTTTTTTCATAATTTTTTAACATGTTATGATTTTCTAGATATAGATCAAATCTGGATGATCTTTTTTCCACTGGAACAGCTTTGATTTTTTAACCCTGTACTTCCTGACTCCAATTGGTCTGGTTCCAGGCAAACAACCATTCCCCTTGGATAAGCATTTTGTAGGAGCTTTTGGTCTCCATATCCATTTTGTCCTTGATTCCTGTTTTAATGAGTAGACCTGCTGTAGCTTTGATTCCATGTGCTTTTTGCTCTGATGCTTTGATTCTTTGGACAATGCCATGATTGCCATCTTCTTCTTATCTCACCACCCTTCTTTGTTCTTCCAATCTTTTGCTGATTTTGATTATATGAAGCTTGACCATTTAACATTTGTATTGGTAATGTCTGTGTATCCTCAAATGCAAAAGTGAATCCTTCAAAGTGTATATCATGCACATCTGATTGAATTTCCTGTTTTTCATTACTCAATAGAAATATTAAAAACCTTTTGTCATTTATGTTCAATTTAAGGTTCAGTTTTTCAAAATCCAAGATTACTTTACCTTGTTGAAGCCATGGTTGACCTAAAATCACTTTTTCAGTCATCAAATTATCTGGCCATTCTTCACAGTCTATTTTCATATATTCTTCATTAAACTTTACTTCAATAGTCAGTGAAGACATGCTCTGTACTATTTGACCTTCCAAAGTTTTGATTAGGGTTTTACTTTTAGTTCTTTTTATGTTGAACTTACTTACCAAAGCTGAACTAATCAGATTTACTTGTGCTCCAGAATCTATCAAAACCCTAATGCTTTCATTTTGAAAATCCATTATCATTACAGGGACATGTTCATTTGGTTTGAGAGGAGTTTCACACAGACAGACTTCCCTCAGCTCATTGATTTTTCTTATCCTTTCCATAGCTTCCTGTTGAGCTTCCTTTCTCATGTCTTCCTCTTCTCTTTTCCTGTTTTGAGCTTGTTGCAACCTTCTCCATTCATCAACAGTTAATGGGCAATCATACCTCTTAACTCTAGATCCACTTATAAAGTTTGGCATGATTTCTCCATCTATGTTAGCTAGTTGAATGGCTCCACTGTTGCTTATCTGATGTATAATATATGGTCCATGTCCTTTTTTCTGGAACTTTCTCTGATGCTCTCTGACTGTGTAAGCCAACACTAGATCTCCCACCTGTAGATCTTTCTCTTTTATGTGAACATCATGATAAGCTTTTTGTCTTTTCTTGTCCACATATAAACTCATAATGGCTTGGAGTCTAGATGCTCCCAACTTTTCTAATTCCATTAGTCTTTCTGATAGTTCCTGTCCAGTCCAATTATAGTGACTTCCTACTTTTAATGTTGGAATAAGGAATTCCATAGGTAGAACTGCATTTTGTCCATATACCAAATTGAATGGTGTATTCCCTATTGCAGTTTTATAAGCCACTCTATAAGCCCATAGGACATGATTAAGTTGTAGATCCCAATCATTCCTGTTTGTGTTCACTAATTTTGATAGCACAGTACAAAGTACTTTATTAGTACTTTCTGCTAGCCCATTGGCTTGTGGGTGATACGGGGCTGACTTTCTATGACTGATCAGGAAATATTCAGTGATGTTTTCTATGATCTGGTTTACAAAATGAGTCCCCCTATCACTTACTAGTTCAATTGGAAGTCCAAATCTGGTGATAATGTTTTCATATAGGAATCTGGCAGTAGTATTAGCATCATTTCTCTTTGTGGCTTTGGCCTCAGCCCACTTTGTCAGGTAGTCTGTAGCCACTATGATGTATTCGGCATGGGATTGTTTTGCTGGAGGATGTATAGGTCCAATGAAATCCAATCCCCATTTACTAAAGGCTCTGGCTGAAATTAATGGAACCAATGGCATATCATTTCTTCTGTTTGGTTGACATACCCTTTGACAGACATCACACCTTTTTACATAGGTTCTTGCATCAGGAAATAGCGTTGGCCACCAAAAGCCAGAATATAAAATTTCTGTTGAAAATCGTGTTTTTCACGATTTTCTACCTAAGCTAGTGTCTTTTCACAATTTTTTGACTAAAATCGTGTTTTTCACGATTTTGAACTCAAAATCGTGTTTTTCACGATTTTGAACTCCAAATCGTGTTTTTTCACGACTGTGTTCAAATTAATGATTTTTCACGATTTTGTGACTAAAATCGTGTTTTTCACGATTTTGTGATCAAAGTCGTGTTTTTTACGATTTTGATCTGAAAATCGTGTTTTTCACGATTTTCCAACTAGGATAGTGTTTTTTCATGATTTTGTGACTAAAATCGTGTTTTTCACGATTTTGTGCTCAAAATCGTGTTTTTTACGATTTTGTGCTGAAAATCGTGTTTTTCACGATTTTGTGCTCAAAATCGTGTTTTTCACGATTCTGTGCTCAAAGTCGTGTTTTTCACGATTTTGTGCTCAAAATCGTGTTTTCACAATTTTGTGATCAAAGTTGTGTTTTTCACGATTTTGATCTGAAAATCGTGTTTTTCACGATTTTCCAATTAGGATAGTGTTTTTTCACGATTTTGTGACTAAAATCGTGTTTTTCACGATTTTGTGCTCAAAATCGTGTTTTTCACGATTCTGTACTCAAAATTGTGTTTTTCACAATTTTGAACTCAAAATCGTGTTTTTTCACGACTTTGTGTTCAAATTAATGATTTTTCACGATTTTGTGACCAAAATCGTGTTTTTCACGATTTTGTGATCAAAGTCGTGTTTTTCATGATTTTGAGCTGAAAATCGTGTTTTTCACGATTTTCCAACTATGATAGTGTTTTTTCACGATTTTGTGACTAAAATCGTGTTTTTCACGATTTTGTGCTGAAAATCGTGTTTTTCACGATTTTGTGCTCAAAATCGTGTTTTTCACAATTCTGTGCTCAAAATCGTGTTTTTCACGATTCTGTGCTCAAAATCGTGTTTTTCACGATTCTGTGCTCAAAATCGTGTTTTTCACGATTTTGTGTTCAAAATCGTGTTTTTCACGATTCTGTGCTCAAAATCGTGTTTTTCCACGACTTTGTTCCCAGACAATCGTGATTGCTCACAATCATAAATAACACCATTTTTTGATGAAAATCGTGTTCTGGGAATCGCGATGTTGTTCTTTGTGCTCAAAATCGCGATTTTCTGTTAACTTCAGAATCGCGATTTTGAACTATTTTTTGAATTTTTTTCAAGTTTTTGATTTTCAGATTTCTCTTTCTTCTAATAGAATCGCCTTATTGAATTTTTAACATGCAATGAAAGAGATTTATTAGAAAATACTTTTTTCCTACTGAAAACCCAAAAAATCAGAAAGTCGCGATTCCGTGATTTTGGCTATTTCCTATTTTTTGGTGCTATATGATCACTCTAATGCAAAAATATGTACTCAAAAATGATGCTAAAACTTTTTACCTTGCTTGCTTGGTTGAAAATTTCTCCAAAGGTAGCTGATTGCTGAAAGTCACGATTTTGCTCGATTTTGCTCACTCTCTCTCTCCCTCACTCTCACTCAAATGAATTTTTCTTTCAATTCCAGGTTTTTATAGGGTCCAAAAAATTACGATTTTGTGTGATTTCCACAATTCTTCACTCTTCCATTTGTCCAATCTTTACTTACCCCATCTTGTTGACATCTTTTGCAATTATCTTTCTCAAGGTACCCAAATATGCTAGAAATTCCAGAAATTTTCCCTTACAGAAAATCGCGATTTTGTGCAAAAAATCGTGTTTTTTCTATAGATCTTATTTTGTGCAAATTTGAGTATTCTTTCTTCTTGTTCTCTTTCAATACCTTCTCTCCTTTGTAATTCACCAAACACCTGTACTTTTGCACCAAAATCACAACGTTACTCAGAAAATCGTGATTTTGTGCAAAAAATCGTGTTTTTTCTAAACTTTTGATTTTCTGAAAATTTGAGTATTCTTTTCTCTTGTTCCCCTTCAGTACCCTTTACCAACTCCAATTCCACAATCACCTGCAATTTTACCTCATAATCACAATCATTAATCAGAAAATTGCGATGTTGTATAGAAAATCGTGTTTTTCAATTCTGCTAATTTTTGATAAATTTTTTGCTTTTCTCTCACTTGGTCCCTATTGCTCTTATCCAAAAAGCTCCAATGCAACTTCCTAAGAAGAAAAGAAATTTGTTTGATTGTTTTTTATGAATTTTATGAATTTTTTTAGTATTTTGCGCTAAAATAAAGGTGAACACTTTACTTAGGGTTTCTTGTTTGGTGATCTATTGATCCTATGTTCCTTGATTGGTTATGATTTCTTATGGCTCAGCTATCACAACAGTTCATGAGAAAATTTTTCCAAAGAAAATGTGCTATGGAATGCAAGCAATTTTTGCAAAGATAAACTCAATCACATCTTTCTTTTCAAAATGCAGATCAACTCAAGATTTATGCTCAGATTTGGTTAACAAATGAATCTTTTCTACTTGCATTTAGATACTTTAACTGACTTTTCCTTAGTGCAACCATGTTATCTTCCCAAGATCCACAATGGTGCCTAGTACTTGGTCAAAAAGAACTCTAAAAATGCAAGAATAGACTCATGAATCTTTCCTACTTGCATCTAGCTACTTTAACTGACTTTTCCTTAGTGCAACCATGTTATCTTCCCAAGATCAACAATGGTGCCTAGTACTTGGTCAAAAAGAACTCTAAAATTGCAAGAATAGACTCATGTTACCTCATCTTCAGCTTTCTTGGCTCAAATCTTCCACACACCCGCACTTTTACTTCAACAATGTAATGAGCAACTATCAATTTACAAAAATTTCAGCACTTCCTATTCTAAAAGATGATCTAATGCTTTCTTTTCCCAAACGACAAACAAAATATATCTACCTTTTCATGTTCACATTTCTTGATTAAAGAGTGTTACCTTTTCCTTGTGTGTGTTACCATCATCAATAGAAGATCCAACAAGGTCCAACTTCAATGAGGCTTTTGAATTACTCCCCGGCAACGGCGCCAAAAAATGTTTGTTATTGATCTTTGGAGTTGTCCTCTCCAATCATTTAGCATAAAGAATCAACAACACATCTTTATTTTGTCAATCCGGGAAGTATTCTTGAGACCACAGCCCCTTCAAGATGATAGAATCCAAGAAATAAGAGAATAATGGCTGGATTTCTGAGAATAGTGAAGATGAAGAGGAATTTCTAGGGTTTGGATTATCTTGAGCAAATCTCCACCATTTTCTACAATCTTGGTGTCTATTCCATGCTATTTTATCAACAAAACACAATTATGAAGTCAAAATCAAAAAATATCACCTGTATCATACAGACGAGACAACAGTATTCAACACAACAGTATTCAGCTCTCTTGATACACATTCAACATATCTACACAATAGAAACTCACAAATCTCCATGGATACACAAGAACTAGACTCACAAATCAATGAAACCACACAAAAGAGGAGAAAACACGATTTTTAGCAGAAAACTCCTTCTCTATTCACTTGGATAGCATGTAGGCAAATGATTAACCAACCCCCTCATAATAGAGGAAATTAGCTTATATACATTTTCAAGTGTCCCTTTTCACACTTGAATTTTGGTCCTTTCCTCTATTATTCTAAAAATATGCTATCTAGGAGTTTTCAAAAATTCTAGAAAAAATACATAAGATTCTATCCTATATAAGGAAGACTCTTCCTTATTTTTACAACAATTGCATAAATATTTTTACAAATTTCTATCATTTTACAATTATTTTCCTTCAAAAAGGTTTCCAAAAATGCATCTTCCAACAGTGGGTATTCTTGTAATCAGAAGTATATTTCCAAAATCTTGTCTATTGAAGTCAGAGAGCACAATCTAGTGCTCCCCTGACAACAGGGTGTTGAAAAATGTCCTATCACACCTACATTTGTTACAACTATAGGTACAGAAGCTGAGGCAGAAGGTGTTGAAGATGATAATATTCTGCATATACATGTTCATGTTGTGGTTTCTGCTGCACCTACTATAGAGCAGATTCGTTGGGATGGCAGAGATGCCCAAGCACATGCATTGATAGCTTTGTCTGTCAAACGTGCTATTATTCCTCACATTCGCTCTTGCAGAATAGCTAAGGATGCTTGGGATACACTTACCATATTGTACCAAGCTAGGAGTGAGGCTAGTGTTGCTTACCTCCAAAAACAATTGGAGAGTGAGCACATGAATGAAGGTGATTCCATGGACAATTTTTTAAAAAAGATCATAGACTTGAAGGAGCAGTTGATTTCTACTGATGAGGTTATACTAGATAGCTCACTTGTGTAGACCGTTCTCAATGGTCTTCCTGATTCATATTAGAGTTTTTCTTCTACGCTTCGGTTGATGATGAAAGGAAATCCAAATGCCTTGTCATTTGAGGAGTTAGTCTCTGTTCTGTTGTAGGAAGATCAGTCCAGGCAGAATAGGTCCATTATGCATGTTGCACATCAAGCTTTCCTGGCTAGTTGGAAGGGCAAAGGAAAATGGAGCTCTTCAACTAGTAAGCAAAAATCTGCAAATACTGCACATTTGAACAAGGAAGAAGAAGAAGCTTGGAGCTCAACACACAATACTGAATGTATTACTAGAGAATGTACAAAGATAAGTAGCCCATTAGGGCAATAGGCGTATATACAAGCAAGGGAAAAAAACCCTCCTAAAGAGGGAAAAAAGTGCCCCGACAGTCGTAGTGTGTTCACACACATCACTACCTAAATATATCAACAAATCCCCCCTGGGAGTGATGCGCTGAACAAGGAGATGGCACTCATGTATAAGGAAGTGCCAAGCTATGTGGAAATCACTCCACAAAAGGAAGTAAGCCCAAAGCTTTGCAGAAAGCTTCAAACTCTTCCCTAGGCAGAGCCTTCGTGAAAATTGTTCCTCAAACAAGCTTTTGACTCTATGCACGAATCGTGGTGGTGCATACATGTCACATGAGTTTACTGCTTTTCTTTGTGAAAGAGGTATTTCAAACCAATGTACATGATGCACCTCATAAAAATGGTGTTCTCGAGCATAATAATAGAACACTTCTTGAAATGGCACGATGTATGGTTAAAGGAAAGCACCATCCTAACAAGTTTTGGATGGAAGCAATCATGTGTGTGAACTATGTGTTGTCATGGGAAAATTTTGAAGTTTTTTTATCTTTAGGCTTATTATCTTGTGGGGGTTGATCTATTAGTCTCTATATGTGTTCACATGATTTGCTCTAGGGGGTTTGTTACACTTTTGTGTTCTTCGAGTAGCTTTGATGTAAACCATTTCCTTTTTACTCCAGTGCTGGCTAGAGGTCTTTTCCCCATGTTACCACATACATGATTCTCTCATATATGGTGGTACTTTATACTTAGGGATATTATTGAGCTCTTAATTCAGTTCATTTCGTCATCAATAGAGAGAGCTATTCCATTCATCCATCTTCTTCATGTGTCTTGCTACATTGTGCTCCTTGGGTGTTCTCCTTGGGTGTGCTTCTTGTGTGCCTCTCGCACTTTTACACAGCCATGTATGGCATTGTACACTGATGTTTTATCCTATGTTCACCTAGAAATGCATTAAAATCAGAAGACATAGAATTCCCCCCTTGATCAAAAGGGAGGGTTTCCATTTTACATGCTCATAGATTTTCCACCAGAACCAAAAAATATTTGAAGCACATAAACACTTTGGGCTTTTCTTTCAATGAATACCCATGCATGCATGGGAAACCTCATCAATAAAATTCAGAAAGTAAAGGTAGTTCCCAAAAGATGGTGTTTCCATAGGACCACAAACATCACTATGAACAAGCTCCCATTTTTTAGTAGCTCATATTGAACAATCTTTTGGGAAGGAGGAATGCTGCATTTTTTCCCAAAATATAGCCTTCAGAGAAATGTTTACAAGGTGGCTCATGTTTGGGCAAAGAGGACACCATTTCAAATTTCTAGAGGCATAGCAAACTACAAAAATTCAGATGACCCAAGCATGCATGCCAAAGCTTTTCATATGACATAGCTTGACAATCTTCAACTACACATGCTAAGTCATTCATACTTTTTGCATAATCTATGAGCTTATACAACCCACAATATCAAATGTTAGAAGCAATAATGATGTCACCATTTGACCGATCATGAATTTTACCTCTATCATCAACAAATTTCACAACCAAGCCAATCTTGGCTACTGCTAGAATTGATATCATATTTTTCTTGATCCCTGACATACATAAAGCATACGATGATGTAAAAGAATTACCATTACTAGTTTTCAAAATGATCTTACCAACTCCCATAACAAGAGAAGAGGAGTTTTTGGCACATGTGATAGTATTCCCTATAGGGGCAAGCTCAAGTGAAGTCAAGAGACTACGCTATGAGGTAATATGTTTGGTTGCCCCACTATCAAAGTACCAAACATCTGATTCTACTGTAGACATCATTGTTCATGAGAAGATGGGTCATAACTGCAAACAATAGTAAATGCCCATTCTTTATTGTGCACAAGATTTGCAAACTCTCATTTGGGCATAGAGCCCTCTTTTTTCTTTGCCTCTTTTGCATCCAATTTTGGACAACTCTTTATGATATCATCATTTCCTTTAGAGTATTTCCAAAAGAATTTTTTCTTTTCTATTTTCTTCTCATCTTTATCATCCTTCTTTTATTGTGTAGGATTAGGAGATTTCTGCTTACTAGTAGATGAGCTCCATTTACCTTTGCCCTTTTGACTAGGTAGGAAATCTTGATTTGCAATATGCATAATTAACATATTCTACCTAGATTGATCTTAGTACAATAGAACAGAGACTAACTCCTCAAATGTTAAGGCATTTGGATTCCCTATCATCATCAATTGAAGAGTAGAAGCAAAACTCTTATATGAATCTACAAGACCAATTAGAAGAGTCTACAGAAGTAAACTTTCTGGCAAGACTTCCTCAGTAGAAATCAATCACTCCTTCAAATCTTTGATCTTTGTCAAAAAAATATCCATGGAATCTCCTCCATTTTTGTGCTCACTCTCCAATGATTTTTGGAGGTAAGAAACAAGAGCCTCATTCCTTGTCTAGTATAAAGTGGTAAGTGTATCCCAAGTATCCTTTACTATTTTGTAGGAGTAAATGTGAGGAATAATGGCACATTTGATAGACAAGGTTATCAATGCATGTGCATGATCATCTCTACCATCCCAATAAATTTGCTCTAAAATAGGTGCAGTAGGAACCACATCACAAAGAGGATCCTAAAGAACATCATCTTCAATGCCATCTGCATTGCCTTCAGTAATTGTATTTGCAGTTGTAGTAAAAATTTTTTCAACACCCCGCACAAGATTCCACTATCCTTTTGCAAACAATACATGAACCATCATATATGCCCATAATTGGTACTTGTTACCATCCAACTTATCCTCAACAACCAACATATGGAATACATCACTACTTTTAGCCATGGCCACTGTCTATAGTACATTCATGGAGAAAATGATTGTATCTCAAAAAGTTGAACACAACTACCCTGTCAAGTTTTGCTTAACCTGTGTTAGACTTTGAGGTGCTTATACTAGGGAACCGAAACCGGTATATATGTTTGGTACAAAAGATGAAATTGCCTACATAGACATTGTGAAACTATGTTTGGAGGCCAAAACAAGTTCAGATAGCGATTCTAAACCCACAAAGCAAATCTATTTTGAACCCCTAATCACCTTGAGTATGCTGACCAATTTTAATGTGATTCTGAGACTATGATGGGAGATGTGTCGATGATGCCCTGGTTGGAGTTTGAGGTCTATAGAGGCACATAAATAGCACAAGAAAGAAGAAGAAGCCTAGAGCACAACAAACCTCCTAAAGAGGGAAAAAATGCCTCGGTGGTCCTAGTGTGTTCACACGCATCACTACTAAAATGTATCAACAAATTCTTCATGCTTCTTAGTTTTCACTTGAATTCCCTTTTAATACTCTTGCTTATCTTCGTTTTTCACTTTCCTTTTCTTCAAAAATTTTATCTTGATTTTCAATTGCTATCTTAGTCTTTTGTGTATAGATTTGTTATCGTCATATCTCTTAGCTCTCCATTGTTTTCTAAATCTTTTAAGCACTCATACATGAGATTTAATTTATTCAATTTTTTTCTTCATCCCACCTTTTCTTAAGTTCAACTAAAAAGTTTTATGGTCATGGTAATTATGAAATTTCCTCTCAACTTCAGTTACCAATTTATGTTTACGAGGATCATCATATACAATACAATTCCAAACTATATGGCCAAATTAATCAGACCAAAAATATCCTGTAGGTCAAAGTTGGAGCCTATTTCATCCTCTATGTGTAGCTAGGGGTATGGATCTTCTATGTTTATCTGAATGTTTTTGATAGAAAGTATGTATAGCCATACTTTGGACTTGTACTTGATGTTCATGTTTACACTTAAATGATTGAATTTCCTTTCTTCGGTTGTACAAAGATTCTTTTTTTTCAAATTTTACACTTCATGATCAATTATCTCTTCAACATTTTAAAATTAGTACCCATTGTTTGCATAGTTTGAGAAATTTCACCCATTGATTGAGTTAAATTTAAGATTATTTCAAACTTTGATTGAATAAATGCATTTTCTCTAATCTCCATTTCTTTGAGTTGATTTTCATATTCTAAAAACTTCTTTTCAATTAATGCATCCACATTGTGTTCTATTTCTTGTGTGGTGTGTTTTAGAAAGTCCTTTTTCTTATGTTGACTAGAGTCATCTGCAAATAAATCTTTGTTTATCTGTTTCTTAAATTCATTCCAAGATATGTTTTTATGAACTTGAATTTCATAGCAAATTTCTACTTTTCTAGTTCTCCAAATTATGTCATCTTCATATTGTCAAATAGACCATGAAGTTGAGCTTGATTGTTAAAAGAATTTACAAATTATATAATGTTTGTACCCATGAATTTTCGTGTTTCGTTAAGGATAGCTTTAACTATCCTATACCCTTACTTTAAAACAAGAAATCATATTTTTTTAATATATCTCCTATCTTGTTGGATTTTGTTTGTCCCTTTGTGCACATCATCCGCTTATGCATTTTGGAAATGTTATGGATGTTCAATTGATGCAAATCATGGAAAATAAGTTAGAAGAATATTTTTTTGAGAGGCTTTTGTATGATTTTTCAAAACACAAATATGGTATGAACATTAAAACAATCGAATTTTTGAGTGATCTTTGTCTTTTTTGAAATAAAAATATGATATGAGAAGCTTGGAAATAAAATATGTCTGTGTTTTTGGATGCTTTTTTTCAACATAAGTATGAAAACTTGAAATTTTAAGTATGAAAGCAACTTTGAAAGAATTTGAATGTTTTTGTGTTTTTTAAAGTGAAAATATGAAAGCAAATTGAAACAATTTGAATACTTTTTCTATGGTTTTTTATACTAAAAACATGTATGCAAGAACATGAAAGAACTTGAAACAAGTACTTGGAGTTGGATTGAAAAAGAAGTTCCAAAAGTGTGTGACAGTGCATGAAACATCTATGGAAATTTGGAGAATGAAACCTAATTACAATTGGAATCTATATGAGTGAATGCGCAAAAATGAAAAATATTTTGGATGAAAGGATGAAGAAAAACACTTGCACACTTTCATGGACATGATCAGATCAAGTATATCATCACTCAATGCCAAGGAAAACTCACAAAGTTTCGTGCAAACAACTACTTCTAAGGAGGAAGGGGGACTGCTTCAAACCTCCAACAAAATATGAATGCCTACGAAAACGAGATTGAAATAACATGACCTAATATTTTCTCAGTTGGGAAATCAATTCCAACTATTGATGTTCCAAATGACATCACATGTGGGGTGCTTCAAGCAAAGTCATGAGAGTCATTTTTATAATTGGCCAAAAAAACGTATAGCACTTGGAAAAAAGATATTAGTCACAAAACCTTCTATCACATCAATTTCATTCAATAAAAAAAAATCAAGGTTTGGTTGCACTTGAGGGAAAAGTATGCCACAAGGATTGGCATCGTTAGAAGGCTTATCAACATTCTTTTTTGAAATACTTCAATGAATAAGAAAGAAGAACTTGTCAATGAAGACATAGGGAAATGAAGCTTATCTTCCTTCTTAGTATGTATCTAATCAATTCCATCTGTTAGGCCACCGATACTATGTATTATTCATCATATTTTTGTAATTATTTTGATGAATCACCATAAGAAGCTAAAACAATGTAACTTCTGGTTGATTAATATAAAAGGGAGTTGTGTTTGCATCGCTTAGCAGCGAAGAGGATGCACGGTAAGTCCTTGCCGGAGTGCGCATGGCGGAGCAACCAAACCTGCTCTATGCTGACTTATACTATGGATCTAAATCTGACTTGGTGTTGTATTCTTCTGCATTAGTTAGTGTTAGATTTACCCTACAGGGGGCAGTATTTAAAATGACCTTCATAGTGATGGAATTGTTGAAATCTAGTTTAGACCACAATCTATTATTCGATAGACCTTGGCTAAAACAAGCTAAGGGGCTGCAAGATTGGTCTCCCCAAGAACTTATTTTTAAATGTAACCACCAGAAATATGTGGTTCCCCTCAACGATATGAAGACTTGTGATTTGCATGCACGACCTTATGTTTCTGAGCCAGTGCATATGCTCAAGGGTTTGTCTGATGATGAAGAGGAAGCTTTTTTAACTGCTACTTATGATTTTTTATCTTTGGTAACAATCGATTTATAACAAGTGCTAGATAATTGGTCTCTCTCAACCTGTACAATGCAGCCGCTCATGAATGATGTTGTTAATGCCATAGATAATCCTTTAGGTCCTTAAGATATGGAACACTTGTTTCAACACCTGGAAGGTCGCGATCTCCTCCAATAGTTCTATGTATCGGAAGATCAATTAGTTACTTGTAGCTTAGGAAATGATGCTAGCCCATCCTGGATAAAGATCAAGGCCGGACTGGCTCTTGCATTCCATGAAGATTTGACTAGCCTACTCCAAGAATTTATTGATGTCTTTGCTTGGGATTACCATGATATGAAGGGTTTGGACCCTCATATTTACCAACATAAAATCGGATGTATGGCCCATTAAACAACAAAGCTATCGAATGAACCCGAATTATGATCAGCATGTGAAAGAGGAATTAGATAGGTTATTGAAGGTTGGATTTATTGTCCCCATGGAACCTATGAAGTGGATCTCTCCTATAGTGATTGTCCCTAAAAATAATAAACAATTATGCATATGTGTTGACAATTGCAAGTTGAATGTTGCTACGGTGCTGAATCCTTTTCCCTTACCCTTCCTTGATAGTATGCTGGATGACGTAGTTGGGTGTGAGATGTATTCTTCTCTGGATGGCTATAGTGGGTATAATCAGGTCCAAATGGCTAAGGCAAATATCCCCAAAACTACTTTTATCACTAACTAGGGTGTCTACACCTGTACTGTGATGAACTTCAGCTTGCGAAATTCACCTAGTATGTTCCAATGTTGTATGCAAGAGATATTTGCACCATATCTCATGAGTTTTATGCGAGTATACTTAGATGAGTTCGCGTTATCTGGTGACATTGCTGATCATTTACAGCATCTCAGGTGTTGTTTTATGAAGTGTAGAGAGAAGCGATTATGTTTTAACCCCCATAAGTCTATTTTTGTGGTGGCTTGTAGTAAACTTCTGGGGTGCATAATATCTCAATAGGGTATATAGGTAGATCCCGATAAAGTTCATGTTATTCTAGATGCACAACTGCCCACAACCCCCAAGGTAGTTACACATTTGCTTGGGTAGATTCACTGGCATGGTTGTCATCTCTACTGGTTAGCCCATCTGAACATACCTCTTGCGCACTTGACTATGGTACCACCGTGGGGATTTTGCTGGACCGATGAATGTGAGATCAACTTTGATCATCTAAAAACTCTACTCATGAATGCACCAATTCTCCAGCCGTCGAATTGGCAACTACCATTTCATGTGTTTGTGGATGCATTTGATATCTTTATTTGTAGTATTCTTATGAAACAACAAGATAAATGGTATAGAATGATCTATTATACAAGCCACCACCTTAGCTCAGCCAAACATAATTATTCTGTAACCGAATAGGAATGTTTAGGGTTAATATATTCCATAAAGAAGCTCAGACACTATTTACGCAGCCAAAAATTCACCTTCCATGTCAACCATGTGGCTCTAGTCTGCCTTGTATGGCAACATCATTTGGGTGGGCGATTGGCTCATTGGGTGTTGTGGCTCCAAGAGTTTGATTATGATGTGGTACACCGAACTGGCAAAGCACATATGATTATCGATTTTCTATCATGATTGGATTCTGCTGAACCACCAGAGGGGATCGATGATTCATCTCCTGCTATTTATACACCAACTATAAGTGGTAATGGTTTATACAATCGCAACACCAACTATAAGTGATAATGTTTTACCCGTGGTCGATTGTTACTATGACACACTCATGATTTTCTTGACTATTGGTTGTCCATCGAGGGTGATCTCTAGCACAACCCATCAAAAACTTTCCATTTATAGCCGATGTTTTTGGATCATTGTCAGACAGTTATATTATGCTGATCACTCTAGTGTCCTCCTCCATTGTATCCCTCCTCGTGAAGTACCTTCTGTGCTACATATGGCACATTCTACCCACTCCAGCAGGCATTTTTTGGTGGATCTAGCTCACCAATATATTTTGCAAAGTAGTTTATGGTGGCCTACCATGCAACACAATGTGTATACATATGTTAAACATTGCAATTCCTGTTAGTGGATGGGCCTTCCATTGCAGTGGCATTATTTTCCTCTTCAGAACATCCTACCATTGGAGCCCTTCTGAAAATGGAGACTCGATCTCATTGGACCTATTACACCTCAACCTATTTCCACTAATAACCATTATATTCTCACTTGTACTGATTATGCTACTAGATGGGCCGAAGCCTCGATCGTGTAGTCTGCTATAGCTCAGGTGGTGGCAAAGTGCCTGATGCATGATGTTTTCCCTCGGTTCGGCTTGCCATTGGAAATTGTTTCTGATCAAGGAACCCACTTCATTAAAACTCTTATTCAGGCTCTAAATCATACATTTAATATTATTCATAAGTTTAGCACTCCTTATTACCCACCCGTGAACGGACTCACTAAAAGCACTAATAAAACTCTCCTTAGTATGTTGAAGAAACTTATTCTAGACTGCCTTGAGCATTGCAATGAGCTATTAGCTGCTGTGTTGTGGGCTTATCATACCACGTATAAAGTCTCTACTAGTTGTTCATTGTTTAAATTGGCTTCACATGTGGCCTTGGAGCAGAAATTATTACCTCATGAGCAATGGGTGGAAATTTTTCTTCTCTACTCTCTTCATGAGCAATGGGTGGAAATTTTTCTTCTCTTACAAGAAGTTCAGCTACGCCAAGCTAAAAAACTATGACATATCAGGCGTATACCGAGGCTTCTACCGAGGAAAATGAACGGGCGCGTTTTTGCCCCGACGTCGCTGTAAGGGTCGGTGTAGGCATCAGAACCAAAGCATCGATATAAGCGTCGGTATATGCGTCAGTATAAGCATCGGTATATGTATTGGTATAAGTGATGATATAAGCGACAGTATAAGCCATGGTATGCCCCTGGGCAAAATAGTCGGTATAAGCATCGGTATGTGCTTGGGGATACCGACGCTTATACTGTCGCCTATACCGACGACCATATCTGCAAAAATTTTTTGGGCAGAGTGTGTTGTCTCTTGCTACAGCAACATTCCCATGCTGTTGTGTAGCAAAAGACAATCCACTCTGCCCAAGAAAGTAAATGTGTATGTGTATGTGTATGTGTATGTGTATGTGTATGTGTATGTGTATGTGTATGTGTATGTGTATGTGTATATGTGTATGTGTATGTGTATGTGTGTATGCATGTGTATATGTGTGCACGTGTGTATGTATTATGTATGTATATGTGTAAAAGTAAAAAACCCTAATCCTAAAACCCTAACCCTAAAATATGTATATGTGTGTTTGTGTGCATGTATATGTGTGTGTGTATGTATGCATATGCATATGCATATCTGTATGTAATATGTATGCATCTGTGTGTATGTATCTCTATCTCTCTCTTTGCATATGCATATGTGTATGTAATATGTATGCATCTGTGTGTATGTATCTCTATGTCTCTCTCTTTCTCTCTATCTATATCTCTCTCTTTATCTCTCTCTCTCTCTTTCATCTCTCTCTCTCCCTCTTTCTCTCTCTCTCTCTCTCTCTTATTCTCTCTCTCTCTCTCTATCTCTATTTATAATAAAGAACAAAACAATCACTTACATCGATGTAATTCTTTTGAACGCTCTCATCAAAGCCCAATTAACATCATCTCTTGTCAAATTCCAAAGAATCAATGCCAGAAATCTCTTGCAAAACAAAAGAAAAGAGAAATTCAAAAAACCTAATCTTAAAATCCTAACCCTAAAACGTGTATATGTGTATGTGTGTATGTATATGTGATGTGTGTGTATGTGTATGTGCATGTATGCATGTGTGTGTATAGATATGTGAGTGTGTATACATATGTGAGTGTGTATTAATATGTGTGTGTGTATGTAATATGCATGTGTGTATGTATGTATGTGTGTGTGTACATGCATATGCATGTGTATGTATGTATGCATATGCATGTGTGTATGCACATATGTGTGTGTATACATATGTGAGTGTGTATGTAATATGCATGTGTGTATGTATGTATGTGTGTGTACATGCAAATATGTGTGTATGTATGTATGCATATGCATGTGTGTATGTATACATGTGTGTGTTTACATGTGTGTATGTATATGTGTGTATACATGTATGTATGTATGTGAGTATGACAATGAATATGTGTGTGTATGTATATGCATGTGTGTATCTAATATGAATGTGTGTATGTAATATGCATGTTTGTATGTAATATGCATGTATGTTTGTATATGTGTGTATGCATGTGAGTATGTAATATGTATGTGTATGTATATGCATGTGTGTATGTAATATGTATGTGAGTGTGTATGTAATATGCATGTGTGTATGTAATATGTATGTGAGTATGTGTATGCATATGTGTGTGTATGTATGTATGCATCTCTCTCTCTCTATCTCATTCTCTTTCTATTTCATCTCTCTCTCTCTTTCACTCTCTCTCTATCTTTCTCTTTCATCTCTCTCTCTCTCTCTCTTTCTCTTTCTCTAGATCTCTCTCTTTATTTCATCTCTCTCTCTATCTCACTCTATATCAATCGAAAACAAAAAAATCACTTACATCGATGTAATTGTTTGGAGCGTTGTCATCAAGGTCCACTTAATGTTGCCCTTCGTCGAATTCCAAAGATTTGATGCCAAAAAGCTCCTGCAAAACGAAAGAGAAGAGAAATTAGAAAAGGGAAAACACAAAGAAAGAGAAAGGGTGCTACAGTATGTGCAATTCTTACAAAAATTTTAGATCTAGAGAAACAGAGATGTAGAGAAAGAGAGAGAGAGAGAGAGAGAGAGAGAGAGAGAGAGAGAAAGAGAGAGAAAGAGAGAGATGTGTGTACACAATAGGTTTGGAATGTAGTTTGCACGCGCAAACGAAAAAGTAGCAAACTTTGGTTCAAAATGCAAGCAGATATCGAATTTTTGCTCTCGTGCCCAGTTAAAAGTTGCCTCTGTATAAGCATCGGTATGAGCGTCGGTATAAGCGTCGGTAACTTACAGTAAAGTACTGATGCCTATACCGGTGCTTATACCGACGCCGTGTATACCGACGATTAAATGACCGTCGGTATTTCATCCATGGTTTTTCAAGCATTTTCAACGGTCATACCGACGCTGAGGGGTGACCATCCATATGGGCAACGTCGGTATGCCCCTCATATGTTGTAGTGAAACTCATGATCATTTTCTTCGGAGTCTAGTGTTTAAAGTTCACTAGTTGGTGTTATTCTATAATTTGAAAGCCAATCATGCAGCACAAAAATTTAAACTTCATTGGTTTGGACCCTACCATATTTCTGGTTAATTGAGCCCTGCTACATTTTGGTTAGCAATAGTTACCGGACTAGTTCTACCTAACTTGGTCAACGGATCTAAACTCCAACCTTATTGTCCACTGTCCATGAGTGTTTGAATCCAGTGTCCACCGTAAACACCTTCGACCCTCTCCGATTATTTTTCAGTTGATTATTTGATTGTCTTTCATTCGCCCTGGGGACTTCATGTTTTTAATCGTTGCAAGTCCTACTTGATTCCTTGTTTGAGTTGGCATTGCTACCTTGGGCAAGTGGAGACTGAATTACTATCTTAGGATTCAAATGGACATCATCAAGAAGATGAAAGGACAATTGTCTCCACATGTGAAGTTTTCTTTCGAGTTAATTGTAGAAGTTTTTAAAGTGCCTTTGCTGAAGTAGCGGATTATGTCTAAATGTCCTGATGTGGCATTGAAGAAGGAATTTGGTTCTCGAGAAGGAGTTTTCCAATATTACATGTTGAAGAATGCATCCTACGTGTGCAGAGAGCAGCTTAAATGATATCTCAAGCGGTTTTTCTTTATAGTAAAATATGATTATATGTCGAGAGACAATTTTGCGGCATTATATTGGGCAGAAAAAGGGGGAAGAGTTGACTGGGCTCACTCTTCATTTGATAGAATGTATAGTGAAGTATTCTCTTCAGATAAATGCAAGACACAAGCTAATAGTAGATTAGCAGCCTATCTTGTAGTGTTATTCCAATTTGTATAGAAGGTTGAAATAAATGAGGTTGTCTGGCCCAAAGTACATGACCAACAGACAGAGTCTCCAAGGATTCAAAATAAGGATCAGTATAGTATTACAGAGGAAGACCAACTCGATGAAACATATAGTGACTTATTGAAGGCTGGATACAAGGTAGAGGAAGTTGATTCGATGGTACAAAAGTGAAGGGAAAAACCTCTAAAGGTGTAAGTTTTAATGAAACACCAATTAGTGTAGCAGAAGATATCTTGCAACCCATGGTGGGCCGAAGCTTTAAACTGTCCAAAAAACGCAAGTTGGAACATATGCTAAAAGTTGTGGTGGATAAGGTTTCCATATTGGAGATGTCTCAACGAATTCTGAAGTAAGTATAGAAGTGTTAGAGATGCAACAAAAGTTGGATAAGGTCTATAAATTTATAGTAAGGCAAGATGGCTTGTTGAAAGAATAGAAGTTACATACTAATATATTAAAATCTAAAGAGTATTAGGTTCTGAAGTCTCAGGTTCAAAGCTTATAGGAGGAATTGCAAAAGACAATACAGCAGCATGAGGAGGTGTTGTCTTCCTTTCACCAACAACAGATGGTAGAAATAATGAAGGTTAAAAGTCCCTTCAGGAGTTTGATGATTGGACAGGAAGAATAAAACAAATGGTGGAGATAGAAATACAAAACTTAGCTACATTGAACACAACCTTGGAGGCAGATAAGAAGTATTGAGATCTACAATCAAACCTTTACTAGTGTTGGAGAAGCAGATGTTAGAGAACAAGGAAGTGGAAATGGATGTAGTGTTAATGTCAAAAATGGATATGATGATCATAAAGCAGCAAATGTAGAAGTTTATGCAGGATCTATGGACATGATTGAAAGAGAGACTATTTGTTATTGATCTTTGGAGTTGTCCTCTCCAATCATTTAGCATAAAGAATCAACAAGACATCTTTATTTTGTCAATCCTGGAAGTATTCTTGAGACCACAGCCCCTTCAAGATGATAGAATCCAAGAAATAAGAGAATAATGGCTGGAATTGTGAGAATAGTGAAGATGAAGAGGAATTTCTAGGGTTTGGATTATCTTGAGCAAATCTCCACCATTTTCTACAATCTCAGTTTTTACCAAATTGTATTTTTAAAGTTGAATTTCCCTCTTCTCCCTCATAATATCCTCCTATCTTATCAATGGGAATATACCACAACTCCTCCATTTCCTGTAGTTGTGGGTGAAGATTTTCTGGCATTGTCTCCCATTTTTTCACTTGGTTCAGTAAGTGAGGATTTTGTTTCATTAAATCTTCCCATGTGGTATGATAAAGAATTGTGCATCTTTTGTCTATATTCACTTGGAGTGTTACTTGTCGGTTTTCTTCCCGGATAATATTTTCTCTTGTTTTTGTTGTCTCAGATTCATCAACTGTTTTTTGAGAATTGTCTTCTTCCCCCATTTTGAGTTGTACTTCCCGAATGATCTGTTTACACTTCTGCATTCTTTCATGTTCTAAGTCTGGCATAGGATAAGCCATTGTATGATCAGCAGGGCTTGGTCCCTCTTGAATTCTTCCTTTGTATGCTTTTATCAGAGTGTCTAGACTTTTTGAATTTCCTATTTCCAACTGGGTCTGTGTCTTTGGAGGAGAAGTATTGTTTGATTGTTCCCTATTTTCTTCTTCAATATTTTTACTCATTTTTTGCTTCCTCTCCCATTTCCCTTTTTGTCTATTTTTCTTCACCTTTGAGTTTGATTCTTCATTTTGTTCCTTAGTTGTTCTTTGTTGTTTTGTTTGTGACCTTGTTACAGCATTTACATCCACTAAATCAATGTCACTCAATTCTTCTTGTTCCATGATACTGACTGCTTTTAGTGGTACGTTATTAGATGTGTTTTGTTGTTTTTGGGGATTTTTTGGGCAATCCTTTATCAAATGCTCCCTACCACAATCCTTGCAATATGCTCCTTCTATTCTCAATGTAGGAGGTTGTGGACAATCTCTAATAAAATGATCTCCCCCACACCTATAACAAGTTATCTTTGGTCCTCCTTTGAATTGAGGTTTTTGATTGGACATGCAATTATTGGTTATATACATGAAAGTGGCAGTGTCCATCTCAATTCTTCCATTTCCCAAGTCTAAGGCTTGTAATTGTGGCTCTCTTGATTCATAACCTTCCCATTCTTCTTGAAATCCCTCATTCCATTGATAATCTTCTTTGTATGGTGACTTTGTTCTTAAATTTCCCTCCTCTACTAGTGCGTATTTGATTGGCACTACATTTGTTGGTATAGGAGGTTGTTGCCCTAGCACAGGTCTTGGTTGCTCACTATACACTGATTCTCTTTGGCTCCCATAGTCTCTCTCCTTTATGGGTTGTTTATTATAGAAGCATTCCTCCCTGGTATGGTTGGTCCATTTCCTCTCTAGTGTACAGTATTTGAGTGTCTTTCTGTCTTGCAAATGTGGAGGTTTTTGATATGGGCAATGTTGTATCAGATGACTTTCTCCACAATTGTAGCATTTTTTATTTGTGTTTATCCTGGAGTTTATCAAATTGGTTTTAGTACTTACCTCTAGGGCTTTAGCAATGGCCTGAGCCAACTCTTCTGCTGGAGGAATTTTGTCTTCATATAATCTGGGTTGATCAAATGCTAACAAATCTTGGCCTCTATTGTCCTCCAAATCTTTTGCTTCTTTCACACAAGCTCCTAGATCAGGGCATCTCCTGTAGTATACTAGGGTTCTTAATTGAGCACTTCTCAACCCTTCTATGAATAGGGATACCTGTCTAGCCATGGAAGGGACTTCCTCCTTAGGGCATCTGTCAATATATTGTTTAAATCTCCTGGCTGCCTCTCTGACATTTTCATCCTTTTGTTGTTTAAAACTGTGTATCAAAGTGATTGTGCTATGTTTTATCCCAGTTTTTGAGAGTTCTCCAATAAAGGCTTCTAGGAAGGATTCAATATCTAGGTACATTTCTTTTCTCAAAGGGATGAACCATGATAATGTTGGTCCAGTTAGGGTTAGACCAAATGCCTCAAATTGAACTTTGTAATCTTCCACCTCCTCAGCTCTACTTAATTGCCTAAACTCTCCAGCATGAGCATGGGGATCTGAATACCCTTCATATTGATTTTTCATACATTTGGCTACTTGATATGGTCTAAGCATTCTACCCTGAGGTTGCCAATGGTGTCTTCTTCTGAGTGGAAATTCATTATATCCTTCTGGTTCCTTGTCAAAGGGATTTGGTGAAGCATGCGTCCTCCTCCCATGTTGTTGCTCAGTATTAGTGTAGTTTTCATGTGGTCTAGGTAAATCTGGTTGTCCCATGTTATGTTCCCAAGGTCCTTTGTCAGCACATTGCCCTAAGTCATTTGAATTTTCTAGGTCTCGGGAGAAGATGTACACACACCCTTGCCTATCCTCATACCTACCATCTTTGAACTCGGCTACAGGTGTTATGTTTAGGGGAGCTTCTAAGTTTCTCAATCTAATGAGAAACTTATGCATCCCATCCTGATATACATAGGTCCCAAACCTATTTGTATACATGTACTTGAGGATATTTCTGTAATCCCCAGTTTCAATGGGCTCATTTGTTTCATTTAAATTTTCCATGTTGTTTTCTTGCCCTAAATTTCTTTCTTGAGCTTCCCCTACAACTGACTCTATCTCCTTCCTTCCTAGGTCTTGCTTGGTAAGTGAATTTAGTTTGTTCCCAGACCTAAGGATCATTAAGCTAATTTTCACGATTTTGAACTCAAAATCATGTTTTTCACGATTTTGTGTTCAAACTAGTGAATTTCCACTAATTTCTGATGAAAATCGTGTTTTCCACGATTTTGTACGTGGGAAAGTGTGTTTTTCACAATTTTTTGACTAAAATCATGTTTTTCACGATTTTTTGATCAAAATCGTGTTTTTCACGATTTTGAACTTAAAATCCTGTTTTTTCACGATTTTGCACTTGAAATCGTGTTTTCCACAAATTTCTACCTAAGCTATTAATTTTTCACGATTTTATGACTAAAATCGTGTTTTTCACGATTTTGTGCTCAAAATCGTTTTTTTCATGATTCTGTGCTCAAAATCGTGTTTTTCACGACTTTGTGACTAGGGTAGTGTTTTTCCACGATTTTGTGCTCAAAATTGTGTTTTTCACGATTCTGTGCTCAAAATCGTGTTTTTCACGACTTTGTGCTCAAAATCGTGTTTTTCACGATTCTGTTCCCAAACAATCGTGATTGCTCACAATCGTAAATAACACGATTTTCTGATGAAAATCGTGTTCTGGGAATCGCAATGTTGTTCTAAGTTCAGAAAATCGCGATTTTGTGTTGACCTCAGAATCGCGCTTTTGAACATTTTTTTGAAACTTTTGAAGTGTTGATTTTCAGTTTTCTCTTTTTTCTAATAGAATCGCCTTATTGATTTTTTAACATGCAATGAAACAACTTAACCAAAAACTAATGTTTTCTCAGTAAAAATTGCAAAAGTCACAAAATCGTGATTTCGTTATTTTGCTATTTTCCTACTTTTTTGTGTTATTTGATCACTTTAATGCAAAAATATGTACAAAAAATGATGCTAAAACTTTTTACCTTGCTTGCTAGGTTGAAAATTTCTCCACAGATAGCTGGTAGCAGAAATTCGCGATTTTGTTCGATTCTGCTCACTCTCTCTCTCCCTCACTCTCACTCAAATGAATTTTTCTTTCAATTCCAGGTTTTTATAGTGTTCAGCAAATCGCGATTTTGTGTGGTTTCCACAATCCTTCACTCTTCCTCCTGTCCAATCTTTACTTACCCACTCTTGATGACACCTTTTGCAATTTTCTTTTCTCAAAGTACCCAAATATGCTAGAAATTTCAGAAATTTTCCTTTACAGAAAATCGCGATTTTGTGCAGAGAATCGTGTTTTTTCTGTAGATCTTATTTTGTGCAAATTTGAGTATTCTTTCTTCTTGTTCTCTTTCAATACCCTTTACTCATTACAATCCACCAAACTCTTGTACTTTTGCATCAAAATCACAACCTTACTCAGAAAATCGTGATTTTGTGCAGAAAATCGTGTTTTTTCTAAACTTCTGATTTTCTGGAAATTTGAGTATTCTTTTCTCTTTTTCCCTTTCAGTATCCTTTACCAACTCCAATTCCACAATCACCTACAATTTAACCTCATAATCACAATCATTATTCAGAAAATCGCGATGTTGTGCAGAGAATCGTGTTTTTTTCAAATCTGCTAATTTTTAACAAATTTTTTGCTTTTCTCTTACTTGGTCCCTATCACTCTTATCCACAAAACTCCACTGCAACTTCCTAAGCAGAAAAGAAATTTGTTTGGTTGTTTTTTATGAGTTTTATGAAGTTTTTTTAGTTTTTTGCTCTAAAATAAAGGTGAACACTTTACTTAGGGTTTCTTGTTTGGTGATCTACTGATCCTATGTTCCTTGATTGGTTATGATTTCTTATGGCTCAGCTATCACAGCAGTTCATGAGAAAAAAATTTTCCAAAGAAAATGTGCTATGGAATGCAAGCAATTTTTGCAAAGATAAACTCAATCACATCTTTCTTTTCAAAATGCAGATTCACTCAAGATTTATGCTCAGATTTGGTTAACAAATGAATCTTTTTTACTTGCTTCTAGCTACTTTAACTGACTTTTCCTTAGTGCAACAATGTTATCTTCCCAAGATCCGCATTGGTGCCTAGTACTTGGTCAAAAAGAACTCTAAAAATGCAAGAATAGACTCATGAATCTTTTCTACCTGCATCTAGCTACTTTAACTGACTTTTCCTTAGTGCAACCATGTTATCTTCCCAAGATCAACCATGGTGCCTAGTACTTGGTCAAAAAGAACTCTAAAAATGCAAGAATAGACACATGTTACCTCATCTTCAGCTTTCTTGGCTTAAATCTTCCACACACCTGCACTTTTACTTCCACAATGTAATGAGCAACTATCAATTTACAAAAATTTCAGCACTTCCAATTCTAAAAGATGATATATTGATTTCTTTTCCCAAAAGACAAACAAAAGACATCTACCTTTTCATGTTCACATTTCTTGATTAAAGAGTGTTACCTTTTCCTTGTGTTTGTTACAATCATCAATAGAAGATCCAGCAAGGTCCAACTTCAATGAAGCTTTTGAATTACTCCCCGGCAACGGCGCCAAAAAATGTTTGTTATTGATCTTTGGAGTTCTCCTCTCCAATCATTTAGCATAAAGAATCAACAAGAAATCTTTATTTTGTCAATCCTGGAAGTATTCTTGAGACCACAGCCCCTTCAAGATGATAGAATCCAAGAAATAAGAGAATAATGGCTGGAATTCTGAGAATAGTAAAGATGAAGTGGAATTTCTAGGGTTTGGATTATCTTGAGCAAATCTCCACCATTTTCTACAATCTTGGTGTCTATTGCATGCTATTTTATCAGCAGAACAAAACTATACAGTCAAAATCAAAAAATATCACCTGGATCATACAGACGAGACAATCGCGATTCTGTGCAAACAGATGATTTTCAGCTCTAGCACCATTCTTCATCATTTCATCACTCAACACAATAGTATTCAGCTCTCTTCATACACATTCTACAAATTTACACAATAGAAACTCACAAATCTCCATGGATACACAAGATCTAGACTCACAAATCAAAGAAACCACATAGAAGAGGAGAAACACAATTTTCAGCAGAAACTCCTTCTCTATTCACTTGGATAGCATGTACACAAATGATTAACCAACCCCCTCATAATAGAGGAAATTAGCTTATATACATTTTCAAGTGTCCCTTTTCACACTCGAATTTTGGTCCTTTCCTCTATTATTCTAAAAATATGTTATCTAGGAGTTTCCAAAAATTCTAGAAAAAATACATAAGATTCTATCCTACATAAGGAAGACTCTTCCTTATTTTTACAACAAGTGCATAAGTATTTTTACAAATTTCTATCATTTTACAATTATTTCTCTTCAAAAAGGTTTCCAAAAATGCATCTTCCAACAGAGACTACATACACATTGAAGCAGATCAAATTCAAGAAATTGCTAAGGTTGCAGAGAAAGTTAATCAGACAGATTTCAATGGTGAACTTAGTCTTATAGCCTATGATCAAGGGATCATGAATTTAGGTCTGATTTTTAGGAAAAATCCCCCATCGAGCAGTGCCTGCTATTGAGGGGAGAGAAAGTGGAGGAATAAGAAGTCGGATTTTGAAGTTTCTCACTCGGATGTTGCTGAGTGCGTATTTTGGTCAATCAAATATTTTAAAAAGAAACAGTTATAAGTAAGTTAAGGAGAATGTTGTGGGAGATGATCGTGGTACTTTTGTGCGTGCTGATATGTAAGGGAAGAAGAAATGTCTATAGATAGACAAAAAGCTTAGGAAGGATAAAAAGACTCTCTTATTGTGTTGTGTAGGCTCATAGTGATCAAACCTGATGATTTTGATGTAGAAGAAGCTTAATTGATCTTCTAATATTTCTATTTTTTGTATCAGGAAGATCCTTCATGAAGTTGTACATTCTAGTCTTTGTTGTGCAAGTATGTATTGTCATCTTTCTAAAAGTAATTGATCTGTACGTGCATTATAGTTAGTCCAGTGTGGTAACACTAAAAATTCTAAACATGCGCAATGGACTTGTGTGCATGGGAAGGTGTTGTACAAAGATTTATTTATGTGAGAAAATTACTAGAGTTAGTAGTTATGTGTTCTTGAACCCAAACTTCCTCAACTATATTCTTTTCTTGTCCCTATTGCAACTGCATCTGATGTTCCTGTTCCTCTCCGTCCTCCTACAGCAACTTCCTCTCATATGGAGGATGTGGACAATGACAATGAAGTCCTATTGTGCTTTTCGAAGAAGCGGAGTCACGTGGCCCCTACCTCTTCTCCGATGTCTAGTTCCTCTTCTGTTGCAATTTATTTTGACATTTGTCTTTCCCAAAAGGAGGTTGTTTCTCCCATAATGGCTGCAAAAGGCATCAATAGGGATGTTGTTGAGGTTTTTACCACCCCTCCTTGTTCTCTACCCACTCCCCTCTTTGTGATAGCCCGTGAAGTTATCATCTCTCTTATTGAGGAAATAGAGCTAGCCACTAGTAAGGAAGATTCATTTTAGAAGGCTCAGGAGTTGAACAATGAAATTCGTCAGAAGCTTCAATTGTTGAAGGAGTTGGAAGCCACTCAGAAGGAGCACCAAGCATATTTTAAAACAATTCAGTTTCAATATCAACAAATAGATAGGATGGAGAAACAACTTGGCATTCAAAAGGATCAATTACAAAGAGTAGATGCACAGATTCCTTACAGTCAACTTTGGTATAAAGTTTCTCTCAAGAATGATTTTTATTTGTAGGAAGCATTTTTACAAGATCAGAGTCAGTAGTTGCTTAATCAAGCGATCGCTTCTAGTTCTACTAGCGAGAGGCACAATTGCTGGATCCGGAGCATGTGCTCGAATTCGTTTTTCTTCTTCTTTGCGTTTCTTGGCCGTATTGAGTCGGTTAAGCATTTCCTCCATCAGGGGTTCTTGGTACAACTTGACTTGTCATCCACTAATATAATTTGGTAGGACGTCACCTTCTAAGGTGGCTAACTAGACTGCCCCACTTGTTGATATTCTGTTAATAATCATGGGTCCATAACCATGCTTCTCTAGCTTTCTTGCATGTTGTTTGAGTGTATAAACCAAGACTAAATCTCCTACTTTCAAGCCTTTATCCTTCACATGGGTGTCGAAGTATGCCTTTTGTCTTTTCTTAGCTACATGAATCCCTACGGCAGATCTTAGTCTCGTTTCACCTAGGTGTTCAAGATCAAAGATCCTTGAAGAGAGTTCATGCCCTGTCCACTCATGTTCTTGTGCTACTCTGAGTGTTGGTATCAAAAAGTCCAATGGTAGTACTGCATTTTGGCCAAATACCATCTGAAAGGGTGTGCCTTGGAGTATCATTTTATAGGAAAATCTATATGCCCAAACAACATGGTGTAGCTGTTTATCCCAATTAAATCATTTATTATTCACTAATTTGGTCGGCACATTGCATATAATCTTATTGGTGCTTTCAGCCTGCCCATTAGCTTTTGGATGATAGGGGGTAGACTTCTTTTGTATTACCAAGAACTCTTGGAGACGATTTTCAATCACTTCATTCAAGAAGTGAGTGCCTCTATCACTTACTAGCTCTGTAGGTAGCCCATAACTAGTGAACACATTCTCAAATAAGAACTTAGCTATTGTTTGAGCATCGTTCTTCATTGTGGCTTTCACTTCTACCCATATAGTCAGATAATCTATGGCCACAATGATGTATTCAACATGTGAACCCTTAGCTGGGGAATTAATAGGACCTACAAAGTCTATTTCCCACTTAGAGAATGCTCGTCCACCCATCATAGGTTTCAATGGCATATCATCTTTATGTATGGGATATTGAGTTTGCTGACAAACGTAACACTGCTCACATAGGTATGTGCATCCATGTGAAGGGCTGGCCACCATAAGACCCCAAATAGGATTGCCTTAATCACATGGTCCGGTCCAAAGTGTCCTCTTGCTACACCTTGGTGAGCAGTTTCCAAGATCTTAAGATATTCACTCTCATGGACACATAGTCTCAGATATCCATCTTTTCCAAGCTTGTATAGATTATCACCAATGAGTGTGTAATGTAGGGCTTCTTGTTCTAAACTTCTTTGCCTAGCCAAGGTCATAACTTGAGGGAATGTTTTTGTCCTTAGGAAGGCTACCAATGGTTCACTCCAATTTGGTATTAGAGACAGTTGATACAGTGTAGCATGCTCCACGGGTGGTCTAATACGACAGATTGGGCATTCCTTACACAACTTATGGACATCTACTTCCATAGTCGCCAGTGTACTCCGAGTCTCCTTAATGTTTGTAAAGTTCTTTTCCTTGAGTAGTGTTTCTCGAATGCACCTACATGTGCTAATTGCAACCATTTCGTGTAGTCTTCCTCTTCCACACAACAAGGTAATATTCCTTGATCTGTATGCTTGTACATACTTTGTGCCATGATATGGTACCTTTGGGCTTTTACTACCTCCCTATCTTGAGTGTTCATTACTGGTTGTTTTGGTCCATATGTCAATACTGGCACTACTATGGTACAACTTCCAAATTAAACAAGTAAGCATCACGAAGATCATCTGATACTCCTTGTGGGGCCTCTCCGGATGTGAGCCTCAAGAGATGATCTGCTCTCAAGTGAGTCCTGCCTTTCCTCACAACTACCTCAAAGTCATGTTCCATTATTAAAAGGAACCATCTCACTAACCTACCTGTATTGCATGGCTTGTTCACGAGATATAGCAATGCTTGATGGTCTGTAACTTATTTAAACTTATTTGCAAGCAAATAGTGTCTAAATGTTTTAACCGCATATACCATGCCTAGTCCTTCTCGTTGAGTAGTGGTGTAATTCCTTTCTGCAGCATTCAATTGCCTACTTGCATAAGCAATTGGTAGATCCATGTTATCTTCACCCGTAGGTTGTGCTAGCACGCATCCAATAGCATAGTTGGATGCATCCCCATGCACATGGAATGGCTTGTTCCAATCTAGGGTAGTCAAGATTGGTGCCGAACACAATCTTCTTTTGAGCTCCTTAAAGGAGTTTTCACATTCTTCAGTCCACTCGAAGTTAGTCAAAAGGGAGTATACGGGCTTTGCAATGATTGCATACATATGAATGAATCGGTGATAATAGCCACAATGCCCCATGAAAGCCTATACCTCCTTGACATTCCTTGGCCTAGGTAGCTCTGCAATAGCTCTCACTTTCTCCTCATCCATGGATATGCCATTCTTTGACACTATGTGTCCTAGAATCTTGTCTTGCCTTACCATGAAAACACACTTTTCTAGGTTCAGGTAGACTTGATATTCTCTACATTTGCCAAAGATTTTCTTGAGTTTAGGTATATGTGTCTGTCTAATGTTGGAATGAGCATAGAGATAATCAACATAGACTTCTAAATTATTCCTCAAGAATTCTTTAAATACATGACACATCAGTCTCTGAAAGGTAGCGGGCGCATTGGTGAGACCAAATGGCATTACTCAAAAAACAAATATGCCCCACTCTGTGGCAAAAGCCATCTTGTGATGATCTTCTGGATCAATGGCCACTTGATTGTAGCCAAAATATCTGTCAAGGAAGCTGTATACTTCCTTTCCTACCACTCTTTCTAAGAGATGCTCAGTGAATGGAAGCGGATAACTATCTCTAATAGTGGTTGAAAGTTAATACATACACGTAACTTCCCATTCTTCTTGGGCACCACTACGATGGGTGATACCCACTCACTATGTGCTCAATTTCATAGATGAATCTAGCTTCAACCAACCGATCTATCTCATCCTTGATCTTGGCAGCATAGTTATCATTATATGTGTATGGCTTCTGCTTAGAGGGTTTGGCATCTATGGTCATTGGAATCGTATGTGAGCATATGTCAAGGTCTACACATTTTAAGTCTTTGTAGCTCCATGCAAAAACATCTCTATATTCTCTTATCAAGGCCACCAACTCTTGCTCTTCATCCTCAGTCAAGTCATGTCCTATGTAGGCACATCTTTCTTCTCCCTCTTCTATGGTTACCACAATTTTCTTGGTGGTTTCCTTGTTATCATAGGCCTCTCCCGCTTGTGCATCATGTTTAGGCATTCTTACGATGACTCTCCTATCTTCTATCTCATACTTCTTGAAATTTTCAAGAGCCTTAAACAAGGATTCTTCCTCCTCTAGTGTGACTTCTCTCTTCTTCCTCTTGTTGCCTTCATTCTTCGTGGTTATCTATGTGGCTAATCTCACATCATTTATAAGTTCTTCATGTCTTTGTGGGTGAAGTTGCACTTCATAGAAATATTCCTCATCTGATGCAAAAGGTGGGTCCATAATAATTGACTCTAGATCAGAGTCACTTGTGTCCTCGAATGCATCGGTGCTAGGTTCTCATCCTTCAATAACCGAATCACACATGATTGGCTCTATTGTGAAGACTCAAATGTCATACCCATCCTCATCACAGTGAGGTGTCCATTGTTCTTCATTGATGGCTACATCCATTGTTGCTAAAATTTCCGCCCAACCATGAGGTTCAAATTCTTCATCTGAAAATACAATAGGTGTATAGGCTGGGTCTCGTATTGATCTATGAGTTTCCTTCACACCTACCTCTCTTGCCTTTTCTCTCTTCTCTTCCTCTTCGGCCACCTTACACATCCATAAGTGGGTGTCTTCATGCATCCATGAGGATCCTGATTGTATGGAATGCACTGACTCCATATAATCTTTAGCTCTATGGATTGGATTTCATTTAATAGGGGGTATGTCTCTATGAGAGTAATCCATGAGATTGACTTTGGTTGTAATGTCAGGAGGAAGGAGATAAGGAAGAGAGCTCACTTACACACTCTCACTCTCAAGGAGAAGCACACATAGATTGAGGCAAGGAAGAATGATCTTCTTCTTCTTCTTCTTCTTCTTCTTCTTCTTCTTCTTCTTCTTCTTCTTTTATTACATAAAAAAGGAATGTACAAGAATGACCTAAAACCAAGAACACAACAAGTGCAATATATAAAGATTTGTACATAAGGATTTGCAATAACTCCTTCACCTTTTGCAAGCATGGTTACATTCATTTCAGGAATCCTCACATTTAAGGTGAATATCCTACCCACTTTGTTTCCTTTGGCAACCAATCGTCCATCCTGCGTGTACTCTTCTACATATAATCCATCAGCATTGAGCCTAACTTGTAATCCCTGGTCAACCATTTGTCCAACAAAAACCAGATTCTTTGTTATATTTGGAACCTGCAACACATCAGCAAGATGGTTTACCTTTCCATCCTCCATCGATAGTGCTATGTTTCTTGTATGCTCAATAGGATGTGATGTGTCATCACGTGTTTCAACATATCCAAGAACTGGCAATTTCTGCAAAGTAATAAACCATTCCGCATGACTGGTCATGTGATTTGAAGCACCTGAATCAACATATCAGACATTATCATTTGATTTTGAAACATCAGCAGACATCATATTCATCATGTGATGTTGAACCATGAACAACTTCTCAGAATCATCTGCACTTGTGGATGCATAGTTATTCTGCTGCCTTCTATTATTTTGATTCTTCAACCTAAAACGTGTCCAGGTTTACCACAATTCCAACATCCTTTACTATCATTACCTGAATCATTTGTTTGGAAATTTCTACGGCCTCTTTGGCTCCCCCTGCCTCAAAATTGTCCTCTTCCTCCTACATGATTCTGTTGTTGACTTTGTTCTTGGTTACTATTTCCTCTTCCACTTCCAAAACCTCTACCTTTGCCTCTTCCTCTACCAGAGTAGAATACCTACTTAGAGCTAGATTTTCCTTAGGAGTTTGAATCCTCGCCAAGATTCTTTTCTTCAATAATCAGCATAGATACCAGATCACCAAAATTCGAAATATTTTCCCTGGTCTGTATAGAAGTTTTGAACTACTTATATGAAAAGCTCCTAAACCACGAAGGCATACTTCCACCTTATCATCATCATCCACATTCAAGTAAATAGATGCAAGTGACTCACATATGCTTTTGATTTTCAAGTTGTAGTCAGTTACTGACATGCTCTTTTTCTCCAATGCATGCAACTCATTCTTGAGTTGCAATTTTTGTGCCTTTGTATTGGTCTCATACAATGTGACCAAACTGTTCCAAGTCTCTTTTGGAGTCTTGGAATCTTGTATGTGTCCAATCATGCTATCCTGTATGCTAACAGGTAGCCAGTACATTACCTTTCATGATCCTTGATTCCATTCCTCATATGCTCTAACCTGATCTGCAGTCCGATTCCTTTCTGGTAACTGTGGAGCATTTTCATTCTCTCCTTCCATGTACTTCCAATAGCCTTTTCCCATCAGGAAATTCTTCATTCTGAATCTCCAAGCATGGAAGTTGTTCTTGTCCAACTTATAACTCATAAGCTGACTCATTCCATCTGTGTTTGCCATTTCTGCAACAATTCACAACACTGCAAAACACTACAAGCAGCACTTCTGCTTGAACACTTTCGCACTATGACATGACAGTTCGATCTCAGAAAAACACAGTTTTCGTGTATCAACCATACACCGAATCGCTTGAAATTCTGGATCTCAAATATATGAGTGTTTTCAAATAGAACACAAGTTACAGATTGTGAAACTGACCTGGTTTTTCTGTGGGCCCCACCTTGCGGGTTGAAATGGAGGTCAAGATGGCTCCAAAACTTCGATCTGACAAAAAGGAGTGACCCTAAAGGGATAATTCTCGAAACTATTTTGAGGTCTTCTACCTTCACGCCAATTTTCGTAGCAAATGGAGGTCGTTTGTAAATCGCGTTTTCTCCACGCCTTGCTACATACTCTTCACCGTCGCCTTCTCCACGAGGTCTCTACAGCCACGTTGGCTCTGATACCATGTCACGAGGAAGGAGATAAGGAAGAGAGCTCACACAAACACTCTCACTCTCAAGGAGAAGCACACACACAGATTGAGGCAAGGAAGAATGATCTTCTTCTTCTTCTTCTTCTATTACATAAAAAGGAATGTACAAGAATTACCTAAAAACAAGAATACAACAAGTGCAATATATAAAGATCAGCACATAAGGAAAAACATAATGTCCGTGAATGAGTGAGCTGGCAAGGAACAAATGTACCATCACTCTCGGTAGATGAATCTAATAAAGCTCAATGAAGTATCCCTGACATATACTGGTGTGACCACTATATATGTAAGAGAAATGAAAAACCGGTATGTGTCATCCTGGATCATCGCATGTTGAGCTTGATATCTCAACATGTAATACCTAAGTGTTGCAAATACAAAGAATTGGTTCCCCAATCTTGTACCACTTGCAACTACCACATAAATGGTCTTGCCAAAATCATCTCATAGGCCTAATACTTGCTAAAGTCACATATAGCAAACGTATGCTCAAACTCTACGCCATATGTAGTGAGAGTTACTCCTTCTAGCAGTCCTAAGGGTCTTTCTATGTGACCATCGGCCATCTGCAATTTCATCCTCATTGGCCTAAGTGCTGGCTTGCCCCAATGCTTCCATAATTGTTGGGGGATTCTTAGACAAGAAGGAGTTTGAGGGTTTGTAGGAGAAAATGAAAAGACCAGAAGAGGAAATACACCTTGGAAGCTTCTGCTGATTGATTACGGTAAGACAATTACAATGTTTGAAGCAAAATACAAGACAATACTTCTGTGCACAATCACATATAGTGCTCAATTACAAAATACCCAATATCCCAAAGTCTTCTTGCCGCCGGCCTCCTCTGCACCAGACCTCCACCTACTTCAAGCTTATGCTTGTGCACACCTTGCACCAAGCTTCCACTAAGGGGGAGGAATGAGTACCTTCTATCGGCACGAGCACACTGCAAGGAGACCTTCAGATCCTTGGGGAACTATCTTAGCACTCTCTGCACAATCCCTTAGTCAGTCTCTATGCACTCCTGCAACTCCACTTCTCTGCGTCGCACACTGGTGACTCTTCCACTTCTCTCTCTTGCTTCACTTAGACTATGCCTCTCTTGGTTACTCTAAGATTGGTCCAAGAAGAGTCCTTGCCTTGATTTGAGTATGTCGATCACGTACACTCCTAACTGCAAGAGAATCTTGGTGCTCACTTTGATGTCCCAAGATTGTCTTCACAAGTGGCAGCCAACGACTCACTATTTTGTCCTGTAGTGACTTTAGACTAAAACCAAAAATTTTAATGGGGGGCCATACTTTCACCTGTGCGTACGTTCTCGCTTCACATATCTTCACATTTCCTTTTAAGTCTTCACTTTTGGACATAAGAAGGGGTTCACCTGAACCTTCCAAAATACTTTAAAAACACTTTGAACCTTAGGGAAATTAGAGAAAATACCTCTGCAACCTGCAACCCACTTTCTCCAATTCACCCTTTGTGGACAATTAATTGTGCACTACCTTTGCACTTTGACACCTGCACTTTAGCCCTTTGACTTTGCACCTATTGACTTTGACCTTGACCTTGTTGACTTTGACCAGTTGACTTTGACCTTGACTTTGACTGTAGTTAACTTTGACGAACATGACTTTTATGGGCTCAACAGTTGCCCACCACCTAATATGCTCTCTGTCCCAGAGAGCTATAGCCAAAACTCTGAGCATATAGGACACCATGATAATGGAGCTGCAAAAACTTGAAGAGGACATCTGAGCAGTAACCAAATCCACCAAAAGCAGGATAGAACAAGCACCCGAGAAGAAGTGGGATGTTTTTATGGAAAAGAAAAAAGGATGGCAATGGGAGGGTGGAAAGGAATGGGAAGGGAGGGCTAAGGGTGCGGAGATGGATGGGGCAGGGAGGGGTGATGATGTGGCTAGGCAGATTGGTAAAGGAAAGGATTGGGAGTAGGAATCAGGGGTGTTGAAGCTGAAGGTCAAGACAAAGCATAGGAACACATTTAAGAGGTGGACACACAAGAAGAAGGAGCAAGTAGGGAGCTCCAAGAAGTACATGTCAACTTTTCAGAAGAATTCCCTACAAAAATAGTGATTTCCATCACTAAAACCATTGTAAATACCATTTTCTATTTTTGTAGCTTCATTTTGTGCAAGCCAAGGAGTCCTCAAGCTTGAGGAGCATTAGAAGTATCATCCTACCAATTTTCATAATTTTTAGACTCCGTTTGAGCCCTCAAATAAGCCCTGGAACCTAATTTTTAACTAGGCCGGACACTAGGTCTGGACAGGGCCAAAACTAGTCAAAAAACTATAAAAAGAGCTAGAGAGCTCATTTTTGGGGTTAGCTGGTGAGAGAATAGAGCTTTGTAAGAGGACTCTTTGCAATCAAAGCTTTCCATTGTTCCTCTCTTTGATCTTACCTTGTGCGCGTGTGTGTGTATGTGTGTGCATGTTTGTGTGCTTTCACTCACGCACTTGTGCCTTCACTTGCTCGTGGTCTTCATACCGGTCCTCACGTCTCCGCGGATTGACAAGTAAAGGAGGTGGTGCTTACGCTTGAGCTACACCAAATTTTGGCGCCGTTGCCGGGGAGAGAGCTTCGAGGACGAGCATTGTGATGGTAAGATCGTAGAATTGTGACGTTGGAAGGTAAAAAAACTGTCATTTTTGTTCATTTTCTGATTTTTCTTCTTCATCTTCATCATCATCACCATCTCCATCTTCTTCCATCTTCTTCTTCATAGAAATTTCTTGTTTTTTAGTGCATTTTCATCATTTTCATACCATCTTTCATGCATTATTGTGCAAGGAGGAGTTAGGAAGTGCAAGAGAGTGCGAGCGCTATGTTTTTTCATGATTTTCTGCACATACGGAGCTCACCATTGCTCGGTGCTCAGAAATTCGATGTTCTCTCCAAAAAACACGATTCTGTGATGAAAATCGCGATTTTGTGAAAATTCAATTTTTTTTTTTTAAAATCTCGATTTTGTGGTCATTCTCATAATCGCGATTCTGTGGTTGTGCTCAAAATCGCGATTCTCACAAATCACGATTTTTAGCCAAAAACACGATTCTGTGAGAACACGATTCTCTAAAACACGATTTTGTGAAAAAACGATTCTCTGAGACAAAATCACGATTTTCACGGCAAAAAACACAATTCTGAGAACCACAATTTTGTGAAAAACACGATTTTGTGAATCACGATTCTTTGAGACAAAATCGCGATTCTCTAGAACACGATTCTGTGAAAACACGATTTTCTGCTCAAAATCGCGATTCTGTGAAAACATGATTTTTGTGCTCAAAATCGCGATTTTCCAAAAACACGATTCTCTGCTCAAAATCGCGATTCTCACGAATCACGATTTTCAGCAAAAACACGATTCTGTGAAAACACGATTCTATGAACCATGATTTTGTGAAAACACAATTCTCTGCTCAAAATCGCGATTCTCACCACGATTTTCAGTAAAAACACGATTTTGTGAAAAAGGCAATTCTGTGAAAACATGATTTTTTTGCTCAAAATTGCGATTTTCAAAAAACATGATTCTCTACTCAAAATCGCGATTTTCAAAACACGATTTTATGAAAACACGATTTTCAAGGTACAAAATCGCGATTCTTTGATTTCATACAATCACGATTCTCTTGAACTTCACAAAATTGCGATTCTCTTGATGTTCACAAAATCGCGATTCTCTTGAAGTTCACAAAATCGCGATTTTCTTGAAGTTCACAAAATCGCGATTTTTTCCAAAAGGTCTTGTTTGCCTGTTTTGACCCCCAGGAGCCTGATTTGACATAACTTTTTCATCCAAAGTCCATTTTTTGAGCTCTATAGCTCATTGGAAAGCTCGTTTCGAATCCTACACGGCCTCAACTATTTTTTATAAGAATAACGTGTTGATTTTCAGATACGATAATTTGAAGTTGATATTAAAGTGAGACCTGGAACCCAAGGGGACTCCAAAGGATTTTTGAACCATACCAAGGGGAAATTTTGGACTCTTAGCCAAAGCTTATGAACTTGAGATCTGGTAGACACCTAGGCAAGGATAGACAAATCATTAGATTTTCTCAGTCCAATGTCAACCATACAGCTAAGTCTTGGGCACAACAACTAAGTGGTTGTCCTTACGTACTAAACTCTGACACAAGTGACTCAGAAATGTCTTTTAGCATGGGAAAATCTGCAGGTGGCTCAGGAACTGCCCACCTACAAACACCAGAAGGACCCTATAAGACACAATTGGAATATATTCAGACCAACCGATTAGGTGCTCGCATCTATGAGGATGGCCTGAGGCGATCAGTGGTCCAACTCAAAAATCCAGATCAGCCCTTTGGACTGGAACACCCGGTGGTCAAGTTCGAAGAGGGTTCATACATTGATAAGCAACCATGTATGTGGTCACCAACCTACCAGATAGGACTGATGAGTTTGGAAATGTCATTCATGAGAATGAGATAGGAGACCTAGAACAAGGAAATGTAGGACAAGGACCCCAGACTCCTAGAGGTAAGTCAGTTCTGAACAGAGTGATCACACCAGATTGGATCCCTCAAGACAACAAAAGCATAGAACTCTTCTTGAATAGAGAAACAGAGGAAGCCTTTTGGAGATTCAAGCCAGATCAACCTAGCCAATTGGGCATAGTCATCATCTATGAATTCAAAGATCCTGAGATACCAGGCAAAGTTGTCTACTTGGATAACACATCAGAGAAGATATTCTTGGTAACAGAACATGATAGACATGCATATACTTGGAAGAGTGAATTGATTTTCCCTCCACCAAGATCCAATGTTTCCCATGGCCTCCTAGGAGTAGGATCATCCCACGCTCATGAAGCCTAGAGAGAAAGAACTAGAGAGAGACCTGAGGTAAGTTTTGCACACACCGTGGGCAGGAATAGGTCAGGATTTGAAAATGAAAGACCTGAAAGAGAGAGACATCAAGCACATAGGCAACAAAGAGATGAACAGGATTTTCCATTGCCTAGACCCCGAGAGCACCCAAGAACCCTTAGACCCACTCAAGTGATCAAGGCAATGAGGAATTATTTTGACGGGTCAGGAGATCCTTATGATCATGTGGCTGAGTTCAAACAAGTGTTAAGAGCTAAACAGGTTCAGGATTTGTCCACCCAGTACGAGGCATTTGGTCTGACTCTTAAGGGCACTACCTTAGCTTGGTTTCAACCACTGAGTAGTCGCAACTATCGCGATATAGGTCAACTGCTAGAAGAATTCATTGTAGAATTTTCCAAGAGTGGTATCAGGCATAACACTTCATCTTTGATCCACAGCTTCAAGCAGACACCCCAAGAAACAGTGCGACTAGCAGGTAGAAGGTTTAGACAGTACCTAGAAAGATGCCCTGCTCCAGAGCTACCCACACCAGCCAAACAAGTGGCTTTGTTCTTAGATGGCTTACTGAGCACAAAGTTAAGATCATATGTATACTTGAAAGAGCCTAGATCCATAGAAGAGTGCATGTGAACATGCATTGACATAGAAGATAACTTGGGTGAGGAGTTAGGATTATCCAAACTCTATAAGGATTCAGATAGTTCTACTAGTCATACTTCAAAAATCTCCACGGAAATAGAGGAGATAGCTGAGCAAGTTGCCAAGAAGCTGGGAGTCCAAAATAAACAAACACAGAGAGTCACTCCATTGAATTGGTGTTATACTTGCAGAGGCGACCACATGGCTAATGTATGCCCATTGCACAACCAGAACATGAGAGAAAGGAATGCTCCATATTGCACTATTGAGAGAAAATATACGAACCACACGGCTCAAGATTGTCCCTATAATAGGCAGGCTGTTAGACAGAATTATCAACAACCTTACCAACCAAGTAGGTATCAAACCAATACCAACAGCCATATTATAGACCACAACAGCAATATCAGGCACAATATAGGCCACAACCAGTCTTGGGAAACCAACCACCAGCTCCTGCCAACGTGATTCCAGTCAAATATGCTGTGGGAGAGGAAAATCCAAATAGAGCATTGGTGCCACTAACCCCATTGATACCAGATAATGACTCTCATGCTCATAGTTCAGACTACTCCCATGAAGGTAGTCCACATGCTTATTACACAGAGTCACGTGAACACAATGTCATGTACACAAATCCTAACCCTAGGCCCCAATTGAGACAAATGAGACCACAAGCCCCTAGAGGATCTTGTTTCAGATGTCAAGGTGACCATTTCATTCGTGACTGTCCCCACCCACCATCTCCGAGTCAAGGACAGGCTATCACAATACAGAGTTTTTGTCCTGATTGTGGCAAAGACCATCTCCCCAGAGACTGTCCAAGAAACCCCTCCAGTGCACCCAAGATTACACCCATTAATGTGGTAGGCTTAGTGGCAGATTCAAGTTCAAGTAGTAGCAATGTGGCTCCTATACAAGTTGTCACTAGAGCACAAGCCTTAAAACAGGATAAACCAGCAGAACAATCAGAGTCGAGTGAATCAGGAGAGCCTAGTAAGAGGAAAACAAGAACATGGAAGGATACCAGAGAGAAGGCCAATCGCAAGTGGAATAAAAGGTTATCGGAACTAGAAGAAAGCTTAAAAGAAGCGAAAACAAAAATAGAAGACATTGCATCTCAAAGCCCCTCGCATGCCGAAACTCCATCCACTCCACCTCATCCCACCCCACCACCCATTGTAAATAGACCGCAACTAGGGCATGTTCTTGTAGATCCAATCCCAGAAGGCTTGGACATGATGTTCAAGGCCTACCAGGCTCGACTTCAAGAAGGGCCTACAGCTGCAAACCTAGACAAGAGTTACCCTAAAGCAGATTTAGAGATTGAGCGGATGAAAATGTGCATGAAAATGGTAGAACAAGCTCAAGCCATACTTGAGACTAGTCAAAAGTTCAATCAGACAAACTTTATCAAATCAGATTTGCATTTCCAAGGCTTACTAGAAAGATTAGAGCAATTGGTAAACAAACCACAAGTTTCTTCACCTCCACAGGCTCAACCAGTTATTGAAAGAGGAAGCTCACCACCAATGGGAGCTTATGTTCCTAATTCCACAGATGCTGGAATACCTCCGTCAATTCAACAGTACTCTCAAGAGTTCTTGCGGGAAATACAAGAAGAGAAATGGGCCAAGGAGAAGGGTAATTCCCCTCCTATTCCTGAGATTGATGATCTTCATGATCAATTTCCCCAAGACATTCCATCTATTTATGGAGATGAAGCAGAACAACAAGAAGATGAAAGGTTAGATTTTGAATCTAATACCTTAGAGGAACTGCCTCAATTTCCAGGCCCATGGGAATCTGAATCTCTTCAGATCAGAGTTCCCACAATACTGGTCAGAAATGAAGACTCAGTGGTCCCAAGGAACACTGATGTCGTGAAGAACACTAAGGTTCAATGTCATCTCACTGTAGAAGAGCTGCTCAAAGCAAAACCCGAGCTATGGAATCATGTGAAGGATCAAGTTCCAGAACTTGATTTCAATATGCCAAAAGCAGGCTCTAAGCAAAAAGTGCCAAAGATACCTCTAGACAAAATAGGGGACATGTGTGAGGGTGAGGAAGGTAATACTTATCTTCCAATCACTTACCAAGGTTACACAACCAAAGCAATCATAGATTCAGGTGCTGGTGTTGCTATTGCGACCACCTCTTTGTGGAAGCAATGGGGCAAACCCACATAAAGACCAACTAGAATGAAGCTTCAAATGGCTGATGGTCATTTTGAAAGACCTCTAGGATTGCTAGAAGGGATAACTCTAACCACTTGTGGTGTAGAGTTTGAGCACACATTTGCTATATGTGACTTTGAGAAAAATAATGTCTATGAGATGATCCTAGGAAGACCCTTCCTACGACAATTGCAAATAGTACAGGATTGGGGAACTAACTCCTTGTACTTACAGCACTTAGGGGTCACCACCAAGGTCAATTTGAAGGATTACACCTTCAGAGATGTACCACCCCTACAGTGGAATTCTATCCACAAAGCGAAACAAGATTCCATCTCTGTGCATTCTGAAAGTTCACCTGATCCATCATGGCTGCATGAAGATACTCATTTGTGGATGTGCAAGGTCGCAGAGGAAGAGGAAAAACATTTAAAGGCAAGAGAAGAATTCGCCAGGAGATAGACCAATTAAAGACCCAGCCTATACATCGATGATCTTTCCAGATGAGGAATTTGAGCCTCATGGCTGGCCAGAAATCTTAGCCACCATGGACATTGCTGTCAATGAAGAACAATGGACACCTCATTATGATGAGGAGGGTTATGATATCTCAGTGTTCATGTGTCAGCCCTTGCTAGAAGAATGTGACCCTAGTGATGTCATAGAAGAAGAAGAGAATGACGATGATATAGAGTCCATTGTGATGGATAGTTGCTTTAACTCAGAGCAGCACTATCTAGAAGATATAGGAGTGTTCACCCAGAAAGAAGAAGAACCTCTCACAAGTATTAAAACGGTAAATTCAAAGGATGGAAGTGAGAGCAGTCAAAAGAAAAAGAAAAGAAAAGCAGTGAAACAAGAAGAGGAGGAATCATTGTTTGAAGTACCAGAAAACTTCAAGAAATATGAAGTTGACGACTGCAAAATTTTGGTACGAATGCCTAAGAGAGAGGCCATCATAGGAGAATCATATGATAATAAAGAAAAGACCAAGAAGATTGTAGTGACCATCGAAGAGAACGAAGAGAGATGCACATATATAGGAGATGACCTAAGTGCAAGAGAAGAAATGGAGCTTGTAACTCTATTAAGGGAATATAGGGATGTGTTTGCGTGGCACTATAGAGACTTGAAAGGGGTAGATCCAAGAATTTTCTCTCATACTATCCCCATGACTGCTGATGCCAAGCCCACCAAACAGAAGCCCTACACATATAATGATACCTATGCAGCCAAAATAAAAGAAGAAATTGATAGGTTGATTGAAGCTGGATTCATCTATGAGATTGAGCATACTGAATGGGTGTCCCCCATTGTAGTGGTGCCCAAGAAGAACGGAAAGTTGCGAGTGTGTATTAACCTTAAAAAAGTTAATGCCGCTACTATCAGAGATAGTTATCCACTTCCAATCACGGAACACCTTTTGGAGCGTGTTGCAGGCAAGGAAGTTTATAGCTTCCATGATGGGTTTTCAGGTTACAATCAAGTAGCCATTGCCCCAGAAGATCAACACAAAACAGCTTTTGCTACAGAGTGGGGAATCTTTGCATTTCGTGTGATGCCATTTGGGCTCACCAATGCACCTGCAACATTCCAAAGGCTCATGTGTCAAGTCTTCAAAGAGTTCTTGCAAAAGAGCTTAGAAGTGTATGTGGATGATTTATGTGCTCATTCCCAAGAAAGAAGGTTTCACATCCCTGAGCTCAGACAAATCTTCAACAAGTGTAGAGAATATCGAGTGTGTCTGAACCCAGAAAAGTGTGTGTTCATGGTGCGTCAAGGTAAAATCTTAGGTCATATTGTTTCTAAGAATGGAATCTCAACAGATGAAGATAAGGTACGAGCCATAGCGGAGCTACCAAGGCCAAAGGAATGTTAAAGAGGTACAAGCCTTTATGGGCCATTGTGGACATTACCGTAGGTTTATCCACATGTATGCGATCATAGCTAGACCCCTTTATGCCTTGTTGTCTAATTTTGAGTGGAACGACGAATGCGAGAATTCTTTCAACGAACTGAAGAAACGTTTGTGCACAGCACCAATACTGACCACTCCTGATTGGAATAAACCATTCCATGTCCATGTGGATGCATCCAATCATGCCATAGGATGTGTGCTTGCACAACCCACAAGTGAAGGAAACTTAGATTTGCCCATAGCATATGCTAGTAGACAGCTCACTGCAGCTGAACGGAACTATACCACAACTGAGCGAGAGGGCTTAGGCATGGTATATGCTGTGAAGAAGTTTAGACACTATTTATTGGCCAACAAGTTCAAGTTTTTCACTGATCATCAAGCTTTGTTATATTTGGTCAATAAGACTTGCAATACTGGACGCTTAGTAAGATGGTTCCTCTTACTAATGGAATATGACTTTGAAGTTGTTGTCAGGAAAGGTAGAACCCACCTTTGGGTAGATCACCTTTCTCGCATTACTTCAGGAGAGTCACCGCAAGGAGTGTCTGATGAACTACCTGATGCTTATCTGTTCAATTTGGAAGTTGTTCCCAAATGGGCAAATAAGTTGGTACCAGTCCTAACCTTTGGCCCTGCAAATGAGAATGTGAAAACATCACAAGAAGAAATTGTAAAATCACAAAAATATCACATATTAGCAGGAAGCATGTACAAACAATATATTGAGGGTGTATTAGCTTGTTGTGTCGAGGATGATGAACATAGTAGTTGGTTGCAGCAAGCTCATGAAGGATTGCTAGGAAATCACTATTCTAAACAACGAACATTGCAGAATCTGAAGCGTCTAGGAGTGTATTGGCCTAGCATGGACAAAGAAATACATGAGTGGATTAAGAATTGTCCAATGTGCAGAGAGAGACCCCCAGTGGAGCATGCGACCCTTTATCAAAAGTCATTAATTCCAGATTGGAGTGCTCCATTGGTAGAGTTTATGAGGTCGGGAAGATTACCCAAAGAGGCTATTCTAGGAAGAAGACGAAGCATGGAGCAAGAAGCTCAAGGCTATGCCTTAGTAGGAAACAACTTATACCGAAGAGGCAAAGATGGTTACTTAAGACTGTGCGTTCATGAATCAGACTATTTAAAGGTCTTAGAGACTGCACACAGTGGTGTTGCAGGTGGACATTTTGGTCCTGATCGAGTGATCAAGACCATTCTAGTCTCAGGACTTTGGTGGCCCACTCTTCATATGGATGCACATACCTATGTCAAGAAATGTGACACATGCCAACGTGCACAATATCCAGTTAGAAAAGACGAGATGCCCTTGAGGCCAATGATGGGAGGGCGTGCATTTTCCAAGTGGGGCATAGACTTCATAGGTCCTATTAACCCCCCAGCTAGAAACTCCCATGTAGAGTATTTTATTGTAGCCACAGATTACCTTACAAAGTGGGTAGAAGTGAAAGCCACAACAAAGAATGATGCTCAGACTACCTCTAAGTTCTTATTCGAGAATGTGTTCATGAGATATGGGCTACCAATAGAGTTAGTGAGCGATAGAGGCACACACTTCTTGAATGAGGTCATTGAAAATCTTCTCCAAGAATTCTTGGTGATACATAAAAAGTCTGCCCCTTATCACCCACAAGCTAACGGACAAGCCGAGAGCACCAATAAGATCCTCTGTAACATATTGACAAAACTGGTAAATAATAAACGCTCTGATTGGGACAAACAAATTCATCATGTTGTTTGGGCTTATCGAGTTGCCTACAAAACGGTACTCAACGCCACCCCATTTCAGATGGTCTTCGGACAGAATGTTGTGCTACCATTAGATTTCTTAATCCCTGCCTTAAAAGTAGCACAAGAGTATGAGTGGAATGGACATGAATTGTCCTCTAGGATCTTTGATCTAGAACGCTTAGGTGAGACAAGGCTATGCGCGGTAGCAGGCATCTATGCTGCAAAGAAAAGGCAAAAGGCATACTTCGATGCTCACATTAAGGATAAGGGATTGAAAGAGGGAGACCTAGTGCTGGTTTATACGCTAAAGCAACATGCCCATAAGTTGGAGAAAAGAGGATATGGACCCATGATCATTAATAGAATTTCCACTAGCGGTGCTGTTCAATTGGCTACTTTAGAAGGTGACATCTTTCCAAACTATATCAGTGGTTGTCGAGTCAAGTTATATCAAGAACCTCTTATAGAGGACATGCTAATGAGACTCAACACTGCTAAGAAACGAAAAGAAGAAGAGATGAGAGTCAGAGAAGAAGCACAAGCAGAGGCTAGAGAGCGCATAAGGCGAAATAAGTTAAGGCGATTAGGCCTAGATGTCAACTCAAACACCCCAAAATATCACATGGATATGTGCCAAAAATCAGGCATAGCAATTTCTCCAGTTATTGACCGACGTCCCTTTGTGACCATAAAGATAGGACAAGGAAAGGGTGCAAGGACTATGAAAGCATTGATTGACTCAGGTGCAGCAAGTAGTGCAGTTCGACTTTCCTACTGCCAAGACTTGCAGTTGAACATCAATCCCATAGAAGCTTATTGCATAGGATTGGGAGGTGTGGAAACCCCTTGTTTGGGCGAGGTGGAACTTCCCATCTACCTGCAAGATGTTCCAATGACAGTCAAAGTGCTAGTGTGTCAAGATGAGAACCTTACAGAACCACTTGTCTTAGGACAAGATTGGATTTATGACAATGCAGTCAACTTAAACCTAAGAAGTCAAATTCTTCAAGTTTGGGTACATGAACAATGCATTACATTAGAATTAGAGAACTGCATGCTCCCAGATCATGGCACCACACACTCTCTTAGCTCTTCTAAGACTAATCATATGGAAGAAGATGTTGTATGTGTCAAAAGCTCTATGATGCAGAAGGAGTCAATCGTGGAAGAACAGGCTCGAAGGCGGGTGGATCTTTCTTCTTCTCCAAAGAATCAAGTAGCCACACTAGTAAGTCCACCACAGAGGCAAACACAACCGATCATGACAATTGCTACATCAAATAGAAAGACACCATTCGATAAGAAAGTAGTTCCGAGCATGACGCAGATCTGGGTACGCAAAGGAGAGAAACCACCAGCCTTGCCCCCACAAATCCCATCCAGGCAAGCCAACCAGGTCAGAAGACGAAGGAAGCAGCTCGGACAAGCTCAATCACAAGGTATCCAACAAGTTTGGTGCCTAAGAAATTAGCTGCAGCTCAACAAGGGCGATTACAGATGTGGGTACCTAAGAAGCTCTTACATCTACAACAACCTATGTTCTCCCACATGCGAAAAGGTCTCAACAAAGAAGCCAAAAAGAGAAGAGGGTAAAAACCACGTACAGAGACCGAAAGAAGATCAAATCAGCTCTTCAACAATAGTAGGAAGACATGCAAAAAGGATATGGGTTTGGAAGCCAAAAGTACAAGTAGCCTATCGAACCAAAGCGCCAACCACACTGGATACCACAGTTCAGAACGCATCCAAAGAGGAAGATGCCCAAAGTAATCTCTACAGTGCCAAATGCTGTTCTAAAATGGATCCCTATAAAGAGGAAGGATCAGTGGTCATCTCGAGATCCAATGGATACCTCCAACAAAGATGACACCAACATCTGCAAGTGGCATCAGGCCTCGACGAGCGACAACCATGTGCTCCTTGCACAACCTTGTCTTTTGCACCATTCAGGTCATGCATTTCTAAAGTATGCATTATATAGGGCCACATTACATGGCCGTGCATAGACACAACTGAGAGTCCCATGCACTAGAGCACATTGCCACATGTAAACCACTTTTTGATACTAAGCTTTGCCTTCTTGTTTTGTGATATTCCTCAAAAAAAAAAAAAAGAGAGAGAGAGAGGGAAAGAACTTGTTCCCAGGTTTCGCTCATGGAACATGAATGATTCATGCTTAGTTGAAGATTGAACCGTCGATTACTGGGCATTTATCAGTTTGGATAGAAGTGTGTCTCGGCTAGCAGATGATGTAATTGCTGCCTTATCTGGTAGATGTCAAGAACTTAGCATGAACATGGCATCCACAACTATGGTTTCCCCTTACCATGGTGGAGTGAAGATCTTGAAGGTCCACAACTTGAGTGATGCTTAACTACTGTATGTATGAGAGCATCCAAGGAGATATTTGCAGGAGTTTGTTTGGTACCCCGAAAATCCTTGTCTGTATACTAGATGAGCAGACTCCTGCTTATGGTGAACTAAAGAGAATATGTGAAACTAAGCTTGGTGTCGTTACCCAATGTTGTTTGTCAAAGAATATAAAGAAATTCAATTCTCAGTATTTGGCAAACGTTGCTTTGAAAAGAGAAGACAGAACCAGGCACTAAAAAAAAATTTTGGTGGACCAGCAACATGGACATTCATCGACAATGTTCCATCACAAATGCCGGGTATACAACATGAAGAGATAGACATCAATCAACCCTTCAGCACGGTAAGTATTTTTACTCTGGCAACACCATAACCATGATAGATTAGGAAACCTCTTCGTCAGCATACCCTTGAGCACTTAGCTCAAGACCCGCAATTTTTGCACCATACTTCTTCCAATGCATTTTCCAAGTAATCATGCATAGGGCTAGATTACAAGGCCGTGCACAAGGCACATACTTTTTTCAACCCATGCACATACACACTTACCCATCATTCACTATGGGTTATGAGTACTTGGCATGGCTACTCTGAACATCATCTTTAGAAGCGCTAGAGGACATCCTAGGGCAACATCAATACCTGGGAAGCAATTCGAAGCTAGCAGTTGCTCCAACTCAATCTTGATACGCATTCATGCGGGAATCCACGGAAGAAGCACATACCAAGGGACTACGACTTGCAAAAGCGTGCAATGACAAATGAAGGACCGGACAACCAACACTTCCAAATTTGGAAGATAGACGGCTCTTGTTCATACAGAATGGATACTACCTCCCAAGCACTACATGGAACAACCACTACAACAAGGGTTTGTCACGGACGACAGACTCGAGAGGGGGGGGGAGTGTTGAAGCTGAAGGTCAAGGACAAAGCATAGGAACACATCTAAGAGGTGGACACACAAGAAGAAGGAGCAAGTAGGGAGCTCCAAGAAGTACATGTCAACTTATCAAAAGAATTCCCTACAAAAATAGTGATTTCCATCACTAAAACCATTGTAAATACCATTTTCTATTTTTGTAGCTCCATTTTCTGCAAGCCGAGGAGTCCTCGAGCTTGAGGAGCATTAGAAGTATCATCCTACCAATTTTCATAATTTTTAGACTCCGTTTGAGCCCTCAAATAAGCCCTGGAACCTAATTTTTAACTAGCCGGACACTAGGTCTGGACAGGGCCAAAACTAGTCAAAAAACTATAAAAAGAGCTAGAGAGCTCATTTTTGGGGTTAGCTGGTGAGAGAATAGAGCTTTGTAAGAGGACTCTTTGCAATCGAAGCTTTCCATTGTTCCTCTCTTTGATCTTACCTTTTGCGCGTGTGTGTGTATGTGTGTGCATGTTTGTGTGCTTTCACTCACGCACTTGTGCCTTCACTTGCTCGTGGTCTTCATACCGGTCCTCACGTCTCCACGGATTGACAAGTAAAGGAGGTGGTGCTTACGCTTGAGCTACAAGGGGCTTGGAGGGGGTTAAAATGATGAAACTGGAGGGCCACAGAGGGTACATATGGGAAATATAAAAACCAAATGTAAGATGAGGTGAGAATATACCATGTGGACAATGTGGTGAAATAAAAACATGTGATAAATGTGCTTAAACCTTGAGGGTTTTGACCAAAACTCATACAAAATGTGGGAATCTGGAAAAATATAGCCAAAAACTGATTCCAGAGGTGCCAAAAAACATGGAAATGACTCCATTTTTGTAAAAAACAGCCAACCAAGGCACGATCCAGAGCCAAAAGCTTTGAGCCATGAAAATTAAAAAAATAAAAAAAAGTTCTCTTTTTTTTTTATTTTTTTATTTTTTTACGCCGAGACAAAAATAATAAAAAAGAAAATAAAATAAATAATAAAACAAACAAATAAATAAAAATAAAATAAAAATAATAAAATACAATAAAATGAAAAATAATTTGGGGGGGGGGGGGGGGGGGTGGTGGGCGGGGGGCGGAGATGGTCGGCGGTGTCGGTGGGGGGGGGGGGGGGGGGGAGGAAGGGATTTTTTTTTTTTTTTTTGCAAAAAAAAGGAAACGCCCTGGGGGCCCTTTTTTTTTTAAATTATCAAAAAAACCAAAGAAAAATACATTAAAAAATCCAAAAAAATTGCCAAAAAAATCTTCAATAAATTTTGAAAAAATTTTCTAGAGTGTTAGGCCAGTTTCTTCACTCAAAAACCAGAGAGAGCTTCCTTTATTCCCCAATTGTAGCAAGAAAAAGACACGTGAAAAGGAGAAAAATGCTAGAAAAAATTCTAAAAAATGCTTGAAAAATTCTGAAAAAATTCCAAAAATTCCAAAAATTATACTTTTGCAAAGTTGATGAAATGGCTGCTACATTGCTAAAAACGCAAGAAACAAGCATGAAATGGATAAAGAAAACAACTAAAACTTAAGTCAAAATGACGAGAAAAGACTATGTACAACCTGGACAAATTTTGTAGGTTCCAGGTGATCCATAATTCTTCATGTGGCTTGATGATAGGCCTTTAGCCATGATCTTTATATGTTGACCCCGAAAAACTCCTCCATAACCTTCAATTGTGTTGCACTTCATTTGTTGCATCTTCTTTTTGGGCATGCAGATGCTTTGATAGACCCACCTTAAATCCTTCAATACAATATTATCTCCTCCATACTGCATCTTTTGTTTCCAAAGACTTGCAGGTACTCCGTCCACATCATTGTAAAGCCTTGCACTTACTATCATAAAAATTGACACAATAGATGATATCCATACCAGGATCCATAAAACAGTGGCCATTGACATATGATTTGAAGCATCTTCATCACGGCTGCACTTAAGGACTTTGCTTTTCTTCTCTTTTCCATGGCCTTTGACTGAGACTGTTTCAACCTGAGTGATTTCCTCTTTTTCTTCATATGCTTCTTCTCTACTTGAGTTTGGGAAAATTCCATAGCAGGAAGATGGGTCTTCTGCATGGAGCCAAGCCAACATGTTTTCATCTTCATATAAATGTGCTCCTTCAAAGAGATCTGCTTCTGGGTTGTCCACCACTTCTTCTTCCATACAAATACCAATTGTCTGCATCATACTAGTATTTCTCTGATTGTCTGGTCCTTCTTCTAAAATTATCTGCTGCAACTCTTTTCCCTCCTGCTTTACCCACATTGTGTCTTTGCCCCAGTCATGCAACACATTGGCATGCCTTAACCAAGGTCTCCCAATTAACAGGGGGAAACTTCCTTCTACCTGTGGCAGCCTTAAAACAACAAAGTCCAAGTTAAAGATGGTACCTTGTATTTTGACTGGAACTCTAGGGACCACACCCATAGGCCTTACTATGCTTTGGTCTGCCATTGTTACAGTGAAGTTGGTAGGTCGTGAAGGGTATAGTCCAATCTTTTTCATGGTATATTCAGGCATCAAGTTAATGCCAGAACCACAATCCACAATAACTCCTTGAAACTCATGACCTTTAATAGATAGTGTCAGTTGAGGACTTTTATAATCTGTAAGGGGTGCTTCCCCTACAATTTTTCCTTTATGTAAAACAACACAACAGTCTTTGTAGTGGAAGCTTCATCAATTATCTGCAATAACTCTGACCTGAATTTCACATCTATCTTTATTAAATAAAAAATACTAACCTCCTTTTTCATGGACTTGAGCAGTCTGGAAGCTTTTGATTCCTTAAGAGCATGGGCTGCATTTGAATTATCAAACTCCTCATCAGCCCTGTTGAATGCATATTCAATGGCATCACTAGTACCTGTGAAATTTTCTTTTTGCCTTGTATCTACACTTGTGGTGGCTTTGTCTTCAGACACACCTTTGTCTCTGTTTAATCCATTAATCATTGATTCTTGACCTATTTCCACTTGAGCCTTCCCCTTGCTTCTTGTCTGCACCGTAAAAGATTCAATTTCTTCTAAATGCACCACCCTGGTAGATGGAGATGGCACATTGACCTGATCTAACACTTCTTCTTTGTGTACAAAAATCATTTGAATATGGGGCCCGGATGAAGAGGCTTGATTCTTAGGACAACAATTTGTATAGTGGTCTCTGGCCTCTGGGCAGTTTCTGCAAGGAGGGGCATTTTCTGGGAGAGTGCACCTACTTTGATAGTGCCCACAGTCTCCAAATCTGAAACAAATAATTGGCCTTCTAGGCCCATTTCCAAAATTATCCCTCTGTCTAGGGTTATAAGTGTGACCTTGATTGGGTGCAACTGCCATCACATTTGCTGGTGGTAGGGGTCCTCCTTGTGTCCAGTATGTTGTTGCAGGCATTCCCCTTGATTGGCATTCATGGGCGTCATGACCAACTTTCCTGCATAATTGGCAAGTCACATTTAACAGAGGAGACTCACTTACTATATGCCCTTGCTTGCTGCACATGGAACACCAAAGCCCATTCTTGATGCCACCTCCTTTGAGCTCCTACAACTCCTGTCGCAGCTGAGCCAATTCCTCTGCCTAGGCCTCCTCCTCCTTTTGGAGCTTTAGTGCTTCAATCTCCTTTCTCAACTGAGCAACAACATTCTCCTCCTCTTTGTAGGGCTTATTTCTTTTTAAGCCCTCTAGCTCCTTCCTTAGCTGGATCACTGGATCCTCCATTTCTGTACCATATGTTGGTTGGGAAGAAGGTGCTCCATACTGGTGCCTTATCTGCTCCAAGCGTGTGGCTGTGTTGATGAACTCCTCTATGGAGGCTGTAGGTAACACTAATTCCTTTATTTTGCATTGGGTGGCCACTGGTAGGGGCTTAGCTAACCATTTCTTAACAAAAAAATCATGTTGTGGATCTGGCAATTTAGCCATTAGTGCTTTGGCCATAGTCACAAACTTTGGGAACTTTTCTCCTGGACCCAATCTCAAATTTTCTAGTTCTTCTATGATAATCTTCGCAGTGTTGCCATGCTGGAACTGATTTTTAAATGCATCTTTCATCACATCCCAAGTGGTAAAATGGTTTTCAGCAAACTGGTTGAACCACTTATCAGCTAATCCCTCTAATGTGGTAGGGAAGAGAATCAAAAAGGCATCCTCCCTACCCATTAGGCCTCTAGTCTTACATAGTGCCAAAAACCTTCTAATGTGTTCATCCGGATCCTCCTGAGCTAGGCGTTTGAAAGAAGGAAACTTTATATTTAATCTAGAGAGTAAAGTTTCCAAGTCTACCTGACCCGCCATGCTCTTTACTGATGAGGTTGAAGAGAGTGGACTTGAGGACCTTCTAACAACCTTCCTTCTTGTCTGCTTGCAGGTGACCCTCAATGTTTGGGATCGGGTTGCGGTCATGAGCAGCTCATAGCCCACTTAATATGAGACACTTGATAAGAATATTTACCTTTTGTTTGATGAAGTAGCACTGTAGACACGTGACCTCCGCTATACTTTGCACTTGGTTTCTCCTAAGCTCAAATCTCCTTGGAAGTCCCACCGTGCATGCCAAATTTTGTTGGGGGATTCTTAGACAAGAAGGAGTTTGAGGGTTTGTAGGAGAAAATGAAAAGACCAGAAGAGGAAATACACCTTGGAAGCTTCTGCCGATTGATTACAGTAAGACAATTACAATGTTTGAAGCAAAATACAAGCCAATACTTCTGTGCACAATCACACAGAGTGCTCAATTAAAAAATACCCAATATCCCAAAGTCTCTTGCCACCGGCCTCCTCTGCACCAGACCCCCACCTGCTTCAAGCTTATCCTTGTGCACACCTTGCACCAAGCTTCCACTAAGAAGGAGGAATGAATACCTTCTATCGGCACGCGCACACTGAGACCTTCAGATCCTTGGGGAACTTGCTTAGCACTCTCTACACAATCCCTTAGTCACTCTCTATGCACTCCTGCAACTCCACTTCTCTGCGCCGCACACTGGTGACTCTTCCACTTCTCTCTCTTGCTTCACTTAGACTATGTCTCTCTTGCTTACTCTAAGATTGGTCCAAGAAGAGTCCTTGCCTTGATTTGAGTATGTCGATCACGTACGCTCCTAACTGCAAGAGAATCTTGGTGCTCACTTTGATGTCCCAAGATTGTCTTCACAAGTGGCAGCCAACGACTCACTGTTTTGTCTTGTAGTGACTTTAGACTAAAACCAAAAATTTTAATGGGGGGCCATACTTTCACCTGTGTGTACATTTCCGCTTCACATATCTTCACATTTTCTTTTAAGTCTTCACTTTTGCACATAAGAGGGGGTTCACCTGAACCTTCCAAAATACTTTAAAAGCACTTTGAACCTTAGGGAAATTAGAGAAAATAGTTCTGCAACCTGCAACCCACTTTCTCCAATTTACCCTTTGTGGACAATTAATTGTGCACTACTTGTGCACTTTGACACCTGCACTTTAGCCCTTTGACTTTGCACCTATTGACTTTGACCTTGACCTTGTTGACTTTGACCAATTGACTTTGAACTTGACTTTGGCTGTAGTTGACTTTGACCAACATGACTTTTATGGGCTCAACACATAATGAAGTGGTAGCAATTGCAAATCCTACACTTGAGTCCAAAATTTCCTTGGTTGTGTATCCTTGATGGGTAATGGGAAGATAGGTGTTTCCTTCTTCTCCTTCGCTCATGTCTCCTATCTTGTCCAAGGGTATTTATGGCACTGTTCTATGAGATCCTCCCTGGGAACAAAGTTTTGCTACTTCTGGCACTTGATTGGCTACATGTTTCCATAGTTCTGAATTAACCTTGAGTAGCTCTTCTAAAGTGAGATTGCACTACACTTTAGTGTTTTTCACTACCTCTGTGTTTCCAGGTATAACTGAGTCTTCATTTCTTACCATGATCGTGCGTGTTCTCATACAAGTAGACTTAGCTTCCCATGGGCCTATGAAATGGGGTAGTTCTTGTAAGGAATTAGACGTGAAATATAATCTCTCATGAGATTGGACACTCTCCCGCTCTCCATAAATGGAAGGGATGTCTTGAGGGAATTGATCATGTGCCTCATCCACAAGTTCAATGGGAGGAAGCACTTCACTCTCTTTAGCCCATTTCTCTTCTTGAATCTCTATTAGAAACTCTAGGGAATATCGATTCATAGAAGAGGAGGTGTCTGGTTCAGTGGAGTTAGGCACATAAGCTTCCTGGGGGGAACTCTTATTCTTTCACTTGCCTTGTCCCTTCCCTGGGAAGTGGATTCCTTGCCAGATCTTGCAACTATGCTCTCTAATCTCTCTAACATTCCATCGAAATGCAATTGTGTCTTAGCTTAGCAAGAGTAGTTGAAGAGGCGACTAGCTTCAAACATGGTCTGAGCCAACGCAGCCATTTTAGCACAAAGATTGGTTCTTTCTATCTCTAGATCAGCTCTAGGGTAACATTTGTCATGATCTATCACATTTGGCCCTTCTTGGATTTTGGCCTGATATGTTTCAAGCATCATGTCTAGGTTCTCGAGAGTGGGGTCAGGTAATACTCATCCTATTCTAGGGGGTGGCGGATTTGATTGAGGTGGGTTGGAAGGTGGCAGATTAGGTGGTGAAAGGGATGGAGGTGGTGGTGGTGGTGTGAGAGAGTATGTTTGAGAGGTGAGTTCAACGATTTTGGATTTTGTTTCTCTTATGCTTTCCTCAAGTTCACTCATCTTCTTTTCCCATTGCCTTTTCATTCTTTCTCGACTATCCTTCCAAGCTCAGGTTCTCTTCTTGGTTATGCTCTTAGTTTCACTAACCTCGGAACTCTTTTCCTCGCCTAAACCTTGGTTTTGCTGCAAAGCCTGAGCTCTAATGACCACATGCACAGGGTAGTGGAAGTTACACTTCTTGTAGAGTCTACAACTAGCCCAGTAACATTGATAGGAGTGATTTTTGGCATATTATTGGGGTTCTTAAGACAATCTCACAGGAGATGCTCTTTCCCACAATCAAAACAAAAATCTTGAATTGTCATAGCTTGGGGTTGTGTAGGTGTAGGCATAGGGCAATCATGAATGAGTTGATCTCCATGACATCGGTAGCATGGTCCTCTAGGGAATGGGGGTCTTACCAGCCTAGGTTGAGGTCTAGAGTTAGGGTTTGTGTACATAAAATTTGCTTACTCTGGCTCCCAACTAGTTTTTCTTGGGTCCTCATAATAGTAGGTCTCATTATGCTCAGGTGATTGCATGCAGTAAGCCTATGGGCTATCATTGTGAGTAAAGCAAAACTATGATTACTTGGATCACTCTCTGAAAGCAATGATGTTACTGGCACTATGGCTCTATTCAAATTCTCTTCTATAGCTGCGTACATCATTGGAATCACATTGGTTGGAGTGGTAGGTTGTTGAGCTAACATAGGTTGAGGCCTTTGTTGGGTTTGGTAGGGTTGCTGTGGTCTGCCATATTGTTGTGGTGGGTACTGGTTCTGGTATCTCCCCTATTGTGGATATGGCTGAGGATAATTTTATCTGACTGCTTGCTTACTATATGGGCAATCTTGCATGGTGTGATTAGTGTATCTCCATTCTATGGTGCAATATTGACTACTAGGGTGCACTTGGGGTTGAGCCATAATGGGACATACATTCACCATATGGATGTCTCCAAAAGTATAACATCTTTTCACTGGGCCAAACCTTGGTATTTTTTTGCTTAAGACTCCTAACTTCTGAGCTACTTTCTAAGTGAGTTCCTCAATAGATGTGGATGGATTTGAATTTAGGCTACTAGTGCTATCTAAATCTTTGTAGATTTTTGAAAGCTCTAATTCCTCCCCTAGATTATCCTCAATGTCGATGCACATGCGTACACACTCTTCTATGCTTCTAGGGTCCTTCACATACACATAAGATCTCAATTTGGTACTTACCAATCCATCTAGAAATAAAGCCACTTGTTTGGCTAGAGTGGGTAACTCTGGAACAAGACATCTCTCTAAGTATTGGCTAAACCTTCTTCCTGCAAGTCTAACTATTTCTTGAGGTGTCTGCTTGAAGCTATGTATCAATGAGGAGGTATTGTGCCATATGCCATTCTTAGAAAATTCTATGATGAAAGATTTTAGAAGTTGGTCTATGTTCCTGAACTGACCTTGGTGAAGCGGTTGAAACCACATAAGGGTTGTGTTCTTGAGGGTTAGACCAAATGCATTGTATTGAGTGAATAGGTCATCAACTTCCTCGGTTCTGAAGACTTGTCTAAATTCTACCACATGATCGTACGAGTCTCCAGTGCCATCGAAGCAGTTCTTCATGGACTTAACTAGTTGTGTAGGTCTCAAGGTCTTTGTGTGTTCCCTTAGCCTTGGCAAAGGAAATTCGTTCGTTCTTCTTTGGTTCCTTGGGTCTGTAGGTCTCTTGGTTTCCATTCTATCAACCTCCGTTCTCGTTCTTTCTCTTCCCAGTGGGTTAGAAAAGCTCACTTTTGGCCTACCTCTACTCCTGTCCCTTTGAACTCCATGAGCGTGGGATGTTCTAGATGCTTGGTGATCATAAGAGACGTTAGATCTTGGTTGGGGAAAAACAAACTCACCCTTCCAATGTTGAGATATCAAGCTCAACATGTGATGATCCAGGATGACACATACCAGTTTTTCATTTCTCTAACATGTATAGTGGTCACGTCGGTATATGTTAGGGATACTTCATTGAGCTTTATTAGATTTATCTATCGAGAGTGATGGCACATTTGTTCCTTCTCAGCTCACTCATTTGTAGACATTAGGTTTTTCCTTATGTACTGGTCTTTATATATTGCACTTAATGTATTCTTGTTTTAGGTCATTCTGGTACATTTCTTTTTATGTAATAGAAGAAGAAGAAGAAGAAGAAGATCATTCTTTCTTGCCCCAATCTGTGTGTGTGCTTCTCCTTGAGAGTGAGAGTTTGTGTCGTGACATGGTATCAGAGCCAGTGTGGCTATAGAGAGCTCGTGGAGAAGGCGACAGTGAAGAGTACGCAGGAAGGCATGGAGAAAACGCGATTCACAAACGACCTTCGTTTGCTATGAAAATTGGCATGAAGGTAGAAGACCTCAAAATATTTTTGAGAATCATCCCTTTAAGGTCACTCATTTTTGTTAGATCGAAGTTCCGGAGCCATCTCGACCTCCGTTTTGAGCCCACAATGTGGGGCCCGCAAACAAACCAAGTCAGTCCTAGAATTTGTAACTTGCCTTGTGTTCAACAACAGTCATATATTACAAATCCAGAATTTCAAGCGATTTCGTGTACTGTTGGTACACGAAAACTATGTTTTTCTGAGATCGAACTGTCACGTCATAGTGCAACAGTGTTCAAGCAGAAGTGCTGCTTGTAGTGTTTTGCAGTGTTGTGAATTGCTGCAGAAATGGCAAACGCAGATGGAATGAGTTAGCTTATGAGCGATAAGCTGGACAAGAACAACTTCCATGCTTGGAGATTCGGAATGATGAATTTCCTGATCGACAAAGGCTACTGGAAGTACATCGAAGGAGAGAATGAAAATGTCTGTAGTTACCAGAAAGGAATCGGACTGCAGATCAGGTAAAAGCATATGAGGAATGGAATCAAGGAGCACGAAAGGTAATGTATTCACTATCTATTAGCATGCAAGATAGCATGATTGGACATATACAGGATGCCAAGACTCCGAAAGAGGCTTGGAATAGTTTGGTCACATTATATGAGACCAATACAAAGGCACGGAAATTGCACCTCAAGAACGAGCTGCACACCTTGGAGAAAAAGAGCATGTTGATAAGTGCTTATACCCTGAAAATCAAAAGCATATATGAGTCACTTGCATCTATTGGAGTGAATGTAGATGATGATGATAAGGTGGAAGTATGCCTTCGTGGTTTAGGAGCTGCATATAAGCATTTCAGAACTTCTGTACAGACTAGGGAAAATATCACAAATTTTGCTAAGCCGGTATCTATGCTGATTATTGAAGGAAAGAATCTTGGTGAGGATTCAAAATCCCAAGGAAATCCCAGTTCTGAGCAGGTATTCTACTCTGGCACAGGAAGAGGCAGAGGTAGAGGTTTCGGAAGTGGAAGAGGAAATAGTAACCAAGACCAACGTCAACAATAGAATCATGCAAGAGGAAGAGGATATTTTTGAGGTAGGGGGAGCCAAAGAGGTCGCAAAAATTTCCAAAGAAATGATTCAGGTAATGATAGTAAAGGATGCTAGAATTGTGGTAAACCCTGACACTTTGAACGTGATTGTAGGTTGAAGAATAAAAATAACAGAAGGCAGCAAAACAACTATGCATCAACAAGTGCAGATGATTCTCATAAGTTATTCATGGTTCAACATCACATGATGAATTATGATGTCTGCTGGTGTTTCAAAATCGAATGATAATGTCTGGTATGTAATTAAGGTGCTTTAAATCACATGACCAGTCATGCAAAATGGTTTAGTACTTTGCAAAAATTGCGAGTTCTTGGATATGTTGCAACACGTGATGACACATCACATCGTATTGAGCATACAGGAAACATAGCACTATCTATGGATGATGGAAAGGTAAAACATATTGTTAATGTGTTGCATGTTCCAAATATAACAAGGAATCTGGTTTTTGTTGGACAAATGGTTGATCAGGGATTACAAGTCAGGTTCAATGCTGATGGATTATATGTAGAGGAGTACAAGCAGGATGGACGATTGGTTGCCAAAGGAAACAAAGTGGGTAGGATGTTCACCTTAAATGTGAAGATTCCTGAAATGAATGCACCCTTGTTTGCAAAAGGTGTAGGAGTTATTGCTGATATAGAGATCTAGCACAAATGAATTGGGCACGCAAATCTGCAAAGGCTGAAACTAATGCAATCAAAGGAGATCGTTCATGGACTACCAAATTTCAAGGTTTCAGAGATGCAAAAGGTATGTGCAGCATGTTAATTTGGTAAACAATCAAGCTCATCGTTTCCACATGACAAGCATGTTAGTGAGAATGTGCAAGAAATAGTACATACAGATGTTTGGGCTCCTGCAAAGACCACATCTATGGATGGATGTAGGTTTTATGTTACTTTCATTGATGACCATACACGCAAAGTATGGGTATATTTCATGAAAGAGAAGAGCGAGGTGTTCACTCACTTCCAGAATTTTAAAGCTATGGTAGAAAAGCAGACACGGAAGTACATTCAGACATTAAGATATGATGAAGGAGGTGAATGCATGTCAAACGAGTTCAACATTTTTCTAAAAAATCATGGAATTTGCGTTAGTTTTCATGTAGGTACACACCACAATAGAATGGCGTTGCTAAACACAAAAATAGATACATTACAGAAATAACAAGAGCTTTGATGGCTGAAAAGAATATGCCTCATTGTTATTGGGTAGAAGTTGTGCATACAACTGTATACATCATTTATATAACTCCAACTGCTGATATACGTCAAGTTACACCTGAAGAGAAGTTTATAGGTAAAAAGCCAAACTTATCACATATGAAAGTTTTTGGTTGTATTGCATATGTACATGTTCCAGATGAGTTGAGGACGAAGCTTGATCCAAAAGCAAAAAAATGTTTTTTCATTGGATACTCCCTTGAGCAAAAGGGGTACAAATGTTATAACCCGCTCACACGACAGGTGAAGGTGAGCAGAGATGTGGTATTTGATGAAATGTCAAGCGTCTATGTAGATACCAAAGAAGGACTGAATCTTGAACCAAATGACAAAGAAAATGCTGAAAAATGAAGTGGAGAATCTCAAGTTTTGAGTGGACTGGATGAATCACCAAGCAATAGTTCCAACTCAAATCCATGGAGTGAAAGATTGTGTGGAAATTTCAGCCCAACAAATACATAAAATGTAGAAAATTATTGAGATTCTCCTATATCTGTTATCTTCTCTGCTATTGCTCCTGTGTTATATTACGTAACTTTTGTCTTACATGGTATCAGAGCCATAAGGTTCGAATAGCTTGAGAAGTATCACTATTTTAGCCTACTAGCATACTAGAATATTAGTAGATTATTCGAGTGATTACATGATGGCTTCATCCTCGAACACTGGTCTTGGTGCTTCAGCTAATGTTAATGCTGCACCTATTCGAATTCGTCCACCTGCATTCACTGAAGGGAAGCTAGATGGATCCAACTATACACTCTGGAAGTTCAAAATTTCTGCAATTTTGGACTCCTATGAATTACTTGACACTGTCATGGGATCGATGGGACTGGATCCAGAGCCTATACCAGTTGAAGATCCAGCTAATTCAAGATTGATGATTCAGCCAGATCCAGATCTTCTACGAGCTTGGAAGAGGCGGAATGCTGATGCATTATATGCAATTGTCACTAGTGTAAGTGATTCTGTGCTTACTTTAGTTCAACATACTACTAAAGCACATGAGGCTTGGGGCATATTGGCTCGACAATATGAGACCAAGAACCACACTAGGATACAAAATTTAGAAAATTAGTTGGCAAATGAAAAGCATTCTGATTCTGAAAAGGCTGAAGATTTTATCAAACGGATAAAACATCTTCAAGACCAATTGGCTGCAGTTGGTGTTGTTATAACACTAGAAGAGCTTGCTTGGAGATGTGTACGTGTTCTTCCGGCAAAGTATGATGGATTAGTAACAGCCCTTAACACTCAGGTAAGACCAACTGCCCTCACATTTGAAGAGTTTTGTGCTATGCTTTTAGAAGAAGAGATGCGGTTGAGGAATCGACAAAGCATAAGTGATGCTGCATTTTCAGCAAATGCAAAAGGTAAAGGCTCTTCTGATGTATCAAAGAAGAAGCCAAAGAAGAAAAAGTTCACAGGAAGTTGCTTGTATTATGAAAAGAAAGGCCATGCCATCAAGGATTGCAGGAAGAAGCAAGCTGATGAACGGAATGGGACTGTAAAATCATCATGGAAGAACAAAGAGTCTGCAAACAACACAGAGCTGGAACTTTGGGTAGCTATTGAAGAGGTATGTTCATCTACTCAATCTCATGTTGATGAATCATGGATTTTAGATAGTGGAGCTTCTCGCCATATGACCAGTAAAAAGGATTGGTATAGTTCCCTAGTGCCTCTGCAGGAATCCATCAATGTAGTGGTGGGAAATGACTCCAAGTGTCTAGCCGAAGGAACTGGAACCATCTCTTTTATTACTTCTCCAGGTGTTGAGAAAAAGTTATCTGATGTTCTCTATGAACCTACACTCAAAAGAAATTTATTATCAGTTTTTGCAATAACAGATCGTGGACTTGAAGTTCACTTCAATAAGAGTGGTGCAGAAATCATGGATTCATCAGGTAATGTTGTAGGTAAAGGGATACGACGGGATAACTTGTATGAGTTAAGTGCTTTAACTGCTATAGAAGATAAAGATGTAAGCAGGTTATGGCACCAACGATTTGGGCATCTCGGATTTGTAGTTTTGAAGGAGATGCAAAAAAACAGGGATGGTTGCTCATTTACCTGCATTTTCAGAGTTGCAGGAACCTTGTGAAGCTTGTATGATGGGCAAGCAACAACGAAAGGCATTTCCAAGAGAGACCAGCAATCGATCTCAAGCTCCTCTAGAGTTGGTACATGCTGATCTCTGCGATAAAATGTCTACACCTGCTTTAGGAGGATCTTTCTACTTTTTGCTGTTAGTCGACGATTATAGTAGAAAGATGTGGGTTTATTTCATTTGAGAGAAGGCTGATGCTTTTGAAAAATTTAAAACGTGGCATAAGTATGTAGAAAATGAATCAGGAAGGAAGCTGAAGAAATTTAGAACAGATAGAGGAGGTGAATTCTTGTCAACAGAATTCAACAATTACTATAAGGAGCATGGTGTGAAAAGGCAACTTACCACAGCTCATATACCTCAACAAAATGGCATTGTTGAGCGCAGGAACAGGACAGTAGTTGAAATGGCTCGTTGTATGTTGAAGGCTCAAGACATGCCTGATTCATTTTGGGCAGAAGCAGTCAATACAACAGTCTACATCCTCAATCGAAGCTACACAAAAGCACTGAAGGGGATGACTCCTCAAGAAGCATATTCTGGTAAAAAGCCTTCAGTTTTGCATTTCAGAATTTTTGGTTGTTTCTATTATGCACATATTCCTGATTCAACAAGATCAAAGTTGGATTCAAAAAGCAAAAAGTGTGTCTTCCTAGGATATAGTGAAGAGTCTAAAGCATACAGGTTGTGGGATCCTGAGGCAAGGAAGATTTTTTTCAACCGAGATGTGGTGTTTGATGAACGACCATACTTAGTAGAAGATAAAAGTAAATCTACTATCTCATCAAACGGAGAAATATCTCACCTTGTGCCTATCAAAAGACAGGTTAAAGTTGAGGAGGAGGAAACATCTGATGGAGAAATTTCCTCAATAAAAAGCCAACCAGTTGTAGCTGCATAGCGTAAGCCACTACCGAAGTGGGCACAACAGCTCTTTGATGATCACAATCCACATGTAGATGTACCAGAATCATCATCGGATGGATTATGAAGATCAAAGAGAATAGAGGAGCAAAGAAGAGCCTCAGAACACATTGTTAACATGGCTCTAATGGCAGATATCATGGGTTCGATAAAGGAACCTACCACCATTTAAGAAGCCATTGATGCCAAGTTGCTCGTGACAGGCTAGAGAAGTGTGGCAGAAGACCAGATGGCGTGGCTATTGAATCCACCTATGAATGTGGTGGTGCGCATTCGATCTGTATCATCCTCTTTCTGGTGCTAGAAAGCTTGTCGCTTGCTCGAAATAGAATGGTGTAGTAACTAACACTGGACAAACCTACAGAAGCATTCTGAATCACTGAGGAAAGGTAGAGTTTACGAAGGTGCCATGGCAGCTTGCATCCCTCTCTTCATCTGTGTTCAGCGGGCAGCAGCTGAAGTCCGCCGCCAATGAGCTCTCCCGCAAGGTCAGAGCCGGTGAGGCCCGCGTTCAGATGAGAACTTCTTCAAGAAGTTTGCACCCTTCGACAGCATTTGGTATGGACCTGTCTAGGGATTCTAATGCAAGAATGGCGTTCTTGCTCCTTCCATGCCGTGGGATGTATAGGTAGCGTGGTCTCACTGTAGCGTTGCATTGTCTCCATCCTGTCTACGCTATCGCTCGCAGTTATAACAAAAAACTCTTTGTTGGAGGCCTTTCCTTCCGCTCAGATGAAGAATCCGTCAGGCGTGCGTTTTCTCAGCACGGCCAAGTCGTGGAAGTCAAGCTCATCACCGATAGAGAGACGGGCCGCCCTTAAAGGCTTTGGATTTGTCACGTTTGAGTCGGAGGCTGAGGCAACGAGCTCCAAAATGACAAGGCAGCTTCTTGATGGACGGGTTATAAGAGTAGATAAGGCGGCCCAAAGCCGGCCATCTCCTCCCCCTCCTGGGTCTGTAACACGCTCAAGCTTTACTTCAAGCGTGGCTATGGCTGCCTCATGACCATAGCTTCCCTGTCCCCGACCTGTCCTAGAAGGATTCTCTCTCTCTCTCTCTCTTACGACGAGTTGGTGCCTCCAGGTTGTGATACAAGAGGATGGTTGCAGACCAGAACTGAGAAGGATTCTCTGCTTGCTGTTGTTTTCCTGAGTTGGTCTTATGTTGTCTTGGAGCTAGAATTGCGAGGGCTTCCGAGGAGGTCAGGAGCTCCAACCCGACAATTGTATGGGAGGATGAGGACAACTTCTGCACCCACACGATTGCTGATGGCTACCAACTAAAGCTGCCAATGGCAGCACTATTTTAATGAAATTAACACTCAATGAAAGAGAACGATGTGCATGACAGACAAACATCCGTTGAGAGAGAATCATCCGCTTCTTTTAAGAAGATCGAGCAGGTCTTACATAGTTGCCACTGTACTTGACACTCTAGCGTTGTGTTTGAAGACGTATGCAGAATAATGCTCAATATAGTTTGTAAATACTTTAAAAATGTGAGATGAACCACCAACTCCATATATATGATCGTAACGGTGACACAAAATAGTGTCAAAGTGTTGACAATGAAAGAAAGAGTGTTAACAAACACTTTCAAAATTTGAGATGCAATCGTAATGAATGACAATGATCACCGAACTGAGCACAGAGTATGAAAATGCAAAGGTGGGAGGGAGGGAAAATGGGGGTAAAGGGTGATAAATAAGAAGGGGTGGGAGGGTGGGCAAATGGGCAAAATGAGACCCAAAGAGCACAAAACTGATGGCAAAAGCTTCTCGCAATAAGGAGAACGCAAGACCACTGACGCTCACGCACCAGCACCACCAAAATAATCGCCAAACGCACCACCAAGACCTCCAACTAGCGCTCTGATACCATGTGGAGAGTACGCATGCGGAAGCAAAATGAAAAGTAAAGTACTCTCACAAAACAGAGAATGTGTGAGACACAAAATGAGTAGACCATGAAATGGGTAAAATCATGTGGATTAGAAATGAGCTTGCCAAGAGCATGGAGTAGGCTCCTCAAGCTTCTAACCAAGTACAAATGAGAGGAGAGGCCCTCGTTATATAGATTTGGGAGGGGCTCTCAAAAGGAGAGGTCCTCCTTATATAGATTTGGGAGGCCCTCCTTATATAGATTTGGGATAAGTCTCCTAAAAGGAGAATGAATACAATTGGTAGAAGCACATGGCAAGCTACCCAAATACAAAGAAAGTACAATATAAAATGGAAATAGACTGGAAATGGAGTGCCTCCTAGATACAAAATGGAGATGCACTCATGTGGATACAAATGTAGATGAAGTAGGAGCGATCATGTCGTCAACACTATTCTGATACCAATTGTTGGAGTTAGACGTCTGTGGAAGTACCCAAACAGCACAAGGAAGAAGAAGAAGCTTGGATCTCAACACACAATACTGAATGTATTACTAGAGAATGTACAAAGATAAGTAGCCCATTAGGGCAACTGGCATATATACAAGCGAGGGCTAAAGTCCATTGTACCATCAGGTTTACGCTTCATCTTGCATACCCACTTAGTGCCAATGGCCTTCTTACCAAGAGGCAAGACACATAAAGACCAAGTACCATTCTTCATTATTTCATCATATTCAGATTCCATAGCAGCCATCCATTTTTTTGAATTTTGTGCTTCGTCAAACGAAATAGGCTCAGTCTCATCATAGGGACTAGATGCAGCCATAGCCTAACAATCTCATGCAAAAGAGGCACTATGAGAGCCTGATTTAGTACGATATGACAGAGGTTCACCTAATTTGCTATCACGCAAGGTCTGCACCAGCCATTTTGGCATAGTTCTTGCCAATATGAGCTCTCTCATCAATAAGTGCATCATGTAAATCTGCATTAGAAATGCAATGATCTGCATCATCACATGAAACCTGCAAAGACTGATTTGCATGCCTCATTTGAGATGTCTGATTAGGGGAATTTGCATCACTATTTGGGGATTCAGTTTATGCAAGTTGATGGTGGAATGGCGTTGTGTTAAACGAAATATATTGACACATTATTGTAGTGTTTTGGCCTTGAAGACTATAAGCCTATTGCTAGTCCTATGGAGACAAGTTTACGATTGAGTCTTCATGATGCTAGAGATGCATTTGATGTTGTTCTCTATCAGCAGGCTGTTGGATGCCTGATTTATTTATGCATTACTCGGCCAGATATTCAGTTTGTTGTCTCACAGATGAGCAGGTTTATGCATTGCCCAGGAGTCAAGCATTGGTAGGTGGTTAAGCGCATCTTTCGCTACTTGAGTGGTACTCGGCTACTTGGGTTGTTTGATCCCAAGGGAGGATCACTACTGCCAGATTTGCATGCTTTTTCTAACTCTGATTGGGTTGGTTGCTATGACGCTCGTGTGTCCACTAATGGCTTTTGCTTCATGCTTAGTAGCTCATGTATATCTTGGTTGAGCAAGAAGTAGACTACTGTGTCCACTTCTAGTTGTGAGGCTGAGTATAGGGTAGCTTTCACAGCGACTGTTGAGTGTGTGTGGCTCAGACGCCTTATGGCTGATTTGGGTGTTGGTTAGTCTTCTGCCACCACCATCTTCACTGAGAGTCAGAGCGCATTGGCAGTTGTGAGGAACCCTGTGTTCCATGCTCACGCTAAGCACATTGAGGTGCATTATCATTATGTCAGGGAGAGGTTCTTTGTTGGGAAGATCAACTTGGCATATGTGCCCACGTAGGAGAACATTGCAGAACTTTTCATGAAGGCTCTGCCTAGGGAGAAGTTTGAAGCTTTCCGCAAAGGTTTGGGCTTACTTCCTTTTGTGGAGTGATTTCCACGTAGCTTGGCACTTCTGTATACATGAGTTCCAGCTCCTTGTTCACCGCATCACTCCCAGGGGGGATTTGTTGATATATTTAGGTAGTGATGTGTGTGAATACACTAGGACTACCGGGAGCACTTTCTTCCCTCTTTAGGAGTTTTTTTCCCCCGTCTTGTATATAAGCCTATTGCCCTAATGGGCTACTTATCTTTGTACATTCTCTAGTAATACATTCAATATTGTGTGTTGAGCTCCAAGCTTCATCTTCTTCCTTGTGTTGTTCGCGTACTTCCGCAGACGTCTAACTCCAACAATTTTCAACCATAGCTAAAAATACTTTGAAGCAAGAAAATACATTAATCTTTGCTTTCATTGGATACACCCATGTATGGAAAGTATCATCATCAATGAAGGTAAAAAAAATATACATGCCTCCCAAAAGATGGATTCTTGATGGAAGCACATACATCACTATGAACAAATTGCAATTTTCTTGTAGTGTCTGTATGACCACCTTTTGGAAAATAAGCACGATCCATTTATCCAAGAATGCAACCTTTGCATGCATGCTTTTCAATAGATTCAAGTGTTGGAAAAACAATAACCATGACCTTGTTTTTCAAGTAAAGAAAACTATTGAAGTTGAAGTCACCAAAATGACCATGCCAAAGCTCCATTTCAGCCATGGAAGAAGTATGAGCAACCAAGGCATTCAAGGCAGCCCTCATGTATGTACCCATGACATACAAACCATTAAATAACGTGTGTCACATACACATCCACATACTCATTTTTAGCCATACATACATCCTCAAGTTGCTTCCTCCAACAAGTGCTTCATTACACACGGCATACAAAGAAGTAAGAGTATTCCAATGTCTGTCTTGATGCAGAACATGAATGAATGTGTGGAACTATATGACACTTCAGAGAAAGAGCAATCAATGCATTAGATTGAGGATCTTCATCCCATCTAAGCAACTCTTGTGTAGCTGGAGAAGCAGTAACCAATGTACTGGAAGAAGTAGCTCCATCTGGGATAGTAGATTGTGAAGTAGAACTTATGGGCCTTCGATCTACACATGCCACTATGTTCCATAGCTTTTTTGCAAAAAGAACATGTTTCATCATTTAAGACCACATTGGATAGATGGTCCCATCAAGTTAAACTTCAGCTTGAAGCATGCAAAACACGTCATTGCTGCCCACCATTTCACTAAAGAACAGGAATGTGACAAAATCTTTACTTCAATGAAAGTTGAAATGAATGCTAAAATTTCATATCATAATCCATCACTCTGATGGTAGTTTTGACTTCATAAATGTCTTTGACATGGAGGTAAAACCTTAGGGCAAGTGATGGAAATGTTTCTTTTACTAAAATTCACTGCTTTATGCTCCAAAGCCGATTTTCTCTGTTAAAAGTGCATGTGTGACGTGATGCTAGAAATTGAAACTTGAGAAGGAGCTCAGTCTAGTCTGATACCACTATTGGGTGTGTATAGAAGTGAGAGAGAGAGAGAGAGAGAGAGAGACGAGAAGCACACACAAGGAGCACAAATGTAGCAAGACACAAAGAAGATGGATGGTTGGAATAGCTCTCTCTATTGATGACGAATTGAACTGAAGTAAGAGCTGAATAATATCCCTAAGTACAAAATACCACCACATATGAGTGAATCATGTATGTGGTAACATGTAGAAAAAACCTCTAGCCATCACTAGAGTAAAAACTACCCACATATAGGGAAACAGTTCACATCAAAGCTACATGAGGAACACATAAGTGTAACACTATAAACCTCAGAAACTTGAAGTTTATTTAATGAAGAATAGGTCACTCATGGAGATGGTGAGGTGTATGGTCAAGAGTCAGGCTTTACCACATAGTTTCTAGCTTGAGACTGTTATGTGTGCAACATATGTACATAACAGGTATCCCACTAAATCATATCAATCTATGTTAGACATTGGATTAGTCCAGTTGATCCACAGGGATCAAAGTGTCAGACATTGATTCACAGGGATCGATCCACTTGATCCACAAGGATCATTGATCCAGAGGGATCAGCCTATTGATCGATGGGGATGAGTTTATTTGATCCACAAGTAGCCGAGTTCTTTATCTAGCATGTCTTCATATTGCATGGGTTATCGACATCCATAGTTTTAGATAGGGATGTCAGATTCACAGCATTAGGGGAAAAAATGAACCCTGCATGGGTCTCCCTTGGTGGTTTCGTGGAGCGCAAAATTTGAAGTCGTTGATCATAGTTTGATCTCTACCCTTGGATATTGAGGATATCCAATGGTGGAGCTTGAAATAAGGAGGCAAACGTGCCTTTACTTGTGCACCGTCCGATGGGCTATCGATCCAAAGCATAAGATTGTCCTTGAAGAAGATTGAGAATCTTTTAATAGAGTCCATTGGATGTGATATTCATCGGATGGCTCTCAGGCCATGGCATTAAATGTAGGAAAATTTTGTTTTTAGGCCATTAGATGTTCAGAGATCCAACGGTTGTATTCTACTTCGAACCACGCAAAATTTGAGATGAATGCCATACGTCCAATCTTCATGCATTGAACGGAGGATAGAGAACTTGCTACCGATTTTGGTACTCTCTCTCTTACTTTCTCCCCATCTCCCTCCAATGATGTGACTCTTTTTGTCCTCTTTTGCCAGAGCCAAACTTCAATCGCATGTGTTCCTAAGAGAAATTGGACGTCCGTCAATTAACAGCGAGTTCGAATTTCTTTTCTTCTTTTTTCCCACATCTTTCAACTGATGTGATTGCCTTGTTTTGTCGTTTTATGCTAGACACTTAGTTATCAATCACATCCATCCATGGAGAGCATCTATTCTCCAGACATGATACTAGATAGGAGATAAAAGCGATTGAGGAACCGTGTCATCCCGGAGTATCTAGTAGCATGGAGAGGACAATGATCTTTAGAAGGGGGAGGGAGTGTCATACATTGATCCGAAGGGATCAGTCCGTATGATCCATAGGGATCAGTTCATGTGTGTGAGGAACAAGGGTCAGTTAGCCAAGGTCCCAAGATCGGGGGATACCCTAAGGTACTTTGGTAGTAATGGGAACTGATTTGGTAGTAATGGCAATACGTTTTGCATGATGACCACATGTTCACGCTAGATTATTCTAGATCATTACTATTTTTAGAGTGTACCATTGCCATTTTTAGAGTACAAGAGGGTATATATGGATGGGAGGAGAGTTACACACACATCATTCAAGCAATTTCCAACAATCTATCACTCCATATGAGGCTTGGCATGGTCGTAAGCCATCTCTTGCTCATCTATGTGCCTTTAATTATCTAGCATATGCATTAGTGCCTAACCAAAAAGACAAGAAATTTAATTATAAGGGAGTGAAATGTATTTTTGTTGGGTACAGTTTTAAAAGCAAAGGCTATCATCTGTATCATCCACAGAAATTGCATTTTGGTTAGCCGTGATGTCCATTCTCTTGAAGATGCAACTCAGCCATTACTTTCATGTACTAAGGAGACATGAGTTAGCTCCAAAGATGTGTATGAAACTTTGCTCGCTCTTTTTACAGGTGGACACTCTAGTATTAATCCAAATGAGGCAATTTCTTAGCCTTTGTAGGTTCCACATGATGTAGACCATTCCATTTCTTATGCAAATTTACATGATGCACTTGTTGATGACAAGCCTGATATAGAAGAGGCAAAAATTATGCCTAAATGGTTGGTGCAAACTTTGCAAGATAGCAAATTAGATGCATCACTATCAGATTGTACTATTTCAAGCTCTCATAGTGTTTTTTTTTCATCAAATTGCTATGGATGCCTTTATTCTTTTGATAAGAATGATCTTGTTTTGTTTGATGAACCATAAAATTCAGAAAATTGGATGGCTGCTATGCAATCAGAATATGATGCTATTATGAAAAATGGTATGTAGTCTTTCTATGACTTGCCTACTCACAAGAAGGCCATTGGCAATAAGTAGCTATACAAGCTGAAGTGTAATCTTGATGGAATAGTTGATAGGTACAAGTCTAGGCTTGCTGAAAAAGTTCATGCTCAAGAAAAAGGCATTGATTTTGATAAGATCTTTGTTCCTACATGCCGAATGACTACTATTCATAGCATATGTGGAGTTGAAGCTCATCGTGGTTGGAATTTACATCAATTGAACATTAAAACTGCATTTCTGAATGGTGACTTGCATGAAGAAGTGTATGTTTTTTAGCTTTATGGTTTTGTGCAGAAAGGGCATGAAAACAAAGTGAAAAAGGCATTATATGGTTTGAAGCAAGCACGATGTGCTTTGGATGAAGAGATACATGCCTACTTGATTGTACATGGTTTTGAGAATAGTCCAACTTAGAGTACCCTATATGTTAAGCTTGCAAATGATTTCCTTCTATGATCATTGTTGTCTATGTTTATGACATGCTACTCATTGGTCCTAATGAGAAGCATGTTGCTCATTTTAAGGCTAATTTGCATGCCTCATTTGAGATGTCAGATTTGGGGCATTTGCATCATTATTTGAGCATTCAATTTATGCAAGTTGATGGTGGAATATATTTGTGTCAAAAAAAGTATATTGACATATTATTGCATTGTTTTGGCCTTGAAGAATCCAAACCTTTAGGAAAATGGTTTATGATTGAGTCTTCATGATGTTGGGGATGCATTTGATGTTGTTCTCTATCAGCAAGCTATTGGATGCTTGATTTACTTATGCATTACTCATCCATATATTCACTCTGTTGTCTCACAGATGAGCAATTTTATGCGCTACCCAAGTGTCAAGCATTGGCAAGCACTTAAGCAGATCCTTTACTACTTGAGAGGTACCCGACTACTTGGATTGTTTTATCCCAGGGGGGATCATTACCGCCATATATACATGCTTTTTTTGACTCTAAATAGGTTGCTTGCTATGACACTTGTGTGTCCACTTGCTTCATGCTTGGTAGCTCATGCATATCCTGGTTGAGCAAGAAGCATTCTACTATGGCCACTTCTAGTTGTGAGGCTGAGTATAGGGTAGATTTCATAGCGACTATTGAATGTGTGTGGCTTAGACCATTTATGGTTGATTTGGGTGTTGGCCAGTCTTCTACCACCACCATCTTTAGTGATAGTTAGAGTGCATTGGTAGTTGTGAGGAACCATGTGTTCCATGCTTGCATTGAGCACATTGAGGTGCGGTATCATTTTGTCAGGGAGAGGTTCTCTGCTAGAGAGATCAGTTTGGCATATGTGCCCACACAAGAGAACATTGCAGACCTTTTCACAAAGGCTCTACCTAGGGATAAGTTTGAAGATTTTCGCAAAGCTTTTGGCTTACTTCCTTTTGTGGATTAATTCCACATAGCTTCGCACTCCCTTATACATGAGTGCTAGCTCCTTGTTCACCAAATCGCTCCCAAGGGAGATTTGTTGATATATCTCGATAGTGATGTGTGTAAACACACTAGGACCACTGAGGCAATTTTTTCCCTCTTTAGGAGGTTTTCTTTCCCCAACTTGTATATACACCTATAACCCTAACGGCTTACTTATTTTTGTATATTCTCTTGGTAAAACATTCAGTATTTTGTGTTGTGCTCTTAGCCTTTTCTTCTTACTTATGTTGTTCATGTGCTTCCACAGACCTAAAACTCCAACAAAATTGTCCATGCCATTTGATCCAAATCTTTTAGAAAAAAATTACATGAAAGAAAGTCAAAGATCTAAACCTCAACTAAAAGAAAATGGAAAATACTTTAATAAAGCAAGTCTATGATCTAAGGATACCATCGATTCCAATAGATCTAAAATCAAACACCATTATGTGTATGGTAAAAGTTCTCCAGACTAGAATTAAACATATAGTTGTTACATCTCAAGGTTGTGAAGGAGGAGGTCTTGAGTTCAACCCCCATGGGGAGCATGGGGAGAGCGTTTTGAGCAATGAGCCTTTTAAGCCAAGTTAACATGAGTTAACTTGAGCCTAGAAAGACTTAGCTCAAGTGGCAAGTACAAAAACCACTAGTGGACTCTAGTGGAAGGTACCAAAGTAGTGTTCGAGATCACTCTAGCCACTAGTAGACTCTAGTGGAAGATATTGAAGGATTGGAGGAGATTGTACATGTAGTTGTGGACTCTAGAAACATTTATGGTCACTGATCTAAGTGGTTATATATACATGTCCAGTCTTCTGATTCATGAATCATGCTCTTTTCCTATCATATTCAAGGTGAACTTCTCTTTTGGGAATAGAAGAAGTTCCAAGAAATGGATCTCCATAGACCCATGAACTTTTCCCAAAATAAGATATAAGTTCATAAATATGTTAGGACAAGTACATTATGATGTCGTTTTGAAAAATATTCTAAATATAGAAATTATCACATGTTGGAAGCTTTGATATATTTCACTATATTTTTCTAAAAAAAAGGGACAAAATCATTAAGCCTAACTGATGAGTTAGCAAAGGGAAAGTAAACATCTTCAAGATATAGATATTTAGCCAACCAAGTTGTCTAGAAAATAGATTTTTGGCATGCTAAAGTCTACCTAAAAGTGGTTTTAGACCAGAAAGGTAGTTGCAACATGCCCAATTTATACCTATTATGAGGAGAAAATCATTAAATTTCTTAAGTACTAAAGAAGAGAATGATGGGTGAAAGCATGTTAATGTTTACAAAAAAGTGATGTCCGAAACATAGTTAATTAGCTGGAAAAATCTGATTCTTCTTATTCATATTTTTTCCTCATCAATGAGTTTTCCTATGGTTCTAAGTTGTTTTGCAATGTCCATTTTGGTGACAAAATCAATCACACTTTTCTTGCACATCTTCTTGAGTGTTGTGAATTCCATCCATAACTAATTCTTCATAGCCTTGGTGCTTGATCAGAAGAATGCTTCAAGAGCATTCCATATTTCTTGTGATGTCTTGCAATTCCTAATGTGTGGAAGTAAAAAATCATATATAGAGTTAAGAATGTAATACCTTGCCAAAACATTCTTTGAGCACCATGCATTCAACTTCTCTTGCTTCTCCTATGTTGGTTGGCCCTTGCTTCTGAGTATTGGCATCATCTCATCTCTACATATGTAGCCATAGATATTCCTTTCTTTTAGATATGTTTCCATTCAAAGTGACCATGTTAAATAACCACCTTGCTCCAGTTTGGCAATGATGAAGGGAGTTCATCACCCATGATGCTTAGTTGCTCTGATACCATTGTGAAGAGGTGATAGATAATGCACAAGGATGAGCTCGTGTTGCAGCAATTCTGCTCTACACTAGCCAATGTGCCTTTCAAGAATGCTTGGTATACTTGTTTAGCTTCCCAAATATGCAGAAGGAATTATAAGGTCCTTTAAAACATCATTTACAAATGTTTTCATCCAAATATATCAATGCACTTCTATGTGCTTCTATGTGCTTTCTTCATGCATGAAACATTGGATTGTTTGTCAAGTGAATGCTTGACATGTTGTCACCATAAATTGGAATGGTGTTTACTTGCATATCAAGGTCAGTCAAGAGCTTCGTAATCCAAATAGCTTCAGAAGTTGCAAAGGCTACTCCTCTATATTAACCTTCTATAGGTGATAGTGCAATAGTAGGTTGCTTCTTCGAGCTCCATGTGATATGTTTGCTACCTATCATGAATACATAACATGAAGTGGATCTTCTATCTTCCTTTGAACCAGCCCAATCAGCATCACTAAAGCCCTTCACATGCAGTCCTTCATCATATATATAAAACAAGGCATGATTGACTATGCGCTTTGTTGATATATTTAGGTAGTGATGTGTGTGAACACACTAGGACCGTTGGGGCACTTTTTTCCCTCTTTAAGAGGTTTTTTTCCCCCGGCTTGTATATATGCCTATTGCCCTAAGGGGTTACTCATCTTTGTACATTCTCTAGTAATACATTCAGTATTGTGTGTTGTGCTCCAAGTTTCTTCTTCTTCCTTGTGTTGTTCATGTGCTTCTGCAGACGTCTTTCTTCAACATTTGGTATCAGAGCAAGTCATCACTTCATCTAGGGCGTCGTTGACACTCCTCCAGTTGCAGTCTCAGAATCGCACGAATTTTGGTGAGCATACTCAGCATGTTTTCGAGATCAAAACATCTTTGCTTTTTTGGTGCCGAAATCGCGATCAAAGCTCGTTTTGGCCTCCGAACGCACTATCATGGCGCTTGTGCAAGCTATTTTGTTTTTTTGTGCCAAAGGTACAGACCAGTTTTTGTTCGCCAGTATAAGCATCTCGAAGTCTGCTACAGGTCTAGCAGAATTCGTCTGGGTAGTTTTGTTCAACTTTTTGAGATACAATCAATTTTCTACATCAAGGTATTTTAGTCACCAGCCATGGCTGAAAGCAGTGATGTATTCTGTATGCTGGCTATTGAGGATAAGTTGGATGGTACCAACTACCTGTTATGGGATTATATGATGTGACATGTATTGGTTGCAAAAGGACCGTGGAACATTGTGTAGGTGTCGAAAAACGTCTTATCACACCTGCAACTGTTACAACTGTAGGTATTGAAGTTGATGCAGAAGGTGTCGAAGATTATGATATTTTGCATATTCCTGTTCGTGCTACGGTTTTTGGTGCACCTACTGCAAAGAAGATTTGCTGGGATGGCAGAGATGCGCAGGCACATGCATTGATAGCTTTGTCTGTCAAACGTGCCATTACTCACATTCGCTCTTGCAAAACAGCTAAGGATGCTTGGGATACAGTTACCAACTTGTTCCAAGCTAGGAATGAGGCTCGTGTTGCTTACCTCCAAAAACAGTTGGAGAGTGAGCACATGAATGAAGGTGATTCTATAGATGGTTTCCTAATGAAGATCAAAGACTTGAAGGAACATTTGATTTCTGCTGATGAGGTTATACCAGATAGCTCACTTGTGTAGATTGTTGTGAATGGTCTTCCTGATTCATTTCAGAGTTTTGCTTCTACTCTTCGATTGATGATGAAAGGCAATCCAAATGCCTTATCATTTGAGGAGTTAGTCTTTGTTCTATTGCATGAAGATCAGTACAGGCAAAATAGGTCCATTATGCGAGTTGCAGATCGAGCTTTCTTGGCTAGTCAGAAGAGCAAAGGAAAATGGAGCTCTTCAACTAGTAAGCAGAAATATGCTAATTTTGCATATTCAAAGAAGGAAGATAAAGATGAGAAGAAATCAGAAGAGTAGAAATTGTTTTGTAAGTACTTAAAGGGAATGATCATATCATAATGAACTATCCAAAACTAGCTGCTAAAGAGGCAAAGAAGAAAGAGGCTGGAATGGTTGTTGTAGAGGCCTCGACACCAAAAATAGAGTCTGCTAATCTTGTGCAGGAAGAAGAATGGGCGTTTACTACTGTCTACAGTTTTGACCCATCTTCTCATGAGTAGTGCATGTCTGCAGTAGACTCAGATGTTTGCCAGTATTTTGATAGTGGGGCGACCAAACATATTACCTCGTAGCGTAGTTTCTTCTCTTCAATCGAGCCTGCCCCTACATGGAATACTGTTACATTCGCCAACAACTCCTCTTATCCTGTTATGGGAGTTGGTATGACTACTACGGATGGTAGTTCTTTCACTTTGTCAGATGCTTTATTTGTGCCACGGATCAAGAAGAACCTGTCATCAGTTTCTGCATTAGCCAAGATTGGCTTGGTTGTGAAATTTGTTGATGATAGGTGTACAGTTCATGATCTGTCAAATGGCGATGTGATTATTGCTTCTGGCATTTTATGTCGTGAGCTATATAAGCTCATAGACTATGAAAGATCTGTAAATGATTTAGCATGTGCAGTAAATGATTCTCAAGGTATGTCAGATGTAAAGCTTTGGCCTGCATGCTTTGGTCATTTGAATTTTGCTAGTTTGCTATGCCTGCAGAAATCTGAAATGGTGTCCTCTTTGCCCAAACTTAAAGCACCCGGAAAACATGTTTGTGAAGGCTGTATTTTGGGCAAAATGCAGTGTTCATCCTTTCCAAAAGATGCTTCAATTCGTGCTACTAAAAAATTGTAGCTTGTACATAGCGATGTATGTGGTCCTATGCAGACACCTTTTGGGGATTATCTTTACTTCGTGACTTTCATCGATGATTTTTCCAGGCATGCATGGGTATATCCATTGAAGGCAAAGTATGAAGTGTTCATGTGCTTCAAACAGTTTTTGGTTTTGGTTGAAAATCTGTCAACATCTAAAATGGGCACCCTCCGTTCTGATCGAGGGGGGGAATATATGTCTTCTGATTTTAATGCATTTCTGGCTGAACGTGGGATAAAACACCAGTGTACAATGCCATATACACCTCAACAGAATGGAGTTGCTGAACAAAAGAACAGGTCACTCATGGAGATGGTGAGGTGTATGGTAAAGAGTCAGGCTTTACCACATAGTTTTTGGCTTGAGGCTGCCATGTGTGCAGCATATGTACTTAACAGGTGTCCCACTAAAGCACTGCAGTCTATCACTCCATATGAGGCTTGGCATGATCGCAAGCCATCTCTTGCTCATCAGCGTGTTTTTGGTTGTTTGGCATATGCATTAGTGCCCGAACAACATCGCAGAAAATTGGATGATAAAGTAGTAAAATGTATTTTTGTTGGTTACACTTCTGAAAGTAAAGGCTATCGTCTATATCATCCACAGGCTAAACACATTTTGGTTAGCCGTGATGTTGTTTTCTTGGAAGATGCTATCCAGCTATTGCTTTCATGTACTAAAGAGACATCTGTTAGCTCCAAAGACATGTATGATACTTTGTTGCCTCTTTTTACAAGTGGACAGTCTAGTGCTGGTCCTAATGAGGCAACTTCTCAGCCTTTGCAGGTTTCATGTGATGATGCAGATCATTCCATTTCTGATGCAGATTTACATGATGCACTTATTGATGAGAGAGCTGATATTGAGCAGGCAAGAACTATGCCAAAATGACTGGTGCAGACCTTGCGTGACAGCAAATTAGATGCACCTGTGTCATATCATACTCGATCAGGCTCTCATAGTGCCTCTTTTGCATCAAATTTCTATGATATGGTTGCATCTAGTCTCTGTGATGAGACTGAGCCTGTTTCGTTTGATGAAGCACAAAATTCAGGAAATTGGATGGCTACTATGCAATCTGAATATGATGCAATAATGAAGAATGGTACTTGGTCTTTATGTGACTTGCCTCCTAGCAAGAAGGCCATTGGCATTAAGTGGGTATACAAGCTTAAGCGTAAACCTGATGGTACAGTTGATAGGTATAAGGCAAGGCTTGTTGCAAAGGGTTATGCACAGGAAAGAGGCATTGATTTTGATGAGACCTTTGCACCTACATGCCGTATGACTACTGTCGGAGCATCTGTGCACTTGCCGCCCATCATGGTTGGAATGTACATCAGTTGGACATTGAAACTGCATTTTTGAATGGTGACTTGCATGAAGAAGTGTATGTTTTTCAGCCCCGTGGCTTTGTGCAGAAAGGGCATGAAAACTAGGTGTGCAGGTTAAAGAAGGCATTATATGGTTTAAAGCGAGCACCACATGCTTGGTATGAGAAGATACATGCCTATTTGATTGGACATGGTTTTGAGAACAGTCCAACTCAAAGCACCTTATATTTTAAGCATGCTAATGATGTACTTCTGATCATTGTTATCTATGTTGACGACATGCTCATCACTGGTCCTATTGAGAAGCATATTGCTGATTTTAATGTTGATTTGCACGCCTCATTTGAGATGTCTGATTTGGGGCATTTGCATCATTATTTGGGCATTTAGTTTATGCATGTTGATGGTGGAATGGCTTTGTGTCAAACGAAATATATTGACACATTATTGCAGCATTTTGGCCTTGAAGATTGTAAGCCTATTACCATTCGTATGGAGACAAGTTTACGATTGAGTCTTCATGATGCTGGAGATGCATTTGATGCTGTTCTCTATCAACACGTTGTTGGATGCTTGTTTTACTTATGCATTACTCGGCCACATATTCAGTTTGTTGTCTCACAAACGAGCAAGTTTATGCATTGCGCAGGTGTCAAGCATTGGCAGGTGATTAAGCATATCTTTCGCTACTTGAGTGATACTCAGCTACTTGGGTTGTTTTATCCCAAGGGGGTATCACTACCACTATATTTGCATGCTTTTTCTGACTCAGACTGGGTTGGTTGCGATGACACTCGTGTGTCCACTAGTGGCTTTTGCTTCATGCTTGGTAGCTCATGTATATCTTGGTTGAGCAAGAAGCAGCCTACTATGGCCACTTCCAGTTGTGAGGTTGAGTATAGGGCATCTTTCACAGCAACTGTTGAGTGTGTGTGGCTCAGACGCCTTATGGCTGATTTGGGTGTTGGTCAGACTTCTGCCACCACCATCTTCAGTGACAGTCACAGCGCATTGGCAGTTGCGAGGAACCCTATGTTCCATGCTCGCACTAAGAGCATTGAGGTGCATTATCACTATGTTAGGGAGAGGTTCTCTAATGGGGTGATCAGCTTGGCATATGTGCCCACACATGAGAAAATCACAGACCTTTTCACAAAGGCTCTGCCTAGGGAGAAGTTTGAAGCTTTCCGCAAAGCTTTGGGCTTACTTCCTTTTGTGGAGTGATTTCCACATAGCTTGGCACTTCCTTATACATGAGTGCCAGCTCCTTGTTCACCGCATCACTCCTAGGGGGGATTTGTTGATATATTTAGGTAGTGATGTGTGTGAACACACTAGGACCATCGGGGCACTTTTTTCCCTCTTTAGGAAGTTTTTTTCCCCTAGCTTGTATATACGCCTATTGCCCTAATGTGCTACTTATCTTTGTACATTCTCTAGTAATACATTCAGTATTGTGTGTTGTGCTCCAAGCTTCTTCTTCTTCCTTGTGTTGTTCACGTGCTTCCGTAGACGTCTATCTCTAACACGCTTCACATATCTTAGCACTTGTTTGGCTAAATTTAAATGTTCACTTGTCAGAGTCTGAATAAATTGTGAAACATCTCCAATGATATGACACAAATCTATTCTTATGATTATAGCTTAGATCAATAAATCTATAGTACTCCTATATGTAGTTACATCATGTAATGTGTCTCCATCATTTCAACATAGCTTCACATTTGTGTCCATAGTTTGAGTGAGTGGTTTGCATTCACTAATTCCAAATTCTAAAAGAAAATCCAATAGGTACTTTGTTTGCATCAAGTAGATGACATCTTCCCCATAGACTACCTCAATACCTAAGAAATATTTCATCTCACCAAGATCTGAAATTTTAAACTCCTTATCGATTTTTCTTTTTATCTCTTGTATTCCTGCAACATTACTTCCTATTATGATGAGATCATCAACATATATGCATATGTATACCTGCTTGCCTTCTTCTTTCTTCATGTAGAGAGAAGGATCAACACTACTTGGACTATACCCACACCTTGTAAGGTACTCAACCACCCTTTGGTTCCAAGCATGTGGTGCTTGCTTCAGCCCATACAAAGCTTTCTTCAATCTACAAACAAAATCTAGATGCTTTTTATCTTCAAATCCAATCCGTTGTGGAGGTGATCGCAATCCGGGTGGATCGGGTCCGGTCGTGGCACACATAGAGTGTATGAAGCTAGTGAGTGTTGGAAGGTTTATGTAATAAAAAATGTGAAGGTGAAGATGAAGTTGGGTATGGGAGGAAGAGATGTCATGATTCGATTAGAGAAAGGGGAACAGATGAACACAAGATAATCGCATGAACATGAATGATGAGGACAAAAGAAACCATTCACATGAATCAATGCGGAAAGGAAGAATGGTCCAAAAATATGGAGCTTCTTAAAAAATTTCCAAATTTAATTCACATTCATAGGTTCTTTTGAATGGAATGAATGCATGATGAGAAAAAGAAACCAAAACCACACACATGAATCAGTCTCGAAAGGAAGAATGGTCCAAGAATGGAGCTTCTTATACACTTTCAAAACTAAAACATATGTATGGGTGTTTGTGGGTGGTATGAATCCACGTGGGTCATGATTTATGAATTAAAAGAAAATTATTTTCTCAACCTTAAGGGATCATCCTCACTGGTTCAACGCAATACTGGGGAGCCTTCTCACACATAGAAAGAGATAGAAGGTGACATGTAAAAACATAGAAGAGACAAAGAGATAAGAGACATGAGACATGAATTAGAAGATCTTGTTATGATAAACATATACATGAATGTTCTGAAACGTCAAGCTAAGCATTCTACTAGTCAAAGGTGGTCCGCACGACCCTCTCACCATGATATTTCAACCGAATGTCACACGTAAGAGGATAGGTCCCACTTCATTGACCCTATGTCTTTCTAAGATCGTAATGTGTTTCTAAAGAATTCTAAGACTCATAAAACCAGCTCTAACTCACTCACACGCTCCATTGAGGGTGAGCAAAGAAAGAGATTATGGGTTTATGAGCCTATCCTAGAGAGGAAGTCTAAAAATTGAATCTAGGAACTATGCTCTCACTAGCCCACCTTGGATCCTTACACGCTCAACTGAGGGTGATCATCTCGAGGAAACCATGTGCTAGCAAGGGCCCTATGGATGCCTAACAATGATGCTCTAGGAGTTTGGAGAGGATTTTATATAGTTTTTTGAATGAATTTGGGCCCTTCGATCTAGAGAAGTCAACTCTCAACCCTAAGATCAACTTCTTTTGATTACAACCATTGGATTTATCAAATGGATGGTTACGATTGGTTCTTTATATGATATCTAGGGCAAAGGGGAGGAAAATAGGTGCCTTCATTCTCCACCATTGGATCTGGGGCTGATCTGGACCGTCAAATCAGTGCTGATATCAATTTGGATAAGATAAGCCACTATTTTTGGAGAAACTTTGCATTATTGATCTTTGATCATCAAAAAAGGCTTATCTAGTGAAAAACTCGTGGATCCTCCTTCCTTTATGCTTTGGTGCATCTCCACCCTTGAATATGAGCTCATCTTGACCGTACAACATGGTTCAATCATTGTTTGCCCTATGGCAACCCTTCAAGCCTTCAATTTTCTTTTTCTAGGAAACTGTGGTGACCTTGAAAACTCGATTTTGTGCTCTTTAACCCTCCAAATATCCTTTGATGAAGATAAAAATTTGTAGGGCTATGTTTTGAAAGGCCTCCTTTAGGAATATGCAGAAGAAACTCCCATCTGAATCTCCCTTGTACAAGTTTGACTACATTTGGAAGCTTTCAAGGTGGCATTAAGGTGTCTAAGAAGCTCTGATAGCCTTGAAACTTTGTACAAATATGTAGGCTCATATGTCTTTATACATTCCAACCCATATGGCTAACAAAAGTTCCTATACAAGATTTTGTAGGGTCTAAGTGGAAAAGTTATATTTTTTACAAAATGCACATGGCATATCAATGTGCTAGAAAATCCATTTTCATGTGAAATTTGGGCTATAGACTTCCTTTGATAGGCTTTACAAGTATATGAATTTTCATGTGATTTGGAGACATTGAAATTTTTGCCCTAATTTCCAAAGTTTGACCAGCTTTGACGGCTACCCTGGATTTACTCGATTTCTTCCAAAGTTTGCATGTGAACCCCCTTTGACATCCTTGATGCATCTTGGACTTCTCAGGGAATTCTGGCTACCTTCACCCGAATGTGTTTCTTGTAGGCCTTCATGAGTGAGAGAGGAGAGAAAATCTCGACGACATTCCCCCCCACTAAACCTGTGATTCCTCCGGAAGCGCCACTCTAGTATCTCTGAAAAACAAAATGTTCCACACATCAAATTCTTTTATAGGCAACATAAGAAACATGGAAGGAAAAATTGATCATATGCATGAATGAGTAGGCAACGTGACATGAAGCAAAATTTGCATGAAAGAAAGAACGGAAACACGCAACATGAATATGCATGAACAAATAGGCAACGTATATGCAAATGAACAAGCAACATTGGCAACAAGAAAGAAAACAAACAAGCATCAGTATGAAGTGGAAGTGGATGTATTGAGTCGTTTTAAGCATCAGTTCCTCTCATCTTGAAGAAAAATTTGTACCTTTTTCATAAAGTAATCTACCTTAAATAGGATTATAAACAAAGATTTAGGATTTTCAAGAGACATCTTTCATCTTTAGCTTATTTTAGATCAACTTCTTTCCTACATAAATATGAATATGCTCTTTCTCTAATAACATGCAAGGAAATCTAACTAATCTCCACCAATGCATAAATCTGCCTATATATCCCGTGATTTATTCTACTATGCCTCTTTGGCTTGCTTTTTTTTTTCTGATGATGATGATGGTTCGGAAACTTTATGGTTATTATCACTGTTTTGGGGTAGAAGAAAGTGTAAACTTCCTGGTAACATGTAGGAATTTTTTTTTATGACGAGGAAAAATTAAACCCCGATACAAGGTACAACCATTTTTTATGATGGAGAACAGTCGTTTGAACTCTGACACACGTGTTGTGAGATGGACGAAGGATGTAGAAACATGCAGTAGAAGGAGCTAGGATTTCAACAATTATGCTTTCGATACAAGATACATATTTATATATGAAATTCATGTCATATATGCATGTTTATATACGAAAGTCATGTCATCAAAATAAACCTCCAAATCTACATGCCCTATCTTTCCATAATCCTAGATTATAATAAATTTCTTAGTAGATAAATTACTACTTAAGATACAATTTTGTACAAGTAGAGAAATCATCATTCGCCCTTTTTGACTCAAGTGATGTGGATATGCAATGCAATGCAAAGACCGAAAACAAACATGCATGAAACAAGAATGGAAAAAAAGTACAATAAACTTGAAAGAAAACATAGCAACATGAACTTGAAAAATTAATGTTAATTATATATATATTTTTATATATTTTTTTTCTTTCTTTATTTATTTTTTTTGTTTTTTATTTTTTACTTTTATAACATGGATACTCCTATTTATGAATGGGCCTCATTGTTGTCATCTTCTTCAATGTCCTCATCCAAATTGTTCTCATCATTATCACGTTTCTTGAATAGCTTTATCCTTTTACTTGCAATCAAAGGTTTTAGTGCAACACCATTTAGTTCACAAAGAGCATAAGTACCATTGTTTTTTACTTTTGATACTACGTATGGCCCAAACCACCGTTGAGTGAGCTTTTTGCATGCATCATATTGAGAGTCAAATCTACTATCATAAATGAGTACCCAATCTCCTACTTCAATCGGCTTAGGATGCAATCGATGAGTTTTATCAAAATAACACTTGTTCTTCATTTTAGATTCTCTTAATTTTTCAACAGCATCATCAAGTCTTAATTTACCTTGTTCTAACTGTTTAATTCGCAAACTCAAAAAAATATGAGTAGACATGTTTTTTGACCAGGTCAAATTTGACCATGCAGAAATATGAGATTGCATTAGAAACAATGGTTTTTGACAGTACATGAGTTCAATAGGCATATACCCAGTAGTATGTATGCACGTCATTCTATTTGCCCAAAGTGCAAAAGGTAAGAATCTAGGCCATTGTTTAATGTCACCATTACATGCTTTAGATATGGCTTTCACAATAGGTTGATGCCCTCTCTCTATTTTACCATTGGCCTCTGGATTATATGCAGTAGTGAGAGACAAACGAATACTGTGATGTTCAAAGAACTCTTTAGCTTCTCTCGCATTTAACTCTCCACTATCGGCAACTACTTTCTCTATATACCCAAAGCGACTTATGACATCTTCAAGCAAGAATTTGCAAACATTGTAAGTGGTCTTAGATCGTAGTGCACGTCCCTCTACATGATTAGTTAAGTCTTCTCTTGCAAGTACAATGTAATGCATTTTGTCAATACCTTTAGGCATAGTTACAAGATCTACTACCCACTTGTAGTGAATACAGGGTGGATAGGTAGGATGCAATGGATCTCTATGTTTGACGGATGAATGAAGTTGACAAGTAGAACATGTAGAAACATAGCTACTAATGTCAACATACATCCTAGGCCAATAATAGGTACTTCTAATTTTTTCATATGTTCCAAAAAATCCTTTATGAACTGCCCATAATGTCTCATGCATTTCCTTCATTACTTGCAATTGAAGACCTTGTTTTCCTAGGTCTCGTTGTGGATTCTTAACCTTACCCTTAGCATGTCTCCAAAGATAAGCGTTACATAGGAAAAAGTTATAAGCTCATTTCCTAATGTTACGGAATCTATTCATAGTCAAGCTAGGTAATGGTTGTAGTGTACTCAAATACTTTCCTATGTCTCTCCATTCATTTTCGTACTCAGACTCATGAAATTTCTCATAATCGTATATATATGGAACATAGTCAACTAAGTTCACAATCTTTATTGGATCACTTTCAAGATCATCATCAAATCTAGCTCTTGATAATGTTAGTCGGCCGATGGATTGGGACAGGTGTAACAGAAATCTTTGTAAAACACGCGCGAAAGGTAGTTACACACATATTTGTAAATCTTATATAAAGCAATGAAAAGAAGTGCTCAAGAGCGCGGGGATTTTGGCCTATTTTCGTGTTATCACCAGACTGTTCGTCTGGTTATCTGTCTGATGTTGCGGTAGTGTGTGTTGTTTAGTTTCTGAGTACTCTGGTACGTTGTGTGTACCTGTGTTGTTCTTTCTTGGTTGAGTTGGCGCAGTGAACCTTAATTATATCTTGTAACTCATCGGATCGTTGCCCGAGAGGGCAGGTTTTCGGATCAATTCTGAATAGCACTAGACTGTTTGTCTGATTGAGTGTCTGAGTGTTGCTGCAGTGTGTCTTGTCTAAGCTCTGCGTATTCTGTTGTACTCTGTGTTGTCATCTGTCAATCTCAATTACACTGTGAATCTAGTTTCATTCAGTAAGTCGTTGGATCGTTGTCTGAAAGAGTTACTGTGGATCGTTTTGACGAATTGTTCTGTTAAGATGTATGACAAAGTGCTCCTCTCCTTGTTGAACTGCTAAGTACTGATAAGTCTGTGTGAATGTAGTAATCTTTCCCTAAGAACGTTGTGCAGAAGTAGTGTTGTTCTCGATCTGCACTTGTATGGTGAAAATTACCTATAGTTAAGGGTAATTCCAGTGTGTGTTAGTCTTCAGAACTGTAGGTTGAAACCGTAGGTACCTTCTGTGATCCGTTTGCTTGACTGTGAGCACTGTCTTGGTGAAGGTTGGAGTAGTGTACGGTTAGAGTAGCATATTAGTCTGAAGTAATTCGGTACCAAGGTACAGATCAGTTTGGTCCAGTCTAGTTGTTACTGATAATTGAGCTAAGACTGTGATGACTCTGTCTAAGGACAGTAAATTCAGATATAACTGTCAATAGCATTTTATTGCTGCAACCGAATCAGTTGTTTTGGGAACTAAGTACAGGGCCTCTGTCTAACAGACCCCTACCACTCCCAAGAACCCACGATTCGTTTGACACGTGCTGATAGTTAGAACAACGCAGTAATTCAGCACTGGCCTTAACATTGGCCGTTTTGTTCCCACGTTAACATTGGCCGACCAATCAAGAGTCCATCCCATAGGACTTGTACAAAATGTACCAATCACTTTTCAAGGTACAACATTTAAAATGACCTTTGTCATACTAGATTTACTGGAATCCACTCTTGATTACAACCTCCTTTTCAACCGACCTTGGCTGAAGCATGCTAAGGTGATACATGATTGGTCTGCACAAGAGCTCACTTTTAAGGATAAAAATCATAAATACATTGTAAAATTAGATGCTATACAACCTTGCGAGTTGCATGCTAGACCGTATTTGGCGGAGCCAGTCCATATGCTAGATGGATTGTCAGATGATGAAGAAGAAGAGTTTCGGAAAAAAAATATTGATTTGATCTCCCTAGGAACCATTGATCTACAATCTGTTGTAGATAATTGGAACCCTGCAGTTTGTACGGTAATGACTGTAACAGAAGAAGATAAGAAGGAAGATATTGCTATTATAGATGACGCTCAACTCCAACAACTTTTTAAGCCATCTGACGATACAGAGAAGCCCCGACAATTTTATGTTCCAGAAGATCAGTTGATCACTTATAATTTAGGTGATGAAGATCATCCGTGTCCTGTAAAGATAAAGCAAAACTTATCGGAAACATTTCAAGCAGGCTTAATCCAGCTACTCCGAGAATTCTCCGACGTCTTTGCATGGAATTACAAAGATATGAAAGGATTGGACCCGCGCATCTATCAGCACAGAGTCATGTTGAAGCCAGAAGCCAAACCGAACAAACAACCCAGTTACCGGATGAATCCAAACTATGCATCACAGGTAAAGGTAGAACTTGATAGGCTACTTAAAGTCGGATTTATAGTACCAATAGAACATGCTGAATGGATTTTCCCCATTGTTATTGTCCCCAAAAAGAACAAGCAGTTACGAATATGTGTAGATTATCGGAAACTGAACGCAGCAACACTGCCTGATCCTTTTCCGATCCCTTTTCTTGACACAATGCTTGATAGAGTAGCAAGACATGAAATGTATTCATTTTTAGATGGGTACAGTGGATATAATCAAGTTAGAATGGCTGAGCAGGATATACCAAAGACTACCTTCATTACCAACTGCGGTGTATTTGCTTGTACTGTTATGTGGTTTGGATTAAGGAATGCCCCAAGTACATTCCAAAGGTGTATGCAGGAAATATTTTCTCCTTATATTACCTCTTTTATGCAAGTCTATCTTGATGATTTTTCAATTTTTGGTAAGATGATAGCACACCTATTCCATTTACGGTGCTGCTTTGAAAAATGCAGAGAATACAGACTCTGTTTGAACCCAAAAAAATCTGTGTTTGCGGTCACATGTGGCAAGCTACTTGGCCACATAGTATCTGCACAAGGTACACAAGTAGATCCAGACAAAATCACGGCAGTATTAGAAGCTCTAGTGCCCACTACACCGAAGGGAGTAATGCACTTCATGGGCCAAGTAAGATGGCATGGACGACACCTACGATGGCTTGCTCACTTGGCAATACCTCTGAACAGATTAATCACCAAGACTCCTCGACAGTTTGAGTGGACTCAGGAATGTCAGATAGCATTTGATCGCTTAAAGAGTTTATTAGCACAAGTTCCCATCTTACAGCCTCCGGACTGGGATCACCCATTTCATGTATTTGTTGATGCTTCAGATATAGCAATAGGGAGCGTTTTAATGCAACAAACCGATAAGTGGTTCAGACCAGTGTACTATGCAAGTCGAAGATTAGCCCCTGCTGAGAAGAATTACTCTGTAACAGAAAGAGAATGTCTAGGTCTAGTGTATTCTGTCAAAAAATTTAGACATTATTTGTTGGGCCGTAAATTTACTTTTCATGTAGATCATGCTGCAATTGTCTATCTAGTTCCGCAACAGCATCTAGGTGGTCAATTAGCACGATGGGTTCTGCTTTTACAGGAGTTTGACTATGAAGTCATTCATCGGCCAGACAATTCACATGCCTTACCTCCCGCTTAGATTCCGATGAAGCTCCGGTAGGCATAGATGACACGACTCTAGCGATTTATGTCTCTGAACCAACGAATGATGAAATTACAGACCCACCTATGCCATCTACATATTATGATCAGATCCTCACCTTTCTCACTGATGGATGCCTTGCATCTCAGACTTCTATGGCAGTACACAGGAAAATTGCAGTTTTTAGCCGCCGATTTCGGTTAATTGCTGGAGAATTATACTATGTGGATAATACTGGAGTTTTACTTCATTGTATTCCGCCACATGAAGTTAACTCAGTTATTACCTTGGCTCACTCAATTCCTTCCGGTGGCCATTTTGCTACAGACTTAACATACCAAAAAATTCTGCAAAGTGGTCTCTGGTAGCCAACTATGTACCGAGATGTATCACAATTTGTCAAACAATGTGATACTTGTCAAAGATCTGGACAGCCCTTGCAACGTCACCTTTTCCCTCTACAACCCATCTTACCATTGGAACCTTTCCAGAAGTGGGGTCTAGATTTTATCGGTCCGATTACACCTCCAGCAGTCCTCAGTAACAATCGTTATATATTGACCTGTATAGACTATGCAACCAGATGGGCAGAAGCCTGGGCTTTACGGTTTGCTACAGCTATTGCGGTAGCAAAGTGTCTGCTAACCGATGTCTTTCCACGTTTTGGTTTACCACTGGAACTTGTTTCAGATCAAGGCACTCATTTTGTAAACACTTTAATGAAAGTACTCACACATTCATTTCAGGTCACACATAAATTTAGTTCACCATATTATCCTCGTGCAAATGGCTTGGCTGAGAGTACAAACAAATCTTTGCTGAATATACTTCGGAAACTCATTTTAGAAGCACCAGAAAGATGGGATCAAGTGCTACCTGCAGTATTATGGGCATACCGGACTACATACAAGGTAACAACAGGATTAACACCTTTCAAACTAGCTTATGGATTAGAAGCAATAGCACCAATGGAGATAGTTATACCAAATTTACGAGTAGCGATCGCTCAGAAACTGCTATCGGAAGACTCACTGTCATTTCGGTTGGATACACTCAGAGAGTTAGACGAGCAACGATCGCACAATTTTTTAACTATGCAGGAAGTACAACTAAAACAAGCTCGGGTGCATGATCGACACTTGAAAACTACAGTTTTTACGGTGGGACAACTTGTTCTTTTTTATAATGCAAAGTCAAATCGGTCTGCTGGTAAATTTAAATTACGATGGTTCGGTCCCTATCGGATTTCTGCACAAGTAGGCCTAGCAACTTTTCGGTTGACTACGTTGACCGGAATCCCTCTTTCGAAAGTCATTAACGGTTCAAAGCTGCGGCCGTATCAACACACGTCTAACCCGCACTGAAATGTTTTGCAGTTAGCCGCGTCTTTCGGCGTTCACCGTTCTTTTCTTTTCTTTCCTTTTATTTTTGCAAGCTTAAATAATTAAGTCTGTAAATATCCGCGTTTTGAACCCTATTTATGACTAAACCGCCCTGCCCTTTCGAGCTCTTCATGCATGCATACCGAGGTAAAAAATTATCATCTCACTACCGCGTGATTATTACTGCTTTTGATTACTCTCCGCTACAACACAACTACATAACCTTCTCCATTTTGCCGAAAAATGCTATTTGCGCTTGTGTGACTTGTGCTCTGTGTTTACCCTGTGCTCTGTGTGCCTGTGTCCTCTGTCTTCGTGTGCGCCATCGAAGTCTTGGCTAACTACGCCGCTTTCCATGACGGTCTCCCTACCGAGGTAGGAGAGTACCTGCGCATACGTGGGTTGGCCAACTTTGCTGAACTGCCTTGGCATTCAGTGGAGTCCCACCCATTCTTCGCCAACATCATCTCTGCCATCGCCAACACAGCCGCCAATGAGCAAAGATGGGCTATCACTTCCTTACCCGCCCGAACCGTAATCACCTTCCAAACTTTCGCCGAGTCGTATCGACTCCCTTCGCAAGGCCGAGAGAATGGCCCGAATTTGCCATTAGCCACCATGAACCATTTATTCCCTGGATACTCATCCAACGAATACGCAATCCTATGTCGACCAGAACCAGAAAGATCCGCCCTTCAATTCCTAGTAGCCATCCTTAACCTCCAAAAGCGGACTTACGGCATTTCCCGTCCATTTTACTCTACCATAGACTTAGCTGCCCGTGAGCCGGAGGGAACAATGAGGGCGACAAAGAAGAGGATAAGCAAGAAGAAGAAACGTTCCACGACACCACAACATCCATGCAAAACGAATCATCTGCACAATCGTCCCAAGAACAACAACAGGAGAAGCATATAGAAGCCGACACATCATCGACCGAAGAAGAATCACAGCAGTAGTCTCAAGAAGAACAACAAATAAATGAAGAACAAGCTGCTAAGGAAGCACTGGACAGACTGCTAAAGGCAGTGGAATCCACAATTGCAGAACAGGAACAACAAGCCGCCAATGAGGTAACAAACCAAACCATCCTTCCCACTCCCCCACCGGAACCACCCATCATCCCCATCCAGCCCATTCACCCTGTCGAAACCGCCGAGTCCTCATCCTCCTCCCTCAACTACTCTCCACCAAACTCCCAACAGATCCTCAACGCATCCTCTTCCCAACCACAACCCCAGCTACCCCTCCCCGCCATTCCAATACTGTCCGAACTGGCCAATATGGGCCAAGTTCTTTTAGTTTATCACAGCAACTGCCCATCCACATGAAAGCAGCCACCGACAGTATCCGAAGCGAACTACATCATAAAGTTGATATTCTAGAAGCTGACATCAGCCCCCTACAGGAAGAAGTGCTAATCACTAAAGCCAAAAACCAATCTTTGCAAGAACAATTGAATGAATTACAGGCAAAACTCACCGAACAGGAAATGTTGATCAATCAGAGAGATGGGCAGTGGCAGAACTTACAAGGAAAGAAGAGTTACTGCAGATTGCCAATGAAGAAATCAACAAAATGAAGCAGGACATACAAGACAAAGAAGACGCCCGAATTGCATTGGGCAATCTACTAGAAGAAACCAGAAAGCAATTACAAGAACTGGTGCAGCAAAGTCAAGAACAGCAGTTGCAACAGAAAAGAACAGAAGAAGAACTGCATAGAACCAACGAAAAATTTGAAAGACGTAAATAATATGCTCAAGCACTACCTAACAAAGGAAGGGCAGACATAGAAGCTCATTGCCAATCTCAAACGCGAGAAGGACTCATACATCAGGACTATAGATTTTCAAGTTCAGGAGATCGAGAGGTGCAAAAACCAACTGGCAAACATTAAAGAAAGAGTACAGAAGATGGAGCAACAACTCGAGGAAATGAAGACATCCAGAGATGCTGCATTGGCCAATGACTTTTATCTGCAAGAGGCCTTTCTGCAAACGCAAGCAGAAATTTTGTTAACCGAAGCCATAGCCATAAGTTCTGTTAGAGTAGATGCCCAGGTACTAGAACCCGATACATTCAAAAATTTATTAGAAACCCTTAAGAAAAAAATCGCACGTACATTTAGATTAGCCCGGAACATGTACTTAGAAGGAATAGTCGATGAGCAGTAATTTTGTAAAACTTGCGGGTTCGAGTCCACCGTGTGTGCCAATGTTAGTCGGCCGACGGATTGGGATAGGTGTAACGGAAATCTTTGTAAAACATGCGCGAAAGGTAGTTACATGTATATTTGTAAATCTTATATAAAGCAATGAAAAGAAGTGCTCAAGAGCGCGGGGATTTTGGCCTATTTTTGTGTTATCACCAGACTGTTCGTCTGGTTGTCTGTTTGATGTTGCGGCAGTGTGTGTTGTTTAGTTTCTGAGTACTCTGGTACGTTGTGTGTACCTGTGCTGTTCTTTCTTGGTTGAGTTGGTGCAATGAACCTTAATTATATCCTATAACTCATCGGATCGTTGCCCGAGAGGGCGGGTTTTCGGATAAATTCTGAATAGCACCAGACTGTTCGTCTGACTGAGTGTCTGAGTGTTGCTGCAGTGTGTCTTGTCTAAGCTCTGCGTATTCTGTTGTACTCTGTGTTGTCATCTGTCAATCTCGATTACACTGTGAATCTAGTTTCATTCAGTAAGTCGTTGGATCATTGTCTGAAAGAGTTACTATGGATCCTTTTGATGAATTGTTCTGTTAAGATGTACGACGAAGTGCTCCTCTCCTTGTTGAACTGCTAAGTACTGATAAGTCTGTGTGAATGTAGTAATCTTTCCCTAAGAACGTTGTGCAGAAGTAGTGCTGTTCTCGATCTGCACTTGTATGGTGAAAATTACCTATAGTTAAGGGTAATTCCAGTGTGTGTTAGTCTTCAGAACTGTAGGTTGAAACCGTAGGTACCTTCTGTGATCCGTTTGCTTGACTGTGGTGTCACTCTAGCACAATGATGAGTACCAACGTGAGGAGATACACCTCGTAAATGTCAATCCGTGGAGACGTGAGGACCGGTATGAAGACCGCGAGCAAGTGATGGCACAAGTGCGTGAGTGAAAGCACACAAGCATGCACACACATACACACACACGCGCACAAGGTAAGAGCAAAGAGTGGAACAATGGAAAGCTTCGATTACCAAAGAGCTCTCTTAAAAAACTGAAATCTGCAACAAGCTAACCCCTCAAATGAGCTTTCCAGCCCTTTTTATAGTTTTTGAGTAGTTTTGGCCCTGTCCAAACCTAATGTCCGGCCTAGTTAAAAATTAGGTTCTCGGGCTTATTTGGGGGCTCAAACGGAATCTAAAAATTATGAAAATTGGTAGTATGATACATCTAATACTCCTCAAGCTCAAGGACTCCTTGGCTTGAACAAAATGGAGTTGTAAAAATAGAAAATGGTATTTACAATGGTTTTTAGTGATAAAAATCACTATTTTTATAGGGATTTCTTCTGAAAATTTGACATGTGAATCTTGGAGCTCCCTACTTGCTCCTTATTCTTGTGTGTCCACTTCTTTGATGCACTTCCATGCTTTGTCCTTGACCTTAAGCTTCAACACTCCCCCCGCTCTTGAGTCTGTCGTCCCGGACAACCCTTGTTGTAATGGTTGTTCCATGTAGTACGTTGAGAGGTAGTGTCCTTCATGTATCAGTAGGAGCAGTGCATCTTCCCATTGTATTTTGGGCAGTTGTCAGGTTCATCAGTTTGTCATTACAACCTTTGTATGGACTTCGTCCGTGTATTCCAGCTGGATGGTGTCTTTGTGAGCTTGCAAAAATTGTGAGCTACTCGAAAGAGGTTGTTAATGTTGAGTGTGAGCAACTCTGTTGGTGAATTGCTGCCTGGCTCTAGTCGTTGTCGCTGTGATATCCTCGGGCGCTTCCAAAGATGGCTTCCCTAGTCTCCATACCAAGTACTTGTGACCCATCATGACTGATGGTTAAGTGCATTAGTGCATGGGTTAGAAGAAGAATGTGCCTTGTGCATGGCCTTGTAATATAGCCCTATGCATGCATACTTGGAAAATGCATGGGAAGAAGTATGGTGCAAGAATTTGGGTCTTGAGCGAAGTGCTCAAGGTTATTCCGACGAAGAGGTTTCCTAATCTATCATGGTGATAGTGTTGTTGAAGCATGCATATCTTACCATGTTGAAAGATCTGTCGATCTTCATCTCTCTGTGTTGTACTCCATCATCGTGTTTGACTATTGGCTTGTCATTTTGTTGAGGAATGGCCTTGCTGCTGGATGAGCTTCTTCAAGCGCATGGTCCTGTCTCCTCTCTTTGTCTTTCTTGCTTTTCTCCCTTCCTCTTTTTTTTTTTTTTTTTTTTTTAATAGAACAATGACATGAAACAAGAGTAAAGGTGTTAGTGTCAATAATATTTTACATGTGTCATGTGTGTCACATGTGCCTGGGATTCTCAATTGTGCCTATGCACGGCCGTGTAATGTGGCCCTAGCTTAATGCATACTTTGGAAATGCATGACCGGAATGGTGCAAAAGGCAAGGTTATGCCATAGGCACATGGTTGTTGTTGGTCGAGGCTTTTTTGAGGTTAATTCTAGACTTGATGCAATCTGGGTTTGGAGGTGTCGATTGAATCTTGCAATGATGTACTCCACCTTATAGGAATCCATTTGAGAATGGTATGTGGCTTTGTGGAGATCACTTCTGGCCCCTTCATCGTGGAATGGTGTCTAAAAGTTGGTATCCAACGTGGTTGGCTCGTTGATTTTATGGAAGCTGCTAATACTTTTGGCTTCCAAACCCATACCCTTTTTGGTTGCCTTTTTATGATTGTTGAAGAGGTGGGTTGATCTGTTTTGGTTCTTTGTGCTTGGCGGTAACCCTTGCTTCTCCTTGGCATTTTTGTGGAATCTTTGCTTGTGGGGGAGATTTGTGGTGTTTGTGCATGTAAGAGTGTCTTGGGTACCCACATTTGTAATCGCTCGTGTTGAGCTGCAACTAACTTCTTTGGCACCCAAATTTGTACATTATTATGGTCGGCCTCCCTCGATTGCTTTGGTACCCAAATTTGTCGAAGTCCATCGGATTGAGTTGTTCCTCATTTTTTGGTACTTCTTTTAGCCTGGTTGACTTGCATGATTGGGAAAGGTTGGGGCAAGGCTGGCGGTTGTTCTCCTTTTCGTACCCAAATGTGCTTCCTGCCCTGAGCTTCTTTCTTCTTGAATTCCGTCTGTCTACTTGATATAGCAGATGTCATTTTTTCTTGCCTCTTTGGTCGATTTACCAGTGCATTAGTATGTGAGGAAGAAGAGAGATTCGCTGGCCTCTGAGCTTGTGCTTCCATGATTGAGTCCTGTTGCTTCGTAGGGTTATTGATGCACACATCATTAATTTCAGGAGAACTAAGAGAATGTGTGACCTCTGGATTTGTGAGCATGCAATTGTCTAATTCTAATGTAATGCATTGTTCATGTACCCAAACTTGAAGAAGTTGACTTCTTAGGTTCAAGTTGACTGCATGGTCATAGATCCAATCTTGACCTAGGACAAGTGCCTCTGTAAGGTCCGCATCATGACATACTAGCATTTTGACTTTTATTGGAACATCTTGAAGGCAGATGGGAAGTTGCACCTTGCCTAAACAAGGGGTTTCCACACCGCCCAACCCTATGAGATAGGCTTCTATAGGCTTTATGTTCAACTGCAAGCCTTGACAGTGGGATAGTCTAACGGCACTAGTTGCTGCACCTGAGTCAATCAATGCTCTCGCAGTTCTTGCATTCTTCCCTTGTCCTACCGCGATGGTCACAAATGGGCGTCGATCCATTATTTGAGAAGCAAATACACGTGATGTTTGACACATGGCCATGTGGTACCTTGGGGCCTCATGATTGATATCTAGGCCTAGGCGTCTTAACTTATTTCTCCTAATGCGTTCTCTAGCCTCTGCCTGTGCTTCTTCTCTAACCCTTAACTCTTCTTCTTTTCGCTTCTTAACAGTGTTGAGTCTCTGTAGCATATCCTCTGTGAGAGGTTCTTGATATAACTTGACTCGACAACCACTGATATAGTTGGGCAAGATGTCACCTTCTAGTGTGGCCAATTGAACTGCACCGCTAGTGGAAATTCTATTGATGATCATGGGTCCATATCCTCTTTTTTCCAATTTACGGGCATGTTGCTTTAGTGTATATACCAACACTAGGTCACCCTCTTTCAAGCCTTTATCTTTGATATGTGCATCGAAGTATGCCTTTTGCCGTTTCTTTGCAGCATAGATGCCTGCCGCTGCTCGTAGTCTTGTCTCACCTAAGCGTTCGAGATCAAAGATCCTAGAGGATAACTCGTGTCCATTCCATTCATGCCCTTGTGATACTTTTAAAGTTGGGATTAGGAAGTCCAAAGGTAGCACAGCATTTTGTCCGAAGACCATCTGAAATGGGGTTGCATTGAGTACCGTTTTATAGGCAACTCGATACGCCCAAACAGCATGATGGAGTTGTTTGTCCCAATCAGAGCGTTTATTATTTACGAGTTTGGTCAGTACATTACATAGGATCTTGTTTGTGCTCTCAGCTTGTCCGTTAGCTTGTGGATGATAGGGGGCAGACTTCTTATGTATCACCAAGAACTCTTGGAGGAGATTTTCAATGACTTCATTCAAGAAGTGTGTTCCTCTATCACTTACTAACTCTATTGGTAATCCATATCTCGTGAACACGTTCTCGAATAAAAACTTTGCTGTAGTTTGAGCATCATTCTTTGTTGTGGCTTTGACTTCTACCCACTTTGTGAGGTAATCTGTGGCTACAATAATGTATTCGGCATGGGAGTTTCTAGCTGGGGGGTTAATAGGACCTACAAAGTCTATGCCCCACTTCGAGAACGCACGTCCCCCCATCATTGGCCTTAAAGGCATCTCATCTTTTCTAATTGGGTACTGGGCACGTTGACATGTGTCACATTTCTTCACATAGGTATGTGCATCCATATGAAGAGTGGGCCACCAAAGTCCTGAGAATAGAATAGTCTTAATTACTCTATCAGGACCAAAATGTCCACCTGCAACACTGCTATGGGCAGTTTCTAAGATTTTCAAATAGTCTAATTCGTGAACACACAATCTTAGGTAACCATCTTTTCCTCTCCTATATAGGTTGTCTCCTACAAAGGCATAGTCTTTAGCCTCTTGCTCCAAGCTTCGTCTTCTTGCTAGACTAGCCTCGCTAGGTAATGTTCCTGATCTCATAAATTCTACCAATGGAGCACTCCAATTTGGAATTAATGATATGTGATAAAGAGTCGCATGCTCCACAGGGGGTCTCTTTTGGCACACTGGACAATTCTTGATCCACTCATGAATTTCTTTGTCTATACTAGGCCAATACACTCCTAAACGTTTTAGATTTTGCAGTGTTCGTTGTTTAGAATAGTGATTCCCTAGAAATCCTTCATGGGCTTGTTGCAACCAACTACTATGTTCATCGTCCTCGACGCAACAAGCTAGAACACCTTCTGTATCTTGTTTATACATGCTTCCTGCCAATATTTGATATTTTTGTGACCGCACAATTTCATCCCTGTCCGTCTTCACCTTTTTATTTGCGGGTCCAAAGGTTAGGACTGGTACCAACTTATTTGCCCATTTAGGAACAACTTCTAGATTGAACAGATAAGCATCGGGCAATTCATCCGACACTCCTTGCGGTGGCTCTCCTGAAGTGATGCGAGAAAGGTGATCCGCTCTGAGGTGGGTCTTACCTTGCCTAACAACCACTTCAAAGTCATATTCCATTAGTAAGAGGAACCATCTTACTAAGCGTCCAGTACTGCAAGGTTTATTGACCAAGTATAATAAGGCTTGATGATCGGTGAAGAACTTAAACTTGTTGGCCAATAAATAGTGTCTAAATTTCTTCACAGCATATACCATGCCTAAACCTTCTCTTTCGGTTGTGGTGTAGTTTCGTTCAGCAGCATTCAATTGCCTGCTAGCATATGCTATAGGCAAATCTAAATTCCCTTCACTAGTTGGTTGTGATAGCACACATCCTATTGCATAATTGGATGCATCCACGTGTACATGGAATGGCTTATTCCAATCAGGAGTGGTCAGTATCGGTGCTGTGCACAAGCGTCTCTTCAGCTCATTGAATGACTTCTCGCATTCGTCGTTCCACTCAAAATTTGTCAACAAGGCATAAAGAGGTTTAGCTATGATTGCATACATGTGAATAAATCTACGGTAATATCCACAATGACCCATAAAGGCTTGTACCTCTTTAACATTCCTTGGCCTCGGCAACTCCGCTATGGCTTTTACCTTGTCCTCATCTGTTGATATTCCGTTTTTAGAGACAATGTGACCTAAGATTTTACCTTGACGTACCATGAACACACACTTTTCTGGGTTCAGACACACTCGGTATTGTCTACACTTGTTGAAAATTTGTCTGAGCTCAGGAATGTGACATCTCCTTTCTTGGGAATGAGCACATAAATCATCCACATATACTTCTAAGCTCTTTCGCAAGAACTCTTTGAAGACATGACACATGAGCCGTTGAAAGGTTGCAGGTGCATTGGTGAGCCCAAATGGCATCACCCGAAATGCAAAGATCCCCCATTCCGTGGCAAAAGCCGTTTTGTGTTGATCTTCTGGGGCAATGGCTACTTGGTTGTAACCTGAAAATCCATCAAGGAAGCTATAAACTTCCTTGCCTGCAACACGCTCCAATAAATGTTCAGTGATTGGAAGTGGATAACTATCTCTGATTGTAGCAGCATTAACTTTTTTAAGGTTAATACACACTCGCAATTTTCCATTCTTTTTGGGCACCACTACAATGGGGGACACCCATTCAGTATGCTCAATCTCATAGATGAATCCAGCTTCAATCAATCTATCAATTTCTTCTTTTATTTTGGCTGCATAAGTGTCATTATATGTGTAGGGCTTATGTTTGGTGGGCTTGGCATCTGCTATCGTGGGAATCGTATGAGAACAAATTTTTGGATCTACTCCCTTCAAGTCTTTATAGTGCCATGCAAACACGTCCCTATATTCCCTTAACAAGGCTACCAACTCTGCTTCCTCTTCTTTACTTAGGTCATCTCCTATGTATGTGCATCTCTCTTCATTCTCTTCGATGGTGACTATGATTCTTTTGGTCTTTTCTTTATTATCATATGCTTCTCCTATTGTGGCCTCTCTCTTAGGCATTCGTACCAAAATTTTTCGGTCTTCCACTTCATATTTCTTGAAATTTTCTGGTACTTCAAATAATTCCTCCTCCTCTCCTTGTTTACCTACTTTTCTTTTCTTTTTCTTTTGACTACCTTCACTCCCATCCTTTGAATTTACCGTTTTGATGCTTATGAGAGGTTCTTCTTCTTTTTGGGTAAATACTCCTATGTCTTCTAGATAGTGCTCCTCTGAAATAAAGCAACTATCCATCACAATGGACTCTAGATCATCATCGTTCTCTTCTTCTTCTATAATGTCCTTAGAGTCACTTTCTTCTAGCAAGGGCTGACACATGAACACTGAAATATCATAACCCTCCTCATCACAATGAGGTGTCCATTGTTCTTCATTGACAGCAATGTCCATGGTAGCTAAGATTTCTGCCCAACCATGAGGCTCAAATTCCTCATTTGGAAATATCATCGGCGTATAGGCTGGGTCTCGGACTGGTCTATCTCCTTGAGAAGTTCCTTTTTCTCTTTCCTTTAAGCGTTTCTCCTCTTCCTTTGCGACCTTGCACATCCACAAATGAGTATCTTCATGCATCCAAGATGTATCAGATGAACTTTTAGAATGTACAGAGATTGAATCTTCTTGCTCCTTGTGGATATGATTCCACTGTAGGGGTGGTACATCTCTGAAGGAGTAGTCCTTCAAATTGACCTTGGTTGTGACCCCTAAGCGTTGCAAGTACAAGGAGTTGGTTCCCCAATCCTGTACCACTTGTAGTTGTCGTAGGAAGGGCCTTCCTAGGATCATCTCGTAGACATTATTTTTTTCAAAGTTACATATAGCGAATGTGTGCTCAAACTCTACTCCACAAGTGGTTAGAGTTATCCCTTCAAGCAATCCTAGAGGTCTTTCCACATGGCCGTCAGCCATCTGAAGCTTCATTCTAGTTGGTTTTAATGTGGGCTTGCCCCATCGCTTCCACAGGGAGGTGGTTGCAATAGCAGCACCAGCACCTGAATCTATGATTGCTTTGGTTGTGTAACCTTGGTAGGTGATTGGAAGATAAGTATTACCTTCGTCACCCTCACACATGTCCCCTATTTTATCAAGAGGTATCTCTCAAACTTTCTCTTTAGAGCCTGCTTCTAGCATTTTGGAATCAAGTTCGGGAACTTGATCCTTCACATGATTCCATAGCTCAGGTTTTGCTTTGAGCAGCTCCTCTACCGTGAGATGACACTGAACTTTAGTGTTCTTCACGACGTCAGTGTTTCTTGGAATCACCGAGTCTTCATTTCTTACCACTATTGTGGGAGCTCTAATCTGGACAGATTCAGCTTCCCATGGGCCTGTGAACTGTGGCAACTCTTGTAAAGAATTGGATTCAAATCTTGAACTTTCTTCTTCTTGTTGCTCTACCTGGTCTCCATAAATAGATGGAATGTCTTGTGGGAATTGATCATGACGATCATCAATTTCGAGAATAGGAGGGGAAACATCCTTCTCCTTGGCCCATTTCTCTTCTTGTATTTCCCGCAAGAACTTTTGAGTGTGCTGTTGAATTGAAAGAGGTTCCCCCTCATCTATGGAGTCAGGAACATAGACTTTCTGTGGTGATGAGCTTTCTCTTTCAACAGTAGGTTGAGCCTGTGGAGGTAAAGAAACCTGAGGTGTATTTACCAGCTGCTCTAATCGATCTAGTAAGCCATGGAAGTGCAAACCCGGCGTAATAGCATTCGTCTGATTGAACGATCGATTGGCCTCGAACATAGCTTGAGCCAGTTCCACCATTTTTATGCACATCTTTTTTCGTTCAATCTCTAAATCTGCTGTAGGGTAGCTCTTGTCTAGGTTTGCAGGTGTTGGCCCTTCTTGAAGTCGAGCCTGGTATGCCTTGAACATCATGTCCAAGTTTTCTGGGGTTGGATCTGCAAGAACAGACCCCGGTTGTGGTGGTTCATTTACCGTGGTTGGTGAGTGGGGATGAGGTGATGTGGATGGAGTTTGGACTTGTGAGGGGTTTTGAGAGGCAATATCTTCTATTTTTGTTTTTGCATCTTTTAGGCTTTCTTCTGATTCGGATAACTTTTTGGTCCACTTACGATTGGCCTTCTCTCTAGTATCCTTCCATGTTCTTGTTCTTCTCTTACTAGGCTCTCCTGATTCACTTGGCTCTGATTGCTCAGCTGGTTTATTTTGTTGTAAGGCTTGTGCCCTAGTAACTGCGTGTATAGGAGCCACATTATCACTACTGGAACTTGAATCCCTTGCTAGGCCGACAACATTAATGGGTGTAACCTTTGGTACACTAGCGGGATGTCCGGGACAATCTCTCAAAAGCTGTTCTTTGCCACACTCTAGACAAACGACTTGTATCGTGGTGTTCTGCCCTTGTGTCGAAGCTAGTGTGTGGGGTGGTTTTTGTCTTGGCATAGGTTGAGGTTGGCTATATCCTTCATGTTCATATGGTCTAGTTGCTCCTCGTGGTCCTGGACATGGATTATGCCTAGGAACTTCTCTGCCTTGTTCTGCAGGAGGGTACCCATATGGTCTACATTGGGGTACAAATGGTCGTGGTTGTCTATTCATTGGATAGTTTTCAGCATTGTAGTTGATGTGCTTCTGCTCACTATAAGAGTACATGTTAGGCGCTTGAGTTGGTCGTCTATCGTACGGGTAAGGTTGTGATAATCCTAATGCTTCTTGGTTGCAGACATGAGATGGATGATCCCCACCGCAAAGTGTGCAACTTCCTAACATTGGCACTCTCAAGAAGGAGTTTTGGTAGTTCCCTTGTCCTTGTACCCCTAATCTCTTGGCCACTAACTCTGTCACTTTCTCCACATAACTCAAACTAGAATTTTCATTGCTTATCATATCCTCGGACTTGGTAGGGTCTTGTGGGATTTTGAGGTCCTCTGCTAAGTTGTCTTCCAAATCCATGCACTCCTGAAGACACTCACTCAGAGTTTGCAGCCGTTTTATGTATACTAACATTCTCAATGTTCCGTTGGTTAGACCTTCTAAAAATAAAGATATCATTTTTTGCTGAGAAGGTCTCTCTGTTAGAGGGCATCGGGCTACGTATTGCTTAAATCTTCGTGCTACATTTTTGACTGTCTCATTGGGAGCTTGTTTGAAACTATGTAGTAAGGATGACGAATTGTGCTTGATCCCGCGCTTCGTGAATTCCCAAATAAGTTCTTGGAAGAATTGTTCAATATGTTCAAAGCAATTTGGATCCAGAGATTGAAACCAAGTTAAGGCTATTCCTGTAAGTGTTAGCCCAAAGGATTCATATTGCATGAAAAAGTCATCCACTTGCTCCGCTCGTAACACTTGCTTGAATTCTGCTATGTGGTCATAGGGCTCTCCTGTGCCGTCGTAACGATTTCGCATACATTTGGCCAATTGGATTGGTCTCACTCTTTTGTCTGGCTCTGGAGATTGCATTATGATGGGGACACCTTGGGGCGGCTCTGTCCTAACGGTAGGTCTATTCATGTTTCCCATTCTCTGACTAGTGTGGCTGTGGGAGTTGATTCCTGGCATGGTGAATTGTTCATGTGGTCTATCGGGTCTAGGACCTTGGCTCATTTGTCCTAACATTACATTTTCTGTTCTTTCTTGGGTCTCGAATGGGTTTTGTGAGGTAGCTGCATGATCTCGAGCTAACTCACCTCTTTCATTAATCTGATCAGAACTTTCAGTTACTACATAGATCTGGCCCATCTTGTCCATGTAGACTCCGTCTTCGTACTTGACAACTGGTCTTGGAATTATTTCAGATTCTATGGTGTTTATCATTCTTGCTACTGATCTGTGTAGACCATCGAGGTAGATGGGTATTCCTTGTAGGTTAGTGAATATGTATTGAAGAGACATCCTATATTCCCCTTCCACTATGGACATAAAATCTTTCCTAGGCACTGAACTTTGCATGTCTTCAGAGGCCAAGAGTCTCTCCCAATTAAATGACATTTTTGACTCACTTGTCTATGAACTCAGCACGTAGTGTTAACCCCTGAGTTGTGAGTCCCTGACTTGATTGTGTGGTTGATCTTAGTTTCAAGTGATATGGTACTTTATCTATCTCTTCCTAGGTATCAACTTGAGCTTAGGTTCATAAGCCTTGTCTACAAGTCCACAATTATCCTTTGATTTTCTCAAAATCTTGTGGAATCCCTTGCTTCCTAGTCCAACCTGAGGGTCAACTTAAAAATACCCTATCTAATAATCCTGGTATTAATATTAACATAACCAGTCGATGTTTTTGTTGTACTCCTCACGAGCTTTCCAACAAACCCAAGATCACCCCGAACGGATTTCGTATGAGAAAGTTATGCCAGTTCAGGGTTTTGGGGGTTAAAACAGGGAAACAGGATCTCTCTGGGAACTCAGGACAGGCGATACGATGCCAGATTTCCACGATACGATACTTGTGTTTTACACGATACGATACTACTGAGTGGACCAAGATCACGATACCAAACCACACGATACGATACCGAAAATGGCCGCGATACGATACCACTCACTAGACGATACCACCAAGTCCACGATACGATACCAGAAATCGCACGATACGATACCTCAGCACTTAACGATACGATACCAAATTAGTGGACGATACGATACTGAATATCACACAATACGATACCAGATTGCTCACGATACGATACCAACAATTCACGATACGATACTGGGAATCTCACGATACGATCTTGGTTGGGCCACGATACGATACTAGTTTACAAGCGATACGATACCGCTTAATAGACGATACGATACCTTCCAAGCGATACGATACCAAAATTTAGACGATCACGATACCAAGACTGGCGCGATACGATACCAAAATTTAGACGATCGCGATACCAAGACTGGCACGATACGATACCAGAATCTCAGGCGATACGATACCACTTGGTCAGCGATACTGTGACCGTCACGATACGATACCACTGAGGCAATTGCGATCGCGATACCAACACTTGACGATACGATACCAAAATGGCACGATACGATACCAGGTGGACCACGATACGATACCACCGGGGCGACCGAGATCGCGATACCAGCACTTGACGATACGATACCAAAATGGTATCGCGATACCTCAAGTGGGCATGCACGATACGATACCTCGACAAGTATCGCGATACACGGGAATTCTAGTATCGCGATACCAAAACTCAACCGGACACGATACTTGGAGATTTTCACACCCAAATTCAAAATTTTTTGCAAATATGAGTACCTTGTGTCCTCCTTGTCACTCCTATCAGCCTGTAGGTGCAAAAATCTATCTCCAAGCCGGCGATACCACCCGTGCGATACCAGATGCTGTTCTTGTCACTCCGCGATACTGAATCAAATTTTCTGAAGTTTTGAGAGGTTTTCACGCGTGTTTCTTCAGCGCTTCTTCTCTGCGCATGCTCTGCTCATGTTCCTCACAGCCGAAAGTGAAATAGGAAGTGAATGTCGTGGCGAAAATGGAAAAAAAAAAATCAGAGAATATAAAGAGGGAAGAAGATGATGATGATGGTGAAGATGAAGAAGAAGGAAAACTCAGAAACTGAACTGAAAATGGTGATTTTTTACCTTCCAACGTCGCTACTCTACGTCTTACCGTCACACGCTCGTCCTCCAAGCTCTCTCCCCGGCAACGGCGCCAAATTTGGTGTCACTCTAGCACAATGGTGAGTACCAACGTGAGGAGATACACCTCGTAAATGTCAATCCGTGGAGACGTGAGGACCGGTATGAAGACCGCGAGCAAGTGATGGCACAAGTGCGTGAGTGAAAGCACACAAGCATGCACACACATACACACACACGCGCACAAGGTAAGAGCAAAGAGTGGAACAATGGAAAGCTTCGATTACCAAAGAGCTCTCTTACAAAACTGAAATCTGCAACAAGCTAACCCCTCAAATGAGCTTTCCAGCCCTTTTTATAGTTTTTGAGTAGTTTTGGCCCTGTCCAGACCTAATGTCCGGCCTAGTTAAAAATTAGGTTCTCGGGCTTATTTGGGGGCTCAAACGGAATCTAAAAATTATGAAAATTGGTAGTATGATACATCTAATACTCCTCAAGCTCAAGGACTCCTTGGCTTGAACAAAATGGAGTTGTAAAAATAGAAAATGGTATTTACAATGGTTTTTAGTGATAAAAATCACTATTTTTATAGGGATTTCTTCTGAAAATTTGACATGTGAATCTTGGAGCTCCCTACTTGCTCCTTATTCTTGTGTGTCCACTTCTTTGATGCACTTCCATGCTTTGTCCTTGACCTTAAGCTTCAACATGAGCACTGTCTTGGTGAAGGTTGGAGTACTGTACGGTTACAGTAGCATATTATTATGAAGTAATTCGGTACCAAGGTACATATCAATTTGGTCTAGTCTAGTTGTTATTGATAATTGAGCTAAGACTGTGATGACTCTGTCTAAGGACAATAAATTCAGATATAACTGTCAATAGCATTTTATTGCTGCAACCGAATCAGTTGTTTTGGGAACTAAGTACAGGGCCTCTGTCTAACAGACCCCTACCACTCCCAAGAACCCACGATTCGTTTGACACGTGCTAACAGTTAGAACAACGCAGTAATTCAGCATTGGCCTTAACATTGGCCGTTTTGTTCCCACGTTAACAATAACATATCAGCAACTGAGTTTGACTTACCTGAAATATGAACTAATTCATGATTTATGAACTTAATATATGAGATCCATCTAAGCATGGCTATATAAGGAGATGAACAATTGGCTATCATTCCAATGAGAGGCAAACAATTAATCTCAACTTTGACATTTGAACCAATGAGATATTCTTTGTCTGTTTTCAAAGCTGTTACCATACCCCATAGTTCTCATTTGATCTGTGGATATTTTCTTTGTGTTTCATGTAAAACTTTGGCACCAAACCTAATTGCATATCTATTCCCTTCACTATCATCTTGAATTATGACCCAACCTATACGGATAGGACTAGTATCAATAGTCAGTATAATAGGTTTGTTAGTAGAATAGTCTACACGCTTAAGGATGGGAGCTTTACGCATAGCTTGAGTGTGTTTGTGAGTCCAAATAAATTTTTGTTTCTTCCTTAACAAGTCATAGAGACAATGAGCAATATGAGCAAAGCGTGGGATCCAAATAACATAAAAGATGCAAGCACCAAGAAATCTGTGTACCTCACTCACGTTGTTACATGTTTCAGAAATCTTGCTAATAGCATCAACTTTTTGTGGGTATGGCCTTTGACCATAATGACCACATAAGTGTCCAACAATAAGAACCTCGTTGACACCAAAAACAGATTTTTCTATGGAAAATGTGAGACCTACCTCTTCAAATTGTTGAAATATTTTTTCACAATCAGAGATATGGTCAAGAACAAATTTACGACATCAAGATGAGTCTAAAGTAATGTCCTTTACATGTTCCTCACTCCCTTTAATTGGAATATCATCAATGAATGGCATAGTTATATGAGGGATAAAATCATGTAAGACCATATTCATAGCACTCATCATATGAGCCACAAAATTAGTTGCTCCTTGAGGTAAGGTACACATTCACACTAAGCCTAAAGGAGTTATGTCATGACTATCAGTTGCTAATTGGAATTAGTCATATCCAGAATATAAATCACCCATTGAATAGATAGAATGTCCTAAAAATGATTCAACAAACTCATCTACAATGGGTCTTGTTCCTACATTCCTTATGGTGACTTTATTGATGGGTTGGAGATCTTGAATAAAACGTAGTTTTGCATTCTTTTAGGCACAGTGAACCATCTATTTGAGTAAGGTGCAAAAGATGGCTCTAAAATTCTCATGTTTATCTTCTCCTTAAGTAGTTTCATTAGCTCAGGTAAGCGAGCCTTTGGAATTGGTATAGGGCAAAGATTACATGGAATATGTGGAATAGTAAAGATTATCCTGTGTGCAACTAGCTTAGGATCTATGCAACCAATCTCATGAGGATACATAGTAAAGGCTTTTCCATGGCTACATATGAATCTCTAGAATTTATCTCTCTCTACTAGCAAAAGAAAGTCATCATCTGTACCAATCTTCACATGTTTGATTGTCTCATCCGTGAATGTATGTCCGATGTTTTTCTTATCCCGAAGGATTGGATCGTTTTTCACATCAATAATTTTTTCATTACTTCCTTGGGGTAATGGTTGAGCTATGGGTTTGTTTTTTTTGTCTACAGTTTTGTACTTTGTTTCAACTAAGGCATCATGTGTTTGGTTAAATTTTGAGCACTTGTCAACATTGAGAGCATATTCCTGGATAAGAGCATACTCATCAAGGGAAGAAAGAAGAATAATATGGGAATTAGAATTTTGTTGAAGACATAGCTCTAACTCCTCAAGAGTAGAGAAACAATGAGATGTTTCAATCACATGCTCAATGTTCTCATCATGTTTGATGATTTTGTTTTTTTTATAATTTTTTTGGGTTTTTTGGATAAAAGACTTGGACAATTGACTCTTATGAAGAAAATCTAATTTAGAATGTGGAAAACAAAGTGACAAACTATTATACATGTTGGTTGGATGCAAGATGTCAAACCAATATCCACTGTTGTCCCGCTCAACAATGGATTCTATCCGAAATTTTGATCATATGTAGCTCCAAACATGAATCGAGGTGCACAATCACTACAAGCATGCTCATGACCCTGAGTAACAATAGGTTTCTTTCTAATTGACAATCGATTCCTAGGATGATTCACTCCTACCATCATGACTTGAAGTGATTGCATTCCATCCTTAGACTTAAATCTAGAATAGGTAGAACCATCATCCATGGCTTTAGTTTCCATGCAACTCTCACAAATAATGGGTTGACCTAAGAGAACTTCATAGGAGCAATTATCTTGAATAAAAAAGTGAAACTCTTCTGTGATTCCTCCTATGGATATGGGCACACTACCACAAGCTCCATACAGGGTACCTACACCATTATATGCAGTTCACGTATGCCATCCACAATCTTTATCTATAGGCCATCGAAACTTATCATAGACTTCTCTTGAAATCACATTGATTTCGGAGTCGGAATCTACTAATGCATTTACAATGATAGTGTTCTTATCATTTCCTATTTTAACATGCATCTCTGATGTACCTCTATACCAAAATTTTCTTTTAAAGTGACTTTCAAGATTGTTTTCATGATTTTCATGGTCAGGTTGAATAGGTCCTAAGAAATTTTTATTAACATTTACTTCATCATCATCAAAGCCCTCTTCATCAGATTCATCAAATTTTAAAGCTTCATTCATAGCTTGATCTAGATCTAGAAAATCTTGCATCTTAGTATCTAGATTAAGCAGAAACCTCTTCCTTTTAATTAGGCCAATAAAGTTATCTTTAAAAACAGTCTTTGCAATAGAGAAAACTTGTTCTAAAGACATAGTCACTTGACTCTTAAGCAAAATGTCATCTAAAATCTCCATAGGATCTATTTTTCTCTCAATTTCTAAAATCAAGATGGCTTTAGGTTTCCTCTTTGGTTTCTTTTTTTTTTGCTTAGGATCTTGTTTTTGTTCTCGTGTTTGTTCTTCAATTTGTTTTGATTGTTCTTGTTTATCTAACGGCTTTGGTTCTGCTTTTCTTTGCTTTGTCTTCTTCCCTTTTTGTTTCTCCTCTTGTTTTTGTTCATTGGGTTGTGATTCTTGTTTTTTATCTTTGGATTGTGATGTTTCTCCTTGCTCTATGATTGTTTCTATTCCCTCTGAGGTTTGTTTTCGAGTCACTCTTCTTTCACTAGGCTCAGCTTCATCTCTTTTTCGTTTTTCTTCTACATTGGATATGTGAGAAATAAGAGATTGATCTTCTATTGGTGACTCCCAAGCCGTTATTCTCCTAATCCCATCTCGTGCTCTTACTAAAGCCTCTACGAAAAAGTCACCTTCCTTTGTGGGTCTACTTGATTCTACTTGTTGTTCATCAAGAGCTTGTAGTTTCACTCCTCTAGTTCCTACGTCTGTTATGGTTATATTTTCATAGTGTTTTTTCATTCCTCCCTTACCATAATTTCCTTGCAAAGGTAGCCTAGATTGATTGTCACAAATTTTCTTGTCTATGTCTATTACTAGTCGTTGCTCCTTAGCAGCCTTCAATAGTTCAAAATCTCTCAAAAGTGCTCTAACAAATCACACTAAGGACACCTACGAGGGCCACACACAAAACCATTTTGATTTTGAGGATTTTGATTAACTTGTGGTGGGAAATTTCAAAATTGAGGATTTTGTTGATAAGGTATTGCTTGAACAGGATAATTAGGATTTTGATAAGGTAATTGATGTACTTGAGGAGCTTGGGGAGCAACATGTGGTACTTGAGGTGCAAGAAGAGCTTCCATAGTATACGACTGATGATTTTGAAAATTTTGATTTTGAGGATTTTGAAAAACTATTTGAGAAGCTTGAGGATACATATTTTGATACATTTGAGGATTTTGCACATGAGGATGAGGATTTTGCATTGAAGGATTATGAATTGAAGGAACTTGATATGCTTGAGTAGGAGCTACTTGTGGATTTTGATTGGTAGCTATAACATGTTCATTAGGCTCTTGAAAAGACATTGGGTTCATTTGATTTTGGAAAGTTTTGGTGTAATTAGATTGTAAAGCATCTATAGTCTTGGCCAAATTGGATTGTATAGCAATAAGACTTTCCATTTTCTTAGTAAGGATTTCCACTTCAGATTGTTCAATTACACTTTTATTTCACTCTACTTTAAAACCTTGAGTAGGCTCCATCATTTGAGGAATAGGAGTAGAGTCAAAATGCATAGCATGGGATTGTTCTCTAACTTTCTCCTTAGTTTGTGGAAGGGTAGCTTGAGGAAGACTAGTTTTCTCATAAAGCATGGATTTTCTTTGATGTCTATGGGCTATAGCCTCTACTACTTTACGCACTTTTTGCCAATTGTCACTAAGACCATAGCGCTTATCTGACTCTTCTAATCGTCGTTCAACTTCCCTACGAGTTTCAGGATGAAGAAGCTTAAGAAAATTGATCACAAGATCAGGTTCGAAAGTTATCTTATCCTCATCAGGAAGTTTTTCATAGCGTTGAATATACTCATTTTGTAAGTGAGTAATAGAGCTACTAGGATTTGGGGAATTGACCCATTGTAAGAATCCATCCCGATTATGTTGGCTATAATTGTCAAGATAGAATTCTTTGAGCATCTCCTTTCTAGAATCACTCCAAGGAAGACTATCATATTGAGTGACACTGTTTATGATAGAGCTATCAACAATTCATTCAAAGAATGATATCAAAAGATCTTCGAGAAGACCAAAAATCATAGCTTGCTCTTCAAACAAATCTAAGTAGCTTGTAATGTTGATGCCATTGAATTTTCCCTTCTCTCTCAACATAGAAGAGACTATTCTTTGGCCTTGTTTCTCAACAATAAAGGATTTGAATCCTTCCTCCATCTTATGTGAATAAGTGAGTGATGCACGATGTTCTAGATTTCTCACAAATGCATTTACTTCACGACGAAGATGTGCACAATATTGTGGGAAATCCAGTGCAACAATCACGAATGATGATGATGAAGATGAAAAATACAACTGACGCTTTTGATTTTCTGAAGATTCTGCTTCTTTTCTTTTTCTTTTATATCTGTCTGTATGTCAAATTCGTGAGTGATTCCTCAACAATACATAGATGCTTTGGAAATTGCTCATGAACCTTTGGAACCAGAGCCAAAAATTGCCCAAGTTGCAATGTGAGAGGAGATGATCTCAACACTGACCATAAGTCTTCATCTTTTGAAGTTTAGGCACTCTCTACAACCCTTGTTAGTACTTTGGAAGTTTTTTCACTCTATGATATAGATGATTGTTGGACCTAAGTGATTGGTTCCAATGTAGGAAATTACATTGGTTCCTCTACTGTCCATTTTTGAGCTCTACTCATCATTCTTGCTTGCTCTTTAAACTCTAGTTCATACACTATAGTTTTCGGCTACAATAGTCGATTGAAACATGTCTACACAGCTACTCCCTGAGTATCTAGTTCTACACTAATGACCAACTTGATCATAGGTGCCACTCTCTCTTTCCTTCATTTATCGTACTCTTAAGCTTCCCTGGAATTTCTATAGATATGTCCTGATTCTCCGAAAAAATAGCACCTTATCAGTCCCCTTGGTACATAATTGATGTTCTTGGTTGTGCCTAGGGTGGTTGAGGTATTAAACCTTGTTGCGAGATGGTTTGATCATACCTTTGATATCTGGTATTTTGTAGATGTGGCAATACATATGTGTTGTGTGCTACAGATTCATTGATAGCAACATTGATCTTGACCCGGTCCTAGGAATTTGCGTTGTACACATAATATGCGGTATCATGGGTATCCATGTTGCAAATTGCACAATGTTGTTGATTTAAACCACAATTTGTTGCAATCTATCTTGAGTTTTCCATTTTACACAAAAGATTTGCTTAGTTGAATTGTTACATTTATCCTTTGCGATTGCAATCCATTCCAGGTCTTCAATGAAGCCTCCCACCTTGTTTTCTAGCTCCAGTGGTTGATTGATGATAATATCCAAGGGTAAGCGGCACGTACTCCAAATGATTATAACTTGTTTCAACGGTGGTTTCAAACCGTTAATAAAAGTCACTTTAAGGCTTTGTTAACTAGGTTCATCTAGAAAATCCTATCCTTATATTCATTATCCATAGTAAGGTTAGTTGTGCTTTCAATTACATCTAGATCTGCTTCAAAGGCTTGAACATGTGCATCTAGGTTGTATCGTGGGAATCCCCCAAACTTGGTGTGTGAGAGTCCCATCAGGTAATATCCTCTCTGAGCTTCCTCCATCATTCCTCTATTACTATATCTCGTCATCATAAGAATGAGATCTTTGATATGGGTTTTGGTTAGGATGAGATCTTTGGTCTTGATTTCGGTTACTATGAGGAATTCAACTTGATCCAATAATTTCTCTTGATTCTGACCTTTTTTATGCTAACAAATCCTTAGTATCAAGGGTGTGTCATAAGCATCTCGATCAAATATTAATTCGTCTTAAAACTCAGGTTTGCCTCCGGTTGTCTCTTGGTCCTTTGCTATGTAGTAGTTTCTTCCTCTTGGACCTCTCACCAAAATTTGCTCCTAATGGTGGTACTGTTATAGGTACTTTATCTTGATGGTACCGTGCATATTCACTGTCAGAGCATAGGATTGGCATACATTACCCTTACTTGTCTACCCTTTTTGGTCCCCACTCCCTAGTAGGATCATCAATGTTAGCCTTCTATTATCCAGAATGTCTAAACTAGGGGTTCTTGGGTGGTAGTTCATAGAGTTAATTTGTAAAGTGTTAACTTTTCCACTTTGTTCTTCAGATAGACTTCTTCTAGAGAACTATCACCAGAATCTTATACTATACATACAAACGTTTCTACAACCTTCTCACTATTCCAATACTTTTACTACTCATTACTCGTTATCACTTAACTCCTATCACTGCTTCAACTTCAATGAATATAATTCACAACACGTTATTGTATTAAATTATAACAAATCAATAGCGGTAACAATTCTAAATGTCAAGAGAACTTCTAATAGATAACTCCAAACTTGGCCAAAATAATATCCCACTTAATATTTCATAGTAATCAGACCTAACTACACTTAATAATTGATAAGTACAATGCAATTAATTGACAGTGACACAAGAATTCTGAACAATATGCTGGAATCTATCAGCACTTCGATCCTCCTTGCTGACTAGTTGTTGTGGACTCATCATGCCGGTCTAATGAATATGCAAAAATTCATTCTAATAAATCTTTGGAGAATATTACAATGGTTGGGTAGATATAGTGCTTCACCAAAATTATACGTATTTTGCAAATAATCACATCATAGGACTAACAAGGATTTCACATACATTCCTTTGATTAGCCCTTGGATAATATGCACAGGAAGTATGATGGAGAAACTTGTACTTGTTAAAAACTTCATACAAAACTTTACTAACAAAATGGGTTCCTTGATCAAAAGCAAATTTCAAGTGGACAACCAAACCTACTAAAAATGTTGCTCTACAAGAAACTAAGAAGTGTGTGGGCTGTGTAATCTGGAGAAGAATTAGCATTGGCCCACTTAGTAGCACAATTAGTGGAAACCAAGAAATAGTTATCATTCCTTGGAAATGGTGCACGATAGATACACCCTATAAAATATTTACCCCACTTCTCAAATGGTTTCCATGATGTGGAGACAACCAATGGATGTTGTCTCTTCTTTGTGGGTTTGAGCCACATATTTGATAGACATCACATGCTTGGGGCCTTTAATCTACATCTTTGAATAATGCAGGCCACCATAAGCCTGCATCTAGGATTCTATGGCTCATAATATGGCCTTGGGGATGCCCACTACCTAGTCCTTCATGTGTCATCTCAAAGATGTGCCTTCCCTCCTCTTCTTCCATGCACTTCGTAAGAAGATTTTCTTTGCCATATGTATATACTTTTCCTTCATTAAATGTAAAACATCTGCTCTTTATTAGAAACCTCTAGGTTTGCATAAAATTAGCTTTATATGGATACTTACTGGTCTTGATGAGATCTTTTATATCCTCATACTATCCTTGTGCCTTAACTTTGAACATCTCAATATTTGAGAATTCATCTTCCACTCCCATTTCCTAGTCCTTTAGACTAATCCTTTAGACTACAGTGAAATCAAACTCTCAAAATAATAGAAGCCACCTTCATACTCTTTGTGTTGCTTGTGTCTTGCTTAATAGATACCTTAGTGGTTTTTGATCAATAATTATGAAGCATTTTAGCCCCACCAAATAACGATGGAAGTTTTGGACAAAAAATACCATTCCTAAGCCTTTCTCTCAGTAGTAGTGTAATTCTTCTCTGCTATAGTCAAAATTAGACTTTCATATTGAATGGGTCTATCAAACTTCTACTCTTTACTCTGCTATCTAAGAACTTCTCCCACTCCGTAGGCTCTTTCATCTACATGGATATGAAAATCTCTAGAACAACCAAGTGTAACACAAATCGCTGCAACCACTAGCTTGGATCTCAATTTTTGATAATCCATTTCTCCTTTATTATCCCACCTAAATACGACTTCCTTACCTATGAGCATATCCAATGGTCTAGCTATATGTGCAAACATCTTAATGAGTCTCCTCTAGTAACCACTATGTCAAAAAAGAATTGAATTTATTTTGGTGATATAGGCCCTGGTGACTTTAATATGCCTATGATTTTATCTAGCTCAAGGGCCATAACTTTAGCAAACACCACATATCCAAGGAGGGTACCTTCTATCACTAGGAAGTGATACTTTTTAGGATTCAACTAGAGTTCTATTTCCCTGTATCTAATGAAGACCTATTGTAGTTAGATCAAATGATCATCCAAGCACTTCATAAGAGCACTATTGCAATTACTTGAGAATGAAAAATCATCCATGAAAATTCAAAAGCTCCTTCAATAGAAATGTTCCAAAAATAAGCCTCATTATTCTATTGAAAGTGGCTCAAGCATTTCTGATTCCAAGAGGCATCTTAACATAAACATATGACCCATATGGAGCGATGCAAGCTATCTTTTTCCCAATTCTCAAGAGGGATGGATATTTGTTCATATCCACTAAATCCATCCATGAAGCTATACAGTGAATGTCCAACCACTTCTTCTATAACCTATTCTACAAAGGTCATAAGGAAATCATGTGAAATTTTCACCTTGTGAAGTGCTCTAAAATCCTCACATATTATAATTTTGTTCATAACATGGGGAGATATCCACTATGAATGCTCCATTGGAATAATATTCTAGCATCCTCCATTCTTTGGATTTCTAAGTAGACAAATTAAGCTTGCTTTAAATTTAATCTATAACTTTTCCCCCTTACTGGTTTGGCACCTTTAAATAGTGGAATCCTATGTTCCGCCAAACTTGCAGGTGCTCGTTCCAAATGCTTCTACTACCATGCAAATAAAGCTGCATAAATGTTCATAAAAGAATTTACATTTGTAAGTATCTATAGATAATTCCATAAAAAAGTGGCCACTAATATAGGACAAGCATTTTCCTTGTTTCCTAACTACATTTCTTTGACAGGCTTCCTATCCATCAATGTGTCTAGATATCTTCTTCATCTGTGTGATCTTCCATCACTTTATCCCACATAGAATGAGTGTTCTGTGTAGCAATTGTTGGAGAAACAATCACTAATTGGACATATATTTGAAGGTCAAAGCTTTAGAAGAAATCCACATGCCTATGTGAAGGGACAAATTTACAAGTGTATTATATTTGTAAAGTTAATTCACTTTAGTTCTAGAAGTTTTTTAAAAACTATATAAGTTAGTTTTTATCAAGTGATAAGATGTGGAAGAGAGGTAGTTAGAGTGAGAAAAAGTTCATTTTGTATGACTGAGTATAGTCGGGCTTCTTTGAGTGAGAAAGCACTTGTAAACTTCTGAGTTTTTCATAGCTATGAGAAGAACTAAGTAAACTTATGTGTATGAGACTCTCTCCATAATCTCCATGCTTGCCTATTGTGTGATGAGTTTATAAGTTCAAGTTTTCCAAGCAACTTGATGCCTGGCATCGAGTTTGTGCTGATAGGTCTGTGCTTTATTCTTTGAGTTATAAATACTATTAAATCTTCTTGAAAACATATGTTTTGTGGAGCAAATCGATGCTTGGCAAAAGTATCTTCATACACAAAGAACTTAAAAAGGTATTATCTTTTATCCTTTAAGCTCAGAGGTTGCAAGAGAATGAAAGGAGTATGGCATATCATATCTCCATTGACAAACTGGAGAGAGATAATTATCCTGCATGGGTAATGAAAATGGAATCCTTACTTATGAGTAAGGATCTCATGGTGTACATAAGAGGTGAAGAAGAGAAGCAAGTATTTGAGGATGAAAGTTGACCAAAGAAAGAAGAACTGGATGCTTTAAAGCATTGTTAGAAGAAGGATGCAAGTGCAAAAGCCTACATCTATAATACAATCTCATATCATTTGCTACCACACATTAGAGGATTGGAATCAACTAAAGTTATTTGGAATGCATTGGAATATCGGTTCCAGAGTACTACCAAAGCAAGGAAAGCAAGTCTATGGTAAGAGTTTACAACATTCCAGAAGGAACCAAGTCAAAATATTAGTGATTATGTCACTAAGATGAACGATCTAGCAGATAGTCTTGGATCCATAGATGACAAATTGATTGCTCAACTACTTACAGGTTTGAGAGGAGATGAGAGGTGGAAGCCTTTTGTCTTGTCAACAAAACTTTATTTGAATCATTTTGTTCCAGATTTGAATCAATTGCTTGGTTTGAGGCTCACATTTGAGCAAGACTTGAAGGGAGATGGAGATAAAGCACAAAGTTCTCCAATGTACATGAAGAATAAGAAGAAAGGAGATAAAGGTAAAGAAAAGGATGAAGAGGAATCGAGTTCTCAAGTTTATTATGCAAGAGTTAAAGGCACTGGCAAAGGAAGAGCAAGAGGTTTTGGAAGAGGAATATGTAATCAAAATAACAATAAGAAGGTTTGTTGGATCTGTGGATTGAGCAATCATTTGGCTCATGACTACTGGCATAATAAAAAAGGATCAAACCAGAATCAAAACAATAATAACAGAGGCCGAGGTGGAAGATATCAAAGTTACTCTTAAAGAGGTAGACAAAGTCAAAGAGGAGGATATGGTAGAGGTGGAGGAAGAAGTTGGGGACAGAATCAATCCTACAACACCACCTACTACAACTATGCATATGTCACATAGAATGAAAGTCATACATCATTAATGATGAATTCAATCAGCTCATCAGATAAAGAAGATCTAAAGGTATTTTACATTAACTCTGGCTATTCTAATCATTTGTCAGGAAATATAGAATTGATGTCAGAATCGTAAGGAGGCATTTCTAGTCATACAATTCAAACTGGTGATAATACAAGACATAGTGTACATTCAGTTGGAAAAGTGAAATGCAAGAGTGGAGCAGATTTGCTAACCAATGTTTTGTTTGTTCCGACAATACCTAGAAACTTAATTAGTGTGCGACAAATAGTTGAAAAAGGTTTTCACGTCAGTTTTACAAATGAAGGAGTATTTGTTGAAGATCTAGAGAATGGATTTAATCATATTCTTTGTGGTAAAAAAGAAGGTAGAATCTTTACTTTAAGATTGCAAGGGAACATTTTCAAGCTTTGCTCGCACATGGCAAAGGAGTAGTTACAGAACTTGATCTCTGGCATAAGAGATTAGGTCATTTCAATGAAAGAGGAATTAAAGATATGGTTGCAAATCAGATTGTACTAGGACTACCATTGAGCACAGTCAACATATGTTTTATAAGTGTGAAGCATGTCAAATGGGTAAAGCATACAAGTTATCATTTCAAAAGAAAGGATTCAAACATGATGGATTACTAGAGTGCATTCATACAGATGTATGGGGACCAACAAAAGAAGGATCTATCAATGGCTCAAGGTATTATGTTCTTTCATTGATGATGCACAAGATGGATAACTTTATATGTTTTGATGGAAAGATCAGAAGTTTTTGGAGCTTTCAAGCATTTTCATGCATATGTAGAGAGATCAAATACTCACTTCTCTTCTTCACCTATTATGTACACCATGAGATCCTTACTCATAAAAGAGGCTTCCATTCTCATTACCCATGCAGGATAATTATCTCTCTCTAGTTTTTCAACAGAGATATGATTTGCCATAATTCTTTGCTTTTGCTTCAACTTGTGAGTTTAAAGCATAAAGGATAATACGTTTTGAAGTACTTTGTGTATGAAGATACTTTTAAAGTAACCTTTCGATGCCTTCAGTCTTCCAATAGTTCATCTTTCAAACTTTAATGAAAACTTTTTTAAAACTTCTCGTACCTTTGCCGAATTCTCCTCTCTAGGACCTTTCTCATACAAACTTGATGCCAGGCATCCAGTTGCTTGGAAAACTTGAACATTTGAACTCATCTCATAGAGGCAAAGGTGGAAGAATGTTGGAGAAACAATCACTAATTGGACATATATGTGAAGGTCAAAGCTTTAGGAGAAATCCACATGCCTATGTGAAGGGACAAATTCACAAGTGTATTATATTTCTAAAGCTAGTTCACTTTAGTTCTAGAAGTTTTTTAAAGGTCACGAGATTGAGAAAAACTATATAAGTTAGTTTGTATCAAGTGACATGATGTGGAAGAGAGGTAGTTAGAGTGAGAAAAAGTTCATTTTGTATGACTGAGTATAGTCGGGCTTCTCTGAGTGAGAAAGCACCTATAAACTTCTAAGTTTTTGATAGCTGTGAGAAGAACTAAGTAATGTTCTATGTATGAGACTCTCTCCATCATCTCCATGGTTGCCCATTTCTAGAGATCTTCTACTTTCATCCCCCAAAAGATCTTGGTGAAATAATATTTGTGCTAGAAGAAATAAGAAAAATAGTGAAGGTATGTCATTTTAGTGACTAGAAATTTGTGACGAAGCAAAGTTCTTAGTTTACGCAATCATTTCTCAAAGTTTGGAGAAGCATTGAGTTAACGGTGACCATAGAGGTGTTCTAGTGTCACATTAGTTCATTTCTTGTGATGTTTCACACATCAACAACAACACTTTGAATTCAAGTTTTTTCTTCCTTTTCTTGCATCCACACTCTAGGGATTTCATGGATGGGAAAAGAAATACCTTCAATAGATTGCTTTACCTTGTATGTAGTTTCCTTCTTCATATTTGAGAAAACTTCATGTATGTTGTATTTAACAGACATTTTCTTCCCTCTTCAATGGGTTGTCATTGGTTCAACCAATCCCATAATGTGTATGGTCTTCTCTTTGTCTTCATAAATTTCTTCTATGATTGGGTCCTTTCAAAAAACTCCATTGCAAGAAAATGAGTTACTCATTTTTTTGGTGCAATTAGTAAGCCTAAATGTGTTGCTAAACTTCTTAAATTACTCTCACATTTCATCATATAATACATGAGAACTTATGCTTGTAAAATTTCAAAGGGTAATCCTTGGACTTATCTCAATTAATTGTGGAAAGGCCAAAAGGAGATCAAATCTCATAATGATAGGAAGCTAGCTCCACATCTTTTTGTTAATGAAAGTCTAATTTATATCATCCCTAAAATATAGGATCACTTTTAGGTGAAGAATCAATCTCATTCAAATTCAAATTTATTGATTAATACATCTCATTCAAGTCATGGGATACATCAAACTATTCTCAAAGATTTGGACTGAGCGTATGAGCCTACATTGTACTCACTACAAGTAAGAGTAGTCCTCCATATATCGCATGTATCATATGTTCAATATCATACAGATTTTGATTCATTCACTTTGAGTATTCATTCTGTGTGTGCTCCTACAATGATTGGAACTGGAACATAAGGTTGGTGGCTTCAAAGAAGACTTGGAGTGCTTGAATGTTGGTAAAAGTAAACATGATGATCCACTAAAATAGGCTTACTACACCAAATGTAAAAACCCTAGACATGTTGCAAATATTTGTGCTCTTTTTCAGACTTATTGTGCAATTTGTGATACTGCAAAGCCATGCAACCGAGACTTATCTATATAATGAAAAGACTTAGAATAGACTAGCAGTGAACACTGTTCTGCAAGAACAAGGGCAACCAGCGACAAGTCATGTACTGACACACTTGAGAAAGATGTCTTATACTACTTATACCAATTACACAGGCAAACACACAAGAAATTTTAATTGGAATTGATGGAATCAAGATCAAACCATTTTCGCTCTGCCATGCTTCCATTTCTATGGGGAAGTGGGACACATCCGAAGGCACTATAAGGATGCCCAAGAGTATGATAAATGGAAGAAAGAGCAGAAAAGCCCAATGGTAAACATGGTTTGCATTTTGTAATCATCAATTTGTGATTGCTTTGTTCCAACACACAATATCCTTGAAGCAGTGAAAATATTTTCATTGCAAAAATAGGTTTGTTTACAGGTTTCACACAATCTTTACAGAAAAGAGCTATGACAATGAAAGTTCAGTTTCATCCATGCTTCAATCTGCAAGAACCTTGAATTTGTCTTCCAATCTCTTTCCAATCTGTGGACAATTCATAAAAGAGTAAAACATTTTGAAATCATGAACAATAGTGATATAATAAGATATATATATATCTATATGTATATATGGAATACAACTCTTACCTTCTTCCCTCGTATTTGAAATTTGAAATCATGAAGATCATCATATCCCATGATAAGTAAGTGCTCTCTCAAGTTGGCCAAGTTCGAGTGTTGATTAACTAAAACCACCTCCATATCATTGTTTGGTAACTTCACATTAATTTCAAATGAAACTAAAGATCCCTCCGAGCTTTGCAAAGGTATCCGCTATCCTAGTTTACACATCCAACGATCATAATAAAATCTAAGGTACAAAGAGGTGGGATGTTTTAAATAGCAAAACTCTATACCTGTGTCACCAATTCTACAATGATATCTATCCCCTTTTGATCCTTCTACATAACCCCAATTTTCCCTACCAAACCTTCTACTACCTCATATGTAATATCTTTACATAGGAACATTGTAGGAGTTTCTACAAAAGAAATGCCTTGAAATATGAAAATAAAGCAATGGATTGGTAGAGTCCAATGAAGACCTATCGATCTAAACACTCGCGTGAATTTCAAAGAGTTATGTATATCCATCACCATCTTATGATTGAAAGATGATATGGACCAAAAATTTGGTTTTGGCCACTCTAAACTAAGAAGAGAATCAACTTTGATAATCTCCAACCTTCCATATTCACCATCTGTAGAAGGAACAATGTACTTGTGAGTGTAAAAGAAGATCCTTCCACAAATAAGTTTAGAAGGAGGTACATTTGGAAACACGAATGCCCCAATGTCTGCATGTAATGCTTTGAAAGTTCCTGTAAGACTATGAAGTGGTTGCTCTTCCACTAAACTAGAAGGAAATATGACTGTAACAAAGAAAAACATACGAGATGAGTAATTAAGACATTTAACACCACGAAGCATTGAAAAAATAGAAATACTCACAATGGATTGGATATCTAATTCTATTAGAGTTTTCTAACTTCATGGTTGAAACTGTGAAGAATGTTGTACGATAGCAACCATCCCACCATGTGTTTGCTGCTTGAAGCCTAAGAGCTTACCTTTCCAATGAAGATCCCAATCTCCATAATCTCAAACATGATGAGGACCAAGTCCAGATGGCTGCATGTACACCCATGCACCTTTGAAAAACTCTTGTGGTAGCCAACTTCCTTCCATTGTTTTGATGTTGTGGCACGTCATTGTGTGAACTTCGTCTTTTGGTCGCCTACGAGCTCTAGAGGTTTCCATGGGAGTAAGAGTTGTTGTCATTGCTGCAGAAGTTGGGAGAATGGTAGGAGGAGAAACAATGCTTCTATTATATGGTATGGAGGGAATAAAGGTGAAAAATATGACTTTTTGGGTTTTGGGTATGAAAATGGGAGTTTGAAGAGGGAAAGTAGAGTTTTTTGAGTTATTTTGAAAAAAGTCAACTTTTTTAGCTCAAAAACATGCAAAGATTTTGAATTAGAAGTCAAAAATAGCACTTTTGACCCTCAAAAGTGATATGGAGGTCATTTAATGGTATTATGATTAGTTTTACAACTTTTTAAAAATTTTGAATTTTTGGACCCAACTTGATTACAAGATTTCTTCTCTCTCTAGAAGACAACCTTGAACATAGAGGAATCTTGTCCCCTATTCCCCCTTCAACCTAGTATTTTATAGGGTATAGATTGTGGCCACCACCCTGTTCTGATTGGTCCCTCACTAATCACTCCTTAAGCTAAAAGGCCCATGCAGGGTTCACCTTTTTTCCTAATGGTATAAGAACCATCGTATAGATCCAGTAACTATTGATGGAGGCTCTAGTGTGAATCTTGTCTCCTTTGAACACTGTAAGAAATTCAGATGGCTTAAGTTTGAACTTATGCAAGTTGTTATTCGTATGGTAGATCAATCACCTGTTCATCCTGTGGGATTACTGAGGCACATCCCTATCATTCTAGAAGGAGCAGTCTTTCTATGACTTTTGTAGTCCTAGAAATCGAAGATAATACATACAATTACAATCTCATATTTGGAAGACCATGGCCTAAACAAGCCAAGCTACTTTAGGATTTTTACCATTAGTGTCCATGTGAAAGGCCAAATGGACACTGGACACTTCTTTGTATATGTTCTTTAATAAAACATATAGTGGCCTAAGAAGTTTGTTTTCATGCTCCCTGTGTACTATGTTTTCTATGTATTTTGCAGTCTCTGTGTAGACTACCATGTGTGGCCTTAGGAGCTCGGTTTTCTACTTCGAGGATATCATCGTGGAGCTTGAGAGAAGGAGAGTGCACTGTGGTGCATCACCAAATGAAATACTTCACTGATATCAGAGCAATTGCATGCAAAATCTTTATTCCTTTTGTGCGAGCGAGGCGAGCACCCCCCCAACGCTTTCTCCAAGGCTTCCGACCAAGGCAGTGACCAAGGCATACCTCATCATCCGAGTCACCAAAGTCACCATTTGCACTCTTGGCTGCGCGCGAGGGAGGACCTCAACGATCAAGGAATATAGAGGTTCTCGGCACTTCCTCGGAGGTCACCATCCTAGTTTTGTTCCCCCTAGAGCTCAGTTAACCATGGAAATCTCTTGCCACTAAGCTACACTCTTGTGGTGTGTGAAGAAGGGGAAAGACTAAGGTTGACATTACCTTGAACAAGTTTTGGTCCCTCAAAGCTTCATTCTTTGCTTTCAAAGCCTGGTTTTGAAGCATTTTTGGGGTGTCTTTTGGAGCCATTTTGGAGTACTTTCACACATAGTTCTCTTTGCACAGGTCCAAGAACATCAAGAAGAGTGTTCTTTGTACTTCTCTGATAAGAAATATCAACCTTTGGGGCTATGCTTTTCAGCCACACTCGTAAAACTACAGGTTTCTCGAGCGGTTTTCAGTTTCAGTGGGAGCAACCGCTATAAATCTATGCAGGTTTGAGCTTGAAACATCAGAGTCGATAGACACTTGTAGGTGTTATTGGCTAGTTTTTGGGCTCTACATTCAGACTTTTATTATCATTTTACTACATATATTGAGCACATACACACCATGTATGCTTCTATGGATACCTCTTATGTACGTCCATGTGGTCATTGATATAGTGCTTACATTTTTGCATAAAGCCTTTTACATTTGCTAAAGAGGGTCGTGGTGAGGTTTTCTTAACTAGGAGACATCCAGATGTCGGGGTCTCTTCGGTGATGCAGATGGAAGACTTACCTAGCCTCACCATAGGAGATGTATGATACTTGTTCATAGGTGCTTGATAAGTGTAGTGGGCTTCTATTGGGTAACTGATTATATGCAGTGGAGTCAGTGATTCACTATGTAGGTAGAAATCTCAGTACTTGCAGTTTTATGATATTTTGACATTGGTCATATGCTCATTTCGTAGAGGATACTCTAGCAAAATTTTTCTAGATTTTTGGTTTTATCAACTATACAGTGGTCGACTTACTCCTGGATATAGTTATTTGTTGGTGTTCAGACTCTTCTAGCTTCATTATCATTCTATTCAATTCTCTACCATCATGGCATCAGAGGTCTCAGGCACATCCGATGATTAGGGTCTAGTGCTAGTGTTCCAAGGAGGAGCTATAACTTGCAGGGCAAAGACCATTTTGAGATCCAAAATTTTTATGGCACAAACTTTGCTCTATGGAAGAATTAGATTAAAGATGTGCTGATTCAAAGGAGGCAATGGAAGGCAGTAAATGGAATTTCAAAGAAGCCTGCTGACATGGATGAAGATGATTGGGATGAGTTAGATGAAATGGTTAGGTCTACGATTCACTTGCACCTGGGAGATAATGTTTACTTTAGAGTATTAGACTGTGAAAGTGCAGAGGAGCTTTGGAAGAAGTTATGCAATGCATATGACAAAGAGACGGCATCAAATAAAGTGTATCTAATGACAAAATTATATGACCTTTGTATGAAGGACACAGATAGTGCTGCTCATCTAAATGAGTTTGATGCTATATTCTCCGAGTTACAGGCCTAGAAAATGGATATGGATAATGAAATGAAAGCAGTATTGTTGTTATGCACCTTGTCATCATCATGGGATACATTTTGCACAACTATTAGCAAGAGTGCACCTGGTGGTAAACGTGGCGTATAATGTTCATGATTCTTACGAAGGAAGGAATCAGCAATGTGGTAGGAGCAAGAACAAGGAAAAGAATGATCAACGGAATAAGACTAGAAGTAAATCTAGGAAGAGTGATATCGAATGCCATTAGAAAGGACAGATGAAGAAAGATTGTTATGCATTAAAGGATGCTAAAGGTAAAGGACAAAATGTTGATGGGCATGTTAAACAATCACCTATGCCATCTACTTCAACTATGAAGATTTAAGAAATTAATGCTATTTTTGATGATGCTGATGTGTTGACACTTGATAGTACCGTGCCAACTGAGGCTCTTATGGATGATTCTCTTTCCCACATCTAGCTGCTAGATTCTGGTGCTTCTTTCCACGTGACACCACATAGAGAATGGTTCTCTTATTATGCAGCAAAGTCTCTTGGTACCGTGAGACTTGGTGACTCTTAGTAGTGTGATGTTGTGGGGATTGGAGATGTGGTTGTGCAGTTCATTGATGGTTCAAAACTTACTATGCATAATGTATGCCATGTACCTCTGTTATCACGCACTTTGATGTCAGTTGCTCAACTTGATGACCTTCGTTACAAGGTAGTCTTATATGCTCAATCCTTTCGCATATCAAAGGGCAATATGGTTATTGCAAAAGCAAGCAAAGTTGGCTCACTTTATCCTTTATTTGTATCACAGAAAGAAAACTTGTTAGCTGTTATTGAACAACCTATAGCTTGTATTTGGCATGGTCGTTTGGGCCATATATCTCGTGGTGGAATGGAAAATCTTTCTTGTTGTGGCTACTTACCTGTGTTATTTTTCTCTGATTTTTCATTTTTTGAGCATTGTCAATATGGAGAGCAAACCAGAAATGTGCATAGAATGCACATTGACTCGTCAATTCAGCCTTTATATCTCGTTCATACAGATGTGTGTGGTCCTATGCCCACTAGGTCCTTAGGTGGTTCTCTTGACTTTGTCACTTTCATAGATGATGCTACTAGAAAATTCTGGGTATATCCTATCAAATCAAAGGATGAGGTATTTCGTAGTTTCAAAAAATGTCTTGCTTTAGTTCAGACTGAAAAGGGAACTAAGCTTAAGGCTTTACGTTCGGATAATGGGAGTGAGTATACCTCACATGAATTCAGCCTTTTTTATCAGTCTAGAGGGATTCATAGAGAGTTTATAGCTCCATATACCCTAGTACAAAATGGTGTAGTTGAGAGGGTTAATATAACTATTCAAGATAGAGCAGTCTCTATGTTGCATCATGAAAACCTCTCACAAGGTTTTTGGGCAAAAGCAATATTGATTGCAGTTCATGTGATTAACCTTTCACCTAATACTATGAAAGTTCTAAAAGTGGTACAAGAGTTATGGATAGGGAAGCCACCATATTATGATTATCTTTGAGTTTTTGGGTGTGAATCATATGTTCATATACCCAAGAATCTTAGACAAAAGTTAGACCATAAGTCAAAGAAATGCATTTTTCTTGGATACAATCAAGAAGGACAATTTGGATATCGCGTATGGGATCCTGAAACACGATAAGTGATCAGAAGTAGTGATGTCATTTTCAATGAGTCTAAGATGCATAAATAGATATTTAGGAGGGTGAAGTGAGAAGAGTGGTGTTAGAGGATACTAGTCCTCCAGTTAGCATGCATAAAAATGCTGCACATAGGGATGTTCAAGAGAATGTCCATTCAGATTAGTCTGCAACTATTTCTGTTCAGCAACCATTGAGATGTTCTGCATGTGTCTGACATCCACCTAATAGATATGTTCAAGGTTTAGATTTTGTTATGCTAACAGATGCCGGTGAGCCTTCTTGCTACAAAGAGGCTATGCAGACAAAGGATCATGTCAAGTGGGAGCATGCCATCAAGAGTGAGTTGGATTTTATTCACAAGAATGGTACTTGAGATTTTTTAGTACCTTTTCCAAAGGGCAGGAAGCCTTTACCATGTAAATGAGTATATAAGCTGAAGTTCACATCACATAGTGCTTCTCCAAAGTATAAAGCACGACTTGTTGCAAAGGTTTTTAAGCAACAACATGGTGTGGGTTTCAAGGAAATCTTTTCTCCTGTGGTCGAGATGACTACCCTGTGCATGTTGCTTGGATTCATTGCAATGGAGGACTTAGAGCTATTCCAAATGGATGTGAAAACTGCTTTCTTGCATGGAGATCTTATAGATGAGATCTACATGGAACAACCAGAGGGTTATGTAGTTCCTGACAAGGAAAGTCTAGTTCGTAAGCTCAAGAAGAGCTTGTATGAACTTAAACAGCCCCCTAGACAATGGTACCAAAAGTTTGATGCTTTTATGAAGTCTTAAGGCTATTCTCGAAGTAATGAGGATCATTGTCTCTACACAAAGAGATGCTCAAATGGGAGCTTGATATGCTTGATACTTTATGTCGATGATATATTTATTGTTGGGAAGTCCTCTTATGACTTGTCAATTCTCAAAAGGAAGTTGAGTTAGACATTTGATATGAAAGATTTGGGGGATGCCAAACATATTCTTGGCATGCACATTACTCGTGGTAGGAGTAAAAGATGCATATACTTGTCTCAAAGTTAGTACATATCCAAAGTACTTCACAAGTTCAATATGTAGGGTGGAAAGGCATTGAGTACACCTTTACCCACATATGTGAAATTGAGCAAGGATGATTGCCCCAAATCAGATGAAGAAAAGGAATTCATGACCAAAATTCCCTATCAGTATGTTGTTGGTAGTCTCATGTATGCTATGGTAGCGAGGAGACCAAACATTGCATTTGCCCTGGGAGTTGTGAGCAGATATATGTCTAATCTTGGCAAGAAACATTGGGAAGTGGTCAAGATGATTTTAAGATATTTGAGTGGCACTAAGGACAAGTGTCTATGCTTAGGTGGAGGAAAAGCATCCATTATTGGTTACACAGATTCTGACTATGTTGGTTGTGTAGATAATCGTAAGTCTACATTAGGGTAAATTTTTCATTTTGCTGGAGGTGCTATTTCTTGGAGATCTCGTCTTCAAGAATGTACAACTATTTCCAGCACGGAAGAAGAGTATGTTGTAGCAAGTGAGGCATGTAAGGAAGCATTGTGGCTTTCTCGTCTTGCTTGTGATATGGGTTTACCTCAGCATGTACCTCATCTGCTCAGTGATAGTCAGAGTGTCATTGCTTTGGCTAAGAATTTGGTCTATCATGCAAAGACCAAGCACATTGAGGTGACGTATGATGGGGGAAGTATCTCAACCCCTAAGCAACGACGAAGCGTGAATGACCTCCACAGGTATCCTTCTTTGACCTTTGCACACCCAAAATGCTCTTACTCAGAGCTTATGCAGAGAACTCCAGTGAGCTTTTGTAGATCTGTAGTAGACACCAAGAGCTTTCCAACAAAACAAATTTCACTTCAAATGGATGCTTACACAAGGAGAAACAATGTCTACAACATGAGCTAGTTGAATGCTCACAACTGCCAGTCAAGCAGATACCTCACTTCACTCCAGCAAGCTTTTCTCAGATATTATACAGAGAATCAATCTCAAACTTGGGTCAACTTTAGAGGACTCTAATAGATACCCAATGACACCAAAATCATAGAAAACGGATACATAGAGAAGGAGAACCAGCCCTTACAACAGAGAGAAAAATATTTCCAACAAAGCCTACACACCAAGAGAGATATCAATCACACAACTTCACTAAAATAAATGTTGCTCCCAGATTACTTAGAGAATGATCCAGAGACTTTGTGAGCATAAAATAGACTCTAATAGCTATCCAATGAGACAAGAATTACATCAAATGGATACAATATGAGGGAGAACCAATGCTAACAACTCAGGGGTAGAGAGTTGCAACACTGCCTGCGCACACACATAGATATGCCTACTAAAAGAAAACAAACAAGCAAGCAAGGGGCTTGCTTATCACAACTCCAGCACTTAGTGCTCACTTTACATGAGCTAAAACTCCAAGAAGATGGGCCAAAAGAAGTCGGGATACATGCTCCTTTTATAGTGAGAAGTGTGCCCCTAAAATCTAGGAACTACCTTCCCAAATCAGCCTCCTAACTTGGAGGATTTAGTTGAGATGAATTGGGGAGTGGTTGAGTGACTTTTCTTGATGGAATCTCGTGGCTTTTGGCTTCCTTTGATTGCTCCACATGTCCATAAAAGATTCCCCACGAATTTGTAGCTTGAAGCTTGACTTTTAACACTCCCCCTCAAGCTTCAATTCTTCATCCTCATCCAAGCTCCTTCATGTTGATGCTTTGCTTGAATTTTGAAATCTTCATTCCATCCAAAGCCTTTGTAAAGATGTCGGCAACTTGGTCTTTGGTGCCAATATGATGTACTGAAACTTCCTTGGATATCACCTTTTCCCTTATGAAGTGATAGTGCACTTCAATATGCTTGGTTCTAGCATGATAGACAGGATTCGATGCTAGATGAATGCTACTCATATTGTCACAAAAAATTGGATATGTGTCAACCTGCAAATTAAGCTCCATAAATAACTTCTTAATCCACATTAGCTCACATGTGACTTGAGCCAAAGCTCTATACTCAGCCTCGGTGGAAGATAATGCCACCGTGGGTTGCTTCTTTGAAATCCATGAGATGATCTTGCTACCTAGCATGACTAGGTAACCACTTGTACTTCTTTTGTCCTCCTTGGAACCAGCCCAATCCACATCAGAATAAGCTTTGACCTGCATATCATCATCAAATGAATAGAACAATCCTTCATTTATAATGGCCTTGAGATATCGTAACATTCTTCTTGCAGCTTGCAAGTGTGTAGTCCTTGGACTATGCATAAATTGTGATAACACTCCAACTCCATATGCTATGTCGGGCCTAGTTATTGTGGCATGATTGAAAGATCCTACAATAGAGCGATAAAAAGTTACATCCTCTAATGGCTCTCCATCAATGGAGCTTAGCTTTACATTAACTTCCATGGGATTTGAAATAGGCTTGCAATGTAGCATCCCAAACCTCTCAAGTAGGTCTAGAATATACTTCCTTTGCATGAGCATAATACCTTCTTCTTTGTATACAACTTCAATGCCAAGAAAATACCTAAGATCTCCAAGATCAGATATCCTAAACTCCTTTTCAAGCTTTGCCTTGATCTCCTCAATGCCCTTTGTATCATTACCTGTAATGATAAGATCATCTACATACACACACATGTAGACTACAAGTTCTCCTCTTTGTTTGATGAAGAGAGATGGATCCGCCTTGCATTGATTGTAACCACATTTGATCAAATAGTCCACCAATCTTTGGTTCCAAGCCCTTGGAGCTTGCTTTAGGCCATAAAGTGCCTTCTTCAAGCTACAAACATGATGTGGAAACTCTTTATGAACAAAACCTAGTGGTTGCTCCATGTACAACTCTTCTTCCAAGTCTCCATTGAGAAAGGCATTCTTGATATCCAATTGGAAAAGCTTCCATCCTTTGCTAGCAGCCATTGCAATGAGTGTCCTAATGGTGCTCATCTTTGCCACGGGGCTGAATGTCTCTTCAAAGTCCACTCCATAGGTTTGTGCAAAACCCTTGGCCACCAATCTTGCTTTGAACCTAGAAATAGATCCATATGAATTCCTCTTTACTTTATACACCCACTTATTACCTATTACCTTCATGTTCTCCTTCTTGGGCACTAGAGTCCATGTTTGATTTTCCTCAAGTGCGTCGATCTCTTCTTGCATTGCCTCTTTCCATTCGGTGTACCTGCTTGCATCTTCATAGCAATCGGGCTCATGATCTTCTACTACTTTGTTCATATATGCATAATGCATTGCCATGTATGAATCATAAGTAAACCTTTGAGTTGGATACTTAACTCTAGAAGACTTCCTTTCTTCACCTTTTGGAGGAATAAACCTCCTTTGCCTTGGGAACTTGATCTCTTTCTTTGACGTGGCTTCTTTCTCCATCATGTGTCCATCATCTTCAACTTCATTACCTTCTTCATCCAACTCCACCAATGTTGCTTTGCCTTTGTTGATTGATTGTGCTTCATAGCTTGATGAAGATCTCCCCCTCCATGGTGAGTTCATGCTTGAACTATCTTCATTGATGGAACACCTTGGGCCGCTTAGCTCTAGGTCAATTTGGTCTTCATCATGTCCATGCTTTTCTTCTTCATAGTCCTGCATACAATCAAACTTCTTATACCAAGGGAGTAGCTCATCAAATGCTACATCCCTTGATATCCTCAAGTCCTTTGTGTTTGGGTTGAAGCACCTGTAACCTTTATGATCATTTGAATATCCTAGAAACACACACTTTTCTGCCTTTGGTTGTAGCTTGTGCCTCAATTCACTTGGCACATGTACATAACAAGTACATCCAAATATCTTCAAGTGGGAAAGATCAGGTTTCTTACCATAATAGGCTTGATATGGTGTCAAGCAATGGATCCCTGAGGTAGGAGCCCTATTCATAAGATACACAGCGGTATTTGTTGCATCACTCCAAAACATGTTAGGTACATTCATCTCATTAAGCATTGCTCTAGCGATCTCGGCAATGTATCTATTCTTTCTCTCTGCTACTCCATTTTGTTGGGGTGTGTACCTGCATGTTACTTGCCTCTTGATGCCTTGATCCATTAAAAAATCAGAAAACTCATTGGAGAAATATTCTCCCCCTCCATCGGACCTTAGCTTCTTGATATATGTACCTGTTTCCTTCTCTACCATTGCCTTGAATGCTTTCAAACATGTAAACACATCTGATTTGTTTTTTATGAAATAAACCCAAACCATCCTTGTGCAATCATCTATAAAAGTGACAAAGTACTTGTTACCTTCATTGCTCTTTGGTTGGCCTCCACACATCTGTATGTATCAACTCCAATGGATGTTGGCTTATGTAGCCACTCTTCTTGAATGGAAGTCTCGCTTGCTTCCCTATTTGACAAGATTCACATAAATGCTTCATACCTTGTCCTTGGAAGTTAGGAAGACATTCAACCAGCCTCTTGAATTGCATTTCCTTCATTCTTGTATGTTGATGTGACCTATCCTCTTGTGCCACAAGTCCAACTCCGAAATCCTCTTGTTTCCATATGTGAAGTAGACATGTTGAGTGGAATGAGAATTTACCTCCAAAGTGAAGAGTCTCCCTTGCTTCTTTCCTCTTGCTATGACTTTGTAACCTTGCTTAGGGTTCTCCACAAAGCATCCACCTTTGTTGAACCTTACTTGATAGCCTCTTTCAACCATTTGCCCAACGGACACCAAGTTCTTTGTGATGGTAGGTACATGCAAGACATCCTTGAGACATCTTCCTTCCTCCTTGTCATCCAAAGCTACATCTCCAACATGGGAGATCTCATGGGCTGTATCATCACCTGTTTCTACATGTCCTTTACCTTTAGGAACATGTAGATTAGTAAACCAAGAAGAATTGCAACTCATATGGTTGCTACATCCACTATCAATATACCAAGTGTTATCTACTTTGCTTGAATTCCCATTCATGTGCATCATCAAGAGATTGTCATTTTCTGAACTTGTAGAAGCATAATTACCTTGGCCTTTGTATGAAGAACCTTGATTATAGCTCCTTTGGTTTCCTCCTTGGTAGCAATCTCTAGCATAGTGGCCAAACTTGCCACATATGTAACATCCTTCACCATCTTGATTCATGTTTTGTTGATGTCGTCCTCCTCTTCCTCTTGTTCTTCCTCTCCCTCTTTGTGATGAGGTGCCTTGGTCATGTCCTTGATTGCTTGAGTGGCTTTGCCTTCCTCCAAACCTTCCTTTGCCCCTTCCTTGTCCTCGTCTTCCTTCGCCCCTTTGATTACCTGCATAGAAAACTTGTGCATCCTTGCTTTTAGTTGAACTTCCACCTATGTTCATTTCTTCGGTGACCATGAGAGCAACCAATTGCTCAAAATTGGGAACATTATCCCTTACATAAACTGAAGTGGTAAAGGGTTTCCACTTCTCATCATCTCTCAAACCATTGAGAGTATAAGCCACAAGATCGTCATCATCTACGTGGCTTCCAATGGATCCCAATGCATCTGATAACTCCTTGACCTTAAGTATGTAGTCATTTATGCTACTCCCTGAGCTCTTCCTAAGGTTGTTGAGCTCATTCTTGAGCTGGATCTTCCTTGCTTTGGTGCTTGTTGAATAAAGCCTTTCAAGTGTCTCCCATACCTTCATGCTTGAATCCAAGTCTTGGATATGGCCGATCATGCTATTGCTAATGTGTTGGGAAAGGATAAAGATAACCCTATTGTCTCTTTCATTCCATTCCCTAAAGGCCCTTCTCTGGTCATTGGTCGGATTCTCATCCAACCTAGGTCTTGGTTCACTTCCACTAATCAACCCCCAAAGGCCCTTGCCCATAAGATAGTTGGAGACCCTAAATCTCCATGGTTGATAGTTCCCTTTGTCTAGCTTTTCAATTTGAGTGTTGAAGTCTCCCATACCTAGTCTTTGATACTTGACCTAGCCCTTGGCTAATGCTCCAATGTGTGTAAAATGAGAATGAGGCTCTGATGTTACCTCAATCCAAAGCTTTCCTTAAATGGACACCTTGTGCTCTTGAAACTTTGAGTAGAATAGCTCCCCCTTGATGTGAGCTACCTCCAAGAAGCTTTTGTTGATGCAAATCTTCAACCACCAACTCCAAGAGGTCTTCTTGCTTGTATGTGATACCTCCAAGATGCCCAAATGCTCTGATACCACGGATGGGGGAAGTATCTCAACCCCTAAGCAACGACGAAGCATGAATGACCTCCACACGTATCCTTCTTTGACCTCTGCACACCACAAATGCTCTTCCTCAGCGCTTATGCAGAGAACTCCAGTGAGCGTTTGTAGACCTGTAGTAGACACCAAGAGCTTTCCAACAAAACAAATTTCACTTCAAATGGATGCTTACACAAGGAGAAACAATGTCTACAACATGAGCTAGTTGAATGCTCACAACTGCCAGTCAAGCAGATACCTCACTTCACTCCAGCACGCTTTTCTCAGAGATTATACAGAGAATGAATCTCAAGCTTGGATCAACTTTAGAGGACTCTAATAGCTACCCAATGACACCAAAATCATAGCAAATGGATACATAGAGAAGGAGAACCAGCCCTTACAACAGAGAGCAAAATATTTCCAACAAAGCCTACACACCAAGAGAGATATCAATCACACAACTTCACTAAAATGAATGTTGCTCCCAGATTACTCAGAGAATGATCTGGAGACTTTGTGAGCATAAAATAGACTCTAATAGCTATCCAATGAGACAAGAATTACATCAAATGGATACAATATGAGGGAGAACCAATGCTAACAACTCAGGGGTAGAGAGTTGCAACACTGCCTGCGCACACACATAGATATGCCTACTAAAAGAAAACAAACAAGCAAGCAAGGGGCTAGCTTAAGCAAGGGGCTTGCTTATCACAACTCTAGCACTTAGTGCTCACTTTACATGAGCTAAAACTCCAAGAAGATGGGCCAAAAGAAGTCGGGATACATGCTCCTTTTATAGTGAGAAGTGTGCCCCTAAAATCTAGGAACTACCTTCCCGAATCAGCCTCCTAACTTGGAGGATTTAGTTGAGATGAATTGGGGAGTGGTTGAGTGACTTTTCTTGATGGAATCTCGTGGCTTTTGGCTTCCTTTGATTGCTCCACATGTCCATAAAAGATTCCCCACGAATTTGTAGCTTGAAGCTTGACTTTTAACAACGTATCACTTCATTAGATATTGCTTAGCCACTATGCACATTATTCTTGAGAAGGTACACACTCGAGATAATGTTGTAGATGCTTTGACTAAAGCTCTACCACAGGATAGCTTCTAACACTGTTGTCATTTGATGGGTATTACTTGATTCATGATCTTACACAATAACTTGGATACTGTGTAACATGCCCATAAGGTGGGAGGTATAGTTTGTATACTTACACTCAGGTATTCTTTATCATTCTTTATTTTTCTCCCATAGTTACTTTGGCCATATTGGCCTTTAGTGGGAAATTGTTACCGTTAGTGTCCATGTGAAGGGCCAAATGGCCACCGGACACTTCTTTGTATATGTTCTATAGTAAAATATATAGTGGCCTGGTCAGTCACGGACTGTAAGTTTGAGTGTATTTGTTAGACCTAAGAAGTTTGCCTTCATGCTCCTTGTGTACTGTGTTTTCTACGTATTTTGTAGTCTTTGTCTGGACTATCGTGTGCGGCCTTAGGAGCTCAGTTTTCTACTTTGAGGATATCTTCATGGAGCTCAAGAGAAGGAGAGCACATTGTGGTGCATGCCCAACAAAATACTTCAAGGGCTGATCCAAAAAGGAACTCGTTATTGAATATAAACATCACAAGTATAGAGTACCTTTAGAAAACATGCAATCAGTCAAAGTACATGCACTCCCCCATATTGTAGAACCCATACACATGATGGATGGACAAACTAATGACTAAGAGGGTGACTTCTTGAGAGAAAACTCTCACTTATTATCTTTAGTACTCATGGAATTGCAACCACTATTAGGCTAATGGTCAACTTCGAAATGCATAATGACTTGTGTTGTCAACTATATTATTATGAATTTTCTAGAGCCTGGCTCAACTAAGCTAACATCCACGAGGTGTTTGCCATCCTTGCTTTTGCTCATTGGGAACCCATTGGCAGTCACTTCACAATGGATCTTACTTTATGTGAAGTATTACAGAGTGGGCTATGGTGGCCTACTATGATTAAAGATGTTCCACAGTATGTGTTTATGTATGACCCTTGTCAAAGGATTAGTCAACCTGTTTAGGCTAAATATTTTCCCCGTCAGTACGTTACTACTTTGGAACCATTTCAAAAATTGGGATTAGACTTTGTTGGATCTATTTCTCCTCCCAAAGTTTCTACAAATAACAAGTACGTCTCAAGTATGGACCCGATGGGTTGAAGCTTGGGCCTTAAAGAATGCTATGACAATTTTAGTAGCTTGATGTCTAACGAGGGAAGTCTGTCCACATTTTGGTTTATCCCTAGAGTTGGTCCCCGATTGCAACACCCATTTTTCTAATAATTTAATTAAAGCTTTGATAAATGAATTTAATATCATTAATAAATTTAGTATGTTTCGTTATCTATGGGTGAATGGTTTTGCTAAAGTTACTAATGAAAATTTACTTATTATGCTCCAAAAATTAATTTAATTTTCTCTAGAGCATTGGGATCAGCTGCTTCCTTCAGTTTTGTGGGCTTATCATACTACATACAAAATAGCTACTTGATTCACACCCTTTAAATTGGCATTTGAAATTGAAGCTATAGTGCTCATGGAAACAATGGTTACAATTCTTTGCATTGCCATCAAGAACAAGATCTTACTGAAAGAATAGATTTATAACAAACGCGATGACCTATGTGCTTTGGATGAGACCCGTTTAGAGAGTTTTTTACTTTTTTAGGAGATGCAGATAAGGCAAGCTAGAATCATGATCCTTTTTTTAGGACCGTAATGGTTCAACTCGGGTAATTAATCATAGTTTATAATTCCAAAGCTGATCAAAAGGTAGGAAAATTGAAATTCAGATGGCTTGGCCCTTACCAAATTGTGGCACAGATTGGTCCGGCTACATTTCAGTTGACCACTCTCACTAGAGAACCTTTATGCAGCTCCTTCAATGGCTCTCAGTTATGACCTTTTCGCACCGCATTCAAGGAATAATGATCATGGACGTTCTTTAATGGTGCACACCCTCCACATACCACTTTCATGCACTTATTCATGCCATTTTGGTCAGTTGGTGGTATTTTATTATCTATTCTCATTTCCATGATGGTCATCGCATGTAGTTATCTCATCTATATTATCTCTATATCTATTTATTCCTTTCCTGTATGGTGTAAATTGTATGAGTGTTTTGTGTGTCTTGTGTATCTCATGTGCTCATGCTTCTGTGTATCTTATCTATGAAACTTGCGATCATGGAGACTTCGCCTCATCTTGCTAGGTTTGGCGATGATGTGGCTCCCAAACTAGCAAAGTATTTCAAGTATGAGGTTTGTTGCAGTTTTGCCAATTGTCTTGGCACATAGTACCACCTCACTCTTTATCCATGTCCATTGTCTCACCAATTGCAGATTGCCCACTCTCTATTACCTCTTGGCCTGTGTTGAAGTTGTATTTCATGACTTGTATCACTTTAGACACCATGGTTTCCCATCTCTATCTTCCTAACAAAGGTCAAACTAAGGCCACTCTGTTTCCAATCGCTACCATGAATGCTCTCTTTTGCCGAGAATCATCTAACAAGTATGCTATTATGTGTCAACCACCTCCTAAGTGTCATGCCTTATAATTCCTTGTAGTAACCCTTAATCTTAAAAAATGTGATTATAGCATTTCCTGGCCTGTGTACTCTGTAATTGATATGGCAGCCTATGAACATGTTAATTGGGCACTATTTTACGTCCGTCGCATTCACAAGGAATGTCAAGTGGTGGTAAAACAATTATTCAAAGGAGAATTCTCATGAACCAAATTGCTCCATGCTTTCTCCCTTCTTCTTCCCGACACACTTTCTAATGTTCCTATATCCATAGCCCCTCCTGTCATTCCCACTTAGGTATTCTCTTCACACGTGGGTGATGATGGTGAAGAAGAAGATTCAGTATTAATGTGTTTACCCAAAAATGTCATTGTGTAGCTATCACCTCCCCTCTAGCTTGAGTTGTTTTTTTGGTCACATAGATATTGGAATCATCATTATGGAAAATGAGGTTTCAACGGTCCACACAATTGCAAAAGTAATCTTTGAATTTGATGTGGATGGTATTGTAAAAATCACTAAAGTTGTTGATAATGTTTTGAGTTTGCTAGAGAAGGCCAATTCCCCCTTGAAGAAGGTAATATGTTGACTATTGAATGAAATTATTGATTGCCTCATAGAGAAGCTAGTCCCCAAAAAAGCAACTAAAGTTTCCATGATCCCAGTGAAGGAAATCCCATTAACCATGGCGCCCTCATCCCACCTTCAACCTATGATTCCGATGGTGCATTCAGGTCCAATTATCTCATCGGAGGCTGACCCTATCAATGATGAACCTAAGGTGATCATGCTGCAAAACTCCCTTGCGTACTCACCACCACCCCTAACCTCTAACCAACATAATGAAGAAGACTTAGACCTCTATTCAATAGTTGTTTCTTCTCTTCCAGTCGGTTCCTACCTCAAATTGGGTATGGGTCCTCATTTTTCATTAGATGATCCAAGGAAGAAATAGAGGAAGAGATCAAGGTTCATCCAATTCTCATAAAGCTATAACATGTTATCATTGTGGTAAAGTTGGACATTATGCAAATGATTGTTGGCAAAAAAATGGAAGGCTGAATGGAGGAAGCCAAAGGAGCCAAAATAACTATGTGAGTACATCAAGTGAAGGAGACAAACAAACCATGCTTGCCATGAAGCATGACTACAATAGCCCGATAAGTGATGATAAAAAATGGTTTATAGATTTAGGTTGCAGCAATTGTATGACATGCCAAGGTGATTTGTTCACAAATCTATAAGCTCCAAACAGAAAAGGATGTGATGAAACTATTGGGAGAGATGGATGGATACGTCAAGGAAGTGAGGTGGTAATGCCAAAACCTGCTTTGTACCTACCCTATTTCACTTTAGGTTTATGAAGCAGGCCCTCTTAGCTTGCAAATGACACTAAATAAGTGCCTATGTAATTTGGATATTATGCTTCAAACAATTAGATCAAAACAGATAACTTTGCAAATAGCTAGTGATAAAAAATTTGCTATTTTTGTCTTAACACCTGCTGGATCTTTTGCTCAGTGCTCATAGTATAGTAGCAATTGAAACAATTTTTGAGGGTATCTAATTAACTTAGATATCTAATGATTACAAGTGCAATCATGTAAAATGATAAACCATACACTGAGCAATCACTTTAGCAATTGGATGCTTACCCCCGACTTTTTAGGGACTGAGTAGTACACAACCACTGAGCACTTCGAGGCCATTTTCTCCCAATTCGATGAAGAAAATTTCTTCAAACTTTGAGAAAATTTCTTCAAACTTTGATAGCTAAAGATAGACTTTGAGCTAGTTCCAAGAAGCTATAGAACATGAAAAATGGATAAGAAGGCACTGAGGTATGGTCATGCAAAGATCACTATTTTGAGTAGACATAGCAGAGATGTAGATAGAGTTGATCAATGAAATGTATGTACTATAAAATATTTTCGTACATGATCATTAACATAGAGATGATGCCCAATGATAGTGAGAAGAGTAGGCTATGATGTAAGCCACTCAAACTCTACAAATGATCAACAATAAGCTCAGATATGGGAGCACACATGCTGCGAGATTACAAGTCTCTTATATAATGACTTTCTTCAAGTTTGAATTTGAATTCAAATAGAGCTCCACCTAAAAGTACTCCTCTAAGTTAGGAGTGGTTCTACCAAATTTGATTCGTAGCTCTTGCTTTATCTAACTCCATAAGATTTAATCATTTACAAGATTTTCTCAAGTGAGACACATTTTACAAATGGTAAATGGCCAAGTATTACAAGCCAAAGTTCACATGCTTCATGAAGTGATTGTACATATTTGTTTCCATGCCTAGCCAAGTGTGAGGGCTTGGATATTTGCACCAATAGCTCCCCCTCAAGCCAAACATCTTGTCTTGCTCTTCTTCATCAATCCTCTTGAATGTCCTGCAATCCAATCATAGCTTTAAACCTGCAAAGTTTAGTACCATCAAGTGCTTTGGTTAACAAATCTACACATTGCGTGTTTGTAGATACATATGCCAATTGAATCTCCTTGCTTAATAGCTTCTCTCTAACATAATGATAGTGTATTTCTATATGCTTGGTTCTACATGATAGATAGGATTTGCTGCAAGATGCAAAGATCTTGTATTGTCACCAAAAATCATAGGTGAGTGAGTGTGATGTCCCAAATCTGAATATAGCAATCTAATCCATATGGCTTCTTATGTAGCATTGGATAGTCTCCTGTATTCAACCTTAGTTGAAAATAGAGCAACAGTAGGTTGCTTCTTGGAAGACCATGAAATGGGCTTATCACCTACAAAAGACAAATATCCAGAGGTACTCCTTTTGTCATCCTTACAACCTGCCCAATCTGCATCTGAGTATAGCTTGATGTCTAAATCTAATGTGTATGGAAAGTATAGACCTTGAGTTTGAGTACCCTTGAGATACTTCAAAATCCTTTTGGCAGCTTCCAAGTGAGCTGCTCTAGATTTATGCATGAATTGACTTAAGACACTTACTCCATAAGCTATGTCAATCCTTGTCAATGTTGCATAGTTTAAACTCCCAACTATGCTTTGATATCCTGCAATGTCTTCAAGAAAATTACCTTCATGAGCACTAAATTTATGATTTACCTCCATAGGGGTGCTAGCTACCTTTGCATTCTCGAAGTAGAACTTCTTCAATATGTCTTGCACATATTTCCTTTGAGTAATGTAAATTCCAGAATTTTCGTAGACCAATTCAACTCTAAGAAAATACTTTAGAAACCTTAGGTCACTGATTTTGAAATCCTACATCATTTGGTTCTTGATTTGTTTGATCCCATTGGCATCACTACCTGTCAAGATGATGTCATCAATAAACACATAAATATATCATTTTGAGTTACTTCTCTTGACAAACTGAGAAGAATCTATCTTGCTCATTATGAATCCTTGATCTTGAAGGTAGGTAGGTAACCTATGATTCCATGCCCTTCCTGCTTCAAACCATAAAGAGCTTTGTTCAATTTGCACACATAATTGACCTTGCTTGGGTCTTCATAGTCAAGAGGTTGAGCCATGTAAACCTCTTTTCAAATCCAACCATTGAGAAAGGCATTTTTCACATCCAATTGATACATGTTCCAATTCCTAGATGGAGCTACAGTCACCAATACTCTAATGGTTGGCATTTTAACCATAGCTGAGAATGTTTCCTCATAATCAACTCCTTGGGTTTGTGCAAAACCCTTAGCCACAAGTCTAGCTTTATACTTATTTATGGATCCATCTAAGTTTCTCTTGATTTGTAAATCCATCTAGAGCCAATTACCTTCATTGATTCCTTCTTTGGTACTAGCTCCCAAGTATCATTCTCTTGGAGTGCTTCTATTTCTTCATCCATAGCTTTCTTCCATTCTGCCTTGGTACTTGGTTCTTGATATGAAGAAGGTTCTTCAAGTTATGAGTCCTTAGCAAGATACATGGAATGCTTAGTAACTAATGAAGTATCATACCCATATCTAATTGGTTTCTTACTCTCTCTTTGTGATCTCCTCAAAGCTTGGTTGGATGATTCAGGTATGTCTTCCAATCTCTTCATCTTTACCTTGCCCTTTGACTTCCTTGCTTTGAACTCCTCCAAGTTGATGGTGTCCTCATCATCTGATTTGATGTGTTCAATTGTACTTGTCTCTTCCTTGGTAAGACTTCGAATTTCCTCTTCCAAATCATATGGAAATTTGACCTTCTTGCATTCACTTTCAAACCAAGAGTCATTCTCATCAAACAAAACATCTCTAGTGACCATAAAGCCTTTGTTGGATGGATTATAAAACCTGTATGCTTTCTGATTTAAATCATACCATATGAAGATGCATCTAAAGATTCTACAATGATCAAGTGATGGCCTTCTACCATGCCATGCTTCATATGGGGTCATGCCATCAAGGTATTCATCTTCAAGGACCATGCTTGATAGTTTTTCCTATCCAATTTATCTATAAAACAAGGGAAACCATCCCCATTTTACCTCAACTTGCTCTGATACCACTGTTAGGAGAGATGGATGGTTACCTCAAGGAAGTGAGGTGGTACTACCCAAGCCTGCTTTGTACCTGCCCTAGTTCACTTCAGGGTTATGAATTAGGACATAGCTTGCAAATGACACTAAATAAGTGACTATTTACTTTGGAGATGATGCTTCAAACAATTAGATCAAAATAGATAACTTTGCAAATAGCTAATCACCAAAAACTTGCTATTTTGGTCTTGACACATACCGAATCTTTTGTTTAGTGCTCTTAGTACAGTAGCACTTGAATAAACTACTTTTGAGGGTATCTAATTAGCTTAGATAGCTAATGATTACAAGTGGAATCACTTAAAATGAAAAACCATACACTGAGAAATCACTTTAGCAATTCGATGCTTACCCTCGACTTCTTAGGGATTGAGCAGCACAAGACCAATGCGCACTTTGAGGACGTTTTCTCCCAATTGGCTCAAGAAATTTACTCAAGTTTTTATAGCTTAAGGTAGACTTTGCACTCGTTCCAACAAGCTTTAGAACATGACTAATGGATACCAACTCACTATGATATGGTCATGCAAAGATCACTGTTCTGAGTAGACATAGTAGAGATGTAGACAGAGTTGATCAATGATATGTATGTACTATAAAATATTGTTGTACATGATCATTGGGATAGAGATAATGCCCAATGATAGTGAGAAGCGTTGGCTATAATGTAAGCCACTCAACCTCTACAATGTTGGTGTAATTCACAAGCCTACACATTTGGCTTGATGGATACATTGAAGTCCATACACATATGGAGAAGCATAGGAACTATTGCTAGTGGTTAATTACCACTTTACTTCTTTGTAAAAGTCCGATTTGACTTGGAATCTTTGTAAATACCTACCAAAAGGAGTTCGTGGAAAAAAGGTTAGCTTTGATTGAAGGAATATCTCCTAGGATATAGGAGCTTGATCATAGGGAGCCAAAAGTTTGAATTTGAATTCAAATTTTTACTCAATCACTATAAAAGTGATCATGAAAAAGTCACGAGTAGAACTTGGTCAATTAACAGGTACAAAGCCAGATTGGTAGCCAAGGGTTTCGCACAAACCCAAGGCATTGAATATGAAGAGACATTCTCTCCTATGGCCAAGATGCCAACTATTAGAGTGTTGGTGAGTGTAGCTGCATCGAAAAATTGGAACATGTACCAATTGGATGTCAAAAATTCTTTCTTGAATGGATGGATTTCAGAGGACGTTAGTATATGTCACAACCTTCTAGGTATGAGGACCCTAAGAAGGTAACATATGTTTGCAAACTAAAAAAGGCTTTATATGGATTGAAGCAGGCACCTAGGGCATGGAATTATAGGTTAACTACATACCTCTAAGACCAAGGTTTTCTCATGAGAAAGGCAGATACTTCTCTATTCATCAACAGAAGTGATTCAGAGGTAATATATCTATGTGTTTATGTTGATGACATCATACTTATAGGTAATGATGTCAATGGAATCAGACAAATCAAGAGCCAGATGATGAAGGAGTTCAAGATCAATGATCTTGGTCTATTAAAGTATTTTCTTGGGCTTGAGTTAGTCTATACTAACTCTGGAATATACATCACTCAGAAAAAATACATACAGGACATATTGAAGAAGTTTCACTTACAGGATGCCAAAGTGGCAAGTACTCCAATGGAGGTAAACCTCAAACTAAGTGCCCATGAAGGTGATGAAATTAATGACATTACAGGTTATCAAAGCATGGTGGGTAGCTTGAACTATGCTACCTTAACAAGGATAGATATTGCATATGGAGTTAGTGTGCTAAGTCAGTTTATGCACAAGCCAAGAGCACCTCACTTAGAGGCTGTTAAAAGAATATTAAAGTATCTCAAGGGTACACAACATCATGGTTTGTATTTCCCTTACACCTCCAACATTGTTTTGAAAGAGAAATCAGAAGTGTTTGGAGCTTTCAGACATTTTCATGCATATGCTATTGATCTTTGGACTCATGGTTCATTATACCCTCTTGATCCAATGTCTTCTTACCATCCAACATTCCATAACCTCTCAACTTTATTTCAGTTGGTGCCGGTAAAGCTGGGCTCTTAGGTTATTGTCAACGATTATCTACACATTCAACTATCATTACTAAGTATTGGATTCAACAATATCAACTAAATCATACAAGGTTGGCCACTTTAGAAAGCACAATCATATCTTTACAAGAAAAGCTTGCAGAGCTTGAAAAGCATATGGAAGAAAAGGAGAGAACAATTGAGAAATTAAAAACCATTGTCCAAAACTTGAGAGAGACTCCACTTGGGATGCGACGTAGGAGACGATCATTAACATCCTTTGACTCTCTTTCAAATGGTGGTGGAGCATGCAAACGATGAGTTTTTGCAATAAGGCTTGGCTTGCATTTGTTTCTCTTTTTGGAAGACTTATATATATATATATATATATATATATATATATATATATATATATATATATATATATATATATATATATATATATATATATATATATATATATATATATATATATATATATATATATATATATATATATATGTGTGTGTGTGTGTGTGTGTGTGTTATGTAGGTCATTCGTTGAAGATGTTAGTGCTTCATCAACAACAGAGGATCAATTCAAGTTATTAAATTCTTGTTTGACCAACAAGCAGGTGGTTAGTATTTTGGATTCACAAATAGGAAACCTTATCAAGAAGCAAGTGATTAAAGATTTCACAAAAAAGTTACAAGATATTATCACTCCTAGAGATGTGCAGATGGTATGTGATGAAGGAGGAACTAGTATTAAAGGATACAGTGCATTGTACAATCTTTTGAAGCATTCATTCCAAAGAGAAGGTATTTTGCAAAATATGTTTCCATATCCTTACAAGGTATCGCTTAAGAAGTCAATGTCCAATGGAGATATAGCTAGTATTCTTGGAAACTAGTTATATGTAGAGGATATTATGCCTATGTCCATTTATCATTTATCTACATCCAAAAAAGAGTTAAAAAGTGCAGCTCGAAATGGATTTCCTTACACAAAGTACAACAAAATATTCGTGGATTTGGAGAGGCTTCAACAGGCAATGGTTTGATTTTACAAATCTACTATACCAGGTATGTCCACTATTGTTACCTTGATATACATTGTATTTTGATGTTATAAAACTTTTGGTAATTTATGCAGATTGTAATACCAAATTAAAGTTTATATTGAAGCTAGATGAATGCTAGATCATAAAGGGACAACGAATGGAGAGATTGAGTTTGACACTCATGAATGAAGGTATGACAAATGCCATATCTGATGAAATTAGTAACTCTAGCTCTAACTCTACATATAGTGTTCAATCCAAGAAAGATATATGGTGGTTAGGTGCTATTGAAGTACCTAAAGAATCTAATGATGTTCTCTCATGGATTTTTAGTAGGACCCCATGGATCACTAACGTAATAGTTTCTCAAATTCATGGTGCAAAGCTCAACATAAAAAACTTAGGTGATTTTGAGATAGATTGGCACTTGCGTGGGGATTTAAAAACTATCAAATGCATGTTAGGTTGCAAGCAAGGTGCATCTGCTCTTTATCCATGTCCATTTTGTATACGAGGCTATAACAAAGTGACAACAAAAAAGACTATCTAGCTTAGATGAATACATAGATGCACCTACAGAATGGGATAGACCTTTGTTAAGGTGTCCAATGTTAGAAATACCTAACCGTGACACATTAGATAAAGATTGGAATCCCATTATTCAATTTCCATTAGTTGTTCACTTTTTCACATTGAATGCCTTCATGAGAATATTTGATAGATTATTGAAGCTCCACATAGAATATGCATTTTCCATGAAGCCAATTGATAAATCTGTACAAGCCATCAAAAAATTGGAAGAGTCGCTTAATTCGATTGGTTGTCATGGTGGTAATGTAACTCTAGTTGTCAAAAAACCTGGTGAATCGCAAAATAGTTTGCAATAAGTGTCAATGACAGGGAAGAAGGCAAGAAAAGTTTTCAGAAGAGGTATGAGCACTAAGAAAAATGAATGTGGGGAGCTATGGAAAGACTTTTGCATGATCACCACTAATAACGATTCTCAAATTGACCTTAGTAATAGGTGAAAGAAGGTTTGGTCATGCTTAGATAAGTTGGAGGCTTAATGAGTCTTAATAGCTCCAACAAAAATGATCATCAATTGTTTCAAGATACATTAATGGAGTTTGCAGAGTGTTTCATCCTATCTTGGGGAGAGAGGAATATTACAAATTACATTGTAAGTTTTCTTATTTTTTCCATTTTCTTGTTGATAAGAGTGTGTTATATGTACTTATATCATTTCAGCATATTTTATTTGCACATGGAGCATTTTTCATGCATCGATATGGTTCATTGGAGATTTTTAGTACACAAGGAATAGAGAAGTCACATTACAAGGCTAGAGGTGTTTACTTCAAGAACATGACATGGTGGTGGTGCAATGCAATCAAACTATATGGAAGAGATGTTTAATTGGTTTTATGGTACTACATTTTCAAGGACATATGCAGTGGAATGAGCCAAGGAGTCAAAAGTTGCAAAATTTGCAAGAATTAATCAACACAACTTAGCTAGTGAAAAATGGAAGTCATCATTGGGACCTTTACGTCACGCTCAATGGCGGGCTACAAGAACACGACAGGATTCATCATGGAAGTGAAGTCATTTAATACATTCATGGAATTTTTTGAATAATTCATAAGGTTTTCTACACACTAATCTCTTGTTTGTAATTTTTTAAGGTAATTTTTTATTTTTTAACTATTTTTTGTCCATTCATATGTGAACAAAACCTTTTTAAGTGAAACATTATAAAAGGAGACTCATTGTATCATTTCAAGATTCTAGTGCTATAGAGGATGGCACGAACAAAGCAAACTGCAAGGAAGGATCCCATTAACTTTCCTAGCTATGTGCAAGGCACTCAGAAGCCACCATGGATGAATCACCACAAAAGGCCACGTAGTGTCTCACGCTCTGCATCCCATCGCGAAAGAGGTGGTGGCCATACCTCTAGGAGTGAACAATTGCATGAACAAGTGGAACATGGGCAATCTAGGGAAGAGGCCGTAAATCAAACCCAATCACCACCATCATCATATGTTGAGCCTCCATCACCAAAGAGACCAACAAAGACAAGGGTGAATGAGCGTGGTCACAAAAAGGTAGTTTTTTATGATGATTTTGATGAGTCGCATGAGGATGTGTCTCAACAATGTTCAAAATCAAGTGAGGAGAGTCAAACAATGCCACCATGGGTTAACCAAGAAATACCTGCAAATCATAGGGTTACTGTAGCAGGAAAGACTCTACCAACAAATCTGTGAAGAGAGATGGTGGATGCAATCCAAGATGAGTAGGCGCTGCTACAACCAACTTCACACTAGCCAACTGAGACTTCAGAGTTGATTAGTAGACCCTTTGAGCTAAATCCACCAAAATATCATCCAAGTACTTTGGAACATGTATCCCAAAAGTTTAATTCAAGACAGACTAGTTGCAAGATGACTAGCTCCCAAAAACTATTTTTGGACATACACTTGCTAGAAAAAATGAACAGTGCTCTCAACCTGGTAGGAATTAGAAACATTCCTTTTGGGCATAGCAAATAGACTTAGCAAGCTTCCCAATCCAAGTTAAAACACTTCAAATGATGGACTGAGCACTAAGAACAAGTTTCATCAATTTCTGGAACATGCCCACCATTCTTGGGGCTCTCTAGAGATAGAACAGTGAGCAATAAAATCCAGATATCACACAAACTATACCTTCAATGACCTTGACAATTTATATCAAAATGTAGATAGAAAGAGCTATCCAACGCATGTTAAAACACTGAAAAGGGTTCAGTAGAACTCGAGATATGACCTTCTGAAGGTACTTCTCTAAGTGAGTATAGCAGAGAACAAAACAGAGAAGTAGATGATGATAAATGTATAGATTCACATATGATTACAACCACATTGGCAATGAATCTTTGCACAATGGGAGTATAATGATAGAGCTATGGAGTAAGCTCTTCAATCTCTACAAAATGACATGAAGTGGTCACGTACAAGGCTTGCTAATCGCCTCTTCCTTCTTGCTCCTTCTATAGCTATTCTTGGAGGGAGTTTTGAATTTGAATTCGAATGGCTCCACCTAAAAGTGATCCCCAAAGTTTGGAGATATTCCCTCGGCTCAAAAATTTGTGGTTTTAGGTAGTTAGAGCTACAAAATTGCTTTTACATCATGGATGAGGTAAGCCATCCTTTTCCTTTTTCTTTTTTCAATTACAAGAGATAAAAAAGAACTCTTTTACAAGAGGTGTTCACATGACTACTCATGTGACTTACAAATGAGGATAATATCAAGCATATCAAGCATGTAGGCTTGGGCAAAATGCACCAACAGCTCCCCCTCAAGCCTAACATGATTGGCCTCCAAATAAGTCTTCAATTGTCCTTGATTTCTTGCAAGCCAATCATCAACTTGAATCTACTTAACTTTGTACCATCAAGAGCTTTAGTCAACATGTCTGCACATTGCATATCTGTAGAGACATAGGATAGTTGAATATCCTTGCTCATTAGCTTCTCCCTTACATAATGGTAGTGGACTTCAATATGCTTGGTTCTAGCATGGTATACCGGATTAGCTGCTAGATGTAGTGAGCTTGTGTTGTCACAAAAAATGTGAGGTGTTGAAGAATGAAGTCCAAGATCTATGTACAAAGATTTTAACCACATGATTTCTTGAGTTGCATTAGCAAAACCTCTATATTCGGCTTCGGTAGAAGATAATGCCACGGTTGGTTGCTTCTTCGATGACCAAGAAATGATTTTCGAACCTGCGAATGATATATACCCGGATGTGCTTCTTCTATCATCTCTAGATCCGGCCCAATCTGCATCTGAGTAGACCTTTAGCTCAATATCTGAAGTATATGAATAAAACAAACCTTCATTCATGGTCCCCTTTAGGTACTTGAGGACTCTCTTGGCCGCTTCCATATGTGGTCTTCTCGGCTTATGCATAAACTGACTCAATATGCTAACACTATAGCATATATCCACCCTTGTGAGAGTTGCATAATTCAAACTTCCAACCAAGCTTTGATAACTTGTGATGTCTTCAATTGGCTCTCCTTCATAAGCACTAAGCTTATGATTTTGCTCCATAGGTGTACCTGCACACTTGGTATTTTCCATCTTGAACTTGACGAGCATGTCATGGACATACTTCCTTTGTGTGATGTATATACCTGAATCTGTGTAGATCAACTCCAATCCAAGAAAATAAGTGAGTGGTCTGAGGTCACTTATTTTGAACTCCTCCTTCATTTGACTCTTTACCTGTTTGATTCCTTCAAGATCATTGCCTGTGATAATAATATCATCAACATACACACATAAATAGATCACTTCAGATCCATTCCTCTTTATGAACAAAGAGGTGTCTGCCTAGCTAGCTTTGAATCCTTGGTCCTACAAATAAGTCACCAATCTGAAATTCCAAGCTCTTGGAGCTTGCTTCAATCCATACAAAGCTTTCTTTAGTTTGCATACATAGTTAGGATGATGTGCATCCTCATATCCAGGAGGTTGTGCCATATACACTTCCTCAGAAATCCATCCATTCAAGAAAACATTCTTTACATCAAGTTGATAGAGATTCCAATTTCTAGATGCAGCAAGACTAATGAGAACCCTAATTGTAGGCATTTTTGCAACAGGAGAGAAAGTATCCTCATAATCAATACCATGGGTTTGAGCAAACCCTTTAGCAACTAACCTTGCTTTGTGTCTATTTATACTTCCATCTGGATTCCTCTTGATTTTGTATATCCATCGAGATCCAATTACCTTCATAGATGGCTTGTTAGGTACAAGCTCCCAAGTGTCGTTTTCCTTCAGGGCTTCCATTTCTTCATCCATTGCATCTCTCCAAGCTTTCTTGTTTTGTGCTTCTTCGAATGTAGTAGGTTCTTCATTGGTTGAATCCTTTGCAATGTAGATTGAGTGCTTGGTGACCAAAGAAGTATCATAACCAAACCTCTCTGGTTTCTTCTTCTCCCTTGAAGACCTTCTAAGTGGTTGATGTGAGCTCTTAGGTCCATATGTAGCATCTTGCATCTTTGCTTTACCTTTGTTCTTCCACAGATTTAGTCTTTCCAAGTCTTCTAGGTCAATCTCCGAATCACTTTCTTCAATCTGCTTTGGCTCCTTTGGTTGAAGTGATGGATAATCTTCATCCAAGTCATATGGCAGCTTCACTTTCCTGTCATCATCAAACCATGATTTGTTTTCATCAAAAATTACATCTCTACTCACAGAAAATCCTTTATTGGTTGGATTGTACAATCTATATCCTTTTTGGTTTTGATCATAACCAAAGAATACGCACTTCTCTGCCTTGGGATCCAATTTCCCTCTTACTTGAGAAGGAATGTGAGCATAGGCTAAGCATCCAAAGATTTTACAATGCTCTAGACTAGGTCTTCTTCCATCCACACTTCATATGGAGTGGTTCCATCTAGTGACTTAGATGGAAGTCTATTTATGAGAAATGTGGCTATCGACACAACCTCTGCCCATAGGTAGTTCGACAATCCCTTTTCGTTGAGCATGGACCTTGCAACTTCGACAATAGCTCTGTTCCTCCTCTCTGCTACACCATTGAGTTCGGGTGTATACCTTGTAGTGACTTCCCTTTTAATGCCTCTTTCATGCAAGAAGGCATCAAATTCAGGAGAGAAGTATTCTCCTCCACCATCTGATCTGAGTCTTTTCAAAGTCCTCCCTGTTTGGTTTTCAACAAGAGCAATATACTTCTTAAACCAATTAAACACTTCATCCTTGTGCTTCATGAAAAATAGAATGGTGCACCTGCTACAATCATCTATGAAAGACACATAATATCTTGAGCCTGATATAGATGGCTCCTTACTTGGACCCCACACATCCGTGTGCACTAGATCCAAAGGATTTTGATACATATATCCTTTCTTATTGAAAGGTTGTCTATGAGCCTTGCCGAGTTGACAAGCTTCACACTTATAAATCATGTGTTGCCTTGTGATATTAGGCAAACCAAGTACACTTTGGTCCCTGCAAATTTGTTTGAGTGTCCTCTCACCAATGTGAGCAAGCCTTTTGTGCCATATCTCCAACTCTGTTAGAGTTTGAGATCCATAGCTAAACAAAGCTATGTTCTTTGTATCTTCCACTTCAAAAGTGACAAGCCTTCCTATCTTTTCTCCTTTCACAATCCTTCGAAAGCCTTGCCTTGGATCTTCAACATATGCTCCAAATCAGTTGAATCTAACCTATAATCCTTTTTCAACAATCTGTCCAACACTTATTAAATTTTTGGTAATTGTAGGGACATACAAGACTTTTCTTAAGAGGTTCATATTCCCATCTGATGTCTTCACATTGTTGGTGCAATCCAAGCCTTCACACTTGTCTTGGAACCTTTGAAATGTGGTGTTGAAACCTTGGAAGTTTAATTCACTTGGAAAAAGGACCATGTGAACTTATGCTTATAAGTTCTTACTTCTTTACCCATTGTAAAAGTCTATATGACTTGGTATCTCATGTAATACACCTACTTGATAGATTCATGGAAAACGGTAGTTGATTAATGGAGAGAATATCTCCCTACATTTAGTGGAGTGATCATAGGAGATTTGAATTTGAATTCAAACTCAAATTCTCACTTAACTTCTATAAAAGCTACAAGAAAAATGTCGCGTGGGCTCTTCACTTTTCCCGAGGCTAATACTCTTGATCATTGAGTGTGTGAGTGCTACACTATAGCCTACACATCTCCAACTCATTAGGCTACATCTATCAAGCCAATGAGATTGTACATTCATGTGAACTAATAGAAAGATTTACATTCATTATCTCTGATTTTCTCTGAGTCATCATCTCCAAGTCTGTCAACTTCAAAGAGGCATATCTCAGGATCTACTGAACCAAATCAAATGATTCAACGCACATTGGATTCAGCTCAAAGTCTACTATACACCTACAAATTTTGAAGTCAAGTGCATCAGCCATCTCGGAGTAATTGCAGTCGAATTGCTCACTGGTATTAGTCTGCAGAGCTCCTAAAATATCGGGGGTAACTACAATTTTGCTAAAGTGATTTCTCAGTGTGTAGTTTATCATTTCTTCTCATTTCACTTGCAGATGGTAGCTTGTTAAGCTAATTTAATATGTCTAGAAGGAATTTTGCCAATTGTAACTACACTGGTCATACTCAGTGAAAGACTGAGCAGGTATCAAGATCAAAATAGAAAGTTTTCAGGTCTAGTGAAGTGCAAACTCATCTGTTTTGATCTAATCATTAGTCAAATCATTTCCAAAGTACATATAGTATATTTTGGTATCATTTGGAAGCTAAGAAAGTGTACTAAGCATATCTGGAGTCAAGGAGGGCTGGAGCAAAGCAGGTCTAGCAGCTTCAACTCAATCTCTTGAGTGCATCCAACCATTTCTCCCAACAGTGGTATCAGAGCAAATAAGGTAAACATGGGAGATGGTTTTCCTTCATTCATTGACAAATTGGACAGGAACAATTACCAAGCCTGGTCATTGAGAATGAAGACCTATCTACAAGGTAGAAGCCTATTTGGATACATATAAGGAGATAAGGAATTGCCCTCATTCAAAGCTAGAGGACTACCCACCAAGGATGAACAAGAGAGGCTCAACCAATGGTGTGCAAAGGATGCTTTGGCAAGGTCTTACCTTCTTAACTCTATATCTGATTTCCTTTTACCTCATATAAGGAACTGTAAGACTTCCCAAGAGACTTGGGAAACTCTGTCAACATATTTCTCTTCCAACACAAGGGCCAGGAAGAATCAACTGTGGATTGAATTCACAACCCTTAGGAAGCAGCCCAAGCAATCCGTCTCAGAGTACGTGACTAAGATTAAAGATGTGGCAGACCAATTAGCAAGTATTGGAGAGGAGATTGAAGAGGATCAAATAGTCAGGCAAGTAACAAATGGACTCAAGGCAGATGATAAGTGGGAAAGCTTCACCACTGCAATGGACCTCTACATGGACATGCATACCCTAGATCTCACAACACTCATGGGCCAACTATTCACACATGAAGCAAAGTTTACAAAGGCAGGAGATCAATCAAAAGGTAACAACCCCTCTGCTCTATATACTGATAAGAAAGTTAAAGATAAGGGTAAAAGTAAGAAGGTGGATGAAGAAGGTTCTACCTCCCAAGCAAACTATGCAGGGAGAGGAAAATTCTCAAGAGGAAGAGGCAGAGGAGGTAAGTAAGGTAGGGGGAGACCCTACAACTCATCACCATGCAACATTTGTGGATTGTCCAATCATACCACAGATGAATGCTACAAGAACTACAAGAATCAGAGAGGAAGAGGCTATTCAAGAGGTGGATACTCTCAAGGAAGAGGCAGGTTCAACCAACACCAAGGCTACAATGGATACAACAATCAGTACAACAAGAATTACAACCACAACCACAATGGTAACTACCAAGGTGGATTCATAAATAGAAGGGACTACAACAATTACACAGAAGAGCAAGATGACTCCCTATTGATCATGAATATGACCTCCAAGGCAGGTACAAATGATGATCATTTATTTTATATTGACTCAGGATGTTCTAACCATGTAGCTGGCAATGTGGCACTACTCTCTGATTTGGAAGAACCCAAGGGCAAACATCAGGTACAGACAGGTGATGATACTAAACATTCTGTTGTAAAGATTGGAAATGTAAAGACATGTGATGGTAACCAGAATCTATTGAGCAGGGTACTCTATGTACCAACCATCACCAAGAATCTAATGAGTGTTGGTCAGATTGTGGAGAAAGGTTTGCAGGTCAGGTTCACACAACATGGAGCATATGTGGAGGACCCAAGACATGGATTTAGAAGGATAGCCAAGGGAGAAAAATCAGGTAGATTGTTTACTTTTGAGCTAGAAGATACAAAAAATATTGCTTTATACAACTACAAGGATCAAACACTTTCAGAGTTAGAAATATGGCACAAGGGGTTAGGTCACATAGGTGAAAGAACCCTAAAGCAAATGTGCAAGGATCAATGTGTGCTTGGGATACCTAATGTATCCAAGCAACACATGATTTACAAGTGTGGAGCATGTCAGTTTGGTAAGTCTCACAGGTTGCCCTATTCAAGGAAAGGTTTCATGCATGAAGACTACCTAGACTTGGTACACACAGATGTTTGGGGACCTAGCAAGGACCCTTCTATTTCAGGATCAAGGTACTATGTGTCCTTCATTGATGACTATAGCAGGTGGACCATCTTATACTTTATGAAACATAAAGATGAAGTGTTTAATTGTTTCAAGAGGTATCTTGCACTTGTTGAAAACCAAACAGGAAGAAGCTTGAAGAGGCTAAGGTCAGATGGTGGAGGAGAATACTTCTCCAATGAGTTTGAAGATTTCTTGCAGGAAAGAGGCATCAAAAGGGAGATAACTACAAGGTACTCACCTGAACAAAATGGGGTAGCTGAAAGAAGGAATAGACTCATAGTAGAAACAGCTAGGTCTATGCTTAATGAAAAGAAGTTGCCAAATTATCTTTGGGCAGAGAGTGTATCTACTGCCACCTATCTCATCAACAGGTTGCCATCAAAGTCTCTTGATGGCATGACACCATATGAAGCTTGGCATGGTAAGAGACCTTCTCTAGATCATTGCAAAATCTTTGGTTGTGTAGCATATGTGCATATTCCCTCACAGGTAAGGGGAAAGCTAGACCCTAAAGCTGAAAAATGTATCTTCATTGGTTATGATTTGAACCAAAAGGGATACAGATTCTACAACCCAACAAACAAAGGCTTCAAGGTAAGCAGAGATGTCATCTTTGATGAGAATGACTCATGGTATGAGAATGAATGCATGAAGGTTAGTCTACCCTATGACTTGCAAGAAGAGTTCCCAAAGCTAATCAAAGAGGAACCAAGCAATGGAGAAGATCCAAGCTCAGAGGATGATGACACTATCAATCTTGAAGAGTTCAAAGCATGGAAGTCCAAAGGGAAGATGAAGATGAAGCAACTAGAGGATATTCCAGAATCCTCAAATCAATCTATTAGAAGATCTCATAGAGAAAGCAAAAGACCAATCAGATTTGGGTATGACACATCACTTGTAACTAAACATTCTGTATATCTTGCAAAGGATTTGTTGAATGAAGAACCAGGTACCTATGAAGAAGCAATCACCAAACCAGAATGGAAAGGAGCTATGGATGAAGAAATGGAAGCTCTCAAGGAGAGTGATACTTGGGACTTGGTACCCAAGAAGGACTCTATGAAGGTGATAGGATCCAGATGGATCTACAAGCTAAAGAGAAATTCAGATGGAACAATAAACAGGTACAAAGCCAGGTTGGTAGCCAAGGGTTGTGCACAAACCCAAGGCATTGATTATGAGGAGACATTTTCTCCTGTGGCTAAGATGCCAACTATCAGAATATTGGTGAGTGTAGCTGCATCCAAGAATTGGAACATGTACCAATTAGATGTCAAGAATGCTTCCTTGAATGGATGGATATCTGAAGAAGTCTACATGTCACAACCACCTAGCTATGAAGATCCCAAGAAGGTAAACTATGTTTGTAAATTGAAGAAGGCTCTATATGGTTTGAAGCAGGCACCTAGAGCATGGAATTACAGGTTGACAACCTACCTCCAAGACCAAGGATTTGTGATGAGTAAAGTAGACACTTCTCTATTCATAAAGAGGAGTAGTACAGAGGTAATCTACTTGTGTGTTTATGTTGATGACATCATCATTACAGGCAATGATGTCAATGGTATTAGACACATCAAAGGACAAATGATGAAGGAATTCAAGATCAATGATCTTGGATTATTGAAGTACTTCTTAGGTCTTGAGTTAGTCTACACCAACTTAGGTATATATATCACTCAAAAGAAGTATGTATAGGATATGGTCAAGAAGTTTGGCTTGCAAGATGCTAAAATCTCAACTACTCCAATGGAGGTCAACCTAAAGCTAAGTGCTCATGAAGGGGATGAAATACAAGACATTACAGGATATCAAAGTATGGTAGGTAGTTTGAATTATGCTACCTTGACCAGAATTGACATAGCATATGGAGTTAGTGTGCTAAGCCAATTCATGCACAAACCAAGGGTACCTCACCTAGAGGCAGCAAAGAAGATCTTGAAGTATTTTAAGGGAACTCAGAATCATGGTTTGTACTTTCCTTATACATCAGATATTGACATTAAAGTATATTCAGATGCAGATTGGGCAGGATGCAAGGATGATAGGAGAAGCACATCAGGTTACATATGTTTTGCAGGTGATAAACCTATTTCTTGGTCAGCTAAGAAGCAACCTACAGTGGCATTGTCATCCACTAAAGCAGAGTATAGAGGGCTTGCCAATGCCACTCAAGAAGCTATCTGGTTAAAGCTCTTGTATACAGAGTTAGGTCTATATACTAGACCTCCAATCATATTTGGAGATAACACAAGCTCTCTTCACCTTGCATCTAATCCAATATATCATGCTAGAACCAAACACATAGAGGTTCATTACCACTATGTGCGAGAGAAGATTCTTAGTAAAGACATTCAATTGACTTATGTGTCTACTAATATGCAATGTGCAGATCTACTCACTAAAGCATTGGATGCAAACAAGCTATGCAGATTCAAATCCATGATTGGATTGCAGGATGTGATTGAAGACTAAAGATGAAGACTTAAGCCAAAGTGTTTGGCTTGAGGGGGAGCTGTTGGTGCAATTCAAGCCTTCACACTTGGCTTGGAACCTTTGAAATGTGGTGTTGAAACCTTGGAAGTTTAATTCACTTGGAGAAAGGACCATGTGAACTTATGCTTATAAGTTCTTACTTCTTTACCCATTGTAAAAGTCTATATGACTTGGTATCTCATGTAATACACCTACTTGATAGATTCGTGGAAAACGGTAGTTGATTAATGGAGAGAATATCTCCCTACATTTAGTGGAGTGATCATAGGAGATTTGAATTTGAATTCAAACTCAAATTCTCACTTAACTTCTATAAAAGCTACAAGAAAAATGTCGTGTGGGCTCTTCACTTTTCCCGAGGCTAATACTCTTGATCATTGAGTGTGTGAGTGCTACACTATAGCCTACACATCTCCAACTCATTAGGCTACATCTATCAAGCCAATGAGATTGTACATTCATGTGAACTAATAGAAAGATTTACATTCATTATCTCTGATTTTCTCTGAGTCATCATCTCCAAGTCTGTCAACTTCAAAGAGGCATATCTCAGGATCTACTGAACCAAATCAAATGATTCAAAGCACATTGGATTCAGCTCAAAGTCTACTATATACCTACAAATTTTGAAGTCAAGTGCATCAGCCATCTCGGAGTAATTGCAGTCGAATTGCTCACTGGTACTAGTCTGCAGAGCTCCTAAAATATCGCGGGTAACTACAATTTTGCTAAAGTGATTTCTCATTGTGTAGTTTATCATTTCTTCTCATTTCACTTGAAAATGGTAGCTTGTTAAGCTAATTTAATATGTCTAGAAGGAATTTTGCCAATTGTAACTACACTGGTCATACTAAGGGAAAGACTGAGCAGGTATCAAGATCAAAATATAAAGTTTTCAAGTCTAGTGAAGTGCAAACTCATTTGTTTTGATCTAATCATTAGTGAAATCATTTCCAAAGTACATATAGTATATTTTGGTATCATTTGGAAGCTAAGCAAGTGTACTAAGCATATCTGGAGTCAAGGAGGGCTGGAGCAAAGCAGGTCTAGCAGCTTCAACTCAATCTCTTGAGTGCATCCAACCATTTCTCCCAACACACATTACCTATCTTCTCCACTGAGTGCTTTGTGTCATCTCCTGTCTACACTTCATGCTTGTTATGAGGATCTTCCAAATCAAAAAGTAAAGCCACATTTCCTGCTACATGGTTTGAGCATCCCGAATCAATGTAAAATATGTGATCATCATCCTTACCCTTCTTCACTGATAGATTCATAATCAATAATGAATCTTCTTGAATTTGGTCCTCTGCATAGTTATTGTAATCTCTTCTTCCTCTATGGCCACTTTGATAGTTGTTGTTTTTGTAATTGTTGTTGTAGTAGTTGTTGTTGTTGTAGCCTCCATTGTATCTACCTCTATTTGATCCATAGCCACCTCTATTGAATCCTCTTCCTCTTGAGTTCCTTGGATTCCTGAAACATTCTTCAATAGTATGGTTAGATAAGCCACATATATTGCAAGTTTGAGATGATTGGAATCTCCCCCTGCCTTGCTTTCCACCTCTGCCTCTTCCTCTAGCTCTTCCTCTACCTGCAAAGTTTGCTTGGAAAGAGCTACCTTCATCTTCATTCTTCCTATTCTTTGACTTGTCCTTGACCTTAGCTTTATCAAAATATAAGGAAAAAGTTTGATTACCTCTTGAGGACTCACCACCTTTGCTAATCTTTGCTTCATGAGTAAAGAGTTGGCCCATGAGTGTGTTGAGGTCGGGTACATGCATATCCATGTATAAATCCATGGTTGTTGTGAATGACTCCCACTTGTCGTCTGCTTTGATTCCATTTATGATTTGTCTAATGATTTGCTCCTCTTCAATTACCTCTCCAATGCTTCCAAGTTGGTCGGAAATCTCCTTCATCTTTGTGACATAATTAGTCACATTTTGCTTCGGGCTTTTCTTCATTGTTGTGAACTCCATCCACAATAGGTTCTTCCTTGCTCGAGTGTTGGAAGAGAAGAAAGAAGCAAGTGCATTCCAGGTCTCTCTTGATGTCTTGCATCCCTTGACATGAGGTAAAAGAAAATCAGAGATTGAGTTTAGAATATAGGACCTTGCAAGTGCATCGTTCGAGCACCAATTCCAAAGTCCTTGCACTTCTTCATGTGATGGTTGCCCTTTGTTCCTCATGGTTGGCATTGCTTCATCTTCGGATATGAATCCATATAGATTCCTCCCTTGAAGGTAAGCCTCCATCCTTAGAGACCATGCTGGATAGTTGTTTCGATCCAATTTGTCAATTGTTGATGGAAATCCATCTCCCATGTTGCTTGACTATGCTCTGATACCACTATGAAGAGAGATGGTGGATGCAATCCAAAGATGAGTAGGTGCTGCTACAACCAGCTTCACACCAGCCAACTGAGACTTCCGAGTTGATTAGTAGACCCTTTGAGCTTCCTAAATCCACCAAAATATTATCCAAGTACTTTGGAACATGTATCCCAAAAGTTTAAGTCAAGACAGACTAGTTGCAAGATGACTAGCTCCCAAAAACCTGCTATTTTTGGACATACACCGGCTGGAAAAAATGAACACTGCTCTCAACCTGGTAGGAATTAGAAACATTCCTTTTGGGCATAGAAAATAGACTTAGCAAGATTCCCAATCCAAGTTAAAACACTTCAAATGATGGACTGAGCACTGAGAACAAGTTTCATCAATTTCTGGAACATGCCCACCATTATCGGGGCTCTGTCGAGATAGATCAGTGAGCAGTAAAATGCAGATATCACACACACTGTAACTTCAATGACCTTGAAAATTTATATGAAGAAAGTAGACAGAAAGAGCTATCAGACGCATGTTAAAACACTGAAAAAGGTTCAGTAGAACTCGAGATAGGACCTTCTGAAGGTACTGCTCTAAGTGAGTATAGCAGAGAACAAAACAGAGAAGTAGATGATGATAAATGTATAGATTCACATATGATTACAACCACATTGGCAATGAATCTTTGCACAATGGGAGTAGAATGATAGAGCTATGGAGTAAGCTCCTCAATCTCTACAAAATGACATGAAGTGGTCACGTACAAGGCTTGCTAATCGCCTCTTCCTTCTTGCTCCTTTTATAGCTATTCTTGGAGGGAGTTTTGAATTCGAATTCGAATGGCTCCACCTAAAAGTGATCCCCAAAGTTAGGAGATATTCGCTCAGCTCAAAAATTCGTGGTTTTAGGTAGTTAGAGCCACAAAATTGCTTTTACATCATGGATGAGGTAAGCCATCCTTTTCCTTTTTCTTTTTTCAATTACAAGAGATAAAAAAGAACTCTTTTACAAGAGGTGTTCACATGACTACTCATGTGACTTACAAATGAGGATAACATCAAGCATATCAAGCATGTAGGCTTGGGCAAAATGCACCAAAAAAATCAGGGGGTCATACCAAATGATCAAGAGAGGGAGCAAAGCTAGCAACAATATCATGAACAAGGAGAAAGCTCAAGACGAGTGCAACGTAAGAAGAAAGTCTTTCAACACCATCATAGACCACCCAACCAAGACCACAGGAAAATGTCCAACAAAGACCACCATCACCACAAGCTAGAGCACCACAATGAAGAAGAAGATATACGAAGGCATTTGTAGAGATAAGGCACTATCAAAAGACAGCTCAGCTTCTCATACCTAGAAGACCCTTTGCAAGAGTGGTTAAATAAGAGTTACAAAGGTATTATGTAGGGCTAAGGATCCAAGATCTAGCTTTAGAAGCTTTACAAGAGGCAACTAAAGCATATTTGATATCAATGCTCAAGGATTCCAACCTGTGTGCCATCCATACTAAGCGAGTCACTATACAACGGAAGGACATACAGTTAGCTAGGAGAATTAGGGGTGATCGTAGCTAAGTTTTGTAATTGATCTCTAAAGACAAGAGATTTTTTGTAAATTATGCCATTTTCAATGAAACATGAGCACATCTCCTCCATTCTCTTTATAATCTCATTATTTAGAATGAAACATGAGCAGTCATTATACATTTCCATGTGTTTTCTTGTGATAATCTCTCATATATCAGTGATTGTTTTCTTATCTTGTCATTTTGGTCATTGTATATTGATTTAATGCTAAAACCAAGGCCAACCACAAAAACACGGGAGAAGCTATTCTAAAGCATTTGGAATGCCTTCTCTCGCATTTTTGTGGCTGGGCCTAATTGGGCCTTCTATGAATTTTTTTGATTGTATGGTCAATTTGGATGAGTGTTTGGGCTTGCAATGAGTGTTTGGATCTTGTATACCAAGGTAATCTTATGAAGCCTAATTTGTAAGATGGACTACTTTTGACCTCCCTATACCTTGCACTATGAATTTCTAAATTCATACATGAAAAACATAGCTGTGGGACATATGAGCGCACCATTTTGAAACCTAGAAAATTTTCATTCTTAAAAACATGCATTTACTCAGTTGTACTCTCTGGTAAGGTCATCTAGGGCATTGGGAGAGCAAAAGAAGCCCTGCCATAGAAACGGGGGAGAAAGCCCTGCAAAGGTTTTGCATGCCATTCTACCGCGTTTCTATGGCAGGGCTTTCTTTGGTCTCCCAATGCCCTAGATGACCTTACCATAGAGTTCAACTACACTAAATGCATGTTTTCAAGAATGAAAATTTTTTAAGTTTCAAAATGGTGTGCTCATATGTCTCAAAGCTATGTTTTTCATGTATGTATTTAGAAATTCATAGTGCAAGGTATAGGGAGGTCAAAAGTAGTCCATCTTACACTTGAAAAGAGAGGAGTGGTCCATTAATTCATGAGGAGTGAAATCATGCTCAATAAATTACATGTAGGTCCAAAAGAATTTCACATAATATACTAAAAAAGAAAGACTTGAGACAATTGTAAATAAAGCAAAGTGAAAAATTGATACTAATTCAATTGTTTACGTCAATTGGCTTTGAGTTTCTCAATGACTCTCTTTCGACGCTCCAAAGCCATGGGTAGGTTGTAAGTCAAAATTGAGGTTGCTATTTCATCAACATTTCTAAGTTGTAGACCTAGAGATATACCTATTTGACCTAAGACCTTTCCATGAAAGTTGGAACCTAAGGTTGTAGTTACAAGGGATTTCTTAACTAAACATATACAATTACTCCCCTGCATAATCGTTGATAAACAAAGCAATTTATTTAAGGCCTTTAGACACCATGTCATGAAGTGGCCCTGAGGACTGAACTCTTTATGGATAATTACAAAATGTTCTTTGGGAAGTTTCCCAACGTAGTTTGCAAGGGACAAGCCACCTCCATGAGCCACTCGATCACCTCCACTCCTTACTGCAAACTTGTCGACTTCAATCACCTCCTATACAAAGTTTTATGATTAGTAGTTGCATGTGGTTGTAAGAATGAATGACATGAATTGAAGATACTTACATCTTGAACTCTATCTTCTTCTTCTCCTCTCTCTTGAAGATGTAAATTAATGCTGAAGTGGGACATCCCACTCTGCTCGATTACTGGTGAGGCGAGAACCTCTGATTCCAATATCCTTTCTTGTGCATTACTAAATTGTTCTTCTGTGATATGTTGATATTCACTTTTAAGTATGTCATTGCAAACCAATTTTATTGTGTCGGCTACTGAGTCACCAAATGGCAAACACATTTTCTCCAACAAGTCAGAGGTACTATCCAAAGGACACTCTGACAAAGTACAAAACAAACTTAGGCATTCATCGAGCCGTAGCCCGAATGCCTTCTCTACATCATGTAAAAACAAATATTCTTGTCACTCAACAAGAACCACTGAAAAAGTTTTAATCTCCACCTCTGGAATAATCGCTTCTAGCTCCAAAGAGGTGGATGGCTTAGGCACTTCTTTCAACTTATCGTCCATACCAAGAGCATATGTTTTCTCAATAGCTTCTCTCTCTAATAGGAGATTCAAGGGTTCTTGAGGTGGTTCATTTTTATCATCGACAAAACCACCTGTAAGAAGATGAGGGATCTCATGAGGAATTGGTTCTGGTTCCTATTCACAAAGAAAATTGTGGCAGCAATGAATGATAGATATTTTGCACCCATCTTGCGTTTCCTATTCAATCTCCTTATAAGTGGCATAGTTTTGTCAAGAAGGTGCCCTGCTTCCTCTGCAATTACCTTGAACCGTTTCAATCGTTTCGCAAATGCCTCATTACCTTTGTAAATCTAGGTGAGAACATCACATGGAACCCATGTTCCATCATATGGTGGTATTTTGATGGAGAAACACAATATATGAACTTGTATATATTGAAGTAACTCCTCTAAAGCCTCGGCATTCATTTGCACGGTTCCATGGAGGTCAGGAACCTTGGGGAGAAGATCATATAGGTCATGTTGACCTTTATAATCTGAATCCTCCAGAAATTCTAGAAACTTCTAGTGTGCGCTCTTAGTAGGTATAGGGGTGGAAGCCATAGCTTGCAAATGTGAACTGCTCTATCACTCAATGTAGTTGCAAAAGTGAGAAATGAGGAGAGAGGACTCCTATTTATAACTTTTCTAGAATTTTTAAGTGATGGGTCCCACTTTCTTATAGAAGTGACTTTTCCTTAAATTAAAACATAAGAGTTTTGGAAAGGAAAACTTTGACATTTGAGATCATATCAAAGAAAATAAACAATAAGAATGCTCTTTCAAGGAAAACCTTGAGAATGTATAGATACAAGTAGAATGTGGCCAAAATGTTGGAGACCTCTAAATCTCAAAAGGTTTGATCTATACTGATTTAAGAGCACCTCTATATCAGTTATGCACCAAACTTTACACAAATGTTACCTTCTTTTACCAAATCTTCAATTATCACTTCTCTGAGTGAGAATCTTTCTTCTTCAACAAGTCTGCTTCAAAGATTGACTTCATTACTTGCACATATCTTCAGATTTCTTCAAACTAATGATGCATATATCTCCATGCTACCTTTGTGCAATCATATCAACCATTAGTCCTTCAAAAGAATAATTAAAACTTTAATTTGATCCTTAAGATCAAAAGTATGTCAGAAATTGTCTTCCTGAACAAGCGACTTTGACATAGCTAACTTCTAAGGTTGATTTCTCATAGCACAGATCTCGTTTTGCTAAATGCTTTTAGCTATAGGTTCCTTACCTTCTAGCTTAGATTTTGAATGCTCACTCATCAAAAAGGTTAGATTTATCATCCCCATGGAGCAAACAGAGTGGATTTTGCCTATAGTAATCATCCCTAAAAAGAATAAAGAATTACGTATATGTGTTGATTACCGCAAGTTGAATGTTGCTATGGTGCCAGACCCTTTTCCTTTACCTTTCCTCGATAGTATGTTGGATGACATAGCTGGATGTGAGCTATAATCTTTTTTGGATGGCTAGAGTGGATATAACCACATTCGAATGGCTGAGGAGGATATCCCTAAAACTTCTTCCATTACTAATTTAGGAGTCTACGCATGATCTCTTATGTGGTTCAATTTATGGAATGCACCCAGCACGTCTCGACGCTGCATGCAAGAGATATTTGCACCAATGCTCATGCATTTTATGCACGTATACTTGGATGATTTCTCATTGTACGACAACACTACTGCACATTTACAACATCTCAAGTGTTGTTCTTTGAAGTGTAGAGAATATTGTCTATGCTTAAACCTGAATAAGTCTATTTTTCTGATGGCTTGTGGCGAAATCCTAGGCCACATTATATCTAAACAAGGAATACAGGTGGATCCCAACAAATTCCAAGTAATTTTAGATGTGCCAGCACCCACAACACCCGAGTAAGTTATGCACTTCCTAGGGTAGATTCATTGGCATAGCCGCCATCTCTAATGGCTGGCCCATTTGACTATTCCTCTTATGCGATTGACTACTATACCCGTGAACCAATTTTTATAGATGATTGAATGTCAGCCCAGTTTTGATTGACTTAAAACCTTGCTTATGAAGGCACCAATTCTATAAGCACGAAACTGGCAGCTATCATTTCATGTGTTTACTGATGCATCTGATATGAGTATTGGTAGTGTCCTCATGCAACAGTAGGATAAATGGTATCGACCAATCAATTATGCTAGCAGAAATCTTAGCTCTACCAAACATAACTATTCTATCATCGAACGGTAATGTTTAGGACTAATATACTCCATAAAGAAGTTCAGACACTATTTACTAGGCCAAAAATTCACCTTTCATGTAGATAATGGAACTTTAATTTACCCTCTGTGGCAACTACATTTGGGTGGATGACTTGTGTGCTGGGTATTACTACTCTAGGAGTTTGATTATGATGTGGTACACAGACTAGGTTTGGCACATGCTATTGTCAATTTTCTATCGAGACTCCATTCTGGTGAACCTCTGAAGGGAATAGACAACTCATCTCTTGCTATCTTTACTGTGAAGAGATGGATAGGTATGTGTTGAAGATGAAGAGGTGTTGCAAAATCTTTGCTCTACACCAGCCAAATGAACTCCAGGAGTAGATGGTGGGCCCTTTTAGCTTGCCAATGGATGTATTAGACACCCTATGTACCTTGGAAGATCACTCTCAAAAAGATAGATCAAAACAGATAAGTTGGAGTTAGCTCAGAGGTGAAAACTTGCTATTCTTGGTTGATACACCTGTCCAGTGTTTTACATAATTCTCTGAGCACAGCAGCAATTAGATTAATTCCTCTTGGGGAAGGCTAGGTAGCTTAAAGAGCTAACTTTAGAGAGTAATCTCATCAAAAATAACAAACCACACACTGAGAATGACTTTTAACAAGTGATGACATCATCCCGATTTTCACGGGCTGCTACAGAAATAGACCAGTGAGTAGAAAAATTAACATAACTCCAGATGTAAGCATCCAATGATCATGCACATTTGTATGCTTATACTAGACAGTACGCTGAATCCAACAAGCTTGAAATCACTGAATTTGGATGAGTAAACACTGAGAAATGACTCTGACAAGATGACTGAAAAAGTCGGGTACCTGACAGAGAAGTGAAGATGAACATACCCTGTTGACTTCAAATGAACATAACTGAAGATTCCAACATCCAAATGACATGAAAATTTGTGAGCATATAGTAGCCTTATAGAGCTAACTTTACCAAGTTAAATCACTGAAAATGATGAATCAAGTGCAGAGAAACAATCTCTGCAAGCTGACTGAGAAAAACTGAAGTAATGGCAGTGAGTAGTACACATCACAAGAACATGGAAAGATGACCTCAAATAATCATAAAAATGAAACTATATTGCTTGTACAATACAATGACTTACTGATACATATGTGTGCTTTGTAATCACACCTTGATATGGCATAAAGCTAAGCTCTTGGAGGTCTTCACATAGGTCTCTCTAGCCACGACTAAAACTGCCATCTATTTATAGTTGAGTTTGGGAGGCTAACTTCCCTCAATCACTCTCCAATCAATCAATGATTGATTTGATTCTCTACCTACCACAAATCACGAATTCTTGGCTCCTCTTTCCATTCTTGATCATGTGGGCTCAACCACTTAAGATTCTCTTACTTTTACATTAAGTAAACTCTTCAAAAGTTACAAGAGGTAGTTCACAAGTGAACTTTACATAGTCTTCATTTTGAAGCTTCTTTAATGACTTTGTGAGACTCAAGCCAATACTTAGGCTTGTCATAGACTTCCTCCAACAGCTCCCCCTCAAGCCAAGTATGCTTGAGGTCTTCAATCTTCCAAGATTACCTGCAAACCAATCATAGCCTTGAATTTGCAAAGCTTTGTACCATCCAATGCTTTAGTTAGAATATCTGCACATTGTTGATGAGTGGACACATATGATATTTGAATCTCCTTGCTTAGGATCTTCTCTCGTACATAATGATAATGAACTTCAATATGTTTAGTCCTTGCATGAAAAATAGGATTAGCAGCCAAGTGAATAGAACTCATATTGTCACCAAAAATAGTTGGAGTTCCAAACTCCAATCCAAGATCTTTGAACAATGTCTTCATCCACATAGCTTCCTGTGTAGCTATGGCAAGACCTCTATATTCAGCTTCAGTAGAAGAGAGAGCAACTGTGGGTTGCTTCTTGGATGACCATGAAATAAGCTTTGAACCTGCAAAGGTAAGATAACCTGAAGTGCTCCTTCTATCTTCCTTGGAGCCAGCCCAATCTGCATCAGAAAATAGCTTCAAACCTAAATCAGATACATAAGGATAATAAAGTCCTTCATTTATGGTTCCTTTGAGATACTTGAGAATCCTTTTGGCAGCATCCATATGTGGTTTCCTTGGTGTGTGCATAAATTGACTTAGCACACTCACACTGTAACATATATCTACTCTTGTCAATGTGGCATAGTTGAGACTACCCACTAGACTTTGATATGATGTGATGTCCTCTATGAGTTCACCTTCATGTGAGCTCAATTTGTGATTGACCTCCATTGGAGTACCTGCAATCTTACAATCTTGCATCTTGAATTTTGCCAACATGTCCTTAATGTACTTTCTTTGAGTGAGAAACAAACCATGATCTTTGTAGACAACTTCCAAACCTAGGAAGTAGGTAAGTGAACCCAAATCACTTATCTTGAACTCTTCTCTCATCTGATCTTTGATCTTCTTCATACCATCTGCATCATTTCCTGTCAATATAATATCATCTACATATACACATAGGTAGATGACCTCGGAATTACTCTTTTTAATAAAGAGTGAAGGATCTGCTTTGCTTGGTTGAAAGCCTTTGTCCTGCAAGAATGAAACAAGCCTGAAATTCCAAGCTCTTGGAGCTTGCTTGAGACCATACAATGCTTTGTTAAGTTTACACACATAATCAGGATAAACTTGACTCTCAAAACCAGGTGGTTGTGCCATATATACCTCTTCTGTTATCCAACCATTCAAGAATGCATTCTTCACATCTAGTTGAAGTATCTTCCAATTCTTGGAAGAGGCAATACTAAGCAAAACCCTAATAGTAGGCATCTTTGCCACAGGAGAGAATGTCTCCTCATAATGAATTCCCTGAGTTTGTGCAAAGCCTTTTGCCACAAGCCTTGCCTTATACCTGTTAATGGAACCATCAGAATTCTTCTTGAGTTTATAGACCCATCTTGAGCCTATTACCTTCATGGATGAAGTCTTGGGCACCAAATCCCAAGTGTTGTTTTCCTCAAGTGCTTCAATCTCTTCCTTCATTGCATGCTTCCATTCTGTTTTTGCTTTGGCCTCTTCAAATGATGATGGCTCCTCTTGGTTTATGTCCTGTGCTATGTAGATAGAATGTTTAGTTACTAATGAGGTGTCAAACCCATACCTTTCTGGTTTTTTCTTTTCCCTCATAGATCTTCTTAGGCCATGATGTGATGATTCTGCCTCATGTCCAAGTTCCTGCAATTTTGATTTACCTTTAGACTTCCATGCTTTGATCTTTTCCATCTGACATTCTTCATCATCCTCTGAGGTGTCTTGTTCTTCAATCTTTGATTGTTCTCTACCAAGCTTTGGAAAATCTTCTTCAAGATCATATGGTAAATTGATCTTCCTGCATGTTTTGTTGGTAGGGTTGTATAACCTGTAGCCCTTTTGATTGTTTTCATATCCAATAAATACACACCTTTCTGCTTTTGGATCCATCTTGCCTCTAACCTGTGAAGGAACATGAGCAAAAGCAATACATCCAAACATTTTACAATGATCTAAGCTTGGCCTTCTTCCATTCCAAGCCTCATATGGAGTCATCCCATCAAGGGATTTTGAAGGCAACCTGTTAATCAAGTAAGTGGCTGTAGATACAGCCTCAGCCCATAAGTAATTAGGTAAATGCTTTTCATTTAACATAGACCTTGCAGCTTCAACAATTGTCCTATTCCTCCTTTCTGCCACTCCATTTTGCTCAGGAGTGTACCTTGTAGTTACCTCTCTTTTGATTCCTCTTTCTTGAAGAAAAGAATCAAACTCATGGGAGAAGTATTCTCCCCCTCCATCTGACCTTAGCCTTTTTAGTGATTTACCTGTTTGATTCTCCACAAGAGCCAAATATCTTTTGAAACATGAAAAAACTTCATCTTTGTGTTTCATAAAGAATAGGATAGTCCATCTGCTGCAATCATCAATAAAGGAAACATAATACCTTGATCCTGATATTGAAGCTTCCTTGCTTGGTCCCCATACATCTGTATGAACCAACTCCAAGAGATCTCCATGCATATAACCTTTCTTCATGAATGGTAACCTGTGAGACTTTCCAAACTGACATGCACTACACTTATAAATCATATGTTGTTTTGACAAGTTAGGGAGTCCAAGTACACTTTGGTCCTTGCAAATTTGCTTTAATGACCTTTCACCAATATGTGCTAACCTTTTGTGCCATACTTCCAATTCTGTGAGTGTCTGACTACCATAATTAAAGAGAGCAATGTTTCTAGTGTCCTGTAATTCAAATGTGAACGATCTACCTGTCTTTTCACCTTTTGCAATTCTTCTGAATCCTTGACTTGGATCTTCAACAAATGCTCCTGCCTTTGTGAACCTGACTTGCAACCCTTTCTCTACTATCTGCCCAACACTTATCAAATTCTTTGTAATGGTAGGGACATAGAGTACCTTACTGAGTAGGTTGATGTTTCCATCAGGTGCTTTGACATTGCCTATTTTCTTCACAGGATGTTTTGTATCATCTCCTATTTGTACCTCATGCTTATTCCTTGGATCTTCTAAATCTGATAGGAGTGCCACATTTCCTGCCACATGATTTGAACAACCTGAATCTATGTAGAAAACATGCTCATCAGATTTACCTTGTGGCATAGCCATGTTCATGATCAATAATGAATCCTCTTTGTTTGAGTCTTCTGTGTAGTTATTGTAGTCTCTCCTTCCTTTGTAGCCTCCTTGATAGTTTGAATGATTGTAGTTGTTGTAGTTGCCATGGTAGTTGTTGAACCTTCCTCTTGAGTAGCCATAACTTCCTCTATTGTATCCTCTGCCTCTTTGATTCCTGGAATTCCTAAAGCAATTTTCAGTTGTATGATTAGTTAATCCACAAATAGAACATGAGTTGGAGTCTTGGGATCTCCCCCTGCCTTGTCTACCTCCTCTTCCTCTACCTCTGCCATGTCTTCCTCTACCTGCATAGTTAGCTTGATATGTACCTGCTTCATCATCCACTTTCTTTGCCTTTCCTTTGTTATCTTTAGACTTGCTTTTATCCGTGTATAAAGCTGAAGATTGATTACCTTTAGAGCTTTCTCCATTTTTGATAAGCTTTGCCTCTTGAGTAAGTAATTGTCCAATGAGTGTGTTGAAATCAGGTACATGCATGTCCATGTACAAATCCATAGCTGTGGTGAATGCTTCCCACTTGTCATCTGCCTTCAAGCCATTGATGACCTGCCTTACAATTTGCTCTTCATCTATTACCTCTCCAATGCTTCCCAACTGATCTGCTATGTCCTTGAGCTTTGTGACAAAATCAGTCACATTTTGTTTGGGAGCCTTCTTGAGAGTTGTGAAATCTAGCCATAGTTGATGCTTCCTAGCTTTAGTACTTGAAGCAAAGAAAGCTTCAAGTGCATCCCACACTTCCTGAGATGTCTTACAACTTCTAATGTGAGGCAACAAAAAATCTGAGATAGAGTTGAGGAGATAAGACCTTGCAAGTGCATCCTTGGAGCACCATGTGCTCAATCTTTCTTGCTCTTCTTGTGTTGGTTGACTTTTTTTCCTGAAACTTGGCATAACTTCATCTCCAGCCACATAACCATATAAACTTCTACCTTGGAGATAAGCTTCCATTCTTAATGACCAAGCTGAGTAGTTACCTCTGTCCAATTTGTCAATTGATGAAGGAAATCCATCTGCCATGTTGTCCAACCTTGCTCTGATACCACTGTGAAGAGATGGATAGGTATGTGTTGAAGATGAAGAGGTGTTGCAAAATCTTTGCTCTACACCAGCCAAATGAACTCCAAGAGTAGATGGTGGGCCCTTTTAGCTTGCCAATGGATGTATTAGACACCCTATGTACCTTGGAAGATCACTCTCAAAAAGATAGATCAAAACAGATAAGTTGGAGTTAGCTCAGAGGTGAAAACTTGCTATTCTTGGTTGATACACCTGTCCAGTGTTTTACATAATTCTCTCAGCACAGCAGCAATTAGATTAATTCCTCTTGGGGAAGGCTAGGTAGCTTAAAGAGCTAACTTTAGAGAGTAATCTCATCAAAAATAACAAACCACACACTGAGAATGACTTTTAACAAGTGATGACATCATCCCGATTTTCACGGGCTGCTACAGAAATAGACCAGTGAGTAGAAAAATTAACATAACTCAAGATGTAAGAATCCAATGATCATGACAATTTGTATGCTTATACTAGATAGTACGCTAAATCCAACAAGCTTAAAATCACTGAATTTGGATGAGTAAACACGGAGAAATGACTCTGACAAGATGACTGAAAAAGTCGGGTACCTGACAGAGAAGTGAAGATGAACATACCCTGTTGACTTCAAATGAACATAACTGAAGATTCCAACATCCAAATGACATGAAAATTTGTGAGCATATAGTAGCCTTATAGAGCTAACTTTACCAAGTTAAATCACTGAAAATGATGAACCAAGTGCAGAGAAACAATCTCTGCAAGCTGACTAAGAAAAACTGAAGTAATGGCAGTGAGTAGTACACATCACAAGAACATGGAAAGATGACCTCAAATAATCATAAAAATGAAACTATATTGCTTGTACAATACAATGACTTACTGATACATATGTGTGCTTTGTAATCACACCTTGATATGGCATAAAGCTAAGCTCTTGGAGGTCTTCACATAGGTCTCTCTAACCACGACTAAAACTGCCATATATTTATAGTTGAGTTTGGGAGGCTAACTTCCCTCAATCACTCTCCTATCAATCAATGATTGATTTGATTCTCTACCTACCACAAATCACGAATTCGTGGCTCCTCTTTCCATTCTTGATCATGTGGGCTCAACCACTTAAGATTCTCTTACTTTTACATTAAGTAAACTCTTCAAAAGTTACAAGAGGTAGTTCACAAGTGAACTTTACATAGTCTTCATTTTGAAGCTTCTTTAATGACTTTGTGAGACTCAAGCCAATACTTAGGCTTGTCATAGACTTGCTCCAACATTTACAACCACTACACCAACTATAATTGACACCACTTTACTTGTTGCAGGTTCTTACTATGATACACTCATGATTTGTTTGACTACTGGTTGTCCACTAGGTTGGACGTCTAACATGGCCCACCGTAAACTAGCAATTTATAGCCGATGTTCTCGAATCATTGTTGGTCAATTATACTATGCCGATCATTCTAGCACTCTACTATGCTCTATACCTCTTCATGAAGTACCCTCTCTCATTAATATGGCACATACTATTCCCTCTGTGAAGAGAGATGGTGGATGCAATACGAAGATGAGTTGGTGCTGCTACAATCCGCTTCACACCAGCCAACTGAGAGTTCACCCTTTGAGCTTCCTAAATCCACGAAAATATCAGCCAAGTACTTTGGAACATGTATCTCAAAAGTTTAAGTTAAGACAGACTAGTTGTGAAATGACTAGCTCCCAAAACTTGCTAATTTTGAACATACACCTTCTGGAAAAAATGAACAGTGCTCCCAACTTGGTAGGAATTAGAAAAATTCCTTTTGGGCATAGACAATAGAGGTAGCAAGCTTCTCAATCCAAGTTGAAACACTTCAATTCATGAACTGAGGAGTGAGAACAAGTTTTATCAAATTTTGGAACATCTCGCCATTCTCTGGGCTCTATAGAGATAGACCAGTGAGCAATAAAGTGCAGATTCTCCCAAATTAGAAATCAAATGACCATGAAATTTTGTTTCCAGAAACAAGACAGTACGAGCAATCGAATGCACATTAAAAATCTAAAAAATGTTGCGTAAAAATCAAGATATAAGCTTCTGAAGTTACTACTCTGAGTGAGTATAACATAGAACAAAACAGAGAAGTAGAGAATGATGAATATATAAATTCACATATGATTACAACCACATTGGCAATGAATATTGTTGATGGCCGTCACGGCAAAAGCTTGAACCTTGTTAAGCCTGCGGAAATCGCCACGCCACCGAAAAGATGCTAAGCTAGAGTGATATTAGAACACCTCTATAATCAGCAATAGCTCAGCACAATTACTGTCGCTCAAACGTATAAGACTGTGTTTTGAATCTACTAGAAAATTCACTAGAACTTCACCGGACTGTCACCAGACTGACACCGTAATTATACCAAAATCTTACCGAAATCAACTCCTATTCTGTTTGTAATTACTTCAAGTGAGTATACAAGAAGTAAGGAAGTGATGCGTGAACTTCCTTCACTGAGTGAACACTTTCTGAAGTTTAAGAAAAACTTCTCTGGTTCAGAATGTCTCTTTCCAGTTAGACTTTGTACTGTGTGTACATATCCATTTTACCGGAATCCTTGACAACCTGATAGTAGAGATGTCTAGCTATAAGATAAGCTATCTCTCATACAAAACTTTAATTTACTATGCGAGATATACTTTGTTGTTCTACCAGAAAACACGTTTTCTGAGAAAACTGTAACTGACCGAAAATGCGTTGACCAAAAAATGCATTTACTGAGATAACTGTAATTGATCGAGACGTTCGTTTACTCAGAGAGTACCGGGGTACACATTTACTGAATGAACTGTAACTGTTAACGAGCTGACTGTAACTGTTAACGAACTTTCTACCATAACACGAAAATACTCAGAGTTCTTCACATACGAACAGTGTGCGCGAACTTCCACATGAACATGTGTTTTCTATTAGAGAAGATGTGTACAAACTAAGCTTGGCCTCTTCTTGCTCAAACTATGGAAACTCTCCTACACTGAGTAGTTTCTTCTTACCATCTATCTCAGATGAATACCTGACATTTCAAGTTTTTGTTATTCATCTGTACATACGCGATCTCTGGCATCTTCTGAGAACTTCTCTTCTCACTCTGTACATACGCGATCTTTGGTGTCTTCTATATCACTGTCTCTCTCTTTTGAACTATATATGTGCTCTATTTATGTTGATATATTTAGGTAGTGATGTGTGTGAACACACTAGGACCGTCGGGGCACTTTTTTCCCTCTTTAGGAGGTTTTTTTCCCCCGACTTGTATATACGCCTATTGCCCTGATGGGCTACTTATCTTTGTACATTCTATAGTAATACATTTAGTATTGTGTGTTTGTGCTCCAAGCTTCTTCTTCTTCCTTGTGTTGTTCGCGTGCTCCCGCAGACGTCTATCTCCAACAATTGGTATCAAAGCAGGTTGTTGCTTCTTCTAGGGCGCCATCGACACTCCTCTGTTTGCAGTCTCAGATTTGCACTATCGCAGCGCTTGTGTAGGCTATTTCGTCCTTTTGTGCCAAAGGTATATACCAGTTTCTGTTAGCCAGTTTAAGCGTCTCGAAGTCTGCTACAGGTCTAGCAGAACTCGTCTGGGCAGTTCCATTCAACTTTTTGAGATACAGTCAATTTTTTGCATCAAGGTATTTTAGTCACCGGCCATGGCTGAAAGCAGTGATGTATTCCGTATGTTGGCTGTTGAGGATAAGTTGGATGGTACCAACTACCCATTATGGGCTTATATGATGCGACATGTACTGGTTGCAAAAGGATTGTGGAACATTGTGCAGGGTGTTGAAAGACGTCCTGTTACACCTGTAACGACAGGTACTGCAAATACATGTGCTGGAGCTAATGAAGATGGTGTCGAAGATGATATTCTGCAGATTCCTGTTCGTGCTGCTATTTTTGTTGCACCTACTGCAGAGCAGATTTGCTGGGATGGTAGAGATGCCCAGGCACATGCATTGATAGCTTTGTCTGTCAAACATGCCATTATTCCTCACATTCGCTCTTGCAAAATAGCAAAGGATGCTTGGGATACACTTACCACTTTGTACCAAGCTAGGAATGAGGCTCGTGTTGCTTACCTCCGAAAATAGTTGGAGAGTGAGCACATGAATGAAGGTGATTTTATGGACAGTTTCTTAACGAAGATCAAAGATTTGAAGGAACAGTTGGTTTCTGCTGATGAGGTTATACCAGATAGCTCACTTGTGCAGACCGTTCTGAATGGTCTTCCTGATTCATATCAGAGTTTTGCTTCTACTCTTCGGTTGATGATGAAAGGCAATCCAAATGCCTTGTCATTTGAGGACTTAGTCTTTGTTCTGTTGTAGGAAGATCAGTCTAGGCAGAACAGGTCCATTATGCGTGTTGTAGATCAAGCTTTCTTGGCTACTCAGAAGGGCAAAGGAAAATGGAGCTCTTCTACTAGTAAGCAGAAATCTGCAAATGCTGCACAATCGAAGAACCAGGATAAAGATGAGAAGAAATCAGAAAAGCAGACATTGTTTTGCAAGTACTGTAAAGGAAATGATCATATCATAAAGAACTGTCCAAAACTGGTTGCTAAAGAGGCAAAGAAGAAAGAGGCTGGAATGGTTGTTGCAGAGGCCTCTACACCAAAAACAGAGTCTGCATATCTTGTGCAGGAAGAAGAATGGGCATTTACTACTGTCTGCAGTTTTGACCCATCTTCTCATGATCAGTGCATGTCTGCAGTAGACTCAGATGTTTGGTACTTTGACAGTGGGGCGACCAAACATATTACCTTGCAGCACAGTTTCTTCTCTTCACTCGAGCCTGCCCCTACAGGGAATACTGTCACATGCGCCAATAACTCCTCTTATCCTGTTATGGGAGTTGGTAAGATCATTCTGACTACTGCTAATGGTAGTTCTTTCACTTTGTCAGATGCTTTATTTGTGCCAGGGATCAAAAAGAACCTGTTATCAGTTTTTGCATTAGCCAAGATTGGCTTGGTTGTGAAATTCGTTGATGACAAGTGTACAGTCCATGATCTCTCAAATGGTGATGTGATTATTGCTTCTGGCATTTTATGTCGTGGGCTGTATAAGCTCATAGACTATGACAGATCTGTGAATGATTCGGCATGTGCAGTTCATGATTCTCAGGCTATGTCAAATGCAAAGCTTTGGCATGCACGCTTTGGTCATCTGAATTTTGCTAGTTTGCTACGCCTGCAGAAATTTGAAATGGTGTCCTTTGCCCAAACTTGAGGCTCTTGGAAAACATGTTTGTGAAGGTTGTATTTTGGGCAAAATGCAGCGTTCTTCCTTTCCAAAAGATGGTTCAGTTCGGGCTACGTAGAAATTACAGCTTGTACATAGTGATGTCTGTGGTCCTATGCAAACACCCTCTTTTGGAAATTACCTTTACTTCGTGACTTTCATTGATGATTTTTCCAGGCATGCATGGGTATATCCACTCAAAGCAAAGTCTGAAGTGTTCATGTGCTTCAAACGGTTTTTGGTTTTGGCTGAAAATCTGTCAGCATGTAAAATGGGCACCCTCCGTTCTCATCAAGGGGCGGAATATATGTCTTCAGATTTTAATGCATTTCTAGCTGAACGTGGGATAAAACACCAGTGTACAGTGCCGTATACACCTCAACAGAATGGAGTTGCTGAATGAAAGAACAGGTCACTCATTGAGATGGAGAGGTGCATGGTCAAAAGTCAGGCTTTACCACATAGTTTCTGGCTTGAGGCTGTCATGTGTGTAGCATATGTACTGAACAGGTGTCCCACTAAAGTGTTGCAGTCTATCACTCCATATGAGGCTTGGCATGACCGCAAGCCATCTGTTGCTCATCTGCATGTTTTTGGTTGTTTGGCATATGCATAAGTGCCTGAACAACATCGCAAAAAATTAGATGATAAGGCAGTAAAATGTATTTTTGTTGGGTACAGTTCTGAAAATTAAGGCTATCGTCTGTATCATCCACAGACTAAACGCATTCTGGTTAGCCGTGATGTTGTCTTTGTGGAAGATGCTATTCAGCCATTGCTTTCATGTACTAAGGAAACATCTGTTAGCTCCAAAGACATGTATGATACGTTGATGCCTCTTTTTACAAGTGGACAATCTAGTGCTGGTCCTAATGAGGCAACTTCTCAGCCCTTGCAGGTTTCATATGATGATGTAGATCATTCTATTTCTAATGCAGATTTACATGATGCACTTGTTGATGAGAGAGCTGATATTGAGCAGGCAAAAACTATGCCAAAATGGCTGGTGTAGACTTTGCGTGACAGCAAATTAGATGCACCTTTGTCATATCGTACTCGTTCAGGCTCTCATAGTGCCTCCTTTGCATCAGATTGCTATGCTATGGCTGTGTCTAGTCTCTGTGATGAGAATGAGCCTGTTTCTTTTGATGAAGCACAGAATTTAGAAACTTGGATGGCTGCCATGCAATCTGAATATGATGCTATAATGAAGAATGGTACATGGTCTTTATGTGACTTGCCTCCTGGCAAGAAGGCCATTGCAACTAAGTGGGTATACAAGCTGAAGCGTAAACCTGATGGTACAGTTGACAGGTATAAGGCTAGGCTTGTTGCAAAGGGTTACGCGTACGAAAGAGGCATTGATTTTGATGAGACCTTTGCACCTACATGCCGTATGACTACTGTTCGGAGCATTTGTGCACTTGCAGCCCATCATGGTTGGAATGTACATCAGTTGGACATTAAAACAACATGTCTGAATGGTGACTTACATGAAGAAGTGTATGTTTTTCAGCCCCGTGGCTTTGTGCGGAAAGGGCATGAAAACCAGGTGTGCAGGTTAAAGAAGGCATTATATGGTTTAAAGCAAGCACCACGTGCTTGGTATGAGAAGATACATGCCTATCTGGTTGCACATGGTTTTGTGAACAATCCAACTGAAAGCTCCTTATATGTTAAGTGTGCTAATGATGTGCTTCTGATCATTGTTGTCTATGTTGATGACATGCTGCTCACTGGTCCTATTGAGAAGCATATTGTTGATTTCAAGGCTGATTTGCATGCCTCATTTGAGATGTCTGATTTGGGGCATTTGCATCACTATTTGGGCATTCAGTTTATGCAAGTTGATGGTGGAATGGCTTTGTGTCAAACGAAATATATTGACACATTATTGCAGCGTTTTGGCCTTGAAGACTGTAAGCCTATTGCCACTCCTATGGAGACAGGTTTACGATTGAGTCTTCATGATGCTGGAGATGCATTTGATGTTGTTCTCTATCAGCAGGTTGTTGGATGCTTGATTTACTTATGCATTACTCGGTCAGATATTCAGTTTGCTGTCTCACAGATGAGCAGGTTTATGCATTGCCCAGGATTGATGCATTGGAAGGCGGTTAAGCGCATCTTTTGCTACTTGAGTGGTACTCGGCTACTTGGGTTGTTTTATCCCAAGGGGGGATCACTACCGCCAGATTTGCATGCTTTTTGTGACTCAGATTGGGCTGGTTGCTATGACACTCGTGTGTCCACCAGTGGTTTTTGCTTCATGCTTGGTAGCTCATGTATATCTTGGTTGAGCAAGAAGCAGCCTACTGTGGCCACTTCCAGTTGTGAGGCTGAGTATAGGGAAGCTTTCACAGCGACTGTTGAGTGTGTGTGGCTCAGACGCCTTATGGCTGATTTGGGTGTTGGCCAGTCTTCTGCCACCACCATCTTCACTGACAGTCAGAGCGCATTGGCAGTTGCGAGGAACCCTGTGTTCCATGCTCGCACTAAGCACATTGAGGTGCATTATCACTATTTCAATGAGAGGTTCTCTGCTGGGGATATCAGCTTGACATATGTGCCCACGCAGGAGAACATTGTAGACCTTTTCATGAAGGCTCTACCTAGGGAGAAGTTTGAAGCTTTCCGCAAAGCTTTGGGCTTACTTCGTTTTGTGGAGTGATTTCCACATAGCTTGGCACTTCCTTATACATGAGTGCCAGCTCCTTGTTCACCGCATCACTCCCAGGGGGGATTTGTTGATATATTTAGGTAGTGATGTGTGTGAACACACTAGGATCGCCGGGGCACTTTTTTCCCTCTTTAGGAGGTTTTTTCCCCTGGCTTGTATATACACCTATTGCCCTAAGGGGCTACTTATCTTTGTACATTCTATAGTAATACATTCAGTATTGTGTGTTTGTGCTCCAAGCTTCTTCTTCTTCCTTGTGTTGTTCGCGTGCTTCCGTAGACGCCTATCTCCAACAATTTAAACTGCACGCTCTTCTCACACTCATTCTAGCTCGCACTTCCCCCTCTCTATTATTCTTATGCATGTTCTCTCTTTATATACAGTTTGATCAAACTCTATCAAACTCTGATTCTGCAAGATTCTGCGCTGTACATAACAGTCGTGAATTTGTCCCTTGATTAAGGCTTTTGATTTTTTGAATATTTGATTCCGCTTCTCTTTATCTTTCTTTTTCTTTATGTCTGTCTGTATGTCAAATTCGTGAGTGATTCTTCAACAGCTCCCCCTCAATCACTAATTTGACTCTTCCTGTCTTCATATATTTTCCTTTCTTTTATACCTGCCATTTCTTTGAATCTGTTTGTCTTTGTTCCATCCAAGCTCTTTGTCAAAATATCTGCAATCTGATCTTTTGTCGGAGTGTATATATTTCTATCTCCTTCTCCATTACCTTTTCCCTCAGGAAATGATACTGAATCTCTATGTGCTTTGTTCTTGCATGAAATACTGGATTTGCTACAAGATACAGCGAGCTCATATTATCTCCATGTATGATAGGTATACCTTGATCAATTCCCATGCTTTTGAACAAGGTCTGCATCCATATCACTTCTTTAGCTGCTTCTACAAGTCCTTTATATTCTGCTTCTATTGACGATAAAGCCACTGTGTGTTGTTTCTTCGAACACCAACTTACTAGCTTATCTCCTAGGTATATCATATACCCATGTGTTGATCTTCTGTCATCTTGACTTCCTACCCAGTCTGAGTCACTAAATGCTCTCAGCTGTATATCTGACGTAAAAGGATAATATAATCCTTCCTTTATAGTTATTTTCATATATCTAAGAACTCTCTATCCTACAACCCAATGTTGATCTTTCGGAAAATGCATGAACTGTGAGAGAACTCCCACTGCATAGCTAAGATCCGGTCGTGTTAGTGTAGCGTAGATTAAACTTCCCACTAACGACTGATATTTCCTCATATCTTTAAACTCTGCACCACTATATTTGCTGAGTTTATGATTTGCTTCAAGCGGTGTTGAAGCTTCTCTGCAATTCTCCATATTAAACTTCTTCAATAAGTTTAGGAGATACCTTTCTTGTGTAACATATACACCATGATCTGTGTATGTGATTTCCATTCCAAGAAAGTATGATAACTTTCCTAGATCACTGATCTGAAACTCATTTTTGAGTAATCTCTTTACTTCTTTAATTCCTTCATCTGAGGTACCTGTGATTATAATGTCATCTACATAAATGCAAATGTAGATCATACCTTCTTCTGTTCTCTTAATGAGTAGACTTGCATCTGCTTTCGAACTTTGGTATCCAAGTTCATTGAGATATTTCACAAGCCTGTAATTCCAAGCTCTTGGAGCTTGCTTCAGTCTGTAAAGTGCTTTTCTTAATCTGCAAACAAAATTTGGGTATCTGGAACTTACAAACCCTTTCGCTTGTTCTAGGTAGACTTCAACTGATATATATCCATTCAGAAATGCATTCTTTATATCTACCTGACTTAGCTTCCATCCCTTTGATGCTGCTATAGCAATCACTGTCCTTATGGTTGACATCTTTGCCACCGGACTAAACGTCTCTTCATAATCTATGCCATGCATCTGAGCATAGCCTTTGATAACCAGTCTAGCTTTGTATTTGGCTATCCTTCCATCTGCAAGTTTCTTAACTTTGAAAACCCATTTGTTTCCAATCACTTTCTTACCATTTGGTTTCGGAACAAGTTCCCATGCCTTGTTCTCCTCTAGTGCGCTGAACTCTTCTTCCATTGCTTCTTTCCATTGCTTCTTACCTTTAGCTTCATCATAGTTCTGAGGTTCTTCATCATCTTTGACCATATATGCATAATTTTTCTGAGTTATATATGAGGTATCATAGGAATACCTTTCTGGTTGTCTTCTAGTCCTATTTGACCTTCTTGGTTCAAATTCTTCATGTGTATCTGAATACACATCTTCATTAAATCCCTTATCATCTTCATTTCTCATACCTGATCCGATCCTGGACGTACTTGCCTGCATATAGTCTTCATCTCTGTTCACCTGCACAATTGATTTCCCTTTCTCTTTTCTTCTTACTTCTTCTTCATATTCTTCCGTTGTATGATTCTGATCTGTATACCAGCTTTTCTGTTCATCAAATGTAACATCTCTGGAAATAGTAAACTATTTTGTTAGAGGAATCCATAACCTGTAACCCATCTGCTTTTCATCGTATCCGACGAACACATATTTCTCTGCTTTTGGTTCAAGCTTATGTCTAAGTTGTGATGGTACATAAGCGTAAGCTACTGATCTAAACACTTTGCAATGATCAAGTGTTGGTTTCTTTCCCCACCAAGCTTCATAAGGGGTCATTCCGTCTAAAGCTGTACACGGTAATCTATTTACCAAGTATGTAGGTGTATTTACAGCTTCAGCCCAAAGATAATTTGGACAATCCTTTTCCTTCAGCATAGCTCGTGCAAACTCAACTAGAGTTCAGTTCCTTCTTTCTGCTACACCATTTTGTTGTGGTGTATACCTGCAGGTTATTTCTCTCTTAATACCTGCATTCCAAAGATAATCATTGAATTCTCGGGAGAAGTATTCTCCCCCTCCATCAGACCTCAGTCTCTTAAGCTTTCGACCTGTGAGTCTTTCAGCATATGCATGAAAATGTCTGAAGGCTTCAAACACTTCTGATTTCTCTTTCAAAACATAAAGAGTTATCCATCTTGTAGCGTCATCAATAAATAAAACATAATACCTTGAGCCACTGATTGATCCTTCTTTTGTTGGACCCCATACATCTCTATGAATGAGTTCACATACTCCATCATGTTTGAATCCTTTCTTCTGGAAAGGTAACCTATGGGCTTTTCCCATTTGACATGCTTTGCACTTGTGAATCATATGTTGGTTCTGTACATTTCGTAATCCCAATACTGACTGATTTGAAATCATAGCTTTAATTCCTTTTTCATTAAAATGACCTAATCTCTTATGCCAGAGATCAAGTTCTGTAATCACCTTTTCACCATGTGTGAGCAACGCTTGGCCGATGTTCCCTTGTACTCTTAAAGTAAAGAGTCTGCCTTCTTTCTTACCAGAGACAATCTGATTATATCCATTCTCGAGATCTTCTACAAATACTCCTTCATTTGTAAATCTAACCTGAAAACCTTTCTCAACTATTTGTCCTATGCTAATCAAATTTTTCGGTATTGTTGGAACATACAAAACATTGGTTAGCAAATCTGCTCCACTCTTACATTTCACTTTTCCAATTGAATGTACACTATGCCTCGTATTGTCACCTGTTTGAACAGTATGATTGGAACTACCTTTTTCCAATTCTGACATCAGTTCTATATTTCCTGAGAAATGATTAGAACATCCAGAATCAATGTAAAATACCTTTAGGTCTTTGTTATCTGATGTGCTGATTGAGTTCATCATCAATGATGTATGAATTTCATTCTGTGTGTCATTTGCGTAGTTGTTGTAGGTGGTGTTGTAGGATTGATTCTGTCCCCAACTTCTTGCTCCACCTCTACCATAGCCTCCTCTTTGATTCTGTCTTCCTCTTTGAAAGTTACTCTGATATCTTCCGCTTCTACCTCTGCTTTTACTGTTCTGATTTTGATTCGATCCTTGTTGATTGTGCCAACAGTCATGAGCCAAATGATTACTTAATCCACAGATCCAACAAGCCTTCTTGTTGATATTCTGACTACCTCTTCCTTTTACAAAGCCTCTTGCTTTTCCTCTGCCGGTGCCTTTACCTCTTGCATAATAAGCCTGAGAACTCGGCTCTTCTTCGTCTTTTGACTTACCTTTGTCTGCTTTCTTCTTGTTCTTCATGTACATTGCAGAACTTTGTCCTTTATCTGCATCTCCTTTCAGGTCTTGCTCATATGTGAGCATCAAACCAAGCAACTGATTTAAATCTGGTACAAAATGATTTAAAGAAAGTTCAGTTGAGAGTACGAAAGGTTTCCACCTTTCATCTCCTCTCAAACCTGTTAGTATTTGCGCTATCAATCTATGATCTTCGACATCTTCATTTATGGATCCAAGACTATCTGCTAGATCCTTCATCTTAGTAACATAGTCACTAATGCTTTGACTCGACTTCTTTTTTAACGTTGTGAATTCGGACCAGAAGCTAGCCTTCCTAGCTTGCGTAGTATTTTGGAAATGATCTTGAAATGCACTCCATATGTCCTCCGCTTTCTCCAGACCTCTGATGTGCGGTAGTAGATGGTCTGTAACGATATTATAAATGTAAGCTCTTGCCGTTGCATCTTTCTTCTGCCACAGCTTCAAGGCTTCTAATTCTTCTTTTTTCGGTTGACTATCATCTTCGAAAATCGGCTTTTTTTCTTCTTCGGTCACATACATCATTAAGTCCTTACTCATAAGTAAGGCTTCCATGTGCATTATCCATGCGGGATAATTATCTCTGTCTAATTTATCAATTTGGACATGATCTGCCATGATCTTCTTGTTTCTGCTACTTCCGGTGAGCTTTTTAAGAATCTTTCTGCTCTTCAGAATCTTTCTCGTTCTGGTACCACTTCTAGGTTAACCTGCTCTGATACCAATGATGCTGGATACTCTGGCTCTGATACCACTTGTTGATGGCCGTCGCGGCAAAAGCTTGAACCTTGTTAAGCCTGTGGAAATTGCCGCGCCACCGAAAAGATGCTAAGCTAGAGCGATATTAGAACACCTCTATAATCAGCAGTAGCTCAGCACAATTACTGTCGCGTATAAGACTGCGTTTTGAATCTACTAGAAAATTCACTAGAACTAATTCACCGGACTGTCACCAAATTGACACCGTAATTATACCGAAATCTTATCGGAATCAACTCCTATTCTGTTTGTAATTACTTCAAGTGAGTATACAAGAAGTAAGGAAGTGATTCGTGAACTTCCTTCACTGAGTGAACACTTTCTAAAGTTTAAGAAAAACTTCTCCCGTTCAGAATGTCTCTTTCCAGTTAGACTTTGTACTGTGTGTACATATCCATTTTACCGAAATCCTTGACGAACTGATAATAGAGACGTCTAGCTATAAGATAAGCTATCTCTCATACAAAACTTTAATTTACTCTGCGGGATATACTTCGTTGTTCTACCGGAAAAAACGTTTTCTGAGAAAACTGTAACTGACCGAAAATGCGTTGACCAAAAAATGCATTTACTGAGATAACTGTAATTGATCGAGACGTTCGTTTACTGAGAGAGCACTGGGGGACACATTTATTGAATGAACTATAACTATTAACGAGCTGACTGTAATTGTTAATGAACTTTCTACCGTAACACGAAAATACTCAGAGTTCTTCACATACGAACAATGCGCGCGAACTTCCACATGAACATGTGTTTTCTATTAGAGAAGATGTGTACAAACTAAGCTTGGCCTCTTCTTGCTCAAACTATGGAAACTCTCCTACACTGAGTAGTTTCTTCTTACCATCTCTCTTAGATGAATACCTGACATTTTAGGTTTATGTTATTCATCTGTACATACGCAATCTCTAGCGTCTTCTGAGAACTTCTCTTCTCACTTCTCTCTCACTCTGAACATACGCGATCTCTGGCGTCTTCTATATCACTCTCTCTCTTCTGAACTATATATGTGCTCTATTTAAATTGTGCGCTCTTCTCACGCTCGTTCTAGCTCGCACTTCCCCCTCTCTATTATTCTTATGCACATTCTCTCTTTATATAGAGTTTGATTCGGTGTAACGAACTCTATCAAACTCTGATTCTGCAAGATTCTACGCTGTACATAACGATCATGAATTTGTCCCTTCATTAAGGCTTTTGATTTTTTGAATATTTGATTCCGCTTCACTTTATCTTTCTTTTTCTTTATGTTTGTCTGTATGTCAAATTCGTGAGTGATTCTTCAACAAATATTTGCACAATGGGAGCAGAATGATAGAGCTATGGAGCAAGCTCTTCAATCTCTACAAAATGACATGAAATGGTCACATGCAAGGCTTGCTAATCACCACTTCCCTCTTGCTCTTTTTATAGCTACTTTGGAGGGAGTTTTGAATTTGAATTCGAATGGCTCCACCTAAAAGTGATCCCCAAAGTTAGGAACTATTCCATCAACTCACTAATTTGTGGTTTCACGTAGCTAGAGCCAGAAGTTTGCTTTTTACATCATGGATGAGGTAAGCCATTATTGAAGCTCAAGGTCAAGAACAAGCACAAAAGTGCATCAAAGAAGTGGACACACAAGAAGAGGGAGCAAGTAGGGAGCTCCAAGAAGTATATGTCATCTTTTCAGAAGAATCCCCTACAAAAATAGTGATTTTCATCACTAAAAACATTGTAAATACCATTTTCTATTTTTGTAACTCCATTTTGTTCAAGCTGAGGAGTCCTCGAGCTTGAGGAGTATTAGAAGTATCATCCTACTAATTTTCATAATTTGTAGACTTCGTTTGACCCCTCAAATAAGCCTTGGAACCTAATTTTTAACTAGGCCAGACACTAGGTCTGGATAGGGCCAAAACTACTCAAAAAACTATAAAAAGAGCTAGAGAGCTCATTTTTGGGGTTAGCTTGTTAGAGAATAGAGCTTTTGTAAGAGAAATCTTTTGCAATCGAAGCATTCTGTTGTTCCTCTCTTTGATCTTACCGTGGGTTGAGATGATTGGAATCTCCCCCTGCCTTGCTTTCCACCTCTGCCTCTTCCTCTAGCTCTTCCTCTACTTGCAAAGTTTGCTTTGAAAGAGCTACCTTCATCTTCATTCTTCCTATTCTTTGACTTTTCCTTGACCTTAGCTTTATCAGAATATAAGGCAGAAGTTTGATTACCTCTTGAGGACTCACCACCTTTACTAATCTTTGCTTCATGAGTGAAGAGTTGGCCCATGAGAGTGTTGAGGTCGGGTACATGCATATCCATGTACAAATCCATGGCTGTTGTGAATGACTCCCACTTGTTGTCTGCTTTGATTCCATTTATGATTTGTCTAATGATTTTCTCCTCCTCAGTTACCTCTCCAATGCTTCCACGTTGGTCGAAAATCCCCTTCATCTTTGTGACATAATCAGTCATACTTTGCTTTGGGCTTTTCTTCATTGTTGTGAACTCCATCCACAATAGGTTCTTCCTTGCTCGAGTGTTGGAAGAGAAGAAAGAAGCAAGTGCATTCCAGGTCTCTCTTGATGTCTAGCATCCCTTGAAATGAGGTAAAAGAAAATCAAAGATTGAGTTTAGAATATAGGACCTTGCAAGTGCATCCTTCGAACACCAATTTGAAAGTCTTTCCACTTCTTCATGTGATGGTTGCCCTTTGTTCCTCATGGTTTGCATTGCTTCATCTCCAGATATGAATCCATATAGATTCTTCCCTTGAAGGTAAGCCTCCATCCTTAGAGACCATGTTGGGTAGTTGTTTTTATCCATTTTTTCAATTGTTGATGGAAATCCATCTCCCATGTTGCTCGACTATGCTCTCATACCACGGTGAAGAGAGATGGTGGATGCAATCCGAAGATGAGTTGGTGTTGCTTCAACCGGCTTCATACCAGCCAACTGAGACTTCAAAGTTGATTTATAGACCCTTTAAGCTTCATAGTTCCACCAAAATATCAGCCAAGTACTTTGGAACATGTGTTGACGCTCTAGCATCATAACTCATACTTGTCAAACCATGAAGCATCTCATGAGACCCAAATGTTTGCGTAGAAGCACTCAGCAGACGTAATGGCACTTCGTCAACGTATGATTAACAACGTTATTAACAAGAAGATACAACATAAGCATCACGAATGATGCACATAATCGTAATCACAAGCATAATAGCGACGTAATCATACATCAACGTGTCACAAGCGTTAGGCAAGAAGAGAACAAGCACGCATGCACATCATGACGACAAGAGAGCAACAATCTAACTACAAACTAGCATTATCTCATTACTTCTCAAAAAGCTCTCCCAAAAGAAGAGGTGGAGACCTCTTTATATACAAAATGGCAAAAAAGCATGCTATGTGGGATTTCTCAACTGAAAGGAGAATGAATCCCACTTTTTCTCTAGTGTGGCACTCACACACACCTATACGAGAGTGCTTTATTAACTGAATGAAAGGTAGAAAAAGGTACAAATGATGATGAAAAAAGAGTGGATCCAAGAAATATATATGTTAACTTCAACACTCCCCCCCTCCTTGACTTTGTCGTCCTTGACAAAGCTTTTGCAAGTATGGAGCTTTTGTGGAAGAGTGTGTAGGAGTTCCTTTTGATTTGCATGATCCGTACACCATTGGAGTGTTTTGCTTTGTTGCTTTTCTTCATCTTGCTTTTTGTTTGGAGCAGAGTGCTTTAACTTGGTTCTTTTGCCTCATATAGATGGGAATGAATATGCTAGAATGCCTCTTTTTTTTCTTCTTTTTTTTTAATGGATGGATTATGTATGAGCATGAAATGATAAAAATGTAGATGATAGATACAAATAGATGAACTTAATTCATCTCTTCTTAGTCCATATGCATGAGTGGGGACTAAGGGTGCATGGGTGCAAAACAAAAAAGTGTCTATGCACGGTCTTTTAATGTGACCCTATCTTATGCATACTCTAAAAATGCATACAAAAAACAATGGTGCAAAAATGATGGATCTTGAGAAAAGTGCTCAAGGGTTTAGGTGATGATGAGGCTTCCTCCAAATCTCCAACTCCAAGAACCTTCTCTTTTCCATCACCCATTTGAAATGGATGATACCTTTGTCCACCATCCTGAAAAAAGAAAAATAAAAAGCAAATTTTTGAAATCTATGTACATGTGCCCTCTTTGTGTCTAGGCTAAACTAAGTGTGCCTAATGCTTGGCCATTGGATGAGGCGCTATTCATGTGCATACTTGGTGTGCATCTTAAACATATGCTGTGCATTGGGCAAGGTTGGGTCCGACACCCATGGATGCTGCACGAAGAGGTTTTAGGCCGCCAATATGTCTTCGCTTTGTTGGTCTTAGCCTTGAGGTTTCTCCTTGGATCTTTTCTGAGTGTTGACTTTATTGCTTTGGATCCCTTTGTCGAAAGTGGTCGTTCTTGATGATAAGGCAATGTGAAACTAGACCGTAGATTATGAAGTCTAGTGTGAGAGGGTTGATTTTGTATAACAGCTTTCTTTGGTACCCATATCATAGTGCGATTTGGTTGGGCTCTAAGTAAGTTCTTGGCCACCCAAATTTGCTTTACATTACAAGGGAAATGTGACTTCTTCTTGATGTATGGGTCTTTTGGGCCTTCTATGTGAGTCTTTAGAAAAAACTCATCTTTACATGGGGAGTTCAACAAAGGTTGAGTTTCTTTACATATATCATGCTCATGTAATGGATCATAAGGTTGTGTTGTTTGAGATCGATCTAGAGATTCAGCGATGCATTTATCTGTATTACACATAGAATCTCTAGATATCACTTTATGTTCCGTAGAACTCATACAAAATTTTTGAGAAGATTCCAAACTTAGAGGAAGGGAGGGCCCTTCCATATCCTCCAAGCACTTGGAGTCCTCCACTTCATCATTCGACAAGGTTTCCTGTGACTTAATCAGAGAAAGGTTAGATGGAAAAGCATGAGTGGATAGACTATTCTGTGGATTAAAAGTACAATCTTTGAATAGATGATTATGCCCACAATCCATACAATGAGGATAATCATCAGGATTTTCAAAAGACTCACTAGTGGGGATGGACATAATAGCTGGACAAGATGCTTCAAACCCTTGATGTTCAAAAAACCTTTGAGTGCCTATGACCAAGTCTTCATCTATTCCTTCCATAACAAAAAATGTTTCCAAAAATTCCATAGAATTCACCACAATAGGAAACATCACTTGACCCATGCAATCATAAGTTTCACCATTCATGAGGATAGAGGAATGAGTGGTTAGTTGAATGTTATCCAAAATAATTGTCACTAAGTCAATATGAATTAAATTTCACTCACAATGAGGGTATAAAAGCACTCATATTTCTACGTTCATGACCAATTAGTACATCCACAAAAGTGTTACTATATTCCTTGTTTGCAACAATGGATCCCACCCCTTTAGACATTCCTCCAATTTCCTCTACCCCTTGCAAATTTTCTCTATTTGTTTCACCTTGATCATGTGTGAGTAATGCATGCATTTCATCTTTTTCTTCTTTCTTTTGTGCAACCTTTTCCCCCTTCCTTCTTTCTTTTGCCTTTTTCTTTCCCATGTTTTGTTGAAACAATTTTTGGTTTTTTGAGTGTTTTGAATATTTTTTGGTATTTTAGGAGTTTTTAGAATTTGTTTTGGGTTTTTGTGTGTTTTTTGAATGTTTTCTAAGATGTGTAAATAAGTTTTAATGGGGTTCTTCTACAAAAAACAAAGAGATTTATCATATACATTTGGTACAAATTAAAATTAAACAAGTAAGCATCAGGAAGGTCATCTGACACTCCTTGTGGGGCTTTTCCAGATGTGAGCCTAGAGAGATGGTCTACTCTCAAGTGAGTCTTCCCTTTCCTTACCACAACCTCGAAGTCATATTCCATTAGTAAGAGAAACCATCTTACTAATATACCTGTGTTGCAAGGTTTGTTTACCAAGTACAACAATGAATGATGATCAGTAAAAAATTTAAACTTATTTGCAAGCAAGTAATGTCTGAACTTTTTAACCGCATATACCATGCCTAAGCCTTCTCTCTCAGTAGTGGTGTAATTTCGTTCAGCTGCATTCAATTGTCTACTAGCATAGGCAATTGGGAGATCCATATTACCTTCGCCAGTAGGTTGTGCGAGTACACATCCAATAGCGTAATTGGATGCATCCACATGAACATGAAATGGCTTGTTCCAATCTGGTGTGGTCAAGATTGGTGTTGAACATAATCTTCGTTTAAGCTCCTGGAAGGAAATCTCACATTCATCAGTCCACTCAAAATTAGTCAGAAGTCCGTACATGGGCTTTGCAATGACAGCATACATGTGAATGAACCGGCGGTAGTAACCACAATGTCCCATGAAAGCTTGTACTTCCTTGACATTCCTTGGCCTAGGTAGCTCTGCTATGGCTCTCACTTTCTCTTCATCAGTGGATATGCCATTCTTTGACACTATGTGTCCTAGAATCTTGCCTTGTCTGACCATAAAGACGCACTTTTCTGGGTTCAGGCAGACTTGATATTCTCTACATTTGTCAAAGATTTGTCTGAGTTCGGGAATATGGGTGTGCCTAATGTTGGAATGAGCACAAAGATCATCAACATAGACTTCTAAGTTCTTCCTCAAGAACTCTTTAAATACATGGCACATCAGCCTCTGGAAGGTAGCTGGTGCGTTGGTAAGCCCAAATGGCATTACTCTAAAGGCAAAAATGCCCCATTCAGTGGCAAAAGCCGTCTTATGCTGATCTTCAAGAGCTATGGCTACTTGATTGTAGCCCGAAAATCCATCAAGGAAGCTGTACACTTCCTTGCCTGCTACTCTTTCTAAGAGATGCTCTGTGATAGGAAGTGGATAATTATCTCGAATTGTGGCTGCATTAACCTTCTTCAAGTTAATGCACACACGTAGCTTTCCGTTTTTCTTGGGCACCACTACAATGGGGGATACCCACTCAGTGTGCTCAATTTCATAGATAAATCCAGCTTCAACCAGCCTATCTATCTCTTCTTTGATCTTGGAAGCATAGTTATCATTGTATGTGTATGGCTTTTGCTTAGAGGGTTTGGCATCTGATGTCATGGGGATAGTGTGTGAGCATATGTCAGGGTCCACTCCTTTCAAATCCTTGTAACTCCAAGCGAATACATCTCTGTATTCTCTTAGCAAGGCTATTAGCTCTTGTTCTTCCTCTTCTGTCAGGTCATGGCCTATGTATGTGCATCTCTCCTCTCCTTCTTCCAGAGCTACCACAATTTTCTTGGTGGTTTCTTTGTTATCATAGGCCTCCCCTGATTGCGCCTCTCGTTTAGGCATTCTGATCATGACTCTCCTATCATCTATCTCATATTTCTTAAAATTTTCTGGGACCTCAAACAAAGATTCTTCCTCTTCTGGTGTGACTGCTCTCTTCTTTGTTTTCTTTCTTTCTTGCTTAGGAGTTACATGTGTGGCTAGCCTTACATCATTTGTGAGCTCTCCATGCCTCTGGGGCTGAAATTCTACTTCATAGAAGTATTCTTCATCTGATGCAAAAGGTCGGTCCATAATAATTGACTCTAGATCGGAGTCACTTGCATCCTCAAATGCATCAGGGCTAGGTTCACACTCTTCTAACACTGCCTCTCCAAAGATTGGCTCTATGGAGAAAATTGAAATGTCATAGCCATCCTCATCATAGTGGGGTGTCCATTGTTCCTCATTGATGGCTACATCCATTGTTGCTAGGATTTCTGCCCAGCCGTGGGGTTCAAATTCTTCATCAGGAAACACTACAGGTGCATAGGCTGGGTCTTGAATGGATCTATTTGTTTCATTTACACCTATTTCTCTGGCCTTTTCTCTTTTCTCCTCTTCTACTGCCACTTTGCACATCCATAAGTGGGTATCTTCATGCATCCATGAGGATCCTGATCCTATGGAATGCACAGATTCCGTACCATCTTTGGCTCTATGGATGGGATTCCATTGGATAGGAGGGACATCTCTATGAGAGTAATCTTTGAGATTCACTTTGGTCATAACACCTAAGTGTTGCAAGTACAAAGAATTGGTTCCCCAATCCTGTACCACTTGCAACTGTCGCATAAAGGGTCTTCCCAAAATCATCTCATAGGCATGATTTTTGCTAAAATCACATATAGCAAATGTATGCTCGAACTCGACACCACACGTGGTGAGAGTTATTCCTTCTAGCAATCCTAAGGGTCTTTCTATGTGACCATCGGCCATCTGCAATTTCATCCTCGTGGGCCTGAGTGCTGGCTTGCCCCAACGCTTCCATAGGGAAGTGGTAGCAATTGCAACACCTGCACCTGAGTCTAGAATGGCCTTGGTGGTGTATCCTTGATGGGTGATAGGAAGATATGTGTTTCCCTCTTCGCCCTCACTCATGTCTCCTATCTTGTCCAATGGTATTTCTGGCACTGTTCTCTGGGATCCTACCTGGGAACGAGGTTTGGCTATTTCTGGTACTTGTTTGGCTACATGTTTCCATAGCTCTGGCCTCACTTTGAGTAGCTCTTCTAAGGTGAGGTTACATTGTACTTTAGTGTTTTTCACTACCTCTGTGTTCCTAGGTATGACTGAGTCCTCATTTCGTACCATGACCGTGGGTGCTCTCATACAAGTAGACTTAGCTTCCCATGGGCCTGTGAAGTGGGGTAATTCTTGTAGAGAGTTAGACTCAAAGTCTAATCTTTCCTGAGATTAGGTGCTCTCCTACTCCTCATAAATGGATGGGATGTCTTGTGGGAATTGGTCGTGTGCATCATCCACAAGTTCAATAGGAGGAGGGACTTCACTCTCTTTAGCCCATTTGTCTTCTTGAATCTCGCGTAGGAATTCTGGTGTGAACCGATTCATAGAAGATGATGTGTCTGGCTCCGTAGAGTTAGGCACATAGGCTTCAGGCACATAGGCTTCCGGGGCAGGAAGACTTGCTCTTTCACTTGCCTTATCCTTGTGTTGAGAGGCGGGTTCCTTTTCTGATTGTGCAATCAGCTTCTCTATTCTTTCTAACAGTCCATCAAAGTGCAACTGTGTCTTCGCTGAATTAGAGATGTTAAATAGGCGACGGTCTTCAAACATGGTCTGAGCCAACTCCACCATCTTAGCACAAATTTTGGTTTGTTCTAGCTCTAGTTCTGCTCTAGGGTAACACTGTGCATGATCAGTTACGTTTGGCCCTTCTTGGATTCTGGCCTGATATGCTTTAAGCATCATATTAAGGTCCTCGGGAGTGGGATCTGCTAGGACTGATCCTACTCTAGGGGGTGGTAGAATTAGGTGAGGCGGGTTGGAAGGTGGCCGGTCGGATGGAGTTGGGAATTGTGGAGGTGGGGTAGTGTGAGAGGGAGTTTGAGATGTGAGTTCAGTTATCTTGGCCTTTGTTTCTCTGAGGCTTTCCTCGAGTTCACTCATCTTTTTTGCCCATTGCCTTTTCATTCTTTAACGACTATCTCTCCAAGCTCTAGTCCTTTTCTTGGTTATGCTCTCAGTTTCACTAACATCTGGGCTCTTTTCTTGGCCTACCCCTTGGTTTTGCTGCAATGCTTGAGCTCTAGTGATTACTTGTACTGGTGCAGTGGAAGTCACACTCCCTGTGGAGTCTACAACTAACCCAATCACGTTGATAGGAGTGATTTTTGGCATATTATTGGGGTTCTTTGGGCAATCTCGTAAGAGATGCTCCTTTCCACAGTCTTGGCAAAAGCCCTGGATCATCATTGACTGGGGTTGAGTAGGTGGAGGCACAGGACAATCACGAATGAGATGATCTCCTTGACATCTATAGCATGGTCCTCTAGGGAATGGAGGTCTTACTTGCCTAGGTTGGGATCTAGAGTTAGGGTTTGTGTACATTACATTTGTGTACTCTGGTTCCCAACTAGGTTCACTTGGTTCTTCACTGTAGTAGGACTCACCATGTTCAGGAGACTGCATGTAGTAGGCCTGGGGGCTATCAACATGTCTAGAATCAAAACTATGGTCACTGGGATCACTTTCTGAAAGCACTGGTGTTACAGGGACTATAGCTCTATTCAAGTTCTCTTCTGCAGGAGCATACTTTACCGGAATCACATTAGCTGAAGCAGGAGGTTGTTGTGCTAGCAGAGGTTGAGGCCTTTGTTGGTTTTGGTAGGGTTGGTAGGTTTGTTGGGGCCTAGCATACTGCTGTGGTGGACATTGGTTCTGATATCTTCCCTGTTGATATGGCTGAGGGTAGATTTGCCTAACGGTTTGCTTATTGTAGGAGCAATCTTGCGCGGTGTGATTGGTGTACCTCCGTTCTATGGTGCAGTACTGGCTACTAGGATTTACTTGGGGTTGAGCCATAATGGGACATACATTCGCCATGTGGTCGCCACCACAAGTATAGCATCTTTTCACAGGGGCAAACCTTGGGATTTGTTTGCTAGAGACACCTAGTTTTTGTGCCACTTTCTTCGCGAGTTCCTCAATTGATGTGGATTGCGTGGAAGAGAGACTAGAGGAACTATCTGAATCTTTGTATATTTTGGAAAGTTCTAACTCTTCCCCTAGGTTATCCTCAATGTCAATGCACATGCGTACACACTCTTCTATAGTCCTAGGGTCCTTCAGATACACATATGACCTCAATTTGGTACTTAGCAATCCATCCAAGAATAAAGCCACTTGCTTAGCTGGTGTGGGTAGCTCAGAAACAGGGCATCTTTCAAGATATTGCCTAAATCTTCTTCCTGCAAGTCTCACGGATTCTTGCGGGGTCTGCTTGAAACTGTGAATCAGCGAGGAGGTGTTATGTCTTATGCCACTTTTAGAGAATTCGATAATGAATGCCTCTAGAAGTTGGTCTATGCTCCTGAACTGCCTCTCGTTTAGTGGCTGAAACCATGTCAGGGCAGTGTTCCTAAGGGTTAGACCAAAGGCATTGTACTGCGTGAATAAATCCTCCACTTGTTCAGCTCTCAAGACTTGCCTGAACTCAGCCACATGATCGTAGGGATCTCCAGTGCCATCGAAGTAGTTTTTCATGGACTTAACTAGCTGAGTCGGTCTCAAAGTCCTTGTGTGCTCTCTAGGTCGTGGTAAAGGGAACTCATCCGCATTTCTTTGATTCCTGGGAGCTCTAAGTACCTCAGGTTCTACTCTGTTTGTTTCCGTCCTCGTTCTTTCTCTGCCCCCTGGGTTGGCAAAGCTTACTTCTGGCCTATCTCTACTTCTGTCTCTTTGAGTTCCATGAGCTTGGGATGTTCCAGCTCCAGGGTGACCATAGGACACATTCGATCTTGGTTGGGGAAAAACGAATTCACCCTTCCAAGTGTAAGCATGTCTATCATGTTCTGTAACCACAAAGACCCTCTCTGAAGCGTGATCTAGGTAGGTCACTCTGCCTGGGCTATCAGGATCTTTGAACTCATAGATCATGATTGTTCCTATGTCATTTGGACGATCAGATTTATACCTCCAAAAGGCTTCGTCAGTCTCTCAGTTCAGAAGCAGATCTATACTCTTGTTGTCCTGAGGAATCCACTCAGGAGTGAGAATTCTCGTAAGAACAAATTTCCCTCAAGGGGTCCTAGGTTCTACACCCATGTTTCCTTGTTCCAGGTCACCTAAGTCCGCTTCTGGGATCACATTTCCGAATTCGTCTGTCCTATCTGGGTGACTGGTGACTACGTATATGGTTCCTTCTTTGTCCAAATATGCCCCGTTTTCAAACTTGACAGCTGGGTGCTCTAGTCCTATGGACTGGTCAGGGTTTTTAATCTGGACCACGGATCTTCCTAGACCGTCCTCATAGATGCTAGCACCTAATCGGTTGGTTCTAAGGTATTCCAGCTGCGTCTTGTACGGGCCTTCTACCCTGTGCAAGTATGGCACTCCTGAACTTCCTGTAGGTCGATCCATGCCTTGAGACATCTCTGATTCACTAGTCTCAGAGCTAGGGTAGTATGAGTGGTGGCTCAACTACTGGGCCCAAGACCTAGCAGTGTGGTTGACACTAGCCTCTGAAGACCTAAGACTTTGTCTATCTCTCCCTAGATGTCGCCCTGATCTAAGGTTCATAAGCCTAATTGAATAGCCCAATTTTGCCCAAGTACAACCTCGTTGCTGAGTTCTTTTGTATCAGTCACTTGATTCTTTTTTAGTCGATTATCGTGTTTATGCTCTAGTCAGAAATCACGTCGTCAGGAATATTTGAGTTAATTTTCGCACTGTAAGTTGATCGTTCCACGTTAGATTCTTTCCTTTAAGGTTATCGCATCACGAAGAGATTATGTTTAATCTTGAACTTGAGTGCATAGGTAGTCCTCAACTTGATTGATGCCTATCGTTGCCCTGACTTACTCCTATCACTAGTCGTTATTAGCCTAAGCTAGGAATTGACATAGGGGGTTGAAAGTTTCCAACCTTTTGTTTCCTGCTTGGTTGCCCTTGAATGCCCAGGAAGTGTGTTCCCAAGCTTGTACTTACACTTGCTTAGAACGCCTTTCGATGCTCTCAATAGATCTGTAAGAGTTCCAAAGTTAGCTTTAAGATTTAAATTCCAAAGACAGAACCAATGATTTTCATTCCTGTAGCACAAATACTAATTTGCATAGTGATTTTTAGGAAAACAATTCTTAAGACCCTTGACTTTGATCCCCCTGGGTATGGTCAACTTCAAAATACCCTAGCTGAAAATCAAAACATTATCTTTATTAAAAACAGTTGAGGGCGTGTAGTATATGCCATGAGCTTTCCAACAAGCCCTAGAGCTCAAAAAATGGATTTCGTATGAAAAAGTTATGACCGTTCAGGGTTCTAGGGTTAAGACAAGGTTCAAACAGGATCACTGTGCAATAGGTTTTCCCCAAGTTGTTTTCTTATGGCCTCCTTATGTGCTCTAGAGTAAAATGTTCATGCCCAAAATTAGACAAACTCTTCAAATTAAAAACCCTAAAAAATTGGCTAAAATTGGCTGTCAATCGCGATGGACAGGGCAGTCAATCGCGATGGATGGGTGTCGATCGCGACGGACAGGCAGTCGATCGCGACGGACAGGCAGTCGATCGCGACGAATAGGCAGTCGATCGCGACGAATAGGCAGTCGATCGCGACGGATGGGTGTCGATCGTGACGGATGGGTGTCGATCGCGACGGATGGGTGTCGATCGCGACGGATAGGCAGTCGATCACGACGGACAGGCAGTCGATCACGACGGATGGGTGTCGATCGCGACGGATGGGTGTCGATCGCGACGGAGAGGCAGTCAATCGCGACGGACAGAGCTGTCAATCGCGACGGATTGAAATTTTGCAAATTTTTCAAAAATTTTTGTGGAAATGTGGTGTGCAGGGTCTCTAGTCCACTGTGGTGCACTCAGATTTACCAAAAGGTGAAAATTTCTGTCAATCGCGATGGATAGGCAGTCGATCGCGACGGACAGGCAGTCGATCGCGACGGATGGGTGTCGATCGCGACGGACAGGCAGTCAATCGCGATGGACAGAGCTGTCAATCACGACGGATTGAAATTTTGCAAATTTTTCAAAAATTTTTGTGGAAATGTGGTGTGCAAGGTCTCTAGTCCACTATGGTGCACTCAGATTTACCAAAAGGTGAAAATTTCTGTCAATCGCGATCGACAGAAGTCGGCGACTGCGAGACAGTTCTGCACATTTCCGTACCTGCGCGACGTGCTGGAGGGGATGATGATGCTGAAACCTGCAAGAAACTCCAAAAGCATGCAAAAAATAGCACACAACAGTTCGCTCTCTCGCTCTCTCTCACAAGTGAAATGAGGGAAATGAAAGGAGGAAGGGGATATAGTAAAAAACTGAAATTTTTGCGATGATGGAGATGGAGGTGGGAGATGGTGATGATGATGATGGTGATGAGGTAAGGAAAAGAAAAAAAAGGAAAATTGAAGAAGTTACCTACAACGCCAACGTCCCAAATCTACGTCTTACCATCACACGCTCGTCCTCAAAGCTCGATCCCCGACAACGGTGCCAAAATTTGGTGTAGCTCAGTGATGAGTAGCACCTCCTTTAATGTCAATCCGGGAAGACGTGAGGATGGTATGATGACCTCGAGCAAGTGAAGGCACAAGTGCGTGAGTGAGAAGCACACTAACATGCACACACATACACACACACGCGCACACACAGCAAGACAAGAGTGAGAAGCAATGGAGTTCTTAGATTACTTTCAAAAAGCTCTTACAAGTTCATATCAATTACAAGCTAACCTCAAAAATGAGCTCTCTAGCTCTTTTTATAGTTTTTGACTAGGTTTTGGCCTTGTCCAGACCTAGTGTCCGGCCTAGTTAAAAATTAGGTTCTCTACCCTATTTGGAGGTTCAAACGAAGTCTAAAAAATGTGAAAACTGACAGGTAGGTACTTCTAAAGCTCCTCAAGCTCAAGGACTCCTTGGCTTGCACAAAATGGAGCTACAAAAATATGAAATGATATCTACAATGATGGTTAGTGATAAAAATCACTATTATAAAGATGTTGTTTTGGAAAAATTTGAAGGCCTATCTGCCACATCTGCGTCGACTGCTTTGTCTACTTAATCCTTCGCCTTGCTCTGACTCTCTCCGCTGGCTTCCTTGTCTCCTCAGTCCTTGGGTGCCCATACTGCTCTCAACAGGGGCTCTATTTCATCAGACCCATTATATCTCTAGCTATTTCCACTAATACCGCTATATTCTTACATGTACGGACTATGCCATGAGATGGGTTGAAGCCTGGGTAGTCCGGTCTACTATAGCTTAGGTGGTGGCTAAGTGTCTGATGCAGGATGTGTTCCCTAGGTTTGGCTTACCACTAGAAATTATCTCCGATCAAGGGACCCACTTCACTAACACTCTTATCCAGGCTCTGACTCACATGTTTAATATTATCTATAAGTTTAGTACTCCTAATTACCCGTGTGCTAATGGCTTGGCTAAAAGCACTAATAAAACATTGCTCACTATGTTTACGAAACTTATTCTGGACTCCCTTGAGTGCTCAGATCAGCTTTTTCCTACTGTGTTGTGTGCTTGTCGAACCACGTATAAACTAGCCACTAGGTATACATTGTTTAAATTGGCTTATGGATTGGAGATCATTGCCCCGACGGAGTTGGTATACCTAGTTTACGTGAGGCTTTGGAGAAAAATTTATTGCCAGATGACTTGTTACCTACTCAAATTGATACTTTGTGCTCTCTTGATGAACAAAGGCTTGAAACTTTTTTACTGTTACAAGAAGTTCAACTACGGTAATCTAAAACTCATGATCATTTTCATAAAACTCTTATGTTTAAGGTTGGCTAGTTGGTGCTATTCTATAATTCTAAATCTGATCCTGCAACAAGCAAGTTTAAACTATGGTGGTTTGGCCCATACTGTATCTCTACCCAACTTGACCACACTACATTTTGGTTAGCCACAATTATTGGATTAGTTCTTCCTAACCCTGGCAATGGATCTAATTTGAGGCACTATTGTCCACCTTCCACGTCCGCTTGACTTGGCTTCTTTTAACATGATCATCTTTCTGAAGATGCCCATTATAGATGTCATTCTAGCATTCATCGTCAACTCACTATACCAAATTTGGTTATTTTTGGTTGACTATTTGATCATAATTACTTTCATTCTGGTCACTTCAGACTTTTGATGGTCACATGTACCTTTCGAATCCATGTCGCCCTCCTCATTTTATGTTTTATTGGATTGCTATACACTTTATGATTGAACATCAGTTGATGTTTATCTACATTGCATATTTCTATAATCAGCGCATGTCATGTGTTATTGTCAATTAATTAAACCATGATTTTTGCTTTCTTTCTCTACTGAATGTGTGTGTTGCTCTCTATGCATTCTATGTGTGCTTTTTTCATGCTTGTGCTCATTGTGTGCCCTACACATGTTCATGACTGCTAGGGCGATGGAGGCCCTATCACACTTTACTGCTTTTAGCGATGGCATCCCAGATGAGCTCATTGAGTACCTTCGGGTATGTGGCTTGCTTAAGCTTGCCGAACTACCATGGCATAATGTGCAGACTCACCCTTTCTATTTCACTCTCACCTAGGCTATTGTTGCATGTCTGTCTATGGCTATGGCATGGCTGATTTTTACCCCATATATTACCACACGTATTATTGTTTCCACTCTTATGAATAGTTTCCATCTTGCCAATGAGGGCAAAATCGAGGTTCCCCAAATTCCGATTGCCACTATGAATCACTTGTTTCCCTACAAGTTCTCGAATGAGTACACTATCATGTGTCAACCTGTCCCTGAGTGTCAAACCCTAAAATTCCTTGTGTCGTCCATCAATTTACAAAAATGTAACTACGAAATCTCCTAGTAAATCTATTCGGTCATTGATGCACCTTCACGTGAGCCCATGAACTAAGCATTGCTCTACTTCTATCGCATTCACAAGGAATGCCAAGCAATTGTGAAATAGTTGTCCAAGGTTGAGTTTTTGCACACCCAGTTACCACATTTGTTTTCCTTCCTTGTTTCGATTAAGGCTGCATTCAGCATTCCAGCATCTCCCCTTCTCCCTTCTGTGAGTTCCTCTCACATGGATAATGCTGATGGTGATGATGAAGTATTGTTGTGTTTCCCAAAGAAGCAGCATAGTATGGCTTCTGTATCTTCTCCTCTATCTAGCGCCTCACCCATCCTGCTCTCTTTTGGTATTTGACTGACTTAGAAGGATATCCTAGCCAACTTCAGTGTGGCCAGAGATGTTGTGGAGGAGGAATCTGCTAAAGTTGTTGTTGTAGAAGGTATCATTAAGGAGGTGGTAGAAGTCTTCACTACCCCTCCTTGTTCCCTGTCCAAGGTCTGCCTTGCCTTTTCATCACCTCCCATTTCCTCGATAGCCCACGATGTTATCATTTCACTTATTGATGAGCTCCCCAATCACCTGGCTTCCCCACCCAAGGAAGTTCAAGAAGACACTACCGTAATGGTCCCCAATGCCCCCCTCTCCATCTCTCCCATAACCACTCACCCCTATAGTGTCTTCTGCACTGAACACTTCCCTTGATCTTGTTTCTTCATCTATTGCTTCCTCTACTGACACACCTTCCAATTCTCTTGACTATTCACCGCCCTGGTCACTGAAACGTGCTCATGTGCAATCCGATAAGGTAGTCCTTACCTCATCCTCTTCATTACCCTTGCCCTTTCTGCCCTCTATTCAACAGTTGGCCACCCTTAGTCATTACCATATCTAAGTTTCCGACATGATGCACTCTTAGATGCTTGTAGAAAAGCAAGCTCTTCCGCGAGAGTTTCAACACAAACTGGATGTCTTAGAAGCTGGTATTGTACCACTCCAAGAGGAAATAATGGGACTCAGTGCATAAGTGAAGCTCAATTGCAGACCCAAAACACTACACAGGAAACTAAGTTACTATAGTTACACAAGTCCTGCTCGAGAAAGAGGTTGTGATGGACAAGATGGGCCGAGTACTAAAAGAAAAATGTAATCAAGTTACAGAATCAAAGTAGCCTTTTGCTACACTACATGCCAAAATTGTTCAATGGGAGAAAGAATTGGCACACACCAAAGAAGAGTTGTTTCAAAAAATGCAGTCATTAACTGATGAATTAGGCCAAACTATTCAAGTCAAGAAAGAGCTAGAAGCCGCTCAAAAGGAGCACCAGGCTTACTTTTGAATCATTCAATTTGATTCTTAGCAGATTGAAAGGATGGAAAAACAATTAGGCATTCAGAAGTATCAACTATAGAGCGTATATGAACAGATCACTGATAGTAAACTTCAATGTCAAGCTGCTTTAAAGAATGAATTTTATTAGAAGCATTGTTGCAAGATTAGAGTCAGCAGTTGCTTACTCAGGCATTCTTGCAAGATTAGAGTCACAAGTTGTGTTAGCCCAGATGCACAATTGCTTGATTTTGAGCATGTACAAAGGCCGTTGAAGATCCTACAAAAGAAAATTAAGTGTAGTTTTGAAGGAGCCAAAACAATGTATATACAAGGAGTTTACATGGACAAGTTAGGTCAAATCTACATAGTGACAAAAAACCTAGATCAAATTAATGAGAGAGGAGAACTAGAGGGACAAGGAGAACTAGATCAAATTAATGAAGGAGGAGTTTACATGGACAAGTTAGGTCAAATCTACATAGTGACAAAAAACCTAGATCAAATTAATGAGAGAGGAGAACTAGAGGGACAAGGAGCTTCTAGAAGATCTAACCATGAAGACACTGACTACCCCGAGGGGTAAATTTGTGGTGATTCAAATCTTGAGAGGGGATTTGATACCTCAAGATGATTACTTGTTGGATGTAAATCTAATCCATGGGTCAAACCTACTATTGCAAACTGATTCACCTACCCGAGGACAAGAGGTGTGTTCGATGACTATCTATGAGTTAAAGGATCCTAAAGATGAGTCTAGAGTCACATACCTAGACAAAAACCAAAGACCGTATTGGCCAATAGATGAAGTTGATAGGTCTCAATTGAAATACATGGGGTTGCTTGTATTCCCTCCTCGAGAGTAGGCAACTACCTCTCACAACCCTTTCGCAACTCACCAAGGAACAGAGAATACAATGTTAGGGCAAACAAGCTACTCAAGTATCCCCAACCAAACACATGTGCATCTCACAATTCCAAGAACACATTCACACAACCAAACCAATCCAGGGATACGTAACATGAATTGACCACGCATTAGAACAAGGCCACAACCAAGTGTGCAACCAAGAATGCATCCAATTAGACTAGCAATTTCTGATATGCCTAGACCCCCAGAATTTGTCAGGGCGTTGAGACCAATTTAAGTAGCTAAATGCATGATAAACCACTATGATGGTACGGGAGAACCATATGATCACATCACAGAATTCAAACAAGTGTTACGAGCAGAACAAGTAAATGATTTCTCTATGCAGTATGAGTCCTTTGGAATAACCCTCACAAGAGCAGCTTTGACTTGGTTCCAACCAGTGGATCCAAACCAATTTGGAAACATTGAGCAAATTTTCCAAGAATTTATTGGAGAATTTACCAAGGGAGGGATTAAACACAACTCATCATCCTTAATTCATAGTTTCAAACAAAACTTAAAAGAAACCATCAAAACAGGTCCCGAAGAGTTAATCAATATGTTGATAGATGCCAAGTAACAGAAACACCCTCCTAGCAAAAAATGATATCATTGTTCTTAGATGGATTGTCTAATGGAACCTTGAGAACCCTAGTTTATGTGAAATAGCTTTAGACATTGATTGAGTGCCTCCAAGAATGCATTGATCTAGAAGACAACTTAGCGGATGACCTCAAAAGCACACCAAGCTCTACTAAATCAGAAGACACTAGGAGCACAGTAACAACTAGTTCTAGAAATGTGGAGGAGCTAGCAAAACTACTAGCTAAGAAGTTAGGAGTCCATAGACAAAGAAATTACCATAACCCACCAATGGGAATGCCAATGCTAAGGAGATGATGCAGCATGTGTGGTTGTCGGGGGGATTCTTAGACAAGAAGGAGTTTGAGGGTTTGTAGGAGAAAATGAAAAGACCAGAAGAGGAAATACACCTTGGAAGCTTCTACCGATTGATTACAGTAAGGCAATTACAATGTTTGAAGCAAAATACAAGCCAATACTTCTGTGCACAATCACACAAAGTGCTCAAATACAAAATACCCAATATCCCAAAGTCTTCTTGCCGCCGGCCTCCTGTGCACCAGACCTCCACCTGCTTCAAGCTTATTCTTGTGCACACCTTGCACCAAGCTTCCACTAAGGGGGAGGAATGAATACCTTTTGTCAACACATGCACATTGCAAAGAGACCTTGAGATCCTTGGGGGACTAGCTTAGCACTCTCTACACAATCCCTTAGTCACTCTCTATGCACTCCTTCAACTCCACTTCTCCACATCGCACACTGGTGACTCTTCCACTTCTCTCTCTTGCTTCACTTAGAGTATGCTTCTCTTGCTTACTCTAAGATTGATCCAAGAATGGTCCTTGCCTTGATTTGAGTGTGTGGATCACGTACGCTCCTAACTGCAATGGTATCTTAGTGCTCACTTTGATGTCCCAAGATTGTCTTCACAAGTGGCAGCCAACGACTCACTGTTTTGTCCTGTAGTGACTTTAGACTAAAACCAGAAATTTTAATGGGGGGCCATACTTTCACCTGTGCGTACGCTGTCGCTTCAAATACCTTCACATTTCTTTTTAAGTCTTCACTTTTGCACATAAGGGGGGGGTTCACCTGAACCTTCCAAAACACTTTAAAACACACTCTGAACCGTAGGGAAATTAGAGAAAATACCTCTGCAACCTGCAACCCACTTTCTCCAATTTACCCTTTGTGGACCATTGATTGTGCACTACCTATGCACTTTGACACCTGCACTTTAGCACTTTGACTTTGCACCTATTGACTTTGACCTTGACCTTGTTGACTTTGACCAATTGACTTTGACCTTTTGACTTTGATTGTAGTTGACTTTGACCAACATGACTTTTATGGGCTCAACAGTTGCCCACCACCTAATGTGCTCTCCGTCCCGAAGAGCTATAACCAAAACTCTGAGCATATAGGACACCATGATAATGGAGCTGCAAAAACTTGAAGAGGACATCTGAGCAACAACCAAAGCCACCAAAAGCAGCATAGAACAAGCACCAGAGAAGAACCAGAAGTGGGATGTTTTTATGGAAAATCAAAAAAGGATGGCAATGGGAGGTTGGAAAGGAATGGGAAGGGAGGGCTGAGGGTGCAGAGATAGATGGGGCAGGAAGGGGTGATGATGTGGCTGGGAAGATTGGTAAAGGGAGGGATTTGGAGTAGGAATCAGGGGCTGGAGGGGGTTAAAATGATCAAACAATAGAGCTACAGAGGGTGCATGTGGAAGATTATGAAACATAAGGTAAGACAAGGTGAGAATAGGCCATGTGGACAATGTGGAGAAATAAAAACATGTGAGAAATGTGCTCCAAACATGTTGGTTTTGACCAAAAGTCATAGAAAAAGTTGGAATTTGGGAAAATAAAGCCAAAAACTGAGTCCCGAGGTGCCAAAAAATATGAAAATGACTCCATTTTTGTAAAAAACGGCCAACCGAGGCACGATCCAGAGCCAAAAGCTTTTAGCCATTAAAATTTAAAAAAATAATAAAAGTTAATCATATATATAATAAAAATTAAAAAATTGTGTGTGTGTGTTTTTTTTTCTAATTTTTGAACGCCCATACTAAAAAAATCAAGAAAATAAATAAAATAAATAAAGTAAAAAATAAAAATAATAAAATATTAATAAAAAATAATAAAATAAAAAAATAACACAAAAAAAATAAAATTGGGGGGGGGGGTTTTTTGGCAAAAAAAAAAAAAGAAAACGCCCTCGGGGCCCTTTTTTTTCAAAAACCAAAGAAAAATACATTAAAAATCCAAAAAAATTACAAAAAAATCCAAAAAATCTTCAAAAAATTCTTAAAAAAATTCCTAGAGTGTTAGGCCAGTTTCTTCACTAAAAAACCACACAGAGCTTCCTTTATTCCGCAAATGTTGCAAGAAAAAGACACTTGAAAAGGAGAAAAATGCTAGAAAAAATTCTAAAAAATGCTTGAAAAATTCTGGAAAAATTCCTAAAAATTCCAAAAATTGTACTTTTGCAAAGTTGATGAAATGGCTGCTACATTGCTAAAAACTCAAGAAACAAGCATGAAATGGATAAAGAAAACTACTAAAACTTAAGTCAAAATGTTTAGAAAAGACTATGTACAACCTGGACAAATTTTGCAGGTTCCAGGTGATCCATAATTCTTCATGTGGCTTGATGATATGCCTTTAGCCATGATCTTTATATGTTGACCCCGAAAAACTCCTCCATAACCTTCAATTGTGTTGCACTTCATTTTGTTGTATCTTCTTTTTGGGCATGCTGACGCTTTGATAGACCCACCTTAAATCCTTCAGTACAATATTATCTCCTCCATACTGCATCTTTTGTTTCCAAAGACTTGCAGGTACTCCGTCCACATCATTGTAAAGCCTTGCACTTACTATCATAAAAATTGACACAATAGATGATATCCATACCACGATCCATAAAACAATGGCCATTGACATATGATTTGAAGCATCTTCATCACGGGTGCACTTAAGGACTTTGCTTTTCTTCTCTTTTCCATGGACTTTGACTGAGACTGTTTCAACCTGAGTGATTTCCTCTTTTTCATCATATGCTTCTTCTCTACTTGAGTTTGGGAAAATTCCATAGCAGGAAGATGGGTCTTCTGCATGGAGCCAAGCCAACATGTTTTCATCTTCATATAAATCTGCTCCTTCAAATAGATCTGCTTCTGGGTTGTCCATCACTTCTTCTTCCATACAAATACCAATTGTCTGCATCATGCTAGTATTTCTCTGATTGTCTGGTCCTTCTTCTAAAATTATCTGCTGCAACTCTTTTCCCTCCTGCTTTACCCACATTCTGTCCTTGCCCCAATCATGCAACACATTGGCGTGCCTTAACCAAGGTCTCCCAATTAATAGGGGGAAACTTCCTTCTACCTGTGGCAGCCTTAAAACAACAAAGTCCAAGTTAAAGATGGTACCTTGTATTTTGACTGGAACTCTAGGGACCACTCCCATAGGCCTTACTATGCTTTGGTCTGCCATTGTTACAGTGAAGTTGGCAGGTCTTGAAGGGTATAGTCCAATCTTTTTCATGGTATATTCAGGCATCAAGTTAATGCCAAAACCACCATCCACAATGACTCCTTGAAACTCATGACCTTTAATAGAGACTGTTAGTCGAGGGCTCTTGTAATCTGTGAGGGGTGCTTCCCCTACATTTTTATCTTTATGCATAACAGCAGCCTTTGCCACTAAACTTGTTGTGGACATTTCATCACATATCTACAAGAGTTCTGACCTGAACTTCCCATCCATCTTTATTAAATAAAAAATACTAACCTCTTTTTTCATGGACTTGAGCAGTCTGGAAGCTTTTGATTCCTTAAGAGCATGGGCTGCATTTGACTTATCAAACTGCTCATGAGACCTGTTGAATGCATATTCAATGGCATCACTAGTACCTGTGAAATTTTCTTTTTGTGTTGTATCTGCACTTGTGTTGGCTTTTTCTTCAGACACACCTTTGTCTCAGTTTAATCCATTAATCATTGATTCTTGACCTATTTCCATTGGAGCCTTCCCCTTGCTTCTTGTCTGCACTGTAAAAGATTCGATTTCTTCTAAATGCACCACCCTGGTAGATGGAGATGGCACATTGACCTAATCTAACCCTTCTTCTTTGTGTACAGAAATCATTTGAATATGGGGCCCGGATGAAGAGGCTTGATTCTTAGGACAACAATTTGTATAGTGGTCTCTGGCCTCTGGGCAGTTTCTACAAGGAGGGGCATTTTCTGGGAGAGTGCACCTACTTTGATAGTGCCCAGAGTCTCCACATCTGAAACAAATAATTGGCCTTCTAGGCCCATTTCCAAAATTATCCCTCTGTCTAGGGTTATAAGTGTTACCTTGATTGGGTGCAGCTGCCATCACATTTGCTGGTGGTAGGGGTCCTCCTTGTGTCTAGTATGTTGTTGCAGGCATTCCCCTTGATTGGCATTCATCGGCCTCATGACCAACTTTCTTGCATAATTGACAAGTCACACTTAACAGAGGACATTCACTTACTATGTGACCTTGCTTGCTGCACATGGAACACCAAAGTCCACTCTTGATGCCACTCCTTTTGAGTTCCTGCAGCTCCTATCGCAGCTGAGCCAATTTCTCTGCTTGGGCCTCTTCCTCCTTTTGGAGCTTTAGTGCTTCAATCTCCCTCCTCAACTGAGCCACAACAGTCTCCTCCTCTTTGTAGGGCTTATTCCTTTTTAAGCCCTCCAGCTCCTTCCTTAGCTGGATCACCGGATCCTCCATTTCTGTACCATATGTTGGTTGGGAAGAAGTTGCTCCATACTGGTGCCTTATCTGCTCCAAGCGTGTGGCTGTGTTGATGAACTCCTCTATGGAGGCTGTAGGTAACACTAATTCCTTTATTTTGCATTGGGTGGCCACTGGTAGGGGCTTAGCCAACCATTTCTTAACAAAAAAATCGTGTGGTGGATCTGGCAATTTAGCCATTAGTGCTTTGGCCCTAGTCACAAACTCTCGGAACTTTTCTCCTAGACCCAATCTCAAATTTTCTAGTTCTTCTATGATAATATCCACAGTGTTGCCATACTGGAACTGATTTTTAAATGCATCTTTCATCACATCCCAAGTGGTAAAATGGTTTTCAGCAAACTGGCTGAACCACTTATCAACTAATCCCTCTAATGTGGTAGGGAAGAGAATAAAAAAGGCATCATCCCTACCCATTAGGCCTCTAGTCTTACATAGTGCCAAAAACCTTCTAATGTGTTCATCCGGATCCTCCTGAGCTAGGCCTTTGAAAGAAGGAAACTTTATATTTAATCTAGAGAGTAAAGTTTCCAAGTCTACCTGACCTGCCATGCTCTTTACTGATGAGGTTGAAGAGAGTGGACTTGAGGACCGTCTAACAACCTTCCTTCTTGTCTGCTTGCAGGTGACCCTCAATGTTTGGGACCGGGTTGCGGTCATGAGCAGCTCATAGCCCACTTAACATGAGACACTTGATAAGAATATTTACCTTCTGTTTGATGAAGTAGCACTGTAGACACGTGACCTCTGCTATACTTTGCACTTGGTTTCTCCTAAGCTCAAATCTCCTTGGAAGTCCCACCGGGCATGCCAAATTTTGTTGGGGGGATTCTTAGACAAGGAGTTTGAGGGTTTGTAGGAGAAAATGAAAAGACCAGAAGAGGAAATACACCTTGGAAGCTTCTACCGATTGATTACAGTAAGGCAATTATAATGTTTGAAGCAAAATACAAGCCAATACTTCTGTGCACAATCACATAGAGTGCTCAATTACTAAATACCCAATATCCCAAAGTCTTCTTGCGGCCGGCCTCCTCTGCACCATACCTCCACCTGCTTCAAGCTTATCCTTGTGCACACCTTGCACCAAGCTTCCACTAAGGGGGAGGAATGAATACCTTCTGTCGGCACGCGCACACTACAAAGAGACCTTGAGATCCCTGGGGGACTAGCTTAGCACTCTCTGCACAATCCCTTAGTCACTCTCTATGCACTCCTTCAACTCCACTTCTCTGCGTCACACACTGGTGACTCTTCCACTTCTCTCTCTTGCTTCACTTAGACTATGCTTCTCTTGCTTACTCTAAGATTGATCCAAGAATGGTCCTTACCTTGATTTGAGTGTGTCGATCACGTACGCTCCTAACTGCAATGGTATCTTGGTGCTCACTTTGATGTCCCAAGATTGTCTTCACAAGTGGCAGCCAACGACTCACTGTTTTGTCCTATAGTGACTTTAGACTAAAACCAAAAATTTTAATGGGGGGTCATACTTTCACCTGTGCATACGCTGCCGCTTCAAATACCATCACATTTCTTTTTAAGTCTTCACTTTTGCACATAAGGGGGGGGGTTCACCTGAACCTTCCAAAACACTTTAAAACACACTTTGAACCTTAGGGAAATTAGAGAAAATACCTCTACAATCTGCAACCCACTTTCTCCAATTTACCCTCTGTGGACCATTAATTGTGCACTACCTGTGCACTTTGACACCTGCACTTTAGCACTTTGACTTTGCACCTGTTGACTTTGACCTTGACCTTGTTGAATTTGACCAATTGACTTTGACCTTTTGACTTTGACTGTAGTTGACTTTGACCAACATGACTTTTATGGGCTCAATAGTGGTGGAGACCATCCATCTCATATGTGTACGGGAGGAGGAGTACGCATGCAACAATCTTATCCATACAATAGGCAGACATCCCAAGGACCCAACGTTGTATATATTGTCATATTGAGCAGAAATACACCAACCATGCTATTGAAAATTGCCAATTTAATAGGCAATCAAGGCTAGTGAATCAACCCTAGTATAAGCCGTATGGATACCCTCCTAGAGAGCAAGGGAGAGAGATACCAAGATACAACCCTTATTTAGGCCCACAAGGAGCACCCAAACCTTATGAACAAGGAGGATATGGACAAGAACAACTAGTGTTAGGTCAACAACCACCCCATCGTCAGAACGTAGTGCTAGTCAAATACACCCAAGCAGAGGAGAACATGGAAAGAGCCATAGTACCAGCCACGCCTTTAGCTAGTGCAGAAACAACAAACCATGTGTACGGGAAAACCTAGGTTGAATACTACCCCTATGTCGTAAGTCTTGTGGAGTATGATCAAACCTATTATCAACAATATTATGGTTACAAAGGATACAACAATCCTTATGGACCAGAGTATGTGAACCTGATGTACACTACACCAAAAGCTACAGCCGAGATGAGACCACCCATTAGACCACCTATGCCAAGAGGACCATGCTTTAGATGCAGGGGAGATCATTTCATAAGAGAATGCAATCTTCCATACAACCCACCACCTCCTAGAACATGGGAAGGGTACTGCAATGTGTGAAAAGGAACATCTATTTAGAGATTTCCCAAAAATTCTAATAAGACTCATAATACTACTCAGATCCATGTGATAGAATTAATTGAATCATCAAGAAATGATAAAGAATAGATAGTACCATTAGAAGCCATTACTGGAGCCCAAGCCAAAGGACTGGTGATAAAAGAATTAGACTCCGAACAAAAGATGAAAAAGAGTCCAGAGCCAAAGATACAAATAATAGTAGATTTAGAAGACCTATGCGAGGGTAACCAAATAAAGAAAACACAAAGCTGGAATACTAGAAGGGAAAAACTCAGGAATAAGTGGATAAAGAATAAAAATAAAGAGGACAAGAAGGATTTAAAAGAAATTAGGAAACTACGAGAATAAGAAGTACTAGATAACACACGACCTAAGTCTCAAACTCAGAAACTTGGATCAATCCTAGCACATCTAGTACCAGAAGACCTCAACATGTGGTTGAAAGCGTATCAATCCAGAATCATGATTGGACCAAATATAGAACAACATGAGAAACTCTACTCACAAGGGGAGCTAGAAAAGGAGATATTGATGATATGTAGAAAGCTCATAGAGGTAGCTCAAGCCACTTTAGATAAGATTGTCCCAGTCCTTCCAGAAACAAGAATACCGGAGAGCCAATCCAATGAATGTTTCAAAGAGAACGATAAAAAACCAACAAGAACACCTATAAGTAAATGTAGTAAGGGAGAACAATAGATCATTCAAAGCAAACTAGCTTATATAACTCCAAAACTAGAAGCCGGTTGGCCATAAGATTTTTGGGCTAAGATTTAGGAAGACCGATGGAAAAAGAATGAGAGTTCGAGACCACCTCTTGATGAATTAAACATTGAGGAAACCCGATCGACCCAAAATTTAGAAGAGGTATACGAAGAAGTTTCTATGTTAGAACAAAATAGGAAGGAAGTACATAGGTATTCCACTCTACCTAATTATATGCGAGAATACAAGAAAGGGTCTATAGTTTTTCATGCTCCCACAATTCGAGGCAAAGAAGATGAGTCTTTAGATAAGACATCACACAACTTTGCTAAACTCAAGAAGACCAAGGTACAATGCCTCTTGACTGTGGAAGAATTGCTACAAGCCAAACCACAATTATGGAATCAATTAGGCGGACAATTGAAAATAGAAACAGGAGAGCCAGCAAAGGAAAATAAAGAAATTGAAGTTCCATCTACCATAAAAATCCCTATTCTAGCATACTAAATAGGTTTGTCAAGTTTGTATTCTTCACTGTGTTGAGCCAAAACGTCACCCGCAACATATGCACTTGCATCTACATGTACATGAAAAGTGTCTGACCAATTTGGTGTGATAAGAATTGGTACAACCACCATTTTGGACCTTAATGTCTGATAAGCATTCTCTTCTTCTTCTTCCCATTTAAAGGGCACTTCTTTACCTGTAAGTCTAGCCAATGGCCTTGCTATCTTTGCATACATTTTGATAAATCTTTTGTGGTACCAGTTATAGGTATATGCAATACCAAAGCACATGCGGAAAATGTTGGTCCAATAACCCAAAGAGATTCAAATTAGAGTCTTAATTAAAATTCAATACTTTAGTCCCCTTAAATACTTAACCTCATCTTTGTACATCAGAGTAAATCCAACATTCATCTACATAAAGGGGATCACATCATAGCATCATACATAGACATATCATTATGTCATCTTTAACACTTCAAATTCACGCATATAATAACTTATGGCTTCTTCATGTGACCTGCATCTAGCCAAATGTATACATGAACCCACATTTTTTAAGCATGATATCACTATGAATACAAATTCAGGTTTCCATATTCATCGTCATTGCTTTGCGGCCTGCATATAACTTTTCACCACACTTTCACAACATCATACATTATTAAACTTCAAAAATGGTTGCCCGCAAGTATTGATCTGTATATGATCCCGTTTATTTTTGAATGCTATCATAACAATCGACATCAATATTCTTTTCTATATGACATCATGCACATGTTATAATACTGCATCATAACAATTCATTAATGAGTATTGAAGGCAACTACATCATATGACCCGTAGTTTAACAATATCTTATAGCTCTCTAACAAAGACCATACAATCATAAACAATAGTACACCATGCTGGTATTTTCATAACCACCTTCCTGCATATGTTCTTGATCCAAGATGATAACCATTTATAAGAGAGATAACCTGCATATGTTCTTGATCCAAGACGATAACCTGCATATGTTCTTGATCCAAGATGATAACCTGCATATGTTCTTAATCCAAGACGATAACATGCATATTTTCTTCATCCAAGATGATAACCTGCATATGTTCTTAATCCAAGATGATAACCTGCATATGTTCTTCATCCAAGATGACAACATTTTACTGTATACATATAAGGAATATATAAGAGATATCGTTCCTCTTCAATACATATATGACATTCATAGGCGTTCCTACAGATGTACAGTCACATCATGCTGATCAACTCATCATGTCTGCACACCCAAGAGAAATGAATTTTATATAGCTTACGGGATTCTGTGTATATAACTTCCAGTAGTAATGTGTGCATGTTTGGAATCTACATAGAACATAGGAAATTCCCATGTAAAACAACATGTTGAGTACAGTTCATTAGCATAAAGAAAATGTATAACTTTATAATCAAGCAAAACTCTTGTCACATCATGCTAGATGATCTTACATAACCTGCAACAGTATATATCAAGTTATGCGTCATACCTTTATTTGCACTTTTGACTTCTTGATGATTTGCTCCATACGACATTAAGAAGTCAACTTACTGTCATAATAAATTTTCTACTCAATAGGTCAAAGCTCAAGTGCTGTTCACGCATCTTCTCAATAGAAGCTAAAAATATGTTCATCACATTAAAAAAAACACACAATGCTCATGTACAGTAAGGACGAGACAGAGATAGAATTTGACAGACCTCTATTACAGAAAAAAGGACAGCTTACTGTTAGCACAGCCGGGTATACATCGAAATGCTCCTCTTATCGTAAACATGTCATCCTTCCGAGGGAGCTATAAGGAAACCACAATCTTACACATTCATGGGAGGTCGCGGTGTTGTGCAAGCCACACTAACCTCTTTTCACATGCCTTCTTAAATAGAAATGTATGCAGCTTCATCAAGCTCCATTCCGTGCGTGGATTGAGGAAATGTTGGCGGTTTATTTTCAAAAGCATAATTTAAGGAACTACCTTTTTCCACGTGGTGAACAAAAGATTTGATCTAAATATGAATATAGAATGAAAAACGAACTAGTCCTTAAAAGTGTGTTCACATGCATAAATATGAATCTAAGGGATAAAACTTAAGAGAGGTTTTCTATGGGATATATGATGGAGGGTAAAGTGAGAGATAGATAGGGGAACATATATATGAAAAGTTTCCATTGAAGCTTGCTGCATTTTCAACACTCCCCCTCAAGATTCAATGGAAGATCCAAGGGATGTGCCATACAAAATTTTCTTTGAGCATGGCATTGAATGCTCGTGATCCTCGATGTAGTGTCCATATGATTTGTCGTTGATGCTCCATGCTTCTTCTCATAAAGAAATGACTTGGATTATATAATAATCCAAGACAGCACTTCATGATTTTCTTGAAGATATCTTGGTAGATGATCTTCAACATGATTAGGGTGATGAACAACCCCAATGTCCATCCATTTGATTTGAAAAACAGAAAGGGAACCAAGATTTTCCTTTTTTACCTTCAGTCCAAGGTTGATGATGTTCCCTTTGTTCTCCATGAATGCTTTTCCATTTCTTTGATTCTTCGAGTTTTCATAAATCTTCTCTTCCATTGCTTTCTCTCTCTCATTCTCTTCTCTTGCTCTCTTCTTTTGATTTGTGGTGGCTTCCCTCTCTTTTCCATTCTTCTTTTCTTCATGTTGATTCCTGCTTGCTTCTTCCATTTGCTTTCCTTTGTAGGTGGTTGCCTTGATCTTGTCTTCTTTTGCTTCTTCTTCCAAAATCTTCTTACCTTGGTTTCCTTCATCTTCATGTGCGAGGATGGTTGTGTCTTCTTCATAACTTCTTCTATTTATCAATGTTCCTTGTGCAGGTTGCAGTTCTTCTTTGTCATCTTTGACTCTTTGAACCTTTTCTTCTACTCCATCTATTGGTTGATCTTCATAAGGTGCACTCTCTTGACTCATTGACATGTCTCCCCCTTCATTTCTAATATCTGCAAGTTCTTTATATGGCTGGTCCTCCAACCATGATAGAAAATCATGAATGATTTTCTCTTCTTCTTCAAAGGTAGGGCTTTGTCTTGCCATCTCTTCTATCTTCAAAACCTGAAATAGAACACAACAAATATTCCAAGATTTTATACCTTTGAGACTATCTTGGAATGATAGTTTTGACTCCTTCCTTCAATTGTCCTTGAGTGAGCTTCCACACAGCTCAAAAACTCCTTTGTCTTCTTGACTCCTTGATGTGTCTTGAGTGAGCTTCAATAGCTCTAACTCCTTCAATGAGTCCTCTTTGATTCCTTCCTTTGCCTTGATGTGGCTTTGTGTGAGCTTTACTTGCTCAACTCCTTTGACAAGTCTGCTTTAACCCTTCTCTTGTCTACAATTGTTTCTCAACTCTTCTCGTTGAGATGACTTCAAGGTTAGACACAAGCTAAATGCTCAAACCTTTAGCGAACCATTGCTCAAGCTTCCCAATAGCGACCAATGCTCAAGCTCTAGGCAAGCTACTTGTGAGATTCTCAAATCACTAGCTTAAATGACTTAGGACTAAAAGTCCTTCGTAGAACCTTTTATCGCTTTAGCTTCAATGTTCATGAACAATGAACTAAAGAAATGTATACCTTGAGTTTTCTTCCTCTTGAATCCAAGCAAGTTTGTAACAAGGACTCACACTCCTTGCCTCGAGCTCTGCCACAGCTCGTTTGTCTTCCAAAGCTTGAATCCGAACCTTTGCTAGCTTTCTTCTTTTGGCTTGTCTTCAACTCAATTGATGAGGAGACTTAGGATAGGACTTCCTTCTTGAATCCTATCCACCTTCATGATGGCAGCCCTTTGCTTTTCGGAGTCTTCTTCTTGCCTCGGGTTTCTTTGTCTTTTCCCAAAGCTTCGTTGTCTTTAGCCGTTTGCTTTTACTTTAGAACTTGCTTTCTCCAAGAACCTGTATTCTTCAAACACTCTTAAAGAGTTAGTATCTAATCCAACAAAGTATCAAGTATGAAATACTTTGGGGGACCTTGAGCTTGAATAGCTCCTATAGTCTTCTTGCAATCCTACGGGCTCAACAAGCTTCTAGTAATCAAAGTGCATCCAAAATCAATGAGGGTAGTTCAACAATTTTGCAACCATACAAGAGCACTATGGCTCTGATACCACTGTAGGTATATGCAATACCAAAGCACATGCGCAAAATGATGGTCCAATAACCCAAAGAGACTCAAATTAGAGTCTTAATTAAAATTCAATACTTTAGTCCCCTTAAATACTTAACCTCATCTTTGTACATCAAAGTAAATCCAACATTCATCTACATAAACGGGATCACATCATAGCGTCATACATAGACATATCATTATGTCATCTTTAACACTTCATATTCACGCATATAATAACTTATGGCTTCTTCATGTGACCTGCATCTAGCCAAATGTATACATGAACCCACATTTGTTAAGCATGATATCACTATGAATACAAATTCAGGTTTCCATATTCATCCTCATTGCTTTGCGTCCTGCATATAACTTTTCACGACACTTTCACAACATCATACATTATTAAACTTCAAAAATGGTTGCCTTCAAGTATTGATCTGTATATGATCCCGTTTATTTTTGAATGCTATCATAACAATCGACATCAATATTCTTTTCTATATGACATGATGCACATGTTATAATACTGCATCATAACATTTCATTAATGAGTATTGAAGGCAACTACATCATATGACCCGTAGTTCAACAATATCTTATAGCTTCTAACAAAGACCATACAATCATAAACAATAGTGACCATGCTGGTATTTTCATAACCACCTCCTTGCATATGTTCTTGATCCAAGATGATAACCATTTATAAGAGAGATAACCTGCATATGTTCTTGATCCAAGACGATAACCTGCATATGTTCTTGATCCAAGATGATAACCTGCATATGTTCTTAATCCAAGACGATAACATGCATATTTTCTTCATCCAAGATGATAACCTGCATATGTTCTTAATCCAAGATGATAACCTGCATATGTTCTTCATCCAAGATGACAACAGTTTACTGTATACATATAAGGAATATATAAGAGATATCGTTCCTCTTCAATACATATATGACATTCATAGGCGTTCCTACAGATGTACAGTCACATCATGCTGATCAACTCATCATGTCTGCACACCTAAGAGAAATGAATTTTATATAGCTTACGGGATTATGTGCATATAACTTCCAATAGTAATGTGTGCATGTTTGGATTCTACATAGAACGTAGGAAATTCCCATGTAAAACAACATGTTGAATGTAAAACAACATGTTGAGTACAGTTCATTAGCATATAAGAAAATGTATAACTTTATAATCAAGCAAAACTCTTGTCACATCATGCTAGATGATCTTACATAACCTGCAACAATATATATCAAGTTATGAACCTGCAACAATATATATCAAGTTATGCATCATACCTTTATTTGCACTTTTGACTTCTTGATAATTTGCTCCATACGACATTAAGAAGTCAACTTACTGTCATAATAAATTTTCTACTCAATAGGTCAAAGCTCAAGCGCTGTTCACGAATCCTCTCAATAGAAGCTAAAAATATGTTCATCACATTAAAAAAACACACAATGCTCATGTACAGTAAGGACGAGACAGAGATAGAATTTGACAGACCTCTATTATAGAAAAAAGGATAGCTTACTTTTAGCACAGTCGGATATACATCGAAATGCTCCTCTTATCGTAAACATGTCATCCTTCCGAGGGAGCTACAAGGAAACCACAATCTTACACATCCATGGGAGGCCGCGGTGCTGTACAAGCCACACTAACCTCTTTTCACATGCCTTCTTAAGTAGAAATGTATGCACCTTCATCAAGCTCCATTCCATGCGTGGATTGAGGAAATGTTGGCAGTTTCTTTTCAAAAGCATAATTTAAGGAACTACCTTTTTCCACGTGGTGAACAAAAGATTTGATCTAAATATGAATATAGAATGAAAAACGAACTAGTCCTTAAAAGTGTGTTCACATGCATAAATATGAATCTAAGGGATAGAAATTAAGAGAGGTTTTCTATGGGAGATATGATGGAGGGTAAAGTGAGAGATAGATAGGGGAACATATATATGAAAAGCTTCCATTGAGGCTTGCTGCATTTTTAACACCAGTATGCCCCAAGAAACTTTGAATCTCTTTAGGAGATTTGGGTTTAGGAAACTTTAGTATAGAAATAATTTTATCAAGATCTGAAGCCATACCTTTAGCAGACACCACATGTCTGAGGGTTCCTTCTGTCATGAGGAAATGACATTTGTTTGGGTTTAACTTTAGTTTAGTCTCCCTGCATCTCTTAAAAACATTCCACAACTTTCTCAAGTTAGGATCCAAGCAATCCAAAGGGGTCTCTTTGTGAGATCTTGAAAATGAAGAAAAGTCATCCATGAAAATTGTGAGTGTTTCCAGCAATAAGGGTCCAAAAATGAGGTTGATAGTCTTGTTAAAGGTGGTTGGAGCATTTCTAAGTCCAAATGGCATTTTTACATGCACATATGTTTCCCAAGGTGTGATAAAAACAGTCTTTTCTCGATCCTCTGGGTGGATGGATATTTGATTGTAGCCACTAAAGCCATCCATAAATCTATATAATGCATGTCCAACCACTTCTTCAATGACTTGCTCTGCAAAAGGCATGGGGAATCCATCTAGAATGGTCACCTTGTTGAGTGCTCTAAAGTCATCACAAATCTTGATTTTGTTGGTATTCTTCTTGGGTACTATAACCATTGGTGAAAGCCATTTTGAGTGTTCCATAGGAATGATGATTCTTTCATCCTCCATCTTTTGTATTTCCACATAAACAGCTTCAGCATATGTTGGATTAAGTCTATAACTCTTTCCTCTTATTGGTTTGGATCCATCAACAAGAGGGATTCTGTGCTCTCCATAATTGGCATGCACTCCTTCTAAGTCTTTGTAATGTCATGCAAAAACATTTGCATAGTGGTTCAAGAAAGATTTTACCTTTCCAAGGAGCTCTGGGTGGTTCCACAACCAAGTGTCCACCAAAGCTAGACGATTATTCTCCCGAGTGCCTAATTGTATTTCTTTGACAGGGTTTCTCTCTACCATGGTGTCTTCATGATCATCTCCAACCATGTTTTCTTCCCATAGCTTTTCATGCATTCTTGCATTAGCAAGAGTGTTCTAGATCTCAATATATTCCTCTTTGACCTGCATCCATCCTGTAGGAATTTCTTGAATCGGAGAACATTCTTCACTAGTATGTTTAACCTTGTCTTAACTTTAGTAACTTCCTTCTCTGTTGTTGTTGCATCCTCCTCCAAGTTGTATTTGAGGCGTTTTTTCCTTCCCGTTTTGTGGTTTGTGATGGGTTCTCCCAATCCATCAACCTGAACTTTATCCTCATTTTCATCATAACATTCATATGTGCAAGAATTATTGAGAAAAACTCAAAAAAAAGAGGAAGCATTGCCTACTTGGGGCCAATTCAGAATATCTTCTTCTTCCTCAAACTCTACTTGTGGTTGGTCCTCCATTTCTGGTTCCATGCAAATGCCAAGTGATTGCATCATGTTGGTGTTTCCTTGATGATCTCGGCCCTCCTCTAAATGTATCTGTCTCAGTTCTTGCACTTTCTTTTGTACCCACAAAGTCTCCTTACCCTAATCATGAGTGACACTTGTATGCCTCAACCATGGTCTTTCAATTAAGAGGGGAAATCCTCCTTCTACCTAGGGCAGTCTTAATACCACAAAATCCAAAATGAAGAGATTACCTTGTACTTCTAGCAGAACTTTTGGGATCACTCCTAGTGGCCTTACTTTTCTTTGATCTACCAAAGTAACAGTGAAATTTGCACGTCAGGAAGGGTGTCGTCCAATCTTTTCCATTGTATTTTCAGGCATCAAGTTAATGCCAGAACCACCATCCACAATAACTCCTTGAAACTCGTGACCTTTAATAGAGACTATCAATTGAGGGCTCTTATAATCTGTGAGGGGTGCTTCCCCTATAATTTTACCTTTATGCATAATAGCAGCCTTTGACACTAAACTTGTTGTTGAAGCCTCATCAATTATCTACAACAGTTCTGACATGAATTTCCCATCCATCTTTGTTACATAAAAAATATTGACCTCCTTTTTCATGGACTTGAGTAGTCTTGAAGCTTTTGATTCCTTAAGATCATGGGCTCCAATTGACTTATCAAACTCCTCATGAGCCCTGTTGAATACATGTGCAATGGCACCACTGGTACATATCTTCAGATGTCTCTTTGTTTTTATTCAATCCATTAATCCTTGATTCTTGACCTATTTCCACTTGAGCCTTCCCCTTGCTTCTTGTCTACACTGTAAAAGTTTCAATTTCTTCTAATTGCACCACCGTAGTAGATGGTGATGGCCCATTGACTTGATCTAACATTGCTTCTTTGTGCATAGAAATCATTTGAATGTGGGGCCTAGATGAAGATGCTTGATTCTTAGGACAACAATTAGTATAGTGGTCTCTGGCCTCTAAGCAGTTCCTGCAAGGAGGGGCATTTTCTAGGATAGTGCATCTACTTTGGTAATGCCCACATTCTCCACATCTGAAACAAATAATTGGCCTCCGTGGCCCATTTTTAAAGTTATCCCTATGCCTAGGGTTGTAATTGTTACCTTGAATAGGTGCAGCCACCATCACATTTGGTGGTGGTAGGGATCCTCCTTCTGTCCAATATGTTGTTGTAGGCATTCCTCTTGATTCACATTCATGGTGTTGACCATATTCAGAGTTCGGAGCTAAGAGAAAAGTTTGAATTTGTGCTTGCTACTAAAAATGGTATCGAGTATGCATTTTCAGAGAAGTCGTGAGTTAGAGAGGTAGTTGAAACAAGATACATGCATTGTGGCATAGATACTTCACTAACCATGATGTGTGCACATGTCTTCATACACTTGGTATATCAAATTCCACGGATTGATAATTAAACGTGTATTAATCCACCACTATATGCACTTGTGGGGCGATTGAGGTATAGCCTGATCGACACAAGTCCCTAAGGCTTCAAGACTTAGGTACACAGTGGTATATTGTTTAACATCCATAAATTCGATAGTAGTTATTGCAAGCAATTGGTTCTACAAATATCATTTGTTGATTGATGTACTAGTTTGTAGATTACGGTCGAACATCTGATTGTGAAACCCTGAGTGTTGATCAGTTAGATTAATTGGTATTGGTATTGACGGTAATAGTGAATAGTTAACTACATAGTGGGAAAAGTTTAATAGGGCCTCTATTCACACATACCACTATCCAACCTAAGAACCTTGTAGGAAATCTCTATCATTTTTATCTCAACCAGATACAATAAGGATAGGAGAGAGAGAGAGATTTAATAGAGACTCGTCCAACTTTATGTAAAAACTTCATTTCTAAATGGTTGGATAAGTGAAGAGGTATACATGTCACAACCTCCAGGTTTTGAGAACCCTAATCATGCATCTTATGTTTTTAGACTTAAGAAAGCATTCTATGGATTGGAACAGGCTTCTAGAGCATGGAATTATAGGTGGGTTATATACCTTCATGATCAAGGCTTCAAACCTAGCAACTCAGATCCTTCCCTATTCATCAAAAGGGATCACAATGAGGTTATCTATCTATGTGTATATGTAGATGATATTATTGTGACATGTAATTATTTGAATGGCATTCAAAGGATCAAGAGACACATGCAAGAGGAGTTCAAAATCAGTGGCTTAGGTGGGCTCACATATTTCCTAGGTATGCAAGTGATTTATACAGACAAATAGATGTATCTAACTTAGAGAGCATACATTCAAGTTCTACTTCTCAAGTTTAGAATGGAGAACACAAAGCTTGTAGGTACAACTTTGGAGATGAATCATAAACTTAGTGTTTATGAACGTGAGAAAATTGAAGACATTAAACAATATCAAAGCTTGGTAGGTAGCTTGATATATGCTACTCATACAAGGGAAAACATCTCATATAGCATGGGAGTGCCTAGCCAGTTCATGCACTATCCAAAAAGAGCACACATGGATGTAGCTAAGAGAGTACTTAAGTATCTCAAAGGTACAATCAATGAAGTTATATTCTATCCTTACTCTTCAAATTTGGATATCAAAATCTATTTAAATGCTAATTCGGCAGGAGCTAAGGATGATAGAAGAAGTACCTCTATTTACTTAGCATTTGCAGGTTCAAAGCTAGTGTCATGGAGTTCCAAGAAACCAAAAGTTGCTTTATCCTAAGCTGAAGCCAAGTACAAAGGTTTTATCATAGAAACTCAAGAGGCAATATGGTTAAAAGCATTGCACATAGATTTGGGACTTGTGAGTTCCAAACCTCACATATTTGGAGATAATGTAAGTTCCATGCATCTAGCAGCAAACCCTATTTTCCATGCAAAAATCAAACACATAGAGGTTCATTACCACTTCATCAAGGAGAAGCTCATGGCACAAGAGATTGACATTTCTTTAGTTTCAACTAAAAAACAAGTAGCAAATATGATGACAAAGGCACTTGTTGGAATAAAGCTTTGGAGATTTAAATCAATGGCAGGTATTCAACCTATTAGAGAATGAAGACTCAGGCATACTTTAGCTTGAGGGGGAGTTGTTGGAACATCAATCTTACACTATGCTTGAGCTAGATTTGATCTACATCAAAAGATATGTGGTTTGGATTATGCAAAAATATCAAAGCATTCTTTTACCTATGCTCATTTTATTGTATTTTTAAAAAAGATTTTTATGGATCATTTACCATTGTAAACACATAGAGCTTTACACATGTAAAAGTAGAAAATAGAGCTAAAAATCCATGAATTTGAGGTGGTTGAGTTGCAATCAATGGATCAATCAATCACCTAAAAGTAGATCAAACTAGACCTTCACTTTTCCTAGATTGTAGGAAATTGAATTGATTCCCTCCAACAACTAATCTCATTTTCATTTGAACGCGAAATCCACTTGTGGACATCGTGGAGAACATCAAGAGTCTATATGCTACTTCAAATCACTTGTACATTATATGGAAGCAATATAAATACACTTGTGGCCATCATTGTCTTTCTCCTTCGTTTTTCTGCATCATCTTCTTCAACAACAGTAAGTTTGTAGAGGTTGCTAGTCTCTCTATAAAGCTCCAAATTGGATGAGTATAGTAGTCATTGGAAATATATTAGTGTCTAGTTTATGTGTGTACAGTTTCAAAGCATTTGGTTGAGTAGATTTTGAGAAATCGTAGGTTTTTCTCTCAAGGTTTATCATTGTGCATCCCTAAAAAAGTAGCGCTACCACTATTGAGTGTGAGGTTCATTCCAAAAGCATACTTTCCTTATTTCTTGTACTCTTGTGCGCTATATATAGTCAACCCTATGTGTATCAATCCTATAAAAGGAGTTTTTCCAATTGTAATCATGTTGGCTGCTATGCGCATTTGAAGTTGATTGTCTCATCCAAAGATAGTAAGTTTTTTGAGCTAGCCAATGCACAAACCTATCTCTTTTGTATCAATTCGTTTTCCTTGATGCTCCAAAGTGTTTTACTGCACTTATTGCATGCCTCTAAGGTATATTTGAGTTTCCATAAGCTCAAGGTCTGGTCTTATGTCGGTTGGTTAGATTGAACTTCGTTGCTTCACAATTCACGTTTTTACCTCCTGCAAGCTTCTCCAAGTTTCGTCATGGAACAATGGAATATGGCTGCCCTGCACTAGGCCACAACTAGTGATATATGCTAACTATTAATCTGCAATTATCTATGCACATGTACAAAAAGTTATAATAAAACTTTGAAGATTTGAGCTATAGTATAAGAGATACCCAAGAAGCATTAAATGATCTCAAATGGGTATTCCATCTGGGAGAACCATCAAATGCAAAACAAGATACCTGTTTGCAATACTCTCTACCTATGTGTAGAGATATAGCTTCATGATAGAAAGTTTGTGTGTCTACACTTTATCTTGCTCCGAAAAAGTTAGGTTGACTGCTCATACTTGTTAAACTCATTGCTCTTTGTATGGTTTAGTTAAATTCATTAGATAACTTTATTAGTTAGATATACATTTCAATAAGGTATGCGCAAAAGATCTCTGGTGAATTTGCTAGGTTGTAAGCTGTAAACATTTTTATATGATCTTGAATTCCCAAAATAGAAGGTTTAGTCAACACTTGTGAAGTAGAAGTTATCTGCCTTGATGCAAAAATTTAGCAATGATGTTCCCAAGTATATACTGACTATTTATGCAAATTCAAAAACCCAAAAAAGTATACTAGTCATCCTTTTAGTCACTTTGGTAGCTGTAGAGTAGGTTTTTTGCAACACCACCTCGTCTCCGTACATATCCCATCACTTCTTCATAGTGGTATCAAAGCAACTAAGCATCATGGGGGGATGGATTCCCCTAATATATTGACAAACTAAGTCAAGGTAATTACTTAGCATGGTCACTTAGAATAGAGGATTTTCTAGAAGGAAGGAACCTATATGGTTACATATGATATGAGGCCCATACTCAGAAGCAAAGTTCCCCCAACACAAGAGGAGCAAGAAAGATGAAATGCATGGTGCTCAAAGGATGCTTTACAAAAATCATACATTCTCAACTCTATCTCTTACTTTTACTTCCACATATTAGATGCTCTTGAAGCATTCTTCTCATCAAGAACCAAGGCAAGGAAGGATCAATTATGGATGGAATTTGCAACACTCAAGAATATGCGCAAGAAAAATGTGACTGGTTTTGTCACCAAGATGGACATTGCAGAACAACTTGCATGCATTAGAGAAGTCATTGATGAAGAACATATAGTAGAAAATTGATAAATGGTATCAACGGCAATGAGAAATGGGAGGCTTTCACCACAGCTATGGACCTCTATGTGGATATTAAACTCCCTGATTTCAACACCCTAATGGAACAATTATTCACTCATGAAGCAAAGCTTATGAAGAATGGAGAGAACCAAATAGGTGATCAATCCTCTGCTCTATATAGGGATAAGAATAAAATCAAAGATAACAAAGGCAAGAGTAAGAAGTCTGATGATGAAGGAAGTACCCCTCAAGTCAACTTTGTAGGTGGAGGAAGAGGTAGAGGAGGTAGAAAAGGTAGGGGGAGAGCTCAAGGCTCATGTCCATGTGCCATATGTGGTCTAACGAATCATATTATAAAAAATTATTTTAGGAATTCAAGGAACCAAAGAGGAAGAGGATACAACAAAGGGGCCAATGAAATATCAAGAGGAAGATTCAACAACTCCTATGGATATAAAAGGGACTCATAAAAGCAATAACTACCAAGATTGATACAATGGAAGGAGAGACTTCAAAAACTATGTAAATGATCAAATTCAAGAGGACTCACTTCTTCTCATGAACTTGAATATGAAACAAGATAAAGCAAATGAACATGTGTTTTATATAGACTCAGGATGCTCAAATCATGTGGTAGGAAATGTGGCTCTACTTTGTGAATTGGAAGACCCAAGGAAAGGAGGTGAAATCCGAAAAGAAGATGACACAAGGCATGTAGTTGAGAAGATAGGTGTTAGAAGAAGCATTTTTTGACGGAAAATTATTTGTAAAATGTCAAAAACTTGTAGAAATATTTATAGAAATGATGTAAAAATGAGGAAGAGTCTTCCTCATGTAAATTAGAATCATATGTTTTTTTCCTAGAATTTTTGGAAGCTCTTTGATAGCATATTTTTAGATTAGAAGGGAAAAGGACCAAAATTCAAGTGTGAAAAGGGACACTTGAAAATGTATTAAAGATAATTTCTTCTATTTTGAGAGGATTGGTTGTATTATTTTTGCTATCCAAGTGATGTGAAGAGTTCTCCTGCAGAAAATCATGTTTCTTCCTTTCATGTACTTCCTTTTGATTTGTTGAGTGTATTCTTTGTGTGATCCATGGAATTTTTAAGCTTCAATTGTGTATTCCTGAGTAAGATGTATGAAGAGAGATGATTCTTAGTGTATTGAGTAAGAAAGTGCAGAAGAGCAAAGCTGGACATGGAAATTCTTAGTTTTCACAGAATCACGATTGTCTCGTCTGTGTGATACAGGTATTGTTTTTGAAATTTGACTTCATAATTGTGTTCTGTTGTGGAAATGGCACACTTTAGGCACAAAGATCATTGAAAATGCTGTTGTAAAACTCAAAATAATCAAAACCCTAGATATTGCTCTCTTTCTTCATAATTTCTCAGAAAAACAGTCATCTTAATCCTTATTCTTGGATTCCATCAATTAGAAGGGGCTATGATCTTGTATAGTTCCCGGATTGACAATTTAAAGATGTGTAGTTGATCCTTTATGCTAAAATGATTGGAGAGGATAACTCCAAAGGGTAACAACAAACATTTTTTGGTGCTGTTGTCGGGGAACAAAGCAAAAGCTTCATTGAAGTTTTGGACCTTACTGGATCTTCCATTGTTGATGGTATTGGAACACATTGAAAAGGTATTACTCTATAATCAAGAAAGAAACAATGAAAAGGTAGGTTTCTTTGCTTGTCTTTTGGGAAGAGAAAGCATGAGTTAACCTTTTGGGAGAAAAGAAGTTGTGAAATTCTTGCAAATTGATAGTTACTCATACCTTTTAAGAGTAAAGTGCAAGTGTGTGGAAAAAATTTGAATCAAGATTGTTATAGGGGAGGTAAAATGTGACTATCTTTGCATATATAGAGTGCTTTTTGACTAAGTACCAACCAAATTTGTTAATCTTGGAAGAAGATGACATGATTGCAATGAGGAAAGTCAAGTAAAGTAGCTATGTGCAAATTGATTGATCCATTTGTAGAGTAATAATCTTGAAAAAATGTATTTGGCTCTTGAAAAGAAAGGTATTTGAGTTTATCTTTGCATGAATTGATACATGTACTTCTTAGCACATATTTTCTTGAAAAGCTCTACTCTCAAACTGATTAGATTGCAAGCACAAAAGAGTATAACCAATCATGAAACAAAAGATCAATGGATCTTGTAACAAGAAAACCCTAAGTGAAGTGTTTACCTTGATTCAGGGCAAAATACTAAAAAAATTTATAAAATCCATTAAAAATTCAAACAAATTTCTTTTTTCTTAGAGAGTTTAACAGGAGGATTGTTGTTTGAATGTGGAAGGGGAGAAGTGAAAGAAAAAGTCTGGAAATTGGAAGAAAATAAAAAAAATGTTTTGAGTAAAAGTCGTTGTTTAAATTTTTCAAAAATCTCTTTGATTGAGTCTGATGGTGCATAATTGCACGTGAAAAGTGATCTGGAGTTGGTGAAGAACATTGGAGAAGACCAGAAGGGAAGAAAAGTCAAAAAGTGCAAAGACAAGAAGTTCAGAGAAAAACACGATTCTCTTCACAGAATCGCGATTTTCAGTAACATAAAGAATTTTATTTAGTTGCACTATTGGGTACTGAGGTAAGTAATTTTAAAAGGTTTCATAAGTCACATGAGTAAAGGAAATCAAAACTTCAGAATTTCAGTAAGAATTGAGCATCAAGTGATTAGATTGGAGAATCGGGTACAAAATCGCAATTTTCATCAGTAGAATAAAGAGAGCAAATTTTGTTGGAAAAGATAAGATTTGTGAATTAAAACCACCAAATTGCTAAGAGACAAGAATCATACAGTGAGAAGTTAAAATTTTGTAAAAATCACACACAATCGCGAATGTTTGAAGACTATAAAAGCCTAAAATCTCAAAAAAATAGTCATAGGAGTGGAAGAGTGAGTGAGAGGAGCTATCAGAATTGCGATCTTCTACAAACACAAAATTTTTTGGACATTTCTTGATTAGGCAGCAATGTAATTTTCTTACAACAAGTTTTTGTATAAATTCAAGTTTAACATTTTGGAAAAAGCATAAAAAACACAGAAAATTGTTAAAAAACACGAAATCGCGACTTTCTGTTTTTTGAATTTTTTGATAGAAAAAAAACATTATTTTATCATAAGTTCATTATTGCATGTCATTATTTTGCTAAGCCACTTCAAATAGAGCAAGAATAAATCAGAAAAACAAAAACTAAAAATTTACAAAAAGTTGATAGAATCGCAATTTTGTAATCAAACACGAAATCGTGATTTCCTAATGAAACACAAAATCATGATTCCTAGAATACAATTCTCATAAGAAAATCGTGTTTTTAACGATTGTGAGCAATCACGATTGTCTGGGAACAAACTCGTGAAAAACAGGATTCCATTCACAGAATCGTGAAAAATACAATTCTATTCACAGAATCGTGAAAAAGACGTCTATATCCACAAAATCGTGGTAAACACGATTCTATTCAGAGAATCGTGAAAAACACGATTCTATTCACAGAATCGTGAAAAACACGATTCTATCCACAAAATCATGGTAAACACGATTCTATTCATAGAATCATGAAAAACACGATTCTATTCACAGAATCGTGAAAAAGACGATTCTACCCACAAAATCGTGGTAAACACGATTCTATTCACAGAATCGTGAAAAAAACGATTCTATTCACAGAATCGTGAAAAAGACGATTCTATCCACAAAATCGTGGTAAACACGATTCTATTCACAAAATCGTGAAAAACATGATTCTATTCACAGAATCATGAAAAACACGATTCTATTCACAGAATCGTGAAAAAAGACGATTCTCTTCACAAAATCGTGGTAAAAACAATTCTATTCACAGAATCGTGAGAAACATCTAGAATATTCACAGAATCGTGGAGAAGACGATTTTTTTCACACGATTGTGGCAAACACGATTCTCTTCACAGAATCGTGAATTAGTTGAATGATTTTGAGATCTCGTAATCAATTATTCACACCTGATAAACAAGAGCTAAAAAGGAGGGAAATAGAGCCAGTAATAGGAGATTTACAAGAAAAGGAATTAGGGCAGATAAATAATATGGAAAACCTAGATGAAACAAATGAACCCTCTGAAACTAGTGATTATAGAAATATTCTCAAGTATATGTATACAAATAGGTTTGGAACCTATGTGTATCAAGATGGTATGCATAAGTTTCTCATTAGGATGAGAAACTTAGAAGTTCCCTTAAATACAACACGAGTAGCACAATTTAAGGATGGCAAATATGAGGATAGACAGGGATGTGTATATATATTCTCAAAAGATCCAGAAAACTCTAATGATTTAGGGCAATGTGCAGACAAGAGACCTTGGGAACAAAACCTAGGGCAACCAGACTTGCCAAGACAAAATGAAACTCACACTAATGTTGAACAACAACAAGGTAGGAGAGTACACACTTCCCCAAATCCTTTTGAAAGAGAAGCAGAAGGAATGAATGATTTTCCAATCAGAAGGAGACATCATTGGCAAAATCATGGAGGAATTCTTAGGCCCTATCAAGTAGCTAAATGTATGAAGAATCAATATGAAGGATATTCTGATCCTCATGCTCATGCTGGAGAATTCAGACAATTAATTAGAGCAGAAGAAGTAGAGGATTACAAAGTACAATTTGAAGCATTTGGTCTAACCCTAACTAGACGTGCACTATCTTGGTTCATTCCATTGAGAAAGGAAATGTATCTAGATATTGAATCTTTCCTTGAAGCCTTCATAGGGAAATTCTCAAAAACTAGAATAAAACATAGTATAGCTACCCTAATACATAGTCTTAAACAACAAAAAGATGAAAATGTCAGAGAGGCAGCTAGCAAATTCAAGCAATACATTGATAGATGTCCAAGAGAGGAGGTACCATCCATGGCAAGACAAGTATCTCTATTCATAGAAGGACTGAGAAGTGCACAATTAAGAACCTTGGTGTATTATAAGAGATGTCTTGACCTAGGAGCATGTGTGAAAGAGGCAATAGACTTAGAGGATAACAGAGGATAAGATCTATTAGCATTTGATCAACCAAGAACAAATGAAGATAAAATCCCACCAGTAGAAGAATTAGCACAAGCCATTGCTAAAGCCCTAGAAGTTAGCACCAAGACAAATTTGATAAACACCAGGATAGCAACAAATAAGAAATGCTATAACTGTGGAGAAAATCATTTGGTACAACAATGTCCTTATCAAAAACCACAACATTTGCAAGATAGAAAAACACTCAAATACTATACATTAGAAAGAAAATGGACAAACCATACCAGAGAAGAATGCTTCTACAATAAACAACCCATTAAAGAAAGAGAATATGTGAACCAACACAACTTACAAAGAGAATCTGGATTTCTTGAGAAACCAAGACTTGTACTTGGACAACAACCACCTTTACCAACAAATGTAGTACTAGTAAAATACACACCAATAGAAGAAGAATGCTCAAGACTTCGATCATCCTACAGAGAGGAGTATCATTGGAATGAAGGATATTAGGAAGATTGGGAAGGATATGAATAGATAGAACCAGAACTGCAAGCCCTGCACTTGGGAAACGGGAGAATTTAAATGGACACAACTACATTCATGTACATAACTAATAATTACATGACCAATCAGAAACCCCAATTCAAAGGGAGTCAAAAGATAACTTGTTATAGATGTGGAGGAGAACATTTCATTAGAGACTACGCACAACCTCCTACACTAAGAATAGAAGGAACCTATTGCAAGGATTGTGGTAGGGAACACTTAATAAAGGATTCCCCAAGAAACCCTCAAAAACAACAGAACACATCTAGTAACTTACCATTAAAAATAGTTAACATAATGGAGCAAGAAGAATTGAGTGACCATGATCAAGTAACTATAAATGCTATAACAAGAGCACAAGCTAAACAACAAGAAACAACAAAGGAGAACATACATAGGAACATAAGAAAATTCCATTTCCAAAAGAAAAGAAAAACGACAAAAAGGAAGATGGGAAAGAAAAATGAGAGTGGGTAAAAATTTGGAAGAAGAGACTATGGAACATTCAAACAATAGTCCTCATTTACAACACAACATGAAAAAGTGGGAAACAAAGTCAAAGAACCTAGATCCACATCAACAAGAATTGGAAGAGTTGTTGTACATACCTATTGATAAAATAGGAGGATATTGTGGAGAAGAAGAAAACTCAACCTTGAAAATACAATTTGGTAATAATCATGCCAAAGCCATATTAGAGAGTGGATCAAGAGTGGCTATCATGACTAAACAAACTTGGGAGAAATGGGGAAAAAATGAGTTAATACCCACTAAAATGAGATTACAACTTGCAGATGGACACATTGAAAAACCCTTAGGAATATGGGAAAAAGTGATTGTGGAAATATGTGGAATAGAGATAGAGCATACTTTTGCCATAGTTGAATTCCCACAATCCACTTCATATGGAATCATCCTAGGAAGACCATTTATGAGACAAATGCAAATTGTGCGAGATTGGGGTAATGATTGTCTGTATCTTCAAAGCAAAGGAAGGATAACTAGAGTAAATTTAGGAAATGGTCAATCTTGTGATATCCCCTCAAGAGTGGTTTAAAGTACATCAAAATCAGGAATTAAGTGAAGAATCAGGGAGTGAAGATCAGAATGAGACAGAACCATCAATTTGGAAATGTAATGTGATGAGAAATCTCATACATAAAAAAGGGATGCTAGAAAAAGAAGATTGTTTAGGTGAAAGGAAATCACAAGATGAAAGCTACATATCACAAGAATTTAAAGATGAAGAATTTGAACCTTATGGTTGGAATCAAATTTTGACCACCATGGATCTAGCTAATGATGAGTATGTGGGAGTGAAATCCCAAAATGAAGAAGGATATGATATCTTCCACATAGGAATACAAATGATAAAGGTGTCAAAAACAAAGGAAGATCAAGAGGAGGGAATAATATTAAAAAATGGGAAAACACAATATCTCGAAGAAGTGGAAGCTGTTGATGATATAAAAGACAAAATCTCAGGAACATATAAAAATAATAAACACAAAAAAATAGAAAAAGATTTAGGACAGGAAAAAAATAAAAACATAAAGAAAGAAGATCAACAATTTGATGTACCTACAAACTTCAATACCTATGAAGTAGAAGACAGGTTACTTCTAAAAATAAAACCAAAAAGAGAAAAGAAAAAACGAGAATCATATGACAATGAGGAACAAACTAAGAAGGTGATGATCACTCAAGAAGAGGGGGCACCAAGAGAACCTCATCTTGTTATACACAAAATGGTGCTTAGGTACCTCAAAGGATTATTGAATGAAGGGCTATATTATCCATTTGATGATGGATTAAATCTAGAATCTTATTGTCATGCTTATTGCCTAGGTCCCAAAGATGATTGGAGGAGCACTAGTGGATATGTTATCATGCTAGGGAAGAAAACCATCTCATGGATGTCAAAGAAACAACCAAAAGTGGGTCTCTCCTCAACCAAAGCTAATTATAGAGGCTTACCACAAGTCTCATGTGAGCTTATGTGGCTCAAGAAGTTGTTTTTTGATCTTGATTTCGAAGTTAAGTACCTATTTTTTGTGACAACATAATTAGCATAAGCTTGGCTCAAAATCCAGTGTTTCATGCAAGCTCGAAGCATATAGAAGTGCATTACCACTTTATTAAAGAGAATATCGTGCCAAAGGATGTCAAGGTGGAGCATGTCAATATGAAGGACCAATCTACAGATATGTTTACCAAAGATCTGGATGGAGTAAAGCTACAACACTTCAAGGCATGCATTGGAATGAAGGACCTAGGCATTGAGACTTGAGGGGGAGTGTTGAAAATCAAGTCTCAATAATGCAAAAGGACTCAACCACGAGTTTTGCAAGTGGACCAATCAAACATGAGGACCCAAAGTTTTAGAATCAAGTTAGAAGCTCCACCAAATTCAATCAAATTCAAATCTCATCAATCACCTACCAAAAAGTGCACCTACATTGATTGGTGGGTGATTAATTAGATGAAAGGAAAAGTAAAACTCTATATAAGCACCATCCCACCTTTTTTTCTTGCTTTGTATGCATTCTATGAGTTTACCACTTAATTTCATGAAGCCATAAACTCTAGCAAGTAGTCCCCTTGCTTGCTTACCTCATCTTCTCATGATTTTGCTCCTCTCTATCTAGAGGTGTAGTTAGGTTTTTCCAAATCGCATTGTACCAAATCGAAGATCATTGTTTGTGCTCTCATTGTACTCATTTTCATTTACTTCAAGATTCACTTGGTCTCTCATGTAGTGCCCTGAAGTCTTCCAAATTTTCAAGTTCTTTGACTAAGTGAATTGTGAGAAATTACCAACTTTGTGAAGGTGTATCTTTCCATATAGGTAGAGAGTATTGCAAAAAGGCACCCTTTTTTGGAGAGGATGATTATCCCAGTAGGAAGAACTATTTGCCATGATTTAAAGCTTGTTGGGTAGCTCCTAAACTGTACTCTAATTCTACAAAGTCTCATTTTAAGTATCTTTGTAGGTGTAGAGAAACAAACAAAATGGTGAGCATATATCAGTGTTTGTGGGCCTAGTGGAGGGCAAATGTCTTCCATTGTTGCATTTGGGGTATTAGAATCATCCCCTATCAATAGTGAAGAGTCTAAAGAATATAGGTTGTGGGATCTTGAGGCAAGGAAGATGTTTCTCAATCAAGATGTGGTGTCTAATGAGCAACCACACTTAGTAGAAGATAAAGGTAAATCTACTATCTCATCAAATGGAGAAATATCTCATCTTGTGACTATTAGAAGACAGTTAAATTTGAGGAGGATGAAACATCTAATGGTGAAATTTCCTCAATAAAAAACCAAGCAATTGTAGCTCCATAGCATAAGACAATACCAAAGTGGGGAGAACAACTCTTTGATGATCGCAATCCACACTTAGATGTACCAGAATAATCCTCAGATGGATTACATAGATCAAAGAGAATAGAAAAGCAAAGAAGAGCCACAAAACACATTGTTAACATGGCTCTAATGGTAGATATCATGGGCTCGCTAAAGGAACCTACCAGCATTGAAGAAGCCCTTGATGATCCAGGTTGGAGAGTAGAAATGCAATCTAATTACGATAGTATACTAAAAAATTATACATGGCATCTAGTCCATTTGGTGCCAAAGAAGAAGGTAATAGACACTAAATAGATTTGGAAAGCTTAGTATAAAGCAGAGGGCACATTAGAAAAGTATAAGGCAAGATTATTTGCACAAGGTTTTTCACAAATTCAAGGTTTTGATGCTCAAGAAGCCTTTGCACCAACAACACACATGACAACTATTCATATGGTACTTGTAGTAGCTACGCAAAAGGCCAGTCGTGTTTTGTAGATGGATGTCAAATTTCCATTTTTGAATGGTCATCTTAGGGAGGAGGTATACATATCTAAACCATCGGGCTTTGAGTTTCCCAATTCCAAAAATAAAGTTTGGAGGTAGAAGAAACCTTTGTATGGAATTAAGCACGAATCAAGGGCTCGATATCAATGGATAGATAAGTTTTTCAAAAATATAGGTTTTGAAAGAAGTACTTATGTTGGTAATGTGTATGTAATGAAAAGGGATAGCAAGTTAGTTGCTTTCATTGTATATGTACATGATCTCATCATTATAGGAGATCATCAAGAACTCATCAATCACACTCCAATTAGCTTGGGAACTGAGTTTGAATTCATAGACTTAGATGTGCTCCTTTTTTTCTAATAATTAAAGTATGGCATTTTCATCTCACAACAAAAGTATTTCAAAGAAACTCTTAAGGCATTTCGAATCGTGGACTGCAAACATACTAGCACACCTATGGAGGTGAATCATAAGCTATCTATGGATTATAACATGACTAATGTAGATGCTAAGAAGTATAGGAAGCTCGTTAGAACTCTTATTTTTCTATGCAATACTAGACCAGACATCCAGTATGTTGGAGTATTAAGTAAGTTTTCTAACAAACCTAAGGAGATTCATTAGAATGCTGGAATGCGAATTCTAAGGTACATTGCAAGAACCTTGGATTTCAGTATTCTTTATCCCATAGGTCATACACTTCAAGGATATTGTGATTCAAATTGGGATGGATATTGTGATTCTAGAATCAAATTTTAGATATTGTTTCTCACTTGGTTTAGCAATATGTTCTTTGGTAAGTAGGAAGCAACCAACTCTCACACATTCCTCTACTGAAGCAGAGTAGAAAGCAACTTGTTTTGCTTCTTGCGAGGTAGTCTCATTAAGGAGAATTCTTTTAGATCTAGGCTTTGCACAAAAAATGGTAACTATAGTTAAGTGTGATAATCAAAGTTGTATGGCCATTCCAAAGAAACCAATATTTCATGCTCACACCAAGCATAGAAAAGTAGAATACCATTATGTTTGTGAGCTAATTGAAGATAAAAGTATGGAGCTAAAATATTACCCAATAAAGGAAAATTGTGCTTACATATTCACTAAAGCACTTGGAAAAGAGAAACTCAATAGGCATCTTCACCAAATGGGCATAGGAGTGAGACCTACTTGATTTATCATCTCATAAACATAGAGGGGGGGGATGTTTGTATATGATCAATGTCTACCCCTCATGGTTGTATGTATTAATGCACATTTTTTAAGACCCCAATTATGAGGACAAGCTAGGCATGCATTACCTAATTGATGGGAATCCTAACTTGCATGTTGGAGGAAGGTTAGATTGCACCATGCAAGGTATTGTTGTTTTTCAAATGAAATTTTCCTTGAAACATAGAACCTGGATTCGTGCCCAAAAATTTCAAGATTGCTGCATAAAATAAATCATCTTTTAATTCTTTTCTAATATCAAAATTGGAGGATAAAATAGAAATTGAACTGCATAAAGGTGTAGGACTCAAAGCATCAGCCACTTTGTTTTCTTTTCGTGCTAAATATTAAATTTCAAAAGCATATTCACTTAGCAATTCAATCCATCATTTTTGTCTATTGTTAAGTAAAGGTTGAGTAAATATATATTTAAGGCTCGTATGATCTATTCTTATTTCAAACTTTACTCCAAGCAATAAGTGTCTCCAATGTTTAAGTGCATGAACAACCGCAAGCATTTCCAAGTCATGCATTGTATAATTTAATTCATGTTTCCTTAGTTTCCTTGACTCATAACCCACTACCCTTCCTTCTTGTGAAAGCACCCGTCCGATTTGACTTCCACTAGCATCACATGCAACAATAAATGTCTTCCCTAACTTGGGTATCTTTAGCACACAATTTTTGATAATTTTTTGTTTTAACTCTTCAAATGCATTTTGACACTCATCCTTCCATGTGAACTCTCTATTTTTCTTTGTCAATTCTGTAAGAGGATTCGCGATTCGAGAAAACTCCCTAATCTGTGCCCTCTCATATTGTACCAAACCAAGGAAGCTTCTCACATCTCTCACACATTTGGGTGTAGGCCAATCAACTATGCTTTTCACTTTCTCAGGATCTATGTGAATCCCTTACTTAGAAACAAATCTCCCCAAATAAGTCACTTCCCCTTTTGCAAAAAACATCGAGATATTCATGAAACACATTATCCATCAAACACATAAATGTTGTAGGAGCATTTTTCAATCCAAAAGGCAAAATTGTGAACTCATAATAACCATGTCGAGTTCTAAAAGCGGTTTTGGGTATGTCCTCGGACTTTACTCTAATTTGATGATATCACGATCTTAAGTCAATTTTAATGAATATTGTGGCACCACTCAATTGACTCAACAATTCATCTATGTGTGGAAGTGGATACTTGTTCTTAATGGTTTTCTTGTTCAATCCCCCTATAGTCAATACAAAGTTTGTATAAGCCATCTTTCTTTTTTTGAAACAAAAGAGGTGCTCCCCAAGGTGAAACACTAGGTCTTATCAACCCCTTCTTCAATAGATCATCTAGTTGGAGCTTCAACTCTTTCAACTCATCAATATTGAACCTATAAGGTGCTCTAGAATAAGGCTCACTTCCTAGATAGAGGTCTATAGCATGGTCAATATTCCTAGGAGGAAACATACTTGGAAGATCATTAGGAAATACATCTGCATACTCGTCTAAAAGTTTTCCAACATATTTACGTATTCCTTCTTCTTTCTTCTTCTCCTGAAGGTCATGCACATAAACCAAATATGTCTCAAAACCCTCTTGAATACCCCTAATCAACTTTATGGAAGAAATAGGAGAAAAACCTGAATTACACTTGCCTACTAGAGGATGTTCCTTCCCTTCTATTTTCAAAGTAAGGACACCACTTTCACAATCAGTCATGACACCGTTATGAACTAACCAATCCATTTGGATGATTAGATCACATTCTCTCATTTCAATTACATGGAAGGTACCCAAAAATTTATGTTCTAACATAAAATCAAGATTCTCAATACAACCTCAAGTATAGTGTATCCTACTATTAGCCATCTGTATAGGTCTTTTGGTCTGCATCTCAATATTCAATCCTAAAGCCTCTACCAGCTTGAGTGAAAGGAAACAATTCGTACTACCCGAATCAATCAAGAAACTAACCTTACCTGAGAATATGTCCCCTATAATCCTAATCACGGATGCCCTTGAATGAGAAGAAGTTGTCATGCATTGAAGTCTAGGATTAGAACACTTACCTTGATCGTCTGCTTCCTTAATTGTTATGTTTTCTTCTTGTAGATGAGCCATCTTCGCCTGCATAGAATGGTTGATGGCCTTGTTTGGACATTCAAAAGTGTGATGTCCTTGTTCTCCACATTGAAAGCAAGGTCCCAATCTTTTAGCCGGCTCCAAGAAATCAGAATCACATTGCTAGGGCATAACTTCTTGCTTCTTAGCCATATCCATCTGCTTCGGTTTTATTTTTTCCTCCTTGACCATTGGTAGAGTTAGTCAACTTCTATCCATTCTGATTTGTTGAAATAGGTCTTGGGGGTCAATGTCCTGTTGAGATAAACCTTGATTTTGATGCCTTCTTCATAGTAAACTTCTCCATCTTTTCAAAGTTTTCTGCTTTTGCAACCACATCAAGAAAATCTACACATCCAGACCCCTTTACTTGATAGCGAAGCTCTTCTTGCAAAGCCTCAATTAATTTGCTCTTCAGGGCATCTCCAGAAACTTCTAGTGCATACTTATGCAAATGCAAAAAATTTATCCTTATATTCTTCAAGAGACAAGTTATATCTATCATCCTCATATTACTTGAAGGAGTAGAATTCTTTTCCATCTGATAATGTGGAGAAAAATAACAATTCTCTACTTTCTCTAGAAACTCTTTCCAGAGGATTATACCTTCACGTGTTCTTCTCTACATGTATGATTTCCACCATAGTTTGGCGACTCCTCGCACATGCAGAATTGCCACCTTTGCTTTTGATTCCTCACTAAACACGCATATATCAAAGAAATCTTCAAGTTCCTCGATCCATGCTTCAAGATCCTCTCCAGTTTTCTTCTCACCATCAAATTCATTTAATTTTTCTCTTTTAAACACTTGCTTAAGTGTAGATTCACCTGCATCATCATCATCTTCAGGTTCATGTTGTCATCTAGCTCTGCGTGCATCCGATGTGCGTGCACCGTTACCACCTTTATCGTGGAGGTCCATGAAAGCATTTGCAGTACCCTCTTTTATTTTGTTTGATCTTTCTTTATGTAGCTCTACATTCATTCTACGGATAAGTTCCTCTTGTTCTTCTATCTTTTTCTTCAAAGCCTGCATCTTGTCCCGGAATCCAACTCTGCTTTGATACCACTTGTAACTAGTCTTATAATCTTCAATCACAATCACAATCCCACATCGAATAATAGATTTCGGCACAACAAGATATAAAGAAGAAAAACAGACGTATGCAGAACAAGAAGAGAGAATTTTATTATCTCTGTAGATTTACAAGTGGTTCTGATCTGCGTTACAATATCTATCAAATAGCTTCAATGCAAAGCCTCATCCACGTGACCACTCCCGAGCTGATCCCTATCCCAATCTCAATCACAATCACAATCTCAATCCCAATCCCAATCTCAATCGCAATCTCAAAAGCCGAAAACGATCGTGATCAATGTACAACCATCCTTCCCTATCTCTCCATCTTTGTCTTTTTGGATCTCCACCTTTTCACCAATGCACGACCAATCATGCCTTCCTAGTCATGCACTCTTAGAATCTACATGCTCCAAGATAGCGTCTTTTCGCATGTCTCATGCAAGACTTCCAGACCATCCATGCATCTATTTTTCATGTCCACCTCAAGAATCGTACTTCCAAAAATAGAGACGATCCCTGCAACACACTCACACACACGTCAATCACCCAAAATAACCCATATACCCATGTGCATTTTCTAAGCCCGCAAACATGAATAAGATGAATGAAGGCTTCTTTTTTTTTTCGTTTTTTGAAGTGTTAGAAAACGGCACTTTTCCAAGCCCTGTAACTCAAAAATGGTGAGGTATTTGCTTAAGCTTGTGAGACACAAAAATATTCAGTTTTTCAATCTGTACAATAATGTTAGAGATGCCTCAGGTCAAAATCTGCTTCCACACATCACTTTTGGGCCCTACAAAATCAAAAAGTCTAGAGAGATGAGAAAACATGATAATTCTCTTCAATAACCTATGTTCATGGGACCAAATGAAACATAAAACATAGGAACTACAAAAAATTCAATCAGGCAAAGTTTTCCTACTAAGAATACTCTACCTTTCTCTCATACGACACTTTTCCAGATTCCTTCATCTTCATGATCAAATTTAACATAGAAATTCATTCGATAACTTTCTATAGAGAGTGTAAGAACTTACTGCTACAAAATTTCGTAGACATGATCATAATATCCTAAACATAAAATTTCATTATTACCTACACAATTTTTTTTTTGGAAAAATCAATGTGGCATCTTACACTTGATCCTTAATCTTGCACTATGTGAAAATTGGAAGTGGTCTAGAAAGCCACTTATTGACAAAAAGGTCATGGGGAGGATCTCGTAGTTTAGCCATAAGTGCTTTGACTCTAGTAAAAAAATTCAAGAAATGTCTTCATAGTACCTAGTCATAGGTTCTATAATTCTTCAATGATAGTTTCTATTGTGTTTCCTTGTTGAAACTATGCTTTGAAGGCATCCTTCATTAAATCCCAAATAGAAAAATGGTTTTCCATAAATTGGCTAATTCATTTGTTTGCTAGACCCTCCAATGTTGTAGGGAATAGGATTATAAATGCATCTTCTCTTCCCATTAACCACCTTGTTTTACATAGGGCTAAAAGTCTTTTGACATGCTCCTCAAGGTCTTCATGTTCTAATCCTCTAAAGGAAGGAAATTTTATATTCAATTATGAAAGTTAAGTTTCTATGTCTACTTGAACTAGCATATATCTTAAAAATGACGTGGATGAGAGAGGAATAGCTAACCTATGAGTGGCTTTCCCTCTTGCTTCTTTGAAAGAAACTCCTAATGTTTGTGATTGAGTTGTGATCATGAGCCGCGCATCCGAATTCCAAGGAAAAGGAAAAGTTGCCTCTTTAATCACACTTTCCACACCTTTTCACTTCTTCATTTTCTAATTGTGGTCCTCCTATGCTCCAGCTACTCATCCCACTATGCATTGTGGGAGCAAAAATGTATGTGTAAATCTATGTGTATATGTGTGTGTATGTGTCTATGTGTGTGTATGTGTCACTGTACCTTAAGGTGACTGAAATCTTCTTTTTGAGGTTTTCATGGCTCTGACCACTGCCAACACCAGAGCTCAACATTCCCAGCTTTATCCTCCTGATGGGAGTTCATTCTCAGAGCCAAAGAAAATGCCTATTCCTCTCAACTTACTGTGAGTGTGCTCTTTGGGTTTCCTCATTTAGCCTTGAATTTTTGTATTTCAATCGATGTTGTCTCTTCCTATGTATTCTATTCCATCATCAGTTAAAAGCTAGAGGAAGCCACTCCTGATAACCATACCACACCCCTTATCCCTGAGACATTCCAACCTCTTTTATGTCAGCATGTAGGTGCAAACATGGCAGTGACCTTTCTTGATTACCAACATAAAAAAAAAGTGAGTCAAGGCCCTGCTAAGCTCTATATCAAGGTGGAGGGTTCAAGATGAGGGTTCTAGAGCAATTTCCAAAATGAGCCGAAGCAACAGACTCCCGAATGATCGAATTATTTCCACTTTGACATGAAGCATTCTCACCGACTAAAATGTCCTGCTTTTCTAGCGGTAGTAGCCATCAAAAGCAAGGTTGCAAAGGAGCATGTTAGCCAACATGTCTGTGGCTTGAGTCTCTTCAATACTCTAACCCGTGATCTCCAACATCATCCGTCTAGGTCTCCCTTCCCCTCGAAGTAGCTTTCCTACATAATATTACCCTACAAAAAAAACAACTAACAACTGTTGATGTGTAAAACACCACAAGAAATGAGTTAATGTGACACTAGAACACCTCTATGGTCACCATTAACTCATTGCCACTCAAAACTTTCAGAAATGATAGCCAAAACCAAGAACTTTACTTCTTCAGATTTTTCCAGTCATTGAAATGACATACCTTCAGTATTTTGCTAATTTCTCTTAGCTCAAATATTACTTCTCCAAGATCTTTTAGTGGATGAAACTAGAAGAGTAGAGCTTTCCAACAAGCTATCATATACGGATCTCTAGAACTCAAGTTATGGCCTTCACAAGATGACCCTGTATGACTTGACAAAATTGGAAATTTTGCGTTCGTTAGTAATTCTGAGTGTCTAAAAATGAAAATTCGATGCCTAGCATCGACTTGCAACCTAAAGTCGATGCCTGGCATCAACTTTCAACTTTTTTAGCCACTTTTCAGTGCTAGAATTACCCCCTTGAACACACACATGAACAAGACCACTTTTATGTGGAAAGTCGATGCCAAGCATCGACTTTATGTTGAAACTCGATGCGAGGCATCGAGTTGCTCACAAACATCATCTTTTCGAGAAGATTTAGTAGGAGTTAGAACTCAGAAAATAAAACACAGACTTATCAACACAAACTCGATGCTAGGCATCGAGTTGCTTGGAAAACTTGAACTTTTGAAATCATTTCACAGTAGACAAGCATGGAGATGATGGAGAGAGTCTCATACACAGAGCTTTAACTATTTCTTCTCATAGCTATGAAAAACTCAAAAGTTTTGCACATGCTTTCTCACTTAGAGAAGCCCAACTATACTCAGTCATACAAAATGAACTCCTTCTCACATTTTATCACTCTCTTCCACTTCTTCTCTCTCTCTCTCTCTCTCCGCGTCAGTTGATACAAACTAACTTATATAGATTTTCTCATTCTCGTGATTTTTAAAAAACTTCTAGAACTAAAGTGAACTAACTTTACAAATATAATACACTTGTGAATTTGTCCCTTCTCATAGGCATGTGGTTTTCTTCTGAAGCTTTGACCTTCAAATATATGTCCAATTAGTGAGTGTTTCTCCAACAGCTCCCCCTCAATCACTAATTGACATTCTCTGTTTCTTCATATCATCTTCTTTTTCTTTTACTCCTACCATGCTTTTGAATGTGTTGGTCTTCACACCATCCAAGCTCTTTCTTATTATGTCTGCTATCTGATCTTTAGTAGAAATGTACTCCACTTCAATCTCTTTCTCCATTACCTTTTCTCTCAGGAAATGATAATGCATCTCTATATGTTTTTTTCTTGCATGAAATACTGGATTTGCTGCAAGATAAAGTGAACTCATATTATCTCCATGTATTGTAGGTATACCTTGATCAATGCCCAAGATTTTGAATAATGTTTGCATCCATATGTCCTCCTTAGCTGCTTTCACAAGTCCTTTGTACTCAGCTTCAATTGATGATAAAGCTACTGTATGTTGTTTCTTTGAACACCAACTTACAAGCTTATCACCAATGTATATCATGTAGCCATGAGTTGATCTTCTGTCATCCTAGTTACCTGCCCAATCTGAGTCACTATAGGCTCTCAACTTCAAATCTAATGTAAAAGGATAATATAATCCTTCCTTTATAGTTCCTTTGATATATCTGAGAACTCTTTGACCTGTAATCCAATGTGGGTCCTTTGGACAATGCATGAGTTGTGACAAAACTTCCACTACATAACTAAGATCAGGTCTTCTTAGTGCAGCAAAAATCAAACTACCCACAAGAGATTGATACTTCCTCATATCTTTGTATTCTGCACCATCATATTTACTGAGCTTGTGGTTGACTTCCAATGGAGTTGAAGCTTCTCTGCAATTTTCCATATCAAACTTCTTCAATAGATTCAGAAGATACCTTTCATGTGATACATATATGCCATGATCTGTATAAGTGACTTCCATTCCAAGAAAGTATGACAACTTTCCTAGATCACTGATCTTGAACTCTTTCTCAAGTAATCTCTTTACCTCCTTGATTCCTTCATCTGAAGTACCTGTGATTATAATGTCATCTACATAAATACAAATGTAGATTGTACCTTCCTCTGTTCTTTTGATAAGTAGACTTGGATCTGCTTTTGAACTTTGATATCCAAGATCATTGAGATACTTCACCAGTCTATAGTTCCATGCTCTTGGAGCTTCCTTCAATCCATACAATGCTCTTCTCAATCTGCAAACAAAATTTGGATTCTTGGAATCTACAAACCCTTGAGGTTGTTCCATGTATACCTCATCTGATATGTATCCATTCAAGAATGCATTCTTTATATCCAATTGACTTAGGGTCCATCCTTTTGAAGCTGCAATAGCAATGATTGTCCTTATAGTTGACATCTTAGCTATAGGACTGAATGTCTCATCATAATCAATGCCATAGGTTTGAGCATAGCCTTTCACCACCAGTCCAGCTTTGTATCTGGCTATACTTCCATCTGCAAGCTTATTCACTTTATAAACCCATTTATTTCCAATTACTTTCTTACCATTTGGTTTAGGAACAAGTTCGCATGTCTTGTTCTCCTCGAGTGCATTGAACTCTTCCTTCATTGCTTCTTCCCATTGCTTCTTACCTTTAGCTTCATCATAGTTCTGAGGTTCTTCATCATCTTTGACCATATATGCATAATTCTTCTGAGTTATGTAAGAAGTATCATAAGAATACCTTTCTGGTTGTCTTCTTGTCATGCTTGACCTTCTTGGTTCACATTCTTCATAAGTGTCTGGCTACACTTCTTCATCAAATATAGGAGCTTCTTCATTCCTTCTTGTTAATCCACTTCTGGATGTACTTGCTTGCATATATTCTTCATCTCTATTCACCTGCACAATTGATTTTCCTTTCTCACATCTTCTTACCTCTTCTTCAAATTCTTCGGTTGTATGACTTTGATCTGCATACCAACTTTTCTGTTCATCAAATGTAACATCTCTAGAGACAATAAATTGTTTCGTTAGAGGATTCCAAAATCTGTAACCCATTTGCTTTTCATCATAACCAATGAACACATATTTTTCTGCCTTTGGTTCAAGTTTATGCCTAAGCTGTGATGGCACATAAGCATATGCAATTGATCCAAACACTCTACAATGATCTAGTGTTGGTTTCTTACCCCACCAAGCTTCATATGGAGTCATTGCATTGAGAGTTGCACATGGTAATCTATTCACAAGATATATAGCTGTATTTACAGCCTCAGCCCAAAGATAATTTAGACAGTTCTTCTCCTTCATCATAGCTCTAGCAAACTCAACCAAAGTCCTGTTCCTTCTTTCTGCTACACCATTTTGTTGTGGTGTATACCTGCAGGTTATTTCTCTCTTAATGCCTGCATTCCAAAGATAATCATTGAACTCTTGGGAGAAGTATTCTACCCCTCCATCAGACCTCAGTCTTTTAAGCTTTTGATCTGTGACTCTCTCTGCATATGCATGAAAATGCTTAAAAGCTCCAAACACTTATGATCTCTCCTTCAAAACATATAATGTTATCCATCTTGTAGCATCATCAATAGAAAGAACATAATAGCTTGAGCCATTGATAGATCCTTCTTTTGTTGGTCCCCATACATCTATATGGATGAGCTCTAGTAATCCATCATGTTTGAATCCTTTCTTTTGAAATGGTAACCTGTGTGCTTTTCCCATCTGACATGCTTCACATTTATAAACCATATGTTGATTCTGCACATTTGGTAGTCCTAGTATAAACTGATTAGCAACCATAGCTTTAATTCCTCTTTCATTGAAATGACCTAATCTCTTATGCCAGAGATCAAGTTCTATAATCACTCCTTCACCATGTGTGAGCAAAGCTTGACCAATGTTCCCTTGTACTCTTAAAGTAAAGAGTCTACCTTCTTTCTTACCACAAACAATTTGATTATATCCATTCTCTAGATCTTCAACAAATACTCCATTTGTAAACCTGACTTAAAAACCTTTTTCAACTATCTGTCCCACACTAATCAAATTTTTAGGTATTGTAGGAACATACAAAACATTGGTTAGCAAATCTGCTCCATTCTTGCATTTCACTTTTCCAATTGAATGTACACTATGTCTTGTATTATCACCCGTTTGAACTGTGTGACTAGAAATACATTTTTCCAATTATGACATCAATTCTATGTTTCTTGACAAATGATTAGAACATCCAGAGTCAATGTAAAATATGTTTAGATCTTCTTTATCTGATGTGCTGATTGAATTCATCATCAATGATGTATGACTTTCATTTTCTGTGTCATTTGCATAGTTGTAGTAGGTGGTGTTGTAGGATTGATTGTGTCCCCAACTTCTTCCTCCACCTCTACCATAGCCTCCTCTTTGACTTTGTCTACCTCTTTGAAAATTACTTTGATATCTTCCACCTCGGCCTCTGTTGTTGTTGTTGTTTTGATTTTGGTTTGATCCTTGTTGGTTATGCCAACAGTCATGAGCCAAATGATTACTCAATCCACAGATCTAGCAAGCCTTCTTGTTGTTATTTTGATTGCCTCTTCCTCTTCCAAAAGCTCTTGGTCTTCCTCTACCAGTGCCTTTACCTCTTGCATAATAAACTTGAGAACTCGACTCTTCTTCATCCTTTGCTTTACCTTTATCTCCTTTCTTCTTGTTCTTCATGTACATTGCAGAACTTTGTCCTTTATCTCCATCTCCTTTCAAGTGTTGCTCATATGTGAGCATCAAACCAAGTAATTGAATCAAATCTGGAACATAATGATTTAATCAAAGTTGTGTTGATAAGACAAAAGGTTTCCACCTTTCATCCCTTCTCAAACCTACAAGTAGTTGAGCAATCAATCTGTGATCTTCAACATCTTCATCTATGGATCCAAGACTATCTGCTAGATCCTTCATCTTAGTGACATAGTCATTAATACTTTGACTTGGCTTCTTCTTGAATGTTGTAAACTCTGACCATAGACTTGCTTTCCTTGCTTTAGTCGTGCTTTGGAAATGATACTCTAATGCATTCCATATATCTTCAGATCATTCCAATCTTCTGATGTGTGGTAGCAAATGATCTGAGATTGTATTGTAGATGTAAGCTTTTGCACTTGCATCCTTCTTCTGCCAATGCTTTAAAGCATCAAGTTCCTCTTTCTTTGGTCGGCTTTCATCTTCAAATACTGGATTCTCTTCTTCACCTATTACATATATCATGAGATCCTTACTCATAAGTAAGGCTTCCATTCTCATTACCCATGCGGGATAATTATCTCTGTCCAGTTTGTCAATGGAGATATAATCTACCATACTCCTTTGCTTCTACTACAACCTGTGAGCTTAAAGGATAAAGGATAATAACTTTTGGAGTTCTTTGTGTATGAAGATACTTTTGAAGTAACCTTTTGATGCCTTGTGTCTTCAAATGCTTCACCTTTCAAACTTTAATGGAAAAATTTCCAAAACTTCTCGTACCTTTACCGCCTTCTGCTCTTTAGGACCTTTCTGCTCTGATACCACTTGTTGATGTGTGAAACACCACAAGAAATGAATTAATAAGACACTAGAAGACCTCTATGGTCACCATTAACTCATTGCCACTCAAAACTTTGAGAAATGATAGCCAAAACCAAGAACTTTACTTCTTCAGATTTTTTCAGTCATTGAAATGAAATACCTTCAGTATTTTGCTGATTTTTCTTAGCTCCAATATTATTTCTGCAAGATATTTTAGTGGATGAAACTAGAAGAGTAGAGCTTTCCAACAAGCTATCATATGCAAGAAACGGATCTCTAGAACTCAAGTTATGGCCTTCACGTGATGACCCTATATGACTTGCCAAAACTAGAAATTTTGCCTTCTTTAGTAATTCTGAGTGTTCTAAAAATGAAAATTCGATGCCTAGCATCGGCCTGCAACCAATAGTTGATGCCTGGCATCGACTTTCAGCTTTTTTAGCCACTTTTTCAGCGCCAGAATTACCCCCTTGAACACACACATGAACAAGACCACTTTTATGTGGGAAGTCGATGCAAGGCATCGACTTTATGCTGAAACTCGATGCCAGGCATCGAGTTGCTCCACAAACATCATCTTTTCGAGAAGATTTAGCAGGAGTCAGAACTCAGAAAATAAAACATAGACTTATCAGCACAAACTCGATGTCAGGCATCGAGTTGCTTGGAAAACTTGAACTTTTGAAATCATTTCACAGTAGACAAGCATGGAGATGATGGAGAGAGTCTCATACTCATAACTTTAACTATTTCTTCTCATAGCTATGAAAAACTCAGAAGTTTTACAAATGCTTTCTCACTCAGAGAAGCCCGACTATAATCAGTCATACAAAATGAACTCCTTCTCACATTCTATCACTCTCTTCCACTTCTTCTCTCTCTCTCCGCGTCAGTTGATACAAACTAACTTATATAGATTTTCTCATTCTCGTGTTTTTTAAAAAACTTCTAGAACTAAAGTGATCTAACTTTACAAATATAATACACTTGTGAATTTGTCCCTTCACATAGGCATGTGGTTTTCTTCTGAAGCTTTGACCTTCAAATATATGTCCAATTAGTGAGTGTTTCTCCAACAAGAACCCCCTCTAATGAAGATCCCCCATCTCAAATAGGAATTCCCTCCAATAGGTTAACAGAAACCTTCTTCACCTTGATGCTTCTCAAAGTTGCCCACATTCTCACAATATTTCAAAATAGGGTTTCCCTCGACATGCATTTCGAATCTTGATTGAACAAAATCCAAAAGAGTAGTAGAACCGTGAGCTTCCACATAAGAGCCAATCAAGAAGGGGTACAAATGCACAACAACCCAAATGGAAAAACAAAACTTTCCAAAGAGAGGACCAACATTTGAACATGTGGCAAGGTATTCCAATGTTTAACTCATAAAATACTTCTGACATAATGAAGGAGATAAAACTAGCACCATCCCATGAAATTCCTTTGTATAAGCATGGAAAATAAACGTATCTCACCATCCATCTATGCACATGCATATTCCACAACTTCCAATACACTTCAAGTGTCCTACCATTCCACCAATCTTTATAAAATTCACGATCTCCAAAGTAAGTTAGTTTTGCAATGGTGTTCAACCATAAGTAGAAGAATGTGTAGGAGATGCACAACAAGACATAGAGTGTAGGTATGGATAGTGTCAGAACTCTCTCAATAGCATATGAATAATTTCCTTTCAGTGGATGTTGTGAGTTCTATATAGTTGAGTTCACATACTGCTCTATTATGAAACCCATCAAGCTGATGAACATGAATTGCTTTTCCACTTGTCTGAAGACCCAGACCTTATGTATTCTGTTTGTGGTGGGATAGCACACATGATAGCACAAAGTTAGTGTGACCATAAAGTAAACAAGCCCTTTTAAACTTCAAGCTTCGGTTTGAATCTATAGCACATCTAGCCACCTCTAAACCTGTGCATCCTTCAGATGTGCCAACAACCTCAAAGTGATATGCTATCATTTTTTGGGAGCTGCCACAACTTCTCTTATGGAATTATTGTTGTAGAATTGCTTTTATCTCCTGGTTCAACCCTACATTATCCTTCAGACTACAATATGGCTCTTGTTGTATCTGCTTCACTAGAGTCATGCTTTTTGGAGTTACTCCATTCTTTTCATCCACTTTCCCTTCTGTAGGAACAACATCAATATCATCTTGGTTTGAAATTCTCTTTTTTGGGGTCAATGAGGATTCTTCCTTGTTATTGTTAGTGTCCATGTGAAAGGCCAAATGGCCACTGAACACTTCTTTGTATATGCTCTTCAATAAAACATATAATGGCCTAGTCACTCATTGACTGTAAGTTTGACCACATTTGTAACACCCAAGAAGTCTGTCTTCGTGCTTCCTATGTACTGTGTTTTTTTATCTACATATTTTGTAGCCTCTATGCAGAGTATCGTGTGCAGCCCTAGGAGCTCTATTTTCTACTACAAGGATATTGTCGTGGAGCTCTCGAGAAGAAGAGTGCATTGTGGGGCATCACAATCAAAAAACTTCACTAGTATTAGAGCATTTCAATGCAAATGATTTGTTCCTTTTGTGTGAGGAAAGCAAGTACCCACCCACCCACCCAAGGCTTTCTCCGAGGCTTACGACTAAGGTGACGACCAAGGCATAGACCTTGGCATACCTTTTCATCTGAGTCACCGAAGTCACGGTTTGCATGGTTGGTTGCACACGAGGGAGAACCTCAATGATCAAGGAAGATAGAGGTCCCTAGTACTTTCGAGGAGGTCACGGATCCCAGTATTGTTCCTCCCGGAGCTCGCTTAATCGTGGCAATATCTTGGCACTAAGCTACACTCTTGTGGTGTCTAAAGAAGGAGAAAGACTAGGGTGTCTTTTGGAGTCATTTTGGAGTACTGGCGCACATAGTTCTCTTCACATAGGTCCAAGAACATCAAGAAGAGTTTTCTTTCTGCTTGTCTAACATCAATATCAACTTTGGGGCTGTGTTTTCAGCCGCACTCCTAAAACTATATCTTTCTCAAAAGGTTTTCAGTTTTGGTGGGAGCAACCGCTGCAAATTTATGTGGGATTTTGAGCCTAAAACATCAGAGTTGATCGACACTTGTAGGTGTTCTTGGCTAGTTTTTGAGCTATCCATTCAACCTTTTTTAGTGTTATTTTATTGCATATATTGAGCACATATGCACCATATATGCTTTTGTGGATATGGCTTATGTATGTCCTTGTGGTCATTGATATAGCGGTTACATTTTTTGCATCAAGCCTTTTACATTTCATAAAGAGGGTTGTAGTGAGGTTTTCTTAATTGGGAGCCATCCAGATGTTGGCGTCTCTTTGGTGATGCACATGGAAAACTTACCCAACCTCGCCATAGGAGATGTATGATAGTTGTTCATAGGTGCTCGATAAGCCTAGTTGGCTTCTATTGGGTAATTGATTATCTGAACTGGAGTAAGTGATTCACTGTGCAGGTAAACATGTCAGTACTTGTAGTTTTATGATATTTTGATGTTGGTCTATGCTCATTTTGCAGAGGATACTCTAGCAAAACATTTCCAGATTTTTTGTTTAGTCAATTATACAGTGGTCGATTTACTCTTTGATACACTTATTCATTGGTGTTTCAACTCTTCTATGTCCATTATAATTCTATTCAGTTCTCTATCATGTCATCAAAGATATCAAGCACATCTAGTGGATCATGATCTAGTGCCAGTGTTTCCAGGAGCAGCTATAACTTGCAGGGCAAAGGCCATTTTGAGATCTAAACATTTGATGGCACAAACTTTTCTCTATAGAAGAATTAGATTAAGATGTGCTGACTCAAAGGAGGCAATGGAAGTTCAAAGAAGCTTGCTACATGGATGAAGATGATTGGGATGAGTTAGATGAAATGCTTGCACCTGGCAAACAATGTTTACTTTATAGTATTAGAGTGTGAAAGTGTAGAGGAGCTTTGAAAGAAGTTATGCAATACATATGAAAAAGAGACAACATCAAATAAAGTGTATTTGATTGTTAATATATTTAGGTAGTGATGTGTGTGAACACACTAGGACCGCCGGGGCACTTTTTTCCCTCTTTAGGAGGTGTTTTTCCCCCGGCTTGTATATACGCCTATTGCCCTAATGGGCTAATTATCTTTGTACATTCTCTAGTAATACATTCAATATTGTGTGTTTGGGCTCCAAGCTTCTTCTTCTTCCTTGTGTTGTTCGCATGCTTCCGCAGATGTCTAACTCCAACAATTGGTATCAGAGCAGGTCGTCACTTCATCTAGGGTGCCGTCGACACTCCTCCGTTTGCAGTCTCAGAATCGCACGAATTTTGGTGAGCATACTCAGCGTATTTCGGCCTCCGAACGCACTATCACAGCGCTTGTGCAAGCTATTTCATCTTTTTGTGCCAAAGGTATATACCAGTTTCTATTCGCTAGTTTAAACATCTCAAAGTCTGCTACAGGTCTAGCAGAATTCCTCTGGGCAGTTCCGTTCAACTTTTTGAGATACAGTCAATTTTCTACATCAAGGTATTTTAGTCACTGGCCATGGCTGAAAGCAGTGATGTATTCCGTATGTTGGCTGTTGAGGATAAGTTGGATGGTACCAACTACCCATTATGGGCTTATATGATGCGACATGTATTGGTTGCAAAACCATTGTGGAACATTGTGTAGGGTGTTGAAAGATAAAGATGAGAAGAAATCAAAAAAGCAAAAATTGTTTTGTAAGTATTGTAAAGGGAATGATCATATCATAAAGAAATGTCCAAAACTGACTGCTAAAGAGGCAAAGAAGAAAGAGGCTGGAATGGGTTGCAGAGGCCTCTACACCAAAAACAGAGTCTGCAAATCTTTTGCAGGAAGAAGAATGGGAGTTTACTACTGTCTGCAGTTTTGACCCATCTTCTCATGGGCAGTGCATGTCTGCAGTAGACTCAGATGTTTGGTATTTTGACACTGGGGCGACCAAACATATTACCTCGCTGCACAGTTTCTTCTCTTCACTCGAGCTTGCCCCTACATGGAATACTGTTACATGCGCCATCAACTCCTCTTATCCTGTTATGGGAGTTGGTAAGATCATTTTGACTACTGCTGATGGTAGTCCTTTCACTTTGTCAGATGCTTTATTTGTGCCAGGGATCAAAAAGAACCTCTTATCAGTTTTTGCATTAGCCAAGATTGGCTTGGTTGTGAAATTTGTTGATGAAAGGTGTACAATTTATGATCTGTCAAATGGCGATGTGATTATTGCTTCCGGCATTTTATTCGTGGGTTGTATAAGCTCATAGACTATGAAAGATCTGAAAATGATTTGGCATGTGCAGTAAATGATTCTCAGGCTATGTCAGATGCAAAGCTTTGGCATGCACGCTTTGGTCATCTGAATTTTGCTAGTTTGCTACGCCTGTAGAAATCTGAAATGGTGTCCTCTTTGCCCAAACTTGAGGCACCTGGAAAACATGTTTGTGAAGGTTGTATTTTGGGCAAAATGCAGCGTTCCTCCTTTTCAAAAGATGGTTCAGTTTGGGCTACACAGAAATTGCAGCTTGTACATAGTGATGTCTGTGGTCCTATGCAGACACCCTCTTTTCGAAATTACCTTTACTTCGTGACTTTCATTGATGATTTTTCCAAGCATGCATGGGTGTATCCACTCAAAGCAAAGTCTGAAGTGTTCATGTGCTTTAAACAGTTGTTGATTTTGGCTGAAAATCTGTCAGCATGTAAAATGGGCACCCTCCGTTCTGATCGAGGGGGGGAATATATGTCTTCTGATTTTAATGCATTTCTGGCTGAATGTGGGATAAAACACAAGTGTACAGTGCCATATACACCTCAACAGAATGGAGTTGCTGAATGGAAGAACAGGTCTCTCATGGAGATGGCGAGGTGTATGGTCAAGAGTCAGGCTTTACCTCATAGTTTCTGGCTTGAGGTTGTCATGTGTGCAGCATATGTACTGAACAGGTGTCCCACTAAAGCATTGCAATCTATCACGCCATATGAGGCTTGGCATGACCGCTAGCCATCTGTGGCTCATCTGTGTGTTTTTGGTTGTTTGGCATATGCACTAGTGCTTCAACAACAATTAGAAATACATCTTTAGTACAATCTCCGATTGATGCTTTTATTTCCAAATATTTCCTTCTTGTGCTTGTAAACACCTTAGCACACGAAAAAATGATTGAAGAAGGTCCATTAATTGGAACAGCTCTAAATGAAACTAGGACTGTACATCCAAATCAGCATAGGGCTAGAACTTTAGATCAAGCTAGAAATAAAGAGTTGACTTGAGCCAGGAACCTGCCTTTAGACCAATCCACATTGTACATTTTCTTGTCTGATATGTTTCGCATGACTACAGATATCATAGAAGAAAAAGAAATGGTTCTAGCGAGAATATATCGTGAAATGCTTCTAGAACAAAACAAAGATGTTCCATTAAATAAAGAGGAACTTCATGCCTTTATTTGTGAGTACTTATTTCCTCTGTCAAAAACCCTAGCAAGGGCTCTAATATATAGGCATCCATTAGAGTTGAATCGAATTAGACCAAAAGATTAGAAGTTAGGAGTCGCGAATCGCTATTGTTCATAAATAAGGGTAGATGATGTCTTCTAACTTTGTGATATGTTGTGTGTATATACTGTGAAGAGAGATGGTGGATGCAATCCAAAGATGAGTAGGTGCCGCTACAACCAGCTTCACACCAGCCAACTGAGACTTCAGAGTTGATTAGTAGACCCTTTGAGCTTCCTAAATCCACCAAAATATCAGCCAAGTACTTTGGAACATGTATCCCAAAAGTCTAAGTGAAGACAGACAAGTTGCAAGATGACTAGCTTCCAAAAACTTGCTATTTTTAGACATACACCTGCTGGAAAAAATGAACAGTGCTCTCAACCTGGTAGGAATAAGAAAAATTCCTTTTGGACATAGCAAATGGACTTAGCAAGCTTCCCAATCCAAGTTAAGACACTTCAAATGATGGACTGAGCACTGAGAACAAGTTTCATCAATTTCTGGAACATGCCCACCATTCTCGGGGCTCTGCAGAGATAGACCAGTGAGCAGTAAAATGCAGATATCGCCCAATCTATTAATCCAATGACCTTGAAAATTTATATGCAGAAACAAGACAGTAAGAGCTATGCAACACACTTTATAACACTGAAGAATGTTGAGTAGAACGCGAGATATGACCTTCGAAAGTTACTGCTCTGAGTGAGTATAGCAGAGAACAAAACAGAGAAGTAGATAATGACAAATGTATAGATTCACATATGATTACAACCACATTGGCAATGAATCTTTGCACAATGGGAGTAGAATGATAGAGATATGGAGTAAGCTCTTCAATCTCTACAAAATGACATGAAGTGGTCACGTACAAGGCTTGCTAATCGTCTCTTCCTTCTTGCTCTTTTTATAGCTATTCTCGGAGGGAGTTTTGAATTTGAAATCGAATGGCTCCACCTAAAAGTGATCCCCAAAGTTAGGAGAGATTCCCTCAGCTCAAAAATTCGTGGTTTTAGGTAGTTAGAGCCACAAATTTTCTTTTACATCATGGATGAGGTAAGCCATCTTTTTCCTTTTCCTTTTTTCAATTACAAGAGATAAAAATGAACTCTTTTACAAGAGGTGTTCACATCACTACACATGTGACTTACAAATGATCATATTATCAATCATATGAAGCATGTAGGCTTGGGTAAAATGCACCAACATATACATGTGTCATATGATCATGTTTTGTTTTAGCATTCAACTCTGAAAAGAGGTCTTAAAGAGAATTGAGAAAAGTAAATAAGTTGTATATAATAGAGTGAAATGCCTAACAATTTTCATCAAGTTCTTTTTAAGAAACAGGAATCAGGTTAGTAAATGAAGAGAGACAAATCAAAATGGAGAGAGTGAAAAAAGATGTTCTTTAGAAAAATTTCTTGAATAAAGGCTTTGATCATTTTTTGAGTTAATTTGTATATATCTATATAATGCTATTTTGGTTCACATGTTTCTTAATACTTGCCTAGATTTTATGAATGTAGGGAATGATCTAAGCAAAGACAATGGAATTGGTAGTCAAAACACAAAATTCAGATTTTTTTTCATTAGCTTCATCCTATAACCTTGATGTTTTGCACCATTTTTGAGTAGCATTGCACATAAATTATGCATATTTTAAATCGAGAAGAGCACATGTTTCAATTCTTGTAGGTCCATACTCATTTGCACAACAAAATGAACATGTAAATATTGTAAAGAATAATAAGTTTAGTCTGGATGCGAATGAGAGGAGTTGAGTGAGATATAGGTTGATTGCATTTCAAAATGAAGGTTATGAGTGGAGAGATTGTTTTAGAAAAAATCCTGAAAAACCATTTTCATACTTGCACCATGATTGTAAATGCATGAACCTAGACAACGAATGTTTAAATGCACATGTGCTTTCAAACTTATAGGTGCATGTCCAATTGCATGCTAAATAATTTGTAAATACATGAAGAAAATCTGAGTTTTAGGATAGGTGAAAAGCCTCATCATCAAATGCTAACTACTCCTTTTATTGCACCAATATGTTTTTTATGCACTTAGAGTATGCATGAAGTGGTCCCATTTCATGGGCATGCATAGGTTCATGTGCTTATAGATGCAAAACTTAAGGGAGACAAACAAAGAAAAGCTATTTCGGGCCACGCCATGAGATTGCCAGGGCATTGGCACACGAAGGACACAGAGTTGTGCTTGAAGATACCTTTGAACCAAATATCAAGGATGAAGATGCATCAACCATAGTCAAAGCTAGTACCACATGTGTGGATGAGAACTTTTCAACAGAACTGACTACAAGGGTCACCAATGATTCTCAATATGGAGATGATTGTAGACAATTAGCTAAAGCCTCAGACTATGAACTCCAAACTAATCGATATCAAGTAAGCACTTGAAGTGGGTTGGATAATGTTGTTTCTTTATGGACTTTGAGAACTAGCCACATCGACCTTCCACTAGGACACCATTGCAGCTCCCTTGTGACTCACTAATTTGACTCACCGTGTTCTAGAAATTACGTAGTATTTTGGCAATATTTTATGAATAATATGAGCCTTCTTGAAGTATTTGAAGACTTCCCAAAGGTATTTACATAATTTGAAACTTGTACCCTACATAAAACAAATGTTCGCAACATTCTCCCCCTCAAGTTTCAAAGGGTATTTCCTTCATGCCAAGAATATAGTTGAATCTTTGAAGCTTTGGTCCATCCAAGGATTTGGTGAAGATATCTGCAACTTGATCCTTTGTTCCCACAAAAGAAACTTGTACTTCATTGTTTATGGCCTTGTCTTGAACATAATGATAGTGAACCTCTATATGCTTTGTTCTAGCATGAAAAATAGGATTTGAGGTCATATGAATGCTGCTCAAGTTATCCCCATAGATCAGTGGTACATCAACCTGCACATTCAAGTCATGAAACAACTTTTTAAAGCACATAACCTCAGTAGTAGCCAATGCTAAACCTCTATACTCAGCCTCTGTAGAAGATAAAGCAACTGTAGGTTGTTTCTTTGAACTCCATGTTAATGTCTTGTTTACAACAAGTAATCATTGACCGATGTCCTTGTATCTTTCTTTATGTTATTCAACTCATTTTTGAGTTGAATCTTCCTTGCTCTTGTACGTGTAGCATACAACCTTTCCAATGCAAGCCAAACATCTCTACTTGTGTCTAGATCTTGTATGTGTCCTACCATTGAATCTTGATTATTTTGTGAGAAAATGAATATAACCCTTTTGTCTCTTTCATTCCAAAGTCTAAACTCCCTCAATTGATGCTGATTTGGATCCTCTGGTAATATAGGTTTGATATTTGTTCCATCAATCAAACCATACAAACCTCTACCTTGCAAGTATGCTGTGATTCTAAATCGCCATGCTTGATAGTTGTTCTTATCAAGCTTCTCTATTTGTGCATGTTGATCGCCCATTGTTCAAAATACTAAACTTCCTCCTTTAAACCTCCTTTTGGATATATGTGATAAGAAGAAGTATGAGATTTACCTTTGTAATAAAGTCTATGCACCTTTCTTTGCTTGGATGTTGCTTGAGATGCTTCCTTGCTATCTCCTTCTACCTTTGTGTAGTGTCGATGATGAACCGCTACTCCAATAGCTTCAAATTCTTCATCAAGGTATTATAACCTTCCCCAAGCTTCAATTCCTTGCTTTGATACCAATGTTGGATTTTATTGACCTCCAAAATATAGCAAGAAGTAGGTGGAACCCCCTAGGAACAAGTTGACCTTCTCACAAACTTCGTCACAGAAAACCAGTCATGCTTGCAGAGCTTACTATTCTCTAATGGATTATAATTTTCTAAAATTGTTTTAACCAAATCTACTAGAGACCAAGAGCTTTCCAATGAGCCAAAGAACACTCAATTTGGATAAATACACAAGGCGATATGACCTCTGCAAGTTTGAGGTTTAATGGAGACCTTCAACAGGGGTCAAACCAGAGAACTCACACTACTTGCAGAGAGTACTACTCTCAACTCACAACTCCAATGATTATCCAATTTTACAGAAAGCAAGATGACAGTAAGAGCTTTCAAATGAGCTATCAAACATGTAATTTGGATATATAATGAGGGAGATACAAGCTCTGCAATCTCTACATAAAAAACTATAGCAGCATAGAGATACACATATGCCTCTCTTGGACTTCCCACAAGATCATGACTTTTCTCCTCTTTTTATAGCATGGGAAACTAATCTAAAACCTTACTAATACATCTAAATTCGTGGTAGACACTTGGATGGAGGTATTACATGACTCAAGTGCTCAAATAAACAAAGTATTGATGGACTTTGAGAACTAGCCACATCGACCTTCCACTAGGACACCACTGCAGCTCCCTTGTGACTCACTAATTTGACTCACCATGTTCTAGAAATCACATGGTATTTTGGCTATATTTTATGAATAATATGAGCCTTTTTGAAGTATTTGAAGACTTCCCAAAGGTATTTACATAATTTGAAACTTGTACCCTACATAGAACAAATGTTCGCAACATCATACATGTCTTTAGAGCTAACAGATGTCTCCTTAGTACATGAAAGCAATGGGTGAATAGCATCTTCCACAAAGACAACATCACGTATAACCAGAATGCGTTTAGTCTGTGGATGATACAGACGATAGCCTTTACTTTCAGAATTGTACCCAACAAAAATACATTTTACTGCCTTATCATCCAATTTTCTGCGACGAGGTGCTTGCATAGTTGCTTTGGCTCCTTTGATTGCCTCCATTTGGTTTTCCATTCTTCAGCCTGTTGGAGGATAAACACTCCTATGTGCACAACAAAAGCAAATGAACCCTCCTAGGATCCTGAAATTTTTCAGACATAGGTTCTGTATTTTTGGATGATGCCTCAACCAGCTGCAACAAAACAGATAACTTGATCTCTTCACAGAGTATGAGCTAACTGGACAGACACTGTTCTAGACATTTCTCTGCACATGTGCAGGCACTGAACCTGAGACTTATACCAGACAAAGTAGAACTTATAAGCTTTCCAACAAGACAAAAATCATTGCAAATGGATTCCGGATGAAGGAGAAACAACAATTACAAGACCGGGGGGTCTGCCAAAAACATCTAGATAGATAGAGTGTGTAAAAGTGAAATTTCTGCAAAATATGCAGAGAACAGCTAGTAGGGGGTGTGCTTAAGCAAGGGGGCAGCTTGGGCACGTATTTCCACGACTCTAAGTCATAATACAACTCATTAGAGGTTTTAAAGACCTCATACTAACATGTCTAACCAATCAAAAGCATATACATGTCAAAAGTGAGGTCCAATCACATCAAGAGGTGAGCTAAATCTTCTCTAATCAAATTCTTTCCATTATGAGCATGATTTGATGCCTCCAACTCGTGGAAATCAGCCTCCTTTGATTGTGGATGATGTGGAAGGTTCAATTTGGGGCATGTTCCCACACTCTTGAGCTTGCAAAACTTTCAACACTCCCCCTCAAGCTCAAGTCTTTTCCTTTGTTGCTTCAGCCTATGTCTCTTATGTTGATAGCTTCCTTGAATCCTCCAAGCTTTGTACCTTCAAGAAACTTTGTCATCATGTCTGCAACCTGCATTTTAGTGTTCACATACCTTATATCTAGCTCTTTTGCCATTACCTTTTCTCTAACGAAGTGGTAATGAACCTCTATGTGCTTGCTCCTTGCATGAAACATGGGATTGTTAGCTAGATAGATGCTTGAAATGTTGTCTCCATAAAGAGGAAACTCCTGCACTTCCACTTCCAAGTCCTTAAGTAGCTTCTTAAGCCATAATAGCTCACATGTAGCCAATGCTAAACCTCTGTACTCAGCCTCTGTGGATGAAAGAGCAACAGTGGGTTGCTTCTTAGAGCTCCAAGAGATCACTTTTGTACCTATCATGAAAACATAACCCGATGTACTCCTTCGATCATCCTTGCTACCTACCCAATCAGCATCACTATATCCTTTGACACTTAGATCAGCATCATATGAGTAAAATAGACCTTGGTTGATGGTGTGCTTGATGTAACGAAGCACCTTTCTTTCCGCCATAAGATGATCATGAGTAGGTGTATGCAAAAATTGAGAGAGAACACCTACTACATATGCAAGATCAGGTCTAGTGAATGTAGCATAAATTAATGAACCAATTATGCTTCTATATAGTGTAATATCTTGTATAGCCTCTCCTTGACCTGCAACCAACTTTGTATTGGGCTCCATGGGCTGAGAAAGTGGCTTACAACCACTCATACCAAACCTGTATAGCACATCCAACAAGTATTTTCTTTGAATCAAGAAGATGCCATTGTGTGCATAGATTACCTCTATTCCTAAGAAGTATTTTAGTGTTCCAAGATCAAATATCTTGAACTCCTTTCCTAGCTTTGATTTGATATCTTTAATACCTTCAATATCACTTCCTGTGATGATCAAATCGTCCACATAGATGCATATATATACCGTCTTGTCTCCTTGCTTCTTCATGTAAAGTGATGGATCTGCAACACTTTCTTTGTATCCACAACTTGATAAATAATCCACTAACCTCTGATTCCAGGCCCTTGGGGCTTGCTTTAGTCCATATAGTGCTTTCCTTAGCTTGCAAACATGATTTGGGTACCTCATACTAGCAAATCCTTGAGGTTGGCTCATGTAGACTACTTCTTCAAGCTCTCCATTGAGGAAGGCATTCTTCACATCCAACTGATATAAGCTCCATTTCCTTGATGTGGCCACTGCAAGCAAAGTCCTAATTGTTGGCATCTTGGCTACGGGGCTGAAAGTTTCATCATAATCTATCCCGTAGCTTTGGGAGAAGCCTTTCGCCATCAACCTTGCTTTGTACCTAGCAATGGAACCATCTGAATTTCTTTTAATTTTGTAAACCCACTTATTACCTATCACCTTCATGCCTTCTTGAGCTGGTACCAAGCTCCAAGTATGGTTCTCATCAAGTGCTTTGAGCTCTTCCTTCATTGCCTCTTGCCATTCCTTGCAATCCTTAGCTTCTTCATAACTAGTTGGTTCTTTGTCCTTGATTACCTGAGTCATGTATGCATAATGCTTTGCAATGAAATTATCATATGTTAACCTTTGTACTGGGTATCTTACTCTTGAAGACCTTCTTTCACTTCCTTTAGGTGTGGTTGCCATCTTCTTTCTATGTTTTGCCACTCCTCGAGTTTGAATTTCTTCTATCTCTTCATCTTCCAACATGCTCTCGTCCACATAGCTTCCTTCTTCAACTGAAATCTTCTCTTTGCCTTTGACTTTGCTTTCTTCAGAGCTGGTCTCTCTTTCCCTAAGCCTTCCACTCCATGGTGAGGGTGTCCTTGTGTTGCATGAGTTGCTTGGACCACTCAAATCCATGCTTTCTTGAACTCTATCATCATTCTTCAAATCTGTCTCACCTATGTCTTCAACCTGCAATGGACTTGTGCATGCATACCAAGGCTTCAACTCATCAAAGACAACATCCCTACTTACCTTCAGCTCCTTGGTGATGGGATTATAGCATTTATACCCCTTTTGTTCCATAGAATATCCCAAAAAAATACACCTTTCAGATTTGGCATCTAACTTTGACCTCAACTCTTGAGGTACATGTACATAACATATACAACCAAAGATTCTAAGATGTGAAATGCAAGGTTTTCTTCCACTCCATGCTTCCTCAGGGGTTAGATGATGTATACCTGATGTAGGACATCTATTCATGATGTATGTCGCTGTATATGTAGCCTCTCCCAAATAACAATGCGGCATATTCATTTCATTGAGCATACACCTTGCTACCTCTGCTATGTGTATGTTCTTTCTCTCTGCTACCCCATTTTGTTGAGGGGTATACCTGCATGTAAATTGTCTTTTGATGCCATTGACCTGCAAAAATTCAGAAAATTCATGGGAGAAGTACTCTCCCCCTCCATCGGATCTCAAAGTTTTGATAAACTTGCCAGATTCCTTCTCCACCTGTGCTTTGAATTTCTTGAAGTAGTGGAACACATCTGATTTGTTTCTAATGCAATACAACCACACTTTCCTTGAAAAGTCATCAATGAAGGTTACAAAATACCTATTTCCAACAAGGGATGCTTCTCTTGTTGGACCCCAAACATCCGTGTGAATGAGGTCTAAAACATTTGCACTTACATAGGTACTCTTCTTGAAGGGCAGCCTTGATTGTTTTCCTTGTTGGCAAGCTACACAAATTCATGCAACATTTTAGATGTAAAATTTGGTAGGCCTCTTACCAAGCTCCTCCTTTGCATGTCCTTGAGCTTTTGTAGGTTGATGTGACCTATTCGTTTATGCCATAGATCCAAATCTGCTATCCTCTTGTCTCCATATGTGACATACATTGAATGGTTTTGGCTGATTTATGTCCACTGTAAACATTCTCCCTTGCTTTTTTCCTTTTGCTATGAGCTTGAAACTTGCCCTTGGATCCTCAACAAAACATCCTCTTTCATTGAACCTAACTTGATAGCCTTTTTCTACCATTTGGCCTACCGAAATCAAGTTTTTGGTAATAGTAGGGACATGTAATACCTCTGATAAGCACTTTGCTCTTTGATTTCCTTCCAAACTGATATCTCCCACATGTTGAATGATATGCTCTGAGTTATCACCTGTTTCCACATGCCCTTGATGCTTTGGGACCTGCAAATTACTAAAAAACTCCTTTCGACATGACATATGATTGCTACATCCACTGTCTACATACCATACATCTTCACTAGCTTGAGTTGTATCTTCACCATACCTCATGGCAAGTAAATAATCATTCCCTTGGCTGGATGATGTGTTTGCATAATTACCTTGCCCTCTATAATTGTTGTTGTTGTTGCTTTGATTCCCTTGTCTTTGAGCTCTATGATAGCATTCATTTGCAAAATGACCAGGCTTACCGCATACAAAGCATCCATTTGAAGTGGCTTGTCCTCTTCCACCAAATCTTGCACCTCTTCCTCTATTTGTGGCTCTTCCACCTCTTTGACCTGCATTTTCTTATTGTCCTTGACCTCCTTGGTTGCTTTGATATCTTCCTCTTCCTCTTGAAGCACCTCGGTTGTGTCTTCCTCTTCCTCTACCTGCATACAACAATTTTCCTTGGCTATCCTTGGCGTTATGACCACCAAGGTTCATCTCCTCTGTCACCATGAGAGTGATTAGTTGATCAAAATCAGGAAGAGAGTCCCTTACATACACTGAAGTTGTGAAAGCCCTCCATTTTTCATCATACCTAAGTCCATTTAGGGTGTGGGCGACAAGATCGTCATCATCTAGGGCACAACCGATTGACCCTAGTGCATCTGCAAGCTCTTTAACCTTTAATATGTAATCATTAGCACCTTGAGAGGGGCTTTTCCTAAGATTATTTAGCTCATTCTTGAGCTGAATTTTTCTAGCTTTTGTGGAGGTTGAATACAATCTCTCCAAGCACTCCCACACCTTCTTCGATGTATCCAAATCTTGAATATGCCCTACCATAGAGTTGCTAATATGCTGAGATAAAATGAAAATGACCCTTTTGTCCCTTTCATCCCACTCTCTTACTACTCTTCTCTGTGTTGGGAGTGATGGTTGGATGCACTCAGGAAATCAGTTGGTGCTGCAAAACCTGCTTCACACCTGCCCTCTTTTCTCTTCAGATATGCTTAGTACACTTGCTTAGCTTCCAAATGACACAAAGAAACCATATATGTACTTTGAAAATGTTTTGGTTAATGATCAATCCAAAACAGATAACTTGGTACTTCAAGACTCAAGAAAAAACTTTCTATTCCTGTAGTGATACCTGCTCAGACTTTTACTCAGTGTGTCCAGCACACTTAAAATTGGAACAATTCCTTTTGGGAGTATTAAAGTACCTTAGTAAGCTACCAATCACAAGTGGAATCACTTCAATTGATAAACTGTGCACTGAGAAATAAGTTTAGCAAACTTCTAGTTACCCCCGACTTTTTAGGAACTCTGCAGACACAGACCAGTGTGCACTTCGAAGCGGATTTCTCCCAAATGGCTGAATGAAATCCTCTGAGATTTTGTATGCTTGTAGAAGACCTTGAGCTGGTTCCAATGAGCTATAGATCTCTTGATTTGGTTCAGTAGATCCTGAGATATGCTCCTTTGAAGTTGACAGATTTGGAGAAGTTAACACAGAGAACCAGAATTGAGAAATGTGTGTATATCTAATGATTAATGAAATTGTACAAGCTCAATAGCATGACAAGCATAGCTAATTGAGGTGTGGTGGTGTAGGCTATGGAGTAGCACTAACACACACTCAGTTACAATGAAGAATTGCCTCGGGGAGTGAGCTAAAGTGACTGTATGACCGCGACTTTTCAAATCATCTTTTATAGGAATTTTTGATCATTTGAATTTGAAATTCAAACTAAGGCTCCCTAGAATCTCTCCTCTAAAAGTAGGGAGATATTCTCTCCACTTAACTATTCTCTTTTCCACGACTAATGAGGTAGTTGAATGACTACAAGTGATTACATAAATGCCAAGTCAAAATAGACTTTTACAAGGAGTAAAAGAGGTAAGAATTTATAAGCATATGTTCATGTGAGTTTTGGTTCAAGTGAAGCCTTGATAAATCTTTGTCCATGCTAATCTTCCATGAGTCCAAGGTTCCAAGCCAATGTGTGTAGGCTTGTCTTGCACCAACAGCTCTCCCTCAAGCCAAACACTTTGGCTTAAATCTTCTCATTCATTCTTCAATCACTTCCTGTAATCCAATCATAGATTTGAATCTGCATAACTTGTTTCCATCCAATGCCTTTGTAAGTAAATCTGCACATTGCATATTAGTAGACACATATGTCAATTGAATCTCTTTGCTAAGTAATTTCTCTCTCACATAGTGGTAATGAACCTCTATGTGTTTGGTTCTGGCATGATAAATTGGATTTGCTGCAAGGTGAAGAGAGCTAGTGTTGTCTCCAAAGATAATAGGTGGTCTTGTGTGTAGACCTAACTCTGTATATAGAAGCTTCAACCAGATAGCTTCCTGAGTTGCATTGGCAGCCCTCTATACTCTGCTTCAGTGGATGACAATGCCACTGTAGGTTGCTTCTTGGCTGACCAAGAAATAGGCTTATCTCCTGCAAAACAAATATATCCTGAGGTGCTTCTCCTATCATCCTTGCATCCTGCCCAATCTGCATCTGAGTAAACTTTAATGTCAGTATCTGATGTATAAGGAAAATACAGACCATGACTTTGTGTTCCCTTCAAATACTTCAAGATCTTCTTGGCTGCCTCTAGGTGAGGTACCCTAGGTTTGTGCATGAATTGACTAAGCACACTTACTCCATATGCTATGTCAATTCTTGTCAAGGTAGCATAGTTCAAACTACCTACCATACTTTGGTATCCTGTAATATCTTTGATTTCTTCTCCTTCATGAGCACTTAGCTTTTGGTTAACCTCCATTGGAGTAGTAGATACCTTAGCATCCTGCAAACCAAACTTCTTGACCATATCCTGTACATACTTCTTTTGAGTGATGTAGATACCTGAATTTGTGTAGACCAATTCAAGACCTAAGAAATACTTTAATAGTCCAAGATCACTGATCTTGAATTCTTTCATCATATGTCCTTTGATGTGTCTAATCCCATTGACATCATTGCCTGTAATGATGATGTCATCAACATAAACACATAAGTAGATTACCTCTGTACTACTTCTCTTTATGAATAGAGAAGTGTCTGCTTTGCTCATCACAAATCCTTGGTCTAGAAGGTAGGTGGTCAATCTGTAATTCCATGCTCTAGGTGCCTGCTTCAAACCATACAGAGCCTTCTTCAATTTACAAACATAATGTACCTTTTTTGGATCTTCATAGCCAGGTGGTTGTGACATGTAGACTTCTTCAGATATCCATCCATTCAAGAATGCATTCTTCACATCCAATTGGTACATGTTACAATTCTTGGATGCAGCTACACTCACCAATATTTTGATAGTTGGCATCTTGGCCACAGGAGAAAATGTCTCCTCATAATCAATGCCTTGGGTTTGTGCAAAACCCTTGGCTACCAACCTAGCTTTGTACCTGTTTATTGTTCCATCTGAATTCTTCTTTAGTTTGTAGATCCATCTGGATCCTATCACCTTCATAGAGTCCTTCTTGGGTACCAAGTCCCAAGTATCACTTTCCTTAAGGGCTTCTATCTCTTCATCCATGGCTTCTCTCCATTCTAGTTTGACAATTGCTTCTTCATAGGTACCTGGTTCTTCATTCAACAAGTCTTTTGCAAGATATACAGAATGTTTAGTTACAAGTGATGTGTCATACCCAAATCTGATAGGCTTCTTCTTTTCTCTTTGAGATCTCCTCATTGCTTGAGTAGAGGTTTCTGGCTTATCCTCTAATTGCTTCATCTTCATCTTTCCTTTGGACTTCCAAGCCTTGAACTCTTCAAGGTTTATTGTATCATCATCTGAGCTTGAATCTTCTTGCTGAGTTGGCTCTTCCTTGGTAAGCTTTGGAAAATCTTCTTCCATGTCATAAGGTAGGCTAACTTTCCTGCACTCATTTTCATACCATGAATCATTTTCATCAAAGATAACATCTCTGCTTACCTTGAACCCTTTGTTTGTGGGGTTGTAGAATCTGTATCCTTTTTGGTTCAAATCATAACCAATGAAGATACATTTTTCAGCGTTGGGGTCTAGCTTTCCCCTTACCTGTGAGGGAATATGCACATATGCTACACAACCAAAGATTTTGCAATGATCCAGAGAGGGTCTCTTACCATGCCATGCTTCATATGGTGTCATGCCATCAAGTGATTTGGATGGCAACCTATTGATGAGATAAGTGGCAGTGGATACACTCTCTGCCCATAGGTAATTTGGCAACTTTTTCTCATTAAGCATAGACCTAGCTGTTTCTACTATAAGTCTATTCCTTCTTTCTGCTACCCCATTTTGTTCAGGTGAATATCTTGTAGTGATCTCCCTTTTGATGCCCCTTTCCTGCAAGAAATCTTCAAACTCATTGGAGAAGTACTCTCCTCCACCATCTGACCTTAGCCTCTTCAAGCTTCTTCCTGTTTGATTTTCAACAAGTGCAAGATACCTTTTGAAACAATTAAATACTTCATCTTTGTGCTTCATAAAGTATAAAATGGTCCACCTGCTATATTCATCAATAAAGGACACATAATACCTTGAACCAGAAATGGAAGGGTCCTTGCTAGGTCCCCAAACATCTGTGTGTACCAAATCTAGGTAGTCTTCATGCATGAAACCTTTCCTTGAGTAGGGTAATCTGTGAGACTTACCAAATTGACATGATCCACGTTTGTAAATCATGTGTTGCTTGGACACATTAGGTATCCCAAGCACACATTGATCCCTGCATATTTGCTTTAGAGTTCTTTCTCCTATGTGCCCTAATCTCTTGTGCCATATCTCTAACTCTGAAAGTGTCTGATCCTTATAATTATACAAAGCAATATTCTTGGTGTCTTCTAGCTCAAATGTAAACAATCTACCCGATTTCTCCCCTTTGGCTATCCTTCTGAATCCATGTTTTGGATCCTCCACATATGCTCCATGTTGTGTGAATCTGACCTGCAAACCTTTCTCCACAATTTGACCAACACTCATTAAATTCTTAGTTATTGTAGGTACATAGAGTACCCTGCTTAATAGATTCTGATTACCATCACATGTCTTCACATTTCCAACTTTGACAACAGAGTGTTTAGTGTCATCACCTGTTTGTACCTGATGTTTGCCCTTGGGCTCTTCCAAATCAGAAAGTAGTGCCACATTGCCAGCTACATGGTTAGAACATCCTGAGTCAATGTAAAATAAATGATCATCATTTGTACCTATCTTGGAGGTCATATTCATGATCAATAGGGAGTCATCTTGCTCCTCTGTGTAATTGTTGTAGTCTCTTCTATTTCTGAATCCACCTTGGTAGTTTCCATTGTGGTTGTTGTTGTAGTTGTTGTTGTATTGGTTGTTGTATCCATTGTAGCTTTGATGTTGGTTGAATCTGCCTCTCCCTTGAGAGTATCCACCTCTTGAGTAGCCTCTTCCTCTCTGATTTTTGTAATTCTTGTAGCATTCATCTGTGGTATGATTGGACAATCCACAGATGTTGCAAGGTGATGAGTTGTAGGGTCTCCCCCTACCTGACTTACCTCCTCTGCCTCTTCCTCTAGATGACCTACCTCTCCCTGCATAATTAGCTTGAGAGGTAGAGCCTTCTTCATCCTGTTTCTTCTTGCCTTTATCTTTAATCTTCTTATCAGTATAGAGAGCAGAGGGGTTATTACCTTTTGATTGATCTCCAGCCTTTGTAAATTTTGCTTCATGTGTAAATAGTTGGCCCATGAGTGTTGTGAGATCAGGAGTATGCATGTCCATATAGAGGTCCATTGCAGTGGTGAAACTTTCCCACTTATCATCTGCCTTGAGTCCATTTGTCACTTGCCTGGCTATTTGCTCCTCTTCAATTTCCTCTCCAATGCTTGCTAGTTGGTCTGCCACATCTTTAATCTTTGTCACATACTCTGAGACTGATTGCTTGGGCTGCTTCCTAAGGGTTGTGAACTCAATCCATAATTGATTCTTCCTAGCCCTTGTGTTGGAAGAAAAATAGTTTGACAAGGTTTCCCAAGTCTCTTGGGAAGTCTTACAGTTCCTTACATGAGGTAAAAGAAAGTCAGATATAGAGTTTAAGAGATAAGACCTTGCCAAAGCATCCTTTGCACACCATTGGTTGAGCCTTTCATGTTCATCCTTTGTAGGTAGTCCTCTAGTCTTGAATGAGGGCAACTCCTCATCTCCTGATATGTATCCAAATAGACTTCTCCCTTGTAGATAGGTCTTCATTCTTAATGACCAAGCCTGGTAATTATTTCTATCCAATTTGTCAATGAAGGAAGGGAAACCATCACCCATGATTACCTTATTTGCTCTGATACCACTGTTGGGAGTGATGGTTGGATGCACTCAGGAAATCAATTGGTGCTGCAAAACCTGCTTCACACCTGCCCTCTTTTCTCTTCAGATATGCTTAGTACACTTGCTTAGCTTCCAAATGACACAAAGAAACCATATATGTACTTTGAAAATGTTTTGGTTAATGATCAATCCAAAACAGATAACTTGGTACTTCAAGACTCAAGAAAAAACTTTCTATTCCTGTAGTGATACCTGCTCAGACTTTTACTCAGTGTGTCCAGCACACTTAAAATTGGAACAATTCCTTTTGGGAGTATTAAAGTACCTTAGTAAGCTACCAATCACAAGTGGAATCACTTCAATTGATAAACTGTGCACTGAGAAATAAGTTTAGCAAACTTCTAGTTACCCCCGACTTTTTAGGAACTCTGCAGACACAGACCAGTGTGCACTTCGAAGCGGATTTCTCCCAAATGGCTAAATGAAATCCTCTGAGATTTTGTATGCTTGTAGAAGACCTTGAGCTGGTTCCAATGAGCTATAGATCTCTTGATTTGGTTTAGTAGATCCTGAGATATGCTCCTTTGAAGTTGACAGATTTGGAGAAGTTAACACAGAGAACCAGAATTGAGAAATGTGTGTATATCTATTGATTAATGAAATTGTACAAGCTCAATAGCATGACAAGCATAGCTAATTGAGGTGTGGTGGTGTAGGCTATGGAGTAGCACTAACACACACTCAGTTACAATGAAGAATTGCCTCGGGGAGTGAGCTAAAGTGACTGTATGACCGCGACTTTTCAAATCATCTTTTATAGGAATTTTTGATCATTTGAATTTGAAATTCAAACTAAGGCTCCCTAGAATCTCTCCTCTAAAAGTAGGGAGATATTCTCTCCACTTAACTATTCTCTTTTCCACGACTAATGAGGTAGTTGAATGACTACAAGTGATTACATAAATGCCAAGTCAAAATAGACTTTTACAAGGAGTAAAAGAGGTAAGAATTTATAAGCATATGTTCATGTGAGTTTTGGTTCAAGTGAAGCCTTGATAAATCTTTGTCCATGCTAATCTTCCATGAGTCCAAGGTTCCAAGCCAATGTGTGTAGGCTTGTCTTGCACCAACACTCTGGTCATTGGTTGGATTTACCTCATCTATGTAGGGTTTTGGCTCTCCACCACTCACAAGTCCCCACAAACCTTTCCCCATCAAAAAATTGCTTATTCTAAATCGCCATGGTTGGTAGTTTCCTTTTTCGAGCTTCTCAATTTGAGCATTGAGATCAGCCATGGTGCCTCCTAACTCTTTTGAACCTCCCCCTTGATGCAATGAAGTTGAAAAGGATGGCTTTTACCTCAAAAAATAGAGCTACTCCTCTTGATGAAGCTTCGTCTTTGATTTGATGATGTATTTGCTTCCCCTTGTTGTTGACGTGCCCGTTCTTTGCTTCCTTCCTTCAAACTTTGATGAAGTCTTTACTTCACTTCAGTAGCTCCTTCTTCTCTCTTTGATACTCCACTTATAGCTCTGATACCACTGTTGGAGGATAAACACTCCTATGTGCACAACAAAAGCAAATGAACCCTCCTAGGATCCTGAAATTTTTCAGACATAGGTTCTGTATTTTTGGATGATGCCTCAACCAGCTGCAACAAAACAGATAACTTGATCTCTTCACAGAGTATGAGCTAATTGGACAGACACTGTTCTGGACATTTCTCTGCACATGTGCAGGCACTGAACCTGAGACTTATACCAGACAAAGTAGAACTTATAAGCTTTCCAACAAGATAAAAATCATTGCAAATGGATTCCGGATGAAGGAGAAACAACAATTACAAGACCGGGGGGTCTGCCAAAAACATCTAGATAGATAGAGTGTGTAAAAGTGAAATTTCTGCAAAATATGCAGAGAACAGCTAGTAGGGGGTGTGCTTAAGCAAGGGGGCAGCTTGGGCACGTATTTCCACGACTCTAAGTCATAATACAACTCATTAGAGGTTTTAAAGACCTCATACTAACCTCTTTAACCAATCAAAAGCATATACATGTCAAAAGTGAGGTCCAATCACATCAAGAGGTGAGCTAAATCTTCTCTAATCAAATTCTTTCCATTATGGGCATGATTTGATGCCTCCAACTCGTGGAAATCAGCCTCCTTTGATTGTGGATGATGTGGAAGGTTCAATTTGGGGCATGTTCCAACACTCTTGAGCTTGAAAAACTTTCAACACAGCCAAAAATGACTAGCATAGTGTCCTACTTTACCACAATGACAGCATGTTATACCTTTATGCGAATAGTCGGAGCCTCGGCCTCTTCCTGTACTTCTACCTCGATATTTTCCTTGTGTGTTGGCCTTTGATGCATCTTTGTTGTCTTCCGAATCATTTTGATTGTAGTTGGAGTTGTTGTGACCTCTTCCTTTTCCTTTTGAGCCTCCTCTTGAGTTCCTTCCTTTACCTCGATCTGCATATAACATTTGGTTGTGATTGTCCTTTCCTTTGGGGCCACCAAATCTAAGCTTTTCTATGATAAGAAGAGGGATTAGTTGTTCAAAACCTGGATATGCATCTTTCAAGTTAATGGAAGTTATAAAAGGCTTCCATCTTTCATCTTCTATCAATCCATTGAGAGTATAACACAAAAGATCTTTGTGTTCAACCGTTGTGCCAATAGAAGCTAAAGCATCACTTAGCACCTTAATCTATTCACCTACGGATTGACTTAAACTTTTCTTGATTGTGTTCCACTCATTCTTGAATTGAAGTTTCCTAGCTTTAGTTTTTCTTGAGTACATCCTTTCAAGAGCTTCCCAAGCATCTCTAACTGTCTCTAGATGTTGACTATGCCCTATCATGGCATTGTTGGAGTTAGACATCTACGGAAGCACACAAACAACGCAAGGAGGAAGAAGAATCTTGGAGCACAACACACAATATTGAATGTATTTCCACTAGAATATACAAAGATAAGTAGACCATTAGGGCAATAGGCGTATATATAAGACGAGGGAAAAAGCCTCCTAAAGAGGGAAAAAGTGCCCCGGTGGTCTTAGTCTGTTCACACACGTCACTACCTAAATATATCAACAAATCCCTCCTGGGAGTGATGCGGTGAACAAGGAGCTGGCACTCTTGTATAAGGAAGTGCCAAGCTATGCAGAAATCACTCCGCAAAAGGAAGTAAGCCCAAAGCTTTGCAGAAAGCTTCAAACGTCTCCCTAGGCAAAGCCTTTGTGAAAAGGTTTGCAATGTTCTCCTGCGTGCGCACATATGCCAAGCTGATCTCCCCAACAAAGAACCTCTCCCTGACATAATGATAATGCATCTCAATGTGCTTAGTATGAGCATGGCATAGAGGGTTCCTCGTAACTGCCAATGCGCTCTTACTATCACTGAAGATGGTGGTGGAAGAAGATTGAACAAACACCCAAATCAGCCATAAGGCATCTGAGCAACACACATTCAAAAGTCGCTATGAAAGTTTCCCTATACTCAGCCTCACAACTAGAAGTGGCCACAGTAGGCTGCATCTTGCTCAACCAGGATATACATGAGCTACCAAGCATGAAGCAAAAGCCACTAGTGGACACACGAGTGTCATAGCATTTCTGCTACACCTATTGTAGAGCAGATTTGTTGGGATGGTAGAGATGCCCATGCACATGCATTGATAGCTTTGTCTGTCAAAGGTGCCATTATTCCTTACATTCGCTCTTGCAAAACAGCTAAGGATGCTTGGGATACACTTACCACATTGTACCAAGCTAGGAATGAGGCTCGTGTTGCTTACCTCTGAAAACAATTGGAGAGTGAGCACATGAATGAAGGTGATTCTATGGACAGTTTCCTAATGAAGATCAAAGACTTGAAGGAAGAGTTGATTTTTGTTGATGAGTTTATACCAGATAGCTCACTTGTGCAAACCGTTCTGAATGGTCTTCCTGATTCATACCAGAGTTTTGCTTCTACTATTCTGTTGATGATGAAAGGCAATCCAAATGCCTTATCATTTGAGGAGTTAGTTCTATGTTCTGTTGTAGGAAGATCAGTCCAAGCATAACATGTCCATTATGTGAGTTGCAGATCAAGCTTTCTTGGCTAGTCAGAAGGCTTCATGACTCGCAAAGTGCTATCTACAATTGAAGAAAAGGTTCGATGAGTTCTTGAAATGTAAGATCCAAATCATGAAGAGCTAAGGTTATTTGACATTGCACTTATGTTTAATACAATATCATGTTTGGTCACATTGTTGAACATCCCTATATACACTGTGTGCTATTAAGGTAGCGAGAGTAAACCGATTATTAAAAAGTAAATCTCACTTGAAGATTTATTTTGTCTTTTTGAAAAAAGAATTAATGTTCACCTTAATTATATATTGGCTTGGAACATTGTCACGACCTCTCATTTGCTTTGACCTCTTGCCCACAAATCTCCACGACATACTTGGTGAACCTGACATCAAAGGAGGTGGGATAAAGCCTTTGAGTTTAGATATTGACCAAGGTAGAAAGTTTAGCAAGAAGTGTGGTTTGAAAAGCTTTTTCCATTCGGCTATTTATGGGAGAGACTATGATTACTCAAATGGACACCATAACTCAGATTTTGCATTTCCAAGAAAGACTAGAAAAGACAAAGTGCCATTCAAGCATTTCATGAGCATGTTATTAAACAAAGTGGCTACTTTGATGGCAAAAATGCTATGCGATTTTTCATAGAATACGAGCTAGAAGGTCGGTACCTTGGAACTGGTCTTACGCCCTTGACTGATATGGAACTTATTGAAAACTTTGTATATGTATCAGAGCTACACTTGCATGACCAATTAACAATGAAAACTCAAACAAAGTCATCACAATAGAAGTCAGCTCTTATAAAAAAGTTTGCTCTCGAGGATGTCAAGAAAGTAACTTGAGCAACATTTTCAAAATGGATCCATAAAGATAAAGATCAATCCATCCTAGATATAGAAAGGAAATTTGAACCTTAGTATGATGACTTGTCAGAATATGATAGGAAAATTATAGAACATGAAAAGATATCCTTGTTTTTATAAGCGATAGATATGAAGGCTCGTGAAGAGCTTCGTCTACAATTGCAAGATGTAGAAACAGAATCTGGACTTACAAAATATTAGGATGAGGTGGAAGGAGCAGTAAAGAAGTATATAGAAAAGAAAAGAAATTTGGAAAGATTCATGCAAGATTGGCAAGAGGACTTACATGATGAGGAAATGGAGGCATCATATCAGCCTGCCCCAAATGCTTAGAACAATTCATTGACTCGCAAGGATGTTGTGCCTCCCAACACCATGGAGGAGATGTTAAGAGATTTACTGATCTTGTGATCTAGAGTGTTAAGAAGATGATAGAATCTCAGTCCCCACAAGAAACTATCAATAAATCCCCAAAAGCCCCTGTTATTAAGAGTTGTATCTAGTGTGACTCCTTGGAGCACAATAGATACTCATTTGAGAGCTTTGAAGAATCATTGGCTAAAAACCTAGTTTGCATAAAGGAGAAAATGATTTATGACTCAAAAACTTGAGAAAAAGTAAATATAAATTTTGATCGAGGAGGCATGAAAGTGTTCTTCCTTGGCACTTCTGGTAATGTCGCTTCAACTTCCCATACATCCACATATGCATGAATGAAAATAGTGATTCAGAATCATGGTCTAAATTAATAAAATCCCTAGATCAAGTAAAAATCCATCATGAGATCTTAAAGTCAACAAGCTATGAGATCTAAGGTGCAACGGGATGGGAAGATCCTATAGATACTCTCTTCATTGTTACTTATTTATGCCTTCAATGGAGCATGAGGTAGTAGTGGAAGAAAAAAGGAGGAGAACTAATGAAGGTGAAGAAGAAAAAAGAAGAATCAGGCAGCAAGTAGAAGATTTACAAGATCAATATCAAACACCAATTCAAAATGAACCAATACAAAAAAACCAGCCCACTCAAGTAGTGTCACTATTCCAACCAATGATAAACGAACCAAATTAGATCTCGACTCAAGTTCAAAACCCTATTTCTAATGAGGTGCCAATTCCGACTCAAATTAATAACCCTCCTCAGGATCAAGAAATGAAACCCACAAGAAGAGGCCAAGGGAAAGTTAAAAATCCATCGTACATGCAAAAAATCGCACATTCAACAAGCCACAAATTTAAAACAAATTCTTGAGAAAATAGTGCTTGACAATGTGATTGAATTTACACTAGGAGAGTTGCTAGGAATAGCTAAATGGGAATTTCTAGAAGTAATTAACAACCTCTTAAGGAGAAAGTGACAGCGAGTAGCCGACACTCAAGAAACTGAGAGGATGGATGAAGAGACACGTGTTCAAGCTATGCAAGCATAAGGACAAGAATTGAAAAATGTGCTGGAACAAACTGAAACTAATGTGCATTTGTGCATACATGAGGAAGTGTTCTTAGAATGGAATTCCCAAGATATAAATCTTTCAAGTCATTATACTAGAGATCACTAGGCTTGGGCCATGACGGAGATGTTAGTACGATTAGATAAGATCAGTACATCAATGGTTGCCCTTCTCAATCATGGGATGGAAATTAATTTAATGTCCAAAGATCTCTACATGAAAGGGAAATGGCCAATAGACATGCTGCCAAGTTGGAGAATTTGGGCTGCTAATACAATGCTAGGATAACGTTTTGGTGCATTCCCACAAGTACTAGTCACAATTGGAGATGTAAATGATTACCAAAAGTTTTTTGTTGAGGATCATTTTAGCTATTCGTTAATTTTAGGGCAGCCATATATTAATGCCTTGAGGATGGAGATGAGAGTTTTGGAGTATGGTTTGGCCTATGCATGAATCTAAAGCAATGATGGAAAGGAAGTGGTCCACTTTATGACAATTTGTATGGACCATGTCAGGAATAAGACTTCTCTTTGGACAAGACCTATTCCTGAAGAATTTGGCATCAACGTTTTTAAAAGAAGCTTTCATAATTCGGGACTATGGAAGCTTGGATAGTGAAAAGTTCTCGAACGTAAATATGTGCATATCGAGTTTCATAGCACTTTCTTCAACAAGTTCTTTTCAATTTTGCATTTCTTTGGAGTTCAAAAAGTGGGAAAAACAATACATAGCAGACGTTTAGAGAAACTTTTACGGATGTAGAGTGCTCTATTTCGACGAAGAAATATCTAAAGTTTTTCATGAGATACCTTTTGTGGATACACTATTCGATTTACAAGAGTTGGTTGATGGAAGAAGAAGTGACTGTGTGTCATGGACAAAGGAAACCATCATGAACCTTAGATTCTATGTGAACCCTGTATCTCATGATTCGTTCAGAATCAAGAGAAACCAATGCTTCCATTGCATCCCAAACGTGCCAAAACCCTAAGATCAACTCTCTACTTGCCTGATTCCAATATCCAAACCTCATGTTTTGAATTGATGACATCATCGATGACATCATCAATTTGTAATCGCCTTTCATGAACCGCAAATGAAAACCTATATAAGCAGGGGTTCGCCACATTCATAGTCAGTCTTGCTAATACCAGTCTTGGGAGCTCAAGGAGTCTTGACCACCAAGTAAGTACTCTCCAAGTTCCAGTTCTTGTTCTTGTCTCGTTCCTTGTTCCAGTCCTGTCTAGTCTTGTATCCTGGACATCTAGTCTTGTCCTCTTGTAATCTCGTAGTACGAGATCTTGTCGGGTTCTTTCTTGTATCTAGTCCATCTCCAAGAGGGGAGTTCTTGTAATCCAGAGATCTTGTTCCATACTTATGATCTCGGGTTGTGGGATCTCCTATATCATCTCTAGCTGAGTTATCTACACCTACGGTCCTGGGTTGTGGGACTTCTCGTATCAAGATTATTTCATAAGCGAATTTAGATGGGGCTTAAGGGATGATGTGAAGGACCTTCTACTCACGATGCCAGAGGTGAAGACATTGAATGAATACATCAACCAAGCCATTCAATGTGATAACCCCCTTTTTAAAAGGAAACAAGAAAAACAAGTAGAAGGAAGATCTCACGAATGGAAACCTTTCGAGCCTACTCCTAGAGATGCGTCTATGCCCGAACCTATGCAAATAGATGTAGCTAGGTTCTAGCCTCTAACACCACAAGAGAATAAAAGGAGGGATAACAAGTTATGTCTATATTGTGGAAACCTTGGCCACATTGCAATTAATTGTTCCAACAAGAGAACGAACTCCAAAGTCGTAGCCAGCCTTGTAGAGCAGGGAAACAAGGAAGTCTAGTTGTAAGACCCTTTCCCTTATAGCTCTCGTAGATTCAGGAGCGTCCTTATGTTTCATTGATGAAGGAATTGTTAAGAAACATGGAATTCCAGTACTTCAAAAGAACAAACCAGTAGTAGCTGAAGTAGTAGATGGATGGCCTCTAGCATCGGGGAATATAACCATGGAAACCATACCACTAAGAGTACACCTTGGTGACCATGATTCGCACATATGTTTCAATGTAATATCGAGTCCAGTAAATATGGTTATCATCGGAATGCCGTGGTTAAAGAAACATAATCCAGAAATTAATTGGGAGAATAATAAAATCACACCTCGAGATATCTAGAAGAACCCAACATATGTCGGAGCCAAAGCCTTCATACATGTAGTAAGGAAGGAACCGACATATATGATCTATGTCATACCAGCTCAAGAATCCTAGAAAGATGATCCAGTGTAGCTACCCAATCAATACAAAGGCTTTGAAGATGTTTTTGAAAAGAAGAATGCAGACATCCTTCGAGAGCATAGACCCTATGATTGTGCCATAGAACTTAAAGAGGGAGCACAACCGCCCTTTGGACCAATCTATAGACTATTCTCAGAGGAACTTACAAAACTACACAAGAACATTGATGAGAATCTAGCGAAGGGGTTTATCAAACACTCAAAGTCTCTAGCAGGAGCTCCTATTTTATTTGTAAAGAAGAAGGATGGGACTCTCCGGATGTGTGTAGACTATCGTGGATTGAATAAAGTCACTATAAAGAATAGATACCCTCTACCACTCATATCCGAGCTCTTGGAACGCCTTGCAAAAGCAAAATTCTTCACAAAGATTGACCTTCGAGGAGCTTACAACCTTGTCAGGATTAAAGAAGGAGACGAATGGAAGACAACATTTTGGACAAGGTATGGCCATTTTGAATATGTAGTTATGCCATTTGCTCTCACAAATGCTCTAGCTGTTTTCCAACATATGATGAATGATATCTTTCAAGAATATTAGATGATTTTTTTGTAATATACCTTGACGATATCTTGATATTTTCCAAAAATCTAGAGGATCATGAATGTCATGTAAAGATAGTCCTAGAGAAACTTAGAGAAAAAGTACTATATGCAAAATTGGAGAAGTGCTCTTTCCATAAGACAGAAGTGGAATTTTTAGGGTACATAAGGAATTTTTATGGATTCTAAGAAGATTCAGACAATCCTTGATTGGCAACCACCTTCATGTGTTCGAGATGTACAATGTTTTTTTGGGTTTGCCAATTTCTACAGGATATTCATCAGAGATTACTCCAAGATAGTGACACCTCTTACCAAGCTTACAAGGAACTCCAAATTCTCATGGACCGAAGACGCAGAAAAGGCCTTTCAGACCTTGAGATCAGCATTTACTACTACTCCAATTCTAGTTCATCTTGATTCCAGTAAGCCTTTCTTCCTTGAGATAGATGCATCAGACTTTGCTCTAGGGGCCATTCTTTCCCAATATGGAGATGATGGACGTCTACATTGTTGGTGCACTTTACCCAAGCCTACATGCTTGATATATTTTATATCATCCTCATTTGTAAGTCACATGAGTAGTCATGTGAACAGCTCTTGTAAAAATGTTCATTTTTATCTCTTGTAATTGAAAAAAGGAAAAAGGAAAAGGATGGCTTACCTCATGCATGATGTAAAAGCAATTTCGTGGCTCTAACTACCAAAACCCACGACTTTTTGAGCTGAGGGAATATCTCCTAACTTTGGGGATCACTTTTAGGTGGAGCCATTCGAATTCGAATTCAAAACTCCCTCCAAGAATAGCTATAAAAGGAGCAAGAAGGAAGAGGCGATTAGCAAGCCTTGTACGTGACCACTTGATGTCATTTTTTAGAGATTGAAGAGCTTACTCCATAGCTCTATCATTCTACTCCCATTGTGGAAAGATTCATTGCCAATGTGGTTGTAATCATATGTGAATCTATACATTTATCATCATTTACTTCTCTGTTTTGTTCTCTGCTATACTCACTCACAGCAGTAAGTTCAGAAGCTCATATCTCAAGTTCTACTGAATCTTTTTCAGTGATTTACCATGCGTTGGATAGCTCTTACTGTCTAGTTTTTGCATATCAATTTTCAAGGTCATTGGATGTATAGTTTTGGCGATAACTGCATTTTATTGCTCACTGGTCTATCTCTGCAGAGCCCCGAGAATGGTGGGCGTGCTCACTTGTTCTCAGTGCTCAGTCCATCATTTGAAGTGTTTTAAATTGGATTGGGAAGCTTGCCAAGTCTACTTGCTATGCCCAAAAGGAAGTTTTCAAATTCTTACCAAGTTGAGAGCACTGTTCATTTTTTCCAGCAGGTGTATGTCCAAAAATAGCAAGTTTTGGGAGCTAGTCATTTCGCAACTAGTCTGTCTTGACTTAAATTTTTGGGATACATGTTCCAAAGTACTTGGCTGATATTTTGGTGGATTTAGGAAGCTTAAAGGGTCTACTAATCAACTCTGAAGTCCTAGTTGGCTGGTGTGAAGCTGGTTGTAGCAGCACCTACTCATCTTTGGATTGCATCCACCATCTCTCTTCACAGTGGTATCAGAGCATAGTCAAGCAACATGGGAGATGGATTTCCATCAACAATTGACAAATTGGATCGAAACAACTACCCGGCATGGTCTCTAAGGATGGAGTCTTACCTTCAAGGGAGCAATCTATATGGATTCATATCCGGAGATGAAGCAATGCCAACCATGAGGAACAAAGGGCAACCATCACATGAAGAAGTGGAAGGACTTTCGAATTGGTGTTCGAAGGATGCACTTGCAAGGTCCTATATTCTAAACTCAATCTCTGATTTTCTTTTACCTCATGTCAAGAGATGCAAGACATCAAGAGAAACCTGGAATGCACTTGCTTCTTTCTTCTCTTCCAACACTCGAGCGAGGAAGAACCAATTGTGGATGGAGTTCACAACAATGAAGAAAAGCCCGAAGCAAAATGTGACTGATTATGTCACAAAGATGAAGGAGATTTCCGGCCAACTTGGAAGCATTGGAGAGGTAATTGAAGAGGAGCAAATCATAAGACAAATCAGGAATGGAATCAAAGCAGACGACAAGTGGGAGTCATTCACAATAGCCATGGATTTATACATGGATATGCATGTACTCGACCTCAACACACTCATGGGCCAACTCTTCACTCATGAAGCAAAGATTAGCAAAGGTGGTGAGTCCTCAAGAGGTAATCAACCTTCTGCCTTATATTCTGATAAAGCTAAGGTCAAGGACAAGTCAAACAATAGGAAGAATGAAGATGAAGGAAGCTCTTTCCAAGCAAGCTTTGCAGGTAGAGGAAGAGCTAGAGGAAGAGGCAGAGGTGGAAAGCAAAGCAGGGGGAGATTCCAATCATCTCAACCTTGCAACATATGTGGCTTATCTAACCATACTACTCAAGAATGTTTCAGGAACCCGAGGAACTCAAGAGGAAAAGGATTCAATAGAGGTGGCTATGGATCAAATAGAGGTAGATACAATGGAGGCTACAACAACAACAACTACTACAACAACAATTACAACAACAACAACTATCAAAGTGGCCATAGAGGAAGAAGAGATTACAATAACTATGCAGAGGACCACAGTCAAGAAGATTCATTATTGATTATGAATCTATCAGTGAAGAAGTGTAAGGATGATGATCACATATTTTACATGCATTCGGGATGCTCGAACCATGTAGCAGGAAATGTGGCTTTACTTTCTGATTTGGAAGATCCTCATAACAAGCATGAAGTGCAAACAGGAGATGATACAAAGCACTGAGTGGAGAAGATAGGTAATGTGAAGACATCAGATGGGAATATGAACCTCTTAAGCAAAGTCTTGTATGTCCCTACAATTACCAAAAATTTAATAAGTGTTGGACAGATTGTTGAAAAAGGATTACAGGTTAGATTCAACCAATTTGGAGCATATGTTGAAGACCCAAGGCAAGGCTTTCGAAGGATTGCCAAAGGAGAAAAGACAGGAAGGCTTTTCACTTTTGAAGTGGAAGATACAAAGAACATAGCTTTGTTTAGCTATGGATCTCAAACTCTAACAGAGTTGGAGATATGGCACAAAAGGCTTGCTCACATTGGTGAGAGGACACTCAAACATATTTGCAGGGACCAAAGTGTACTTGGTTTGCCTAATATCACAAGGCAACACATGATTTATAAGTGTGAAGCTTGTCAACTCGGCAAGGCTCATAGACAACCTTTCAATAAGAAAGGATATATGTATCAAAATCCTTTAGATCTAGTGCACACAGATGTGTGGGGTCCAAGTAAGGAGCCATCTATATCAGGCTCAAGATATTATGTGTCTTTCATAGATGATTGTAGCAGGTGGACCATTCTGTTTTTCATGAAACACAAGGATGAAGTGTTTAATTGCTTTAAGAAGTATATTGCTCTTGTTGAAAACCAAACAGGTAGGACTTTGAAACGACTCAGATCAGATGGTGGAGGAGAATACTTCTCTTCTGAATTTGATGCCTTCTTGCATGAAAGAGGCATTAAAAGGGAAGTCACTACAAGGTATACACCCGAACTCAATGGTGTAGCAGAAAGGAGGAACAGAGCTATTGTCGAAGCAGCAAGGTCCATGCTCAACGAAAAGGGATTGCCAAACTACCTATGGGCAGAGGCTGTGTCTACGGCCACATATCTCATAAATAGACTTCCATCTAAGTCACTAGATGGAACCACTCCATATGAAGTGTGGAATGGAAGAAGACCTAGTCTAGAGCATTGCAAAATCTTTGGATGCTTAGCCTATGCTCACATTCCTTCTCAAGTAAGAGGGAAATTGGATCCCAAGGCAGAGAAGTGCGTATTTATTGGTTATGACCAAAACCAAAAAGGATATAGATTGTACAATCCAACCAATAAAGGATTTTCTGTGAGTAGAGATGTAATTTTTTATGAAAACAAATCATGGTTTGATGATGACAGGAAAGTGAAGCTGCCATATGACTTGGATGAAGATTTTCCATCACTTCAACCAAAGGAGCCAAAGCAGATTGAAGAAAGTGATTCGGAGATTGACCTAGAAGACTTGGAAAGACTAAAGCTATGGAAGAACAAAGGTAAAGCAAAGATGCAGGATGCTACATATGGACCCGAGAGCTCACATCAACCACTTAGAAGGTCTTCAAGGGAGAAGAAGAAACCAGAGAGGTTTGGTTATGATACTTCTTTGGTCACCAAGCACTCAATCTACATTGCAAAGGATTCAACCAATGAAGAACCTACCACATTCAAAGAAGCACAAAGCAAGAAAGCTTGGAAAGATGCAAGGGATGAAGAAATGGAAGCCTTGAAGGAGAATGACACTTGGGAGCTTGTACCTAACAAGTCATCTATGAAGATAATCGGATCTCGATGGATATACAAAATCAAGAGGAATCCAGATGGAAGTATAAATAGACACAAAGCAAGGTTAGTTGCTAAAGGGTTTGCTCCAATCCATTGTATTGATTATGAGGAGATTTTCTCTCCTGTTGCAAAAATGCCTACAATTAGGGTTCTCATTAGTCTTGCTGCATCTAGAAATTGGAATCTTTATCAACTTGATGTAAAGAATGCTTTCTTGAATGGATGGATTTCTGAGGAAGTGTATATGGCACAACCTCCTGGATATGAGGATGCACATCATCCTAACTATGTATGCAAACTAAAGAAAGCTTTGTATGGATTGAAGCAAGCTCCAAGAGCTTGGAATTTCAGATTGGTGACTTATTTGCAGGACCAAGGATTCAAAGCTAGCAAGGTGGATACCTCTTTGTTCATAAAGAGGAATGGATCTAAAGTGATCTATTTATGTGTGTATTTTGATGATATTATTATCACAGGCAATGATCTTGAAGGAATCAAACAGGGAAAGAGTCAAATGAAGGAGGAGTTCAAAATGAGTGACCTCGGACCACTCACTTATTTTCTTGGATTGGAGTTGATCTACACAGATTGAGGTATATACATCACACAAAGGAAGTATGTCCATGACATGCTCATCAAGTTCAAGATGGAAAATACCAAGTGTGCAGGTACACCTATGGAGCAAAATCATAAGCTTAGTGCTTATGAAGGAGAGCCAATTGAAGACATCACAAGCTATCAAAGCTTGGTTGGAAGTTTGAACTATGCAACACTCACAAGGGTGGATATATGCTATAGTGTTAGCATATTGAGTCAATTTATGCATAAGCCGAGAAGACCACATATGGAAGCGGCCAAGAGAGTCGTCAAGTACCTAAAGGGGACCATGAATGAAGGTTTGTTCTATTCATATACTTTAGATATTGAGCTAAAGGTCTACTCAAATGCAGATTGGGCCGGATCTAAAGATGATAGAAGAAGCACATCAGGGTATATATCATTTGCAGGTTCAAAAATCATTTCTTGGTCATCGAAGAAGCAACCAACCGTGGCATTATCTTCTACCGAAGCCGAATATAGAGGTATGGCTAATGCAACTCAAGAAATCATGTGGTTAAAGTCTTTGTACACAGATCTTGGACTTCATTCTTCAACACCTCATATTTTTGGTGACAACACAAGCTCACTACATCTAGCAGCTAATCCGGTATACCATGCTAGAACCAAACATATTGAAGTCCACTACCATTATGTAAGGGAGAAGCTATTGAGAAAGGATATTCAACTATCCTATGTCTCTACAGATATGCAATGTGCCGACATGTTGACTAAAGCTCTTGATGGTACAATATTAAGTAGATTCAAGTTGATGATTGGCTTGCACGAAATCAAGGACAATTGAAGACTTATTTGAAGGCCAAGCATGTTAGGCTTGAGGGGGAGTTGTTGGTGCATTTTACCCAAGCCTACATGCTTGATATATTTGATATCATCCTCATTTGTAAGTCACATGAGTAGTCATGTGAACACCTCTTGTAAAAGAGTTCATTTTTATCTCTTGTAATTGAAAAAAAGAAAAAGGAAAAGGATGGCTTACCTCATGCATGATGTAAAAGCAATTTCGTGGCTCTAACTACCAAAACCCACGACTTTTTGAGCTGAGGGAATATCTCCTAACTTTGGGGATCACTTTTCGATGGAGCCATTCGAATTCGAATTCAAAACTCCCTCCAAGAATAGCTATAAAAGGAGCAAGAAGGAAGAGGCGATTAGCAAGCTTTGTACATGACCACTTGATGTCATTTTGTAGAGATTGAAGAGCTTACTCCATAGCTCTATCATTCTACTCCCATTGTGCAAAGATTCATTGCCAATGTGGTTGTAATCATATGTGAATCTATACATTTATCATCATCTACTTCTCTGTTTTGTTCTCTGCTATACTCACTGAGAGCAGTACGTTCAGAAGGTCATATCTCAACTTGTAATAAACCTTTTTCAGTGATTTAACATGAGTGGGATAGCTCTTACGGTCTAGTTTCTGCATATCAATTTTCAAGGTAATTGGATTTATAATTTTGGAGAGAACTACATTTTACTGCTCACTGGTCTATCTCTACAGAGCCCCAAGAATGGTGGGCATGTTCCGGAAGTTGATGAAACTTGTTCTCAGTGCTCAGTCCATCATTTGAAGTGTTTTTACTTGGATTGGGACGCTTGCTAAATCTATTTGCTATGCCTAAAAGGAATTGTTCAAATTCTTACCAAGTTGAGAGCATTGTTCATTTTTTCCAGCAGGTGTATGTCCAAAAATAGCAAGTTTTGGGAGCTAGTCATTTCGCAACTAGTCTATCTTGACTTAAATTTTTGGGATACATGTTTCAAAGTACTTGGCTGATATTTTGGTGGATTTAGGAAGCTTAAAGGGTCTACTAATCAACTTTGAACTCTCAGTTGGCTGGTGTGAAGCTGGTTGTAGCAGCACCTACTCATCTTTGGATTGCATCCACCATCTCTCTTCACATACATCCAGTTGCATATCATTCAAGGAAGTTTTCCCCTCCAAAATTAATTATGAAATTCATGATAAAGAACTTCTTGCCATAGTAGATGCGTTTGATACATGGCATCACCATCTAGAAGGAGTAGCTCATAAAGTCACTGTGTATTCAGATCACAAGAACCTAGAGTATTTTATGACAACCCGGATTCTCAATAGAAGGCAATCTCGATGGAGTAACTTTTTATCCAGATTCGTCTTTGTCATCACATACCATCCAGGACGTCAACAACGTCAGTCAGATGCCCTGTCTAGAAGGTCTTACCTTGCGCCAAAGAAGGGTGAAGAGGCCTTTGATGAACAAGAGAGTGTATTACTCAAGCCTGAGCATCTCCAGTTAGCAATTATCTCTTCAAGTCATCATGAAGATTCCGCCTTGAATCAGTTCATTCGTGAGAATCTACCACAACATGAATTGTTTTGTAACGTTAAGTAGAAAGCTCAAGAAGAAAAATTCCAAGAAGTAAACAAATTTCAGGAAAAGGATGGGTTACTACTCTATAAGAACCTATTGTATGTCCCTCTAGGAAAGCCCAGGATCCAAGTACTTCAACAATGCCATGACAACCTTGTAGTAGGACATTTTGGAGTGAATAAAACAATAGAACTCATATCAAGGGACTTTTGGTGGCCTCAGATGTGGAAGTAAGTCAAAGAATACATTCGAACCTGTGATACTTGCAATAGATCTAAAGTACCCTGACATAAAACTCATGGCCTCTTGCAACCTCTACCTATTCCAGAAAGGCCATGGGCTTCATTGTCTATGGATTTCATCATAGATCTACCAAAGTCAGATAAGTATGATGCTTTCTTGTTATTGTGGATAGATTTACAAAGATGGCACACTTCATTCCAACTACCAAGGCAATCACTGGTGCAACCACTACTAGACTTTTTCTCAGGTATATATTTAGGCTTCATGGATTGCCTGATGACATTCTCAGTGATCGAGGTCTAGAGTTCATATCCAGCTTTTGGAAGAGTCTTTGCAAGCTCCTTGGTGTTCAAGTTAAACTATCTATAGCAAATCATCCACACACTGATGGTTAAACAGAATGGGTGAATCAAGTCTTGGAGCAATATCTTCGTTGCACTAGCAGCTATCATCAAAATGATTGGTTTGAGATTTTACCCCTTGCAGAGTTTGCTTATAACAATAGTGTTCATGCATCTGCCAATCAGACTCCCTTGTTTGCAAATTATGGACAACATCCAAGGATGGATATACAACTCTGAAATCATGTCAAGAACCCAGCTGGTAGAGACAAGGCCCACTACCTGATGGACACTCACAAAGAACTCAAGGAAGAGATCCATAAAGCTCAAGAACAATATAAGTACTATGCAGATCAACATCGTGTCCAGAATCCATCGTATCAAATTGGGGATAAAGTATGGTTACTCAGAACAGGTGAATCAAGTCCTGGAGCAATATCTTCGTTGCACTAGCAACTATCATCAAAATGATTGGTTTGAGGTTTTACCCCTTGGAGAGTTTGCTTATAACAATAGTGTTCATGCATCTGCCAATCAGACTCCCTTGTTTGCAAATTATGGACAACATCCAAGGATGGATATACAACTCTGAAATCATGTCAAGAACCTAGCTGGTAGAGACAAGGCCCACTACCTGATGGACACTCACAAAGAACTCAAGGAAGAGATCCATAAAGCTCAAGAACAATATAAGTACTATGCAGATCAACATTGTGTCCAGAATCCATCGTATCAAATTGGGGATAAAGTATGGTTACTCAGAAACAATTTGCAAACCTCAAGACTTGTGCAAGTTAGATCATCAAAGATTTGGTCCATTTACCATCTTGGCGAAGAATAACCCAGTCACCTTCAAGCTCCATCTACCAAGTACTATGAGAATACATCCAATTTTCCATGTATCCATGTTGGAACCATATCAGATTTCACCATTGAGGGGGGAGAGACCTAGTCCTTCACCACCTATCGAGATTGATGATCATGAAGAGAATGAATTCGAGCATGTCCTAGATTCCCGAATATCCCGAGGAAGATTGGAACACCTTATTCATTGGAAAGGGTATGACATTAGTGATCGTACTTGGGAACCTGCAGAAAACCTTCAAAGAGCACCAATCAAGGTTCAAGAATTCCATAAGAGAAATCCAACCAAGCCGAGACCAGATAACATGACCGCTCCTCGTGGAACTCATCGCTTGAGGGGGAGGTGATGTCATGGACAAAGGAAGCCATCCTGAACGTTAGATTCCATGTGAACCATATATCTCATGATTGGTTTAGAATTAGGGGAAACCAATGCTTCCATTGCATTTGGAACATGCCAAAACCCTAAGATCGATTGTCTACTTGCCTGATTCGGATATCTAGAGCTCATGTTTCGAATTGATGACATCATCGATGACACCATCAATTCGTAACCGCCTTTCATGAACCACCCTTGAAAACCTATATAAGGAGGGGTTGGCCACATTCATAATCAGTCTTGCCAATACCAGTCTTGGGAGCTCAAGGAGTCGTGACCACCAAGTAAGTACTCTCCAAGTTCCAGTTCTTGTTCTTGTCTTGTTCCTTGTTCCAGTCCTGTCTAGTCTTGTATCTGGGACATCTAGTCTTGTCCTCTTGTAATCTCATAGTACAAGATCTTGTAGAGTTCTTTCTTGTATCTAGTCCATCTCGTAGAGGGGAGTTCTTGTAATCCAGAGATCTTGTTCCATACTTACGATCCCAGGTTGTGGGATCTCTTGTACCATCTCTAGCTGAGTTATCTACACCTACGGTCCCGGGTTGTGGGACTTCTCATATCAGCTACATATTCTGTGCTATTTTCCCTACGTGGGTATTCTTGTAATCAGAAGTATATTTAAGAAATCTTGTCTATTGTAGTCAGAGAGCACAATCTAGTGCTCCCCTAACACTATGTGATTCAAACACACTGTATCTCCAATTAGAAGGAAATAACAAAGTTTGACCAGGGTGAAAAAGAAAAGAAGTTTTCCTTGAAACAAAATATAAAATAGTTGATAAAAAAATTAAAGTGATTGTAGTTTCGCTTCCTAAAAATAGTAAGCAACTGATGGATGGTGTAAAAACCCAGCCATCTCTCAAGATAAAAGAAAAATAGGTCATGAATTCACTAAAGAAACACTTGAGAAAATCTAGTTAAGAACAGATGGGTTTCTTAGTAAAAAAGAGACGAATGTATTCTCCTAGATGATAATCAGACATGGAAAAGCTTTTTCTTTCAATCCCAAGAAATTGAGCGTGTAGATCCATTTGTGGTTTCACTAATGATAATTTTTTGCAATACCACATGTACCTTGGAATCTTCAATCCATTCCAATACCAAAAGCTCACATTTCAAACTTGATTGACGTGTTAAATGAAAATATTAGAATAGGGATTCTTCAGCCATCAAGCGCTCCCTATTCTAACTGTTGTTTCACAGTACCAAAGAAAAATGGTTCACTAAGGTTTATTCAAGATTTAGAGCTGATAAATAAGGTGAGAATAAAAAATATGGGAACTAGGCCCATCGTCGACGAGTATGCAGAAACCTACGTAGGAAGATCTATTTATTCGATGGGTGACTTCCACTCTAGATATGACCAATTCTAATTAGCCCTCGAGAGTTGTGACTTGATGACTATGAGGACACCACTTGGGCTCGTGCATGTGTACTTTGCCACAAGGCTAGTGTCGAATCTTTGAGAAGAGGAACTCAGAAGAGCTTAGGAAGCAGGAAAGGAAATAGGAGAAGAGAAAACAAAAGTTATGAAATTCAAATAGGAATAACAAAAAGATTCAATGAATATGAATATGAAAATGAGTGGAAAGAGATTAGGAAGTAATTAAGCACTAAGTCTCGATCAAAATTGGAGTAAAGAAAGCTTCTGAATCATTCGAAGAAAGTCAAATTACTATTTCTTAAAAGATGATTTGCGTTGGAAATAGAAAATTGGAATAACCAAGATACCGTAGTAAGTTGTAGGTTGCAATGAAGTGAAAGATAAAATTATGTGTGAAATGCATAGATAACTATGGGCGGGTCATAAAGTCTTTCAAGGAACTTATGAAAAGCTAAAGGAGAGATATTGGTGGCTTGAAATGTATGTAGGTGTCCAAAATTATGTGGCCACATGTAAGACTTGCCATGTATTATTAAATGTAAAACATAGAGATGAGTTGCATCCGACATATCCTCTAAACATCCATTAATCTAGTTACAATGCCTTTGGGGATACAACAGATGTGATATATTGTGCTCGCAAGAGAGGACTTGAAAAATCATGTTGAAGGAAGAGCTCTGAGGAAAAAAACTACGAGCAATGTATGTAAGTTTCTACTAGAAGACATGTTTAGCAGATTTGGCTATGTTGAGAAAGTAGTTGCTGATAGAGGTGAGCTCGATGCTTAGGAAGCCAAGGACTTCTTTGGGAAATACGGTATTTAGTTGTCACTTACTACTACATATAATATTGAAGCCAACGGGAAAATTGAGCAAGGACATCCTTTGATTATTTAAGTCCTCACTAAGACTTGTGAGGAAAAAATTAAGAACTGACCAAAATATCTTCGTTTTGCCCTATGGGCATATAGGAAAACATGCACTAGGACTACTGGATACATGCCAACATAACTTATATATTTTCAAAAACCTATATTATCGATGGAGTCACATGCCTTAGCATGCACTTAATTATCTTGGGAATATGAGATCTTGAGAGAGGATCTTCTAGCAGTACGGATTCTTCAATTGGAAAAAGGAAGGAATTTGATAGAAGAAGCTACAATTAAGCTCAGAGCATCTAGAGAAAGAAATAAGATTGTGTTTGACAAATCCCATAGATTAAGAACCAAAAAGTTGAATTGAGATTGGGGACTTGTCTATGCTAGCTCACTAGATATCGAATACGAAGCTCAAAGAAAATTGGTGAAGAGATGGCTCAGACCCTATGTGATATGCAAGGTGCTCGACAATGGTACATACTTGCTTAGGGAGCTGGATGGAATAAAGTTAAAGGAATTGATTGTTGGAAAACGATTCAGCTTTTTAAGAGAAGAAATAATGAAGATTATGAGACATTGGTAGATGAAGAGGAGGAGGAAGACGAAGAAAATGAGGAACTTGCTAAAGATATTCAAGATGGAGAAAAGAGATTAAAAATTTTGAAAACAAAGAATTTATATATATATGCATGTAAATATTAATAGTGTAAATAAATAACAAGAATAACGGGATCTTAAATAATGTGTGTCCAAAGGTAAAAGTGTACACTGAATAATATAAGTCTCTAAACATGAATGCATGTTGATGTACATAAATAAATATTACATGCACGATCATTTCTAATGTGTGTTTCCTTGCAGGTGTAGCTATAGAAACAGATAAAAATCTATGATTCAATCATGGAGAAGAATTGTCAAGGAAGCAAGGAAACATTACTTGCAATTATACTCTTTGTGAAGATGACAAAAACTAGTACATTGATTCAGGTTGTAGTAACCATATGTCATGCCAAGGAAGTTTTTTCACTAATCTACAGGTACCAAGTAGAAAAGGATGTGTTGAAGCAGGTGATGACACTCAACACATGATTGAACATATTGGAGATATAAGGCTTGGAGATACAAGTAGAGCAAAGGTACTATCTAATGTTCTTCATGTTCCTACAATTTCAAAGAACTTGATTTCAATGGGACAAATGGTAGAGAAGGGTTATCATGTCATATTCAATGAGAATGGGTGCTTCATAAAGAATCCAAAGGAAGGCTTCACGGTCATTGCTTGAGGTAGAAGAGAAGGAAGGATTTTCACTTTGGATGTCCAACATCCACATGGAAATTTCATGAACATTTAATGTGGGAACAAGAAGATTTCAGAGCTAGACTTATGGCACAGAAGAATAGGACAAAAAAATGCATTTTCATCGGCTACTCGACAGACAAAAAAGGATACAAGTGTTAGAACCCTAGAACAAAGGAAGTAAGAGTCTCGCAAGATGTGGTATTTGATAAACTAAGACCATGGTATGAAGATAAAGGAAAGGAAAAGATTCTTGAAGAAGATTGTGATGATTATGCAGGAACAAATCAAAGAGAAGTTCAACAATCAAGCACAAAGGTTTCACGTCTAGAGGCATGTACATCAAATGAAGAATGTTCAACATGGAGGGAGATTCATTCTTTGTCTCCAAATTCAGCTCATAGTAGAGCCGAAGTGTGGATAAATTTGACTCCAATACACTCCAATACACGTAGCAGAAGTTAGAGAATCTCTTCTAGAATCTTCCCTACAAGACACATGCTTACTAAACCCTGATTCCGTCACAACTTAGAGACTGGATGGGTTTCAAAATTTGTCCACACATAGTAGACTTTTCTAGCTTTATAACGAGCTATAGGAAACTCCATTTGAAGTTCATTTGACCAGGCAACTAACTACTCAAAGATAGACTACCTATCATCTCAGGTTATGCAAAAAACCAACCAAGGTTCACAAGAAATGTTCCCAATAACTACTAGAGAGTCATTTGATAGTGATATTTGAGATAAACATAATATGTGAGATAATCTTTCCGACAAGATATCATATATATTAAATAAATAAGTACATAGAGAGGTATCACCTTCACAATGTCACTATGTAGAGAAAATGTATGCAGTTGGAATACCTTTATGCCTTGTAGCGTAGAAATGAGTACCTGATGATATGCATTGGTGAGAGAATGACGAGCATATGCTTCTACACTATCTCCTTGTCATCTCCACAAATATTCATGTTCAAATGACCTCTGTATATAGAGGTATGGGTACGTGACTTTTCACCTACCCTTGCATCTTCTCTCACCTCTTGACCTTTCACTTCATGTCTTTTGTCCTTCCATTTGCTTGGGTGGCTTTTGGTGCTCCATATCACTTCATGTGGATAAGGTCACAAATGTTTTGAGTATTCCATCTCTCTATTTATATTTTGGCTTTTATATAAGCCATAAATACACTTTCCCTTTTTAATTCAACACTCTACTCTAAGGTTATGATTGTAGGCTTTATATTTTCAAGGCGGAGCATCATTTCGGGCTTACAACAAATGCATAAATGATGAAGAGGTGATTAATGAGAGGTGATTATGTGCCAAGCCTCACAATTGGAGCTTGCACAAGTTCCATAATTTTCAACACTCCCCCTCAAGCTACAATTGGGAGTCCATGCTACTCTCCAATTCTTCTCATCTTCGCCTTTTGCTTCTTTTGCCCTTGTATCTCTTCCTTTGATAGTTGGTGATCTTCCTTCTTTGCTTCCTAGCTTCTTTGGCTTCTCTTTAGCTTCATCTTTGCTTCTTTGGCTCTTTGTTAGAGCTCTTCTTCAATCCCTATCAAGGAACATGCTTCATACAAACTCATAAAATGAAATGAGATCACCTTTGTTGTACTTATCTTTGTGGCTTCACTCTCTTCCTCTTTGTTGTCCTCTCTTTGAGAGTCTCTCTTCTTCTTTACCTTCATGGCTTCATGACTTCATGGCTTCTCTCTTCTTTGCATGCTTCTCTTTGATCCTCCTTTTGCTTTGGATCATCTTTGACTTCATCTTTGGGTGCACTCTTTGGATCTCCTTTTGATGTCATGATGGTTTTCATGCTTTCTTCCAATGTCTTCATGAATTCTTTTGCATATTATGGCTGCTCTTTCCCTTCTAAGAACTGCTTCAATATAGGTGGCTCCTACTCATGCTTTAAATTTACCTTTAATGGCTGCTCTTGCTCTTTCTTGGAGCGTAACTCCTTCTCTTGGGTACTTTTCTCTCCTTTTGGACTTGTCTTGTATCTTCCAATCCTTGCAAGCTAACTCCCCCTTGCTTCATGATCTTTTCTTCTTTCTTCATGGATGATTTTACACTTGCAAAATCAACAATATTCTGATCATACATGAACTCTTTCATGAGTTCCTTTCATGTGAAGCATTTGTAGCTTCCACATCCTCCAAGCTTTCTTCATCACCTAAAAAACAACACAAGAATTTATGAATGTGATCAATGGTGCCTCTTGCACCTCACAAGGGTTGCCATGCCTCTTGGGATGGTCTTAATTTCCCTCACATAGGCTTGTCATTCCTCTTTGAATGGTCTTACTTGCCATAGGCTTTCCACTCCTCTTGGGTGGTCTTACTTTCCTTTACATATGGCTTGACATTCCTCTTTGAATGGTCTTACTTGCCATGGGCTTGCCACTCTCTTTGGTGGTCTTACTTGTCTTTATGTTTGGCTTGCCACTCTCTTTTGGTGGTCTTACTAGCCTCATCGTTTGACAATATATTCACATGATATAAGCTTGGAACTTACAACCACATAATAAGGATTTTGCAAAACCTTTACCTCAGCCCTTATCATTGCAAATGAACTTCTTTACCTTCTTTTACCTCAATCAACTTCAGCCATGTTATCATGCTTCTCATGGGTAACTCTTTCTTCTATCTTGCACATGCTTGTTGCTCCTTGCAACCTTGGGGAATGTCTTCAAGTCATTCTTGAGTCTTCAACACATTATGGCAGCCCTTCATTGGACTCTTCAACTCCTCCTTTGTTGGGTAGCACAATCTTAGGCTTCAACCTTTAGCTTGGGTTCCAATCTTCAAGTCTTCAAACTTGAAATGTTTGACAACCTTTTAGCTTGGGCTCCTTCCTTCACTTTGGCTCCAAGCTTTTGTGTCCTTCCTTCATCCAAGCTTTGCCCATCTTTTCTTTGGCTTGTGCAAATAGGAGCATTGCATTCACTTGATGTATCTAAACTCAAGAATCAAACACATTTAGTCATCATAACATGAGCATACTTTTAGTTGCTTTTGCAACTTTACCTCAATGGGTTTTATCCACAACAAGATACATCCACAGATTTCATACATGACAACCTTGCATTTTACCTAACTTTATGGCATCCAAACACATTTACTTTTAGCTCATCTATGGCTGAACATGACCAACCTTTAAAGCTTCAATATCATGATAACAAATCACATATAATCATGCATGCAAATCACAAATCATTGGAGCATATATTCATCTCACATTGTGCCCATTCATATGGCTAAATAGACCTGCAATTTTCAGCTTGTATAGGCTTTATAAAATAGCATACTACTCATCCATACATCATGGATCATACATGTATATTATCCATTGCCACACTTGCATACATTCTTGCATGATAGACATCAATCTTCAACTCTAAATTCAACTTATATTCAACCTACGCATGGCTATCCAAAATCATCATACATCTTGAGCATAAACTTCAAAGCATGCATACATAGACATCTCCAAATGCATAAGCATATAACTCTTTCCCCAAAAAGAACTTGAACAACCATGTGGAAGGTCAACCTCTTCGCATGGAGACTACTTATAATTATTTAGATTTCTTTTAAATGAAGTGGTTTCTAGATTTGGATACATATAAAAAGTGGTTATGGATCGAGGAGAATTAGATGCGAGAGAGGCTAAAGAGTTTTTTGATTCTCATGGGATTTGGTTGTCTCTCACTATTGTGTATCACCCTGAGGCTAATGGAAAGATTGATAGATGTCACCTTCTATTGTGAAGGTGATCTCTAAGCCCTACAATGGTGACATAAACCAATTGCCTAAATATCTTCCATTTGCATTATGGGCAGATAGGATGATGTTCACTCAGTCCATACGTTTTATGCTTGTTGAAGTGATGTACCCTCAAAAGCTAGTATTCCCCATTTTGACTCATATATTTACATGGATTATGCTCCCATGGAATGATGAAATGATAGGAGACAAACTTTTATCATTGAGGATTAAACAGTTCGAACAAGGAAATGTTGAACTTAAAAGAAGCAGTATAGGATAAAAAGGAGTCAAGGTTGAAAAACAAAATATACTTTGATAAGATGCATTGACTTAGGCCAGGTAAGATCGAGATGGATGATTGGGTATTGGTGTATGATACTACATTTAATATGCAATATGATGCTAGGAAGAAACTAACAAAGAGATGGTTTTGGTTGTATGTAGTGATGTATGTATTCAATAATGGAACTTATTAGCTTTATGAGTTTGGTGGAACTCCTTTAGGATCTTTGATTATAGGGAAGAGAGTAAAATTACTCAAGAAGAAAAAAAACACGAATATGCAATTCATCAAGAACTACTAGAAGATGAGATACCCTATAGTCATTATGAGCACCTCGATAGGACACTCTTTGTTGAAGCTCTTAGTAGAAAGATGGACTTATTTTACATAGATAGGCAATGTGAAGCTCTAAAAACACTTATGAAGTAAAATTTTGACTTATGAAGTAAAACACTTATAGAGAGAGAGAGAGAAAGAGAGAGCTGAGATGATCTATGAGGTCGCATGCATGGAGATCGAGAGAGAGAGAGAGAGAGAGAGAGAGAGAGAGAGAGAGAGAGATAGATAGATAGATAGATAGAGAGAGAGAGAGAGATCAGGGTGTTGCAAGAAATCCCACATAGGGAGATCGAGAGAGAGAGAGAGAGAGAGAGAGAGAGAGAGAGAGAGAGAGAGAGAGAGAGAGAAAGAGAATGAGAGAGAGGGGGGGAGAGAGATGATGCTATAGAAGATGGAGAAATTTGGTTCTATGGTGAACCCGCAATGTGGAGAATGCAAAGGAAGAGATAGAATCACAGGCTTCTACAATAGAGTAGAGAGAGAGAGAGAACCGAGAAAGAGATGGTGTAGAAGGCATTCAGGATGATGTAGAGGGCCATAGGAGATAGAAAGAGACATAGAGGGAGAAAGAGAGAGAGAGAGAGAGAGAGAGAGAGAGGGAGTGAGAAAGATAGAGAGGTCACATGTGATGAAGGAAGAGTACTATGTGAGTGCATGTTATACTTTATGGAATAATGGAATATTAAATGGATTTTAATGTCTTGAGGTTTTTAATGTGATTTTGTTTTGATTAAGCAGGTGAAGAATTATGAGGTCATAAATGCGGGTGGATTTAGTGAGATACTTTTTAAGATATTTAAGAGAAATCAAGGAAAGAATCTCGATGTTATTTATGTATCTAGAGAACAAACGAATCTCGTTTGAAAGAAGGAAATGAAGCAAAAATGGTGGGTTAAAGAAAATAGAGAGAGCAGTAGGATTTGAACTGATTGTCCTTCAAAGCACACTTCATGCACCGATTTAAGAAGCCACATGCTAAGAAGTGGTTTGAAACAAGATTTCAATCTATAATATTGTCACTATTGCTTGGAAATGCGTGAATCAGTAATTTTCATCGTATTGATTAGGAAACCAATACAATATTGTTCGGTTGTTTATTTTTTTACTTGACAAGCTTTGACAAACATTAGATGATGAGTTTGGTTTGATGTAGTCAATTATTTTGAACTAATAAAAAATGCATGAAATCTACTCCAAGAAGGATAAAAGGAAGTCGCAACAAATAAACCAAAAGAGATAGTATCCAAACATTAGCATGCTATGAGTCATTATTATGAGAATACATCATGCATTGATATAGTAAGAAAAATTTACAGTAGAGAAAACTTTTAATATCTGCATAGGAGAAACCTCATATTTGTAGGAGATACCTGTTATTAAATAAACCAACAGTTTAAAGCAAATCTATTGAAAAAGGAAACCTGGGGCATGAAAGTAACTTGCAGACTTGCATTTTAAGTTTTCACTTAATTATTTATAAAAATATCCATGTTGTTATTTATGCAAGTAATTTCAACAGACTTTGTTTGAGGAAGTTAAGCATGAAAGACATGTCTTCTCCGTATTTGTTTCCTTCATTTACCAGAGATTTTAGAAACCACTCTTCCGAATAAAGCATGAAATCATCTAATTAGACAGAGGAGAGCAAGGTTATGCAAAACACAATGAGAGAAAGAAAATCTAAACTATGTACAACTAACCTCATACTCATAGAGAAATCCAAACACACATGTCACAGCGGAAGCCACTCTCGATAAGCATACCATGCCCTCAATCCCTGAGACATTCGAGCCTCTTTTATGTCAGCATGTAGGTGCGAACATGGCAGTGACCTTTCTTGATTAGCAGCACATAAAAAAATGTGAGTCAAGGCTCTACTAAGATTTACGACAAGGCGGAGTGTTCAATGTTGGTGCAAGAGAATCCAAGCCCACATACTTGGATGATTATCATATTTCTCATGGAGCCTTATATGATCAATCTCTTTTAAAATCAATTAGATTTACCTTTGTAAAAGAACCTTACTTCCACAAGGATTTAGGAAGCATCAAATCTTGATTCATTTGGTAGTTGATTGATGAGAGAATATATTCTATGGTTTAGGATTTACTTTTAAGTGAAATTTTGAATTTGAATTCAAAAGATTTGCTCCAAACTCAACTATAAAAGAGATTCAAAAGACTCGCATGATGTCCCAACTTTTGGAGAGCAATAGAGAGGTATCCTATGTGATTTGAGAGCTCACTTCATAGCTCAATCACTTCACTCACATTGTGCAATAGATTATTGCCAATAACATTGTATTTTTATGTGATCTAATACATACATTTTCATTACATCTTTACTTCACTTCTCTGCCATGACTACATCAATATAGTGATCTTCTCAGCACTTGTTCTCAGTGTATGATTCATCATATGTTCTGATTTAAAGCATCATAGATTCAGTATACTCTCTACTTTAAAAATCTCATTTTCATTGGTTCTCTCAATCTTGAGATATTATCATATCTTTACTCTCTAGTCTATACTCTAATGCATCCCCAAAATATTAGGGACGTCTTATGATTTGCAAAAACATCATACTTAGTGTGTAGTTCATCTTTTTTATTGAAATCACTCATGATTGGTAGCTCTCTAAGTTAATTACACACCATCAAAAGGAATTAGGCTAATTTCTATCATGCACAGAGCACTATTTATTATACTGAATAGGTGTAGAGACTAAAATAGCAAGTATATGACCTTGGATCAATTTCCTACTTATCTGTTTTGATCCATTGATTAGTGGATCATGTTTCAAACAAAATAGGTGTTTATTTATTATCAATAGCAAGCTAAAGAGATCCACTACACTATCCAGCACTTGTTCTTGATTGGTGTGAAGTAGGTTTAAGCAAAACCACTTCATTTCTAAAGACTATCCACCATCTCCTCCAACAGTGGTATCAGAGCAACAACAAGCAAGATGGAAGATGGATTTCCATCACTCATTGACAAATTTGACAGAAGAAACTACCCAACATGGTCACTAAGGATGCATGCATACCTTCAAGGGATAATTCTATATGGATACATCTCAAGAGATGAAGAGATACCAACATTCAAGAGCAAACATCAACCCACAAGGGAAGAGCAAGAAAGGTTGACCACATGGTGTGCAAAGGATGCTCTTGCCAGGTCTTATCTACTAAACTCAATATCTTATTTCTTATTGCCTCACAGTAGGAAATGCAAGACCTCCCAAGAGACTTGGAAAGTACTTTCTTCATACTTTTGATCAAATACAATAGCTAGGGAGAACCAGCTATGGATGGATTTTACAACCCTAAAAAAGAAATAAAAGGAAAGTGTAGTTGATTATGTGACCATGATGAAGAATGTGGCTCACTAGGTTGCAAGAATTGGAGAGCAGATAGAAGAAGAACAAATATTAAGGTAGATCATCAATGGTATCAAAGCTAATGATAAGTGGGAGTCCACCATAGCAATGGACCTTTATATGGATATGCAGATACCTGACCTCAAGACCTTGATGGGGCAATTCTTCACCCATGAGACAAAGCTCAACAAGAATGGTGACAACTCTAGAGGTACCAAAACTTCTACCCTTTATATAGATAAGAATAAAAATAAGGATAAGGGTAAAAGAAAAAACATGAAGAAGAGGCTAGTACCTCTCAAGTTAACTAGACACGTAGAGGAAGATGTACTAGATGAAGGAGTAGAGGAGGAAAACAAGGTAGGGTGAGATCCTACAACATTCCACCTTACAACATCTGTGGCCTTACGACCGACATCACAGAAGAATGCTTCTAGAACACAAGGAATCAAAGGGGAAGAGGCTTCCATAGATGAATCTATGGACAATCCAGAGGTAGATTCAACAATGAAGGAAGCAATTACAATCACAACTACAACCAAGGCTACAACAATAACAATTATAAAAGACGTTTCAGAGGAAGAAGAGATTATAACAACTACATAGAAGACCAAGAGGATTCTCTACTCATCATGAACATGATAGCGAAGCAAGGTAAAAATGATGAGCATCTTTTCTATATTGATTCAGGTTGTTCCAATCATGTGGCTAGAAATGTAGCATTGTTATCTGATCTTGAAGAACCCAAAGGGAAGCTTGAAGTCCAGACAGGTGATGACACTAGACACTTTTTCAAGAAAATTGGAAATGTCAAAGCTTTCAATGGTAGAATGAACCTCTTAAGTAAGCTTTTATATGTACCAACCATAACCAAAAACCTAATCAATGTTGGGCAAATTGTTGAGAAAGGCTTAGAGGTCAGATTCATAAGGCATGGAGCATGTGGAAGGCCCTCAACAAGGCTTCAAAAGGATTGCAAAAGGTGAAAAATCTCGTAGACTCTTACATTTGAGATTCAAGACACGAGAAACGTAGCACTCTTCAACTACAGAGGTATGGCACAAAAGGCTCGGTCATAAAGGAGAAAGAACACTAAAGCAAATATGCAAGGATCACAGTGTGCTTGGCATTCCAAATGTTTCCAAGCAACACATGATATACAAATGTGGAGCATGACAATTTGGCAAAGCTCACAAGCAACCATTCAACAGAAAGGGGTACATTTATGAAGACTACTTGGAGCTTGTACACATTAATGTGTGGGGTCCTAGCAAAGATCCATCAATCTCAGGTTCAAGGTACTATGTCTCATTTATAGATGATTATAGTAGATGGACAATTCTTTACTTCATGAAGCATAGGGATGAAGTATTTAGATGTTTCAAAAAGTATTTGGTAGTGGTTGAGAACCAAATAGGTAGAAGCTTGAAGAAAATCAGATATGATGGAGGTGGTGAGTATATCTCACATGAATTTGATTCATTCTTATAGGATAAAGGTATAAAGAGAGAAGTCACAAAAAGATATACTCCTTACCTAAATGGAGTGGCAGAGAGGAGGAACAGATTAATTGTGGAAGATGCAAGGTCAATGTTGAATGAGAAAAAAACTATTGAATTACCTATGGGAAGAGGCTATTTCCACAACCACATACTTGATTAACAAGCTCCCATCCAAATCCTTGGATGGAATGACACCCTATAAGGCATGGAATGGCACGAGACCCTCATTGGACCATTGCAATATCTTTGGCTGCATAGCTTACGCACATATACCCTCATAGATTAGAGGGAAGCTTGATCCTAAAGCTGAAAAGCATATATTTATTGGCTATGACCGAAACCGGAAGGGTTATAGGCTATATAATCCTACTAACAAAGGATTTATAGTTAGTAGGGATGTAGTGTTTGATGAAAATAATTCATGGTTTGCAGATGATTGTAGGAAGATCAAGTTACCCTATATTTGGAAAATGAATTTCCAACTCTCACTCAAGAAGATCAACAATTGCCAGAAGATATTAATTTAGAGGATGAAGAGTAGATTGGCTTCAAGGCTTGGAAGTCAAGAGGCAAGACCAAGTTCAAGCAATTGGAAGACATTCCAGCGTGCTCCAATCAAGCACTCATGATATCTCAAAGGGAGAGTAAAAATCCCATAAGGTATGGCTATGGCACGTCATTAGTCACTAAACATTTTGTGTATATCACTAAAGACTCTATGATAGAAGAACCTTCTTCATTTGAAGAGGCCAATAAGAAGGAAGAATGGAGAGAAGCCATGGAGGAAGAAGTTGAAGCACTTCAGGAGAACAATACTTGGGAGTTTGTTCCCAGGAAGCTGAGAGTGTGTGTGTTCCACAACTTTCAATACTCTTCAATTGTCCTAGCATTCCGGCAATCTTTATAAAATTCACAATCTCCAAAGTAAGTTAGTTCTACAATGATGTTCAACCATAAGTGGAACAATGTGTAGAATATGCACAACGAGACATAGAGTGTAGGTATGGATAGTGTTAGAACTCTCTCAATAGCATAAGGATGATTTCCTTTCAGTGGATGTTGTGAGTTCTATATAGTTGGGTTCACAAAATGCTCTATTATGAAACCCATCAACCTTGTGAATATGAGCTACTTTGCCACCTGTTTGAAGACCCACCCCTTATGTATTTTGTTTGTGGTGGGATAGCTCACCTAATAGCACAAAGTTAGTGCGATCATAAAGTAAGCAAGACCTTTCTGTTACATAAAAACAAGCTTTAAAGTAGTCTTGTGGATTTTATTAATTATTAAAAATGGTATATGGAAGCTTGTGGATCTTATTAGTTATGAAAAATAACATGTGGAGGCGTTCACATCTCCAAAGTTAGAGCAAAAGTAGATAAAAAGGAAGGCGCTTCTGTTGATAGCCTCTCAATAAAAAGAGTGGTTCTCTTAGTGTAGGTGTCCAAATTGAGTGATTCTTGTTGCGTTGCAAAGCTTACAACTTGTACTATATAACTAGATCAATGTTTGTAAATTTACAATGAGACAACTCCACGCAAGTAGGCATTTTTGTAGATCTTCTTTCTTGTGTCTATCCGGTGCCTCATCAGAGACATACCTCTCTTCAAACTTTAATATCTCAGTCGTTATGAGGTAGTTTTGAGTGATTTCACTTGGAGGAGTTTCCTTAGATCTAATAATTTCTATCTATATCAAAGTTTCTCATAGACCTTGAAGTTTTATTGCTTCTGTACATCCGTTTTCAATTCAGAGAGTAAGTCATACCTTGCTGTTGCAGGCTTCTTCTTACCTTGACTTCAAGCTATTGATTTGGGAGCTATACTCCACCTTTTTTGAGGTTTTGTGTTTCTAAAGCATGAGACTTAGAGTCTACTTTCAGAGTATATGATTAGTTTTCTCAAATTTTGCTGAGAGAGTTTCTGGTAATCATTTTTCTACAGTGACCTATTTTTGTTTTTTGGAAAGTTTGGTGTGTTACAAGGTTGACGGAGCGGGATAACCGCAACCGCAGAAGAAGGATAAACAAGACTTGTGGCTGAAATGACGGAGATGCAGGAAATTTCGCAAGAGTTGGTAGATGAAAAATGCGAAAGCAATAAAAGCAGAGACAGAAAGAGAGAAGGGTCGTCACGTCGTCGCTTTGTTAGACTGGTGGAGCAGAATTCACTGTGGTAAACAGAATCCTGGAGTGATAGTTAACCGGAATTTATTTGAGAGATACAGAAGGCTAGATACGTCTCTGTTTTGTTGAGCACTGTAGTGAATAGGTTTGATCACATCGAAACTGAATTATTCGGAGATCGCGAGTATCATATTTTACGATTGTGTATGAGATATTGCTGAATACGTTGATGTACTGTCCCATTCTATTTATATTTAATCATTCTGCTATTCTTTTGGTTGAATCGATTCCTATTCAGTAATATTGTGTGCGAGTCTATTTGAAGATGAGTTACATACGAATCTGTATCTTTCGGCTGTGAGTTTGTGCATTGTTGTCTGGTGTGGACGGAAGTCTTAGTAGGTCGTTAATTACGATGGAAATCTGTGATCTGAATCAGTATACGAAAAGGTTGCTATAATTTCGATCCGAGTTGTCTGTGCATTTTGTTCTGTGTGTTTATTTGTCTCATGGAATAGTCTTATTGAGAAGTATTTAATTATTAAGAAGAGCGTATCCTCGTAGTGTAAGTTACGGTAGAACCACTGCGTTATTACCATAACATATTCAGTCCGAATCTTTAATAATCACTGTGCCGCAAAGTAGTCTGTATTCAAACTCACTCAATATATTAATACGTGAGGAAATACTTGTGATTGTGTAAAGGTTTGGGAAAATAGTACAGGGCCTCTGTTTATCAGACCCCTACCACTCCCAAGAACCCGAGGACCCGATAATACTCGTCCGAAAAAATTGGATTGAAGTATTATCGATTAACATTGGCGATCCTACTGGGGACGTGGCATTGAGATTGCCTGGTATTTTGTTCAAATTAAAATTCTGTTGGAAGGACAGTAGCAACAGACTCAGATTTTTGCGATACTGTTTGTTCGTAATACTATATGATCAGTACGGAAATGCTACATGCCGATTACTCGATCAGGAGAAAAGTATCCCAAGAATCATCAGTTAGGGGTATTAAGAACAACTTTGGGAGGTACTAGTGCAATTAGACCTGACCCAGTTGACGAAAAAGTGACAAACGATAACACTGATTCCGGTGAAATTACGGTAGAACGTAGTACATCTCTAGAATTGCCTGGTGTTACTACGGTGCAGACTGTCGAGAATACAGCAATTTTGGAACCGACCAAGACGCAGTTGGAATCTAGTATAAAAATCTTCGGAATAGATTCAGATACGATTAGAAACACTTTAGGGAAGGAAATTAATACAGGTGAATCTACGCTGTATCCAGTCACGATTTTGAATCCTTCCGGTGGAATTTCGGTAAGAAAAACACAGTTTTTCGGTGACGATTCAGCACTTTCGGCTGAATCTTCAGCTCAACTACAACGTTTGGGAGCAAGTCCTCCTACTTTGGATATCAAGGAGGAAGGAAGATTATTTGAAACAGAAATTCGCAATATAGTAAGCAAACTTGTTGCACCAGAAAGTGTGCCATTTGGCGAAACAAATTCCGGTAGTTCAGAAACTCAACCCAGAAATACAGAAGGAGTGTATAATACATTTACGATGAATGAACAACTACAACGACAAATAGGTCAACCCAGACTGGCTTCAACGGGAGTAACATACACAAAGTTTAGTGGGTTTCCAAGAGATGACCCAGATGCTCACGTACGCACCTTCGAAATCAGTTACGCTGTCCTCAACCATCCACCGGATCCGGCGTACAAAGCAATTGTTTTTCAATCTACACTAGTGAATGAAGCAGCAAGGTGGCTTACTGAATATGATATTAATCATTTCGGTACTTATGAAGCAGTACGAGACGCTTTTCTGCAGCGATTCAGGCTGAAAAAAATCCTGCAGAGATCTTTGAGTATTTACAGAACAATAGACAGAAACCAAATCAAACTGTACAAGAGTATGCTACCCTTTTCAGAACTCATTTAAGACAGCTACCCCAGGCCCATGCTAATTTACCAGACGATGTTATTACACAGTGGTTTATCAATGGCTTGCTTCCTCAACTTAGGCAAATCATGATTATAAGATGTGTAGGAGCCATGACCCTCGACGCAGTGATAGCAATGACCCTTCAGCTAGAAAACAAAGTTGGTGGATTTTCAGAGGATTTGGAATGGATTAAAACAAACAAACATGTGGCTGAAGATATAACCAGGCAAGTATATTGTACCACTTGCAAGAATTCAGGACATACAAGTGCCCAGTGTGCGTTAAATCAGACTTATTGCGCCATCTGTAACATTGTGGGACATACCACCGAGAATTGTGCATACAATGCTAGAAGACAAGGAGCAGCAACAGTTAATGCAATTATTCAGGAACAAGGTCAGTCATCCAATCAATATGTACCCCCACATTTGAGACACAATCAACAACAAGGGTATCGACATTATCGAGGACAGAGGAACAACAACTATAACACACCGCGCTGGCAGAATGGACCACCACCGGAAAATCAAAATTTACCACCACCTCGATGTCATTTCTGTGGTCAATTGGGCCATATTAGAAGATTCTGTAGAGATGCAGCGGAATATGATCAAAGGAAAAAGGAACGTCAAAACCCGATGGCCAATGTAGTAACAATCACACCTGTAGAGACGCAGGCAGCAGCAGTTCAAACCCGTTCCGGTAAACAATTGCAACCAGCAGCAGAATTATTTGAGCCAGGGATACGTGAACAACACAGAATGTATCAGAAGGCTAGCCAGTGGACCACCGTAGAACCACCTGTTTTTCCAGAACCTACTCCAGTAATCCAGTCCTCGGATACGACACAAGCTCGTGCTGACAATACAGAAGCAGGTATATCATCTGTAGTAGAATTACCACCTTCAGACCAAGCTTCGTCTTCAACAGTTAAGGAAAATGCAAATCAATTGCAACCAGCTTGGGATATATTGTCAAAAGCATCCATCACATTGCCTTTCGGGCAATTACTGGCATTAGTACCAGGAATACGCCAACAATTTCAACAACAGTCGACTACAAAATCTGCTTGCATTCCAGCTACCGCAACAGTACAACCAGAGCCAGACTCTACGGTAGATCACTCAGTTCCTCTGATTACGGTATGGTTTCATAAACATCAAATTCCACAAGTTTTAATTGATGGGGGGTCTGGCGTGAATATTGCCACTGCGTCACTTTGTAAGAAGTTAGGATGGACTAAGATAGAACCAGTTCAATTCTTTGTTAGGATGGCTGATCAATCTAGAGTTCATCCAGTAGGACTAGTCCGAGATATACCCATAACTGTCCAAGACACAACATTTAAGATGACTTTTGTTGTTTTAGAATTGCCGGAATCCACCCTAGACTACAATCTACTTTTCGGTCGTCCTTGGTTGAAACAAGCCAAGGTAATTCAAGACTGGTCAGCCCAGGAACTTACGTTCAAAGATAAAAATCGTAAATGTGTTGTAAAATTAGATGCTATACAACCATGTGAGTTACATGCTCGACCATATTTTGCTGAACCAGTCCATATGTTAGATGGATTGTCGGATGACGAAGAAGAAGAATTTCTGAAGAATAATGTTGATTTGATGATAGTAGGAACTATTGATCTACACTCTGTGGTAGATACCTGGAATGCTTCAGTATGTACAGTAATACCCATTGTCGAAGAAATTAAGGAGGAAAAGACCATTTCGATTCAAGGTAATGAATTACAGCAGCTTCTCGAACCATCCGCGGATACAGAGAAACATCAACAATTTTATGTTCCAGAAGACCAGTTAATTACTTACAATCTTGGAGATGAAGACCACCCTCGTCCGGTAAAAATAAATCAAAACTTACCTGAAGCTTTTCAAGCAGATTTAATCAAGCTACTCCAAGAATTTACTGACGTCTTTGCATGGGATTACAAAGACATGAAGGGTCTGGATCCTCGTATCTATCAACACAGAGTTATGCTAAAACCAGAAGCGAAACCGATAAGGCAAACCAGTTACCGGATGAACCCACATTATGCATCTCAGGTAAAGGCTGAACTTGATAGGTTATTAAAAGTGGGATTCATAGTACCAATAGAACATGCGGAATGGATTTCACCGATTGTAATTGTACCGAAGAAAAACAAGCAATTGAGAATTTGCGTAGACTATCGGAAATTAAATGCTGCAACAATACCGGATCCTTTTCCGATTCCTTTTTTGGATACGATGCTTGACAAAGTAGCAGGTCATGAGATGTATTCATTCCTAGATGGATACAGTGGATATAACCAAGTAAGAATGGCTGAAGAGGATATACCAAAAACTGCATTTATTACAAATTGGGGTGTCTTTGCTTGTACCGTAATGTGGTTTGGATTGAGAAATGCGCCAAGCACATTTCAAAGATGTATGCAGGAAATATTTTCTCCTTATCTTACTTCATTCATGCAAGTATACCTTGACGATTTTTCAATTTTCGGTAAAATGATCGCACATCTAGTACATTTACGATGTTGTTTTCAGAGATGTAGAGAATATAGATTGTGTTTAAACCCAAACAAATCTGTGTTTGTGGTTTCATGTGGTAAATTACTTGGTCATATCATATCAGCACAGGGTATTCAAGTTGATCCCGATAAAATTTCAGCAGTATTAGAAGCTCCGGTACCTAATACACCTAAGGAAGTAATGCGATTTATGGGACAAGTGAGATGGCATGGAAGGCATCTACGGTGGCTTGCTCATGTGGCAATACCACTGAACAAATTAATTTCCAAGACTGCAAGGCAATTTGAATGGACTCAGGAATGTCAGATAGCATTTGATCGACTGAAACAGTTATTAACACAGGTTCCCATTTTACAGCCACCAGATTGGGATCACCCATTTCACGTATTTGTTGATGCATCTGATATAGCAATAGGAAGTGTACTAATGCAACAAACAGATAAATGGTTTAGACCAGTATACTATGCTAGCAGAAGATTAGCACCTGCAGAGAAGAACTATTTGGTAACTGAGAGGGAATGCTTAGGACTAGTATATTCGGTAAAAAAATTCAGACATTATTTGTTGGGTAAAAAATTTACATTTCATGTCGATAACGCTGCACTTGTTTACTTGGTTCGACATCAACATATAGGTGGCCGCCTAGCACGATGGGTTCTACTATTGCAAGAATTCGACTATGATGTCGTTCATCGGCCAGGTAGTTCACATGCTGTAGCAGACTTTTTGTCACGCTTAGATTCAGGTGAATCTCCGGTTGGTATAAATGATACAACGCCAGCCATTTATACTTCAGAACCAACTACTGAAGAATTGTCAAACCAGCTAGTGCCAACTACGTATTATGATCAGTTATTGACCTTCCTTTCAAATGGATGTCTACCTTCTGAAGTCCCCACAGCTACACGCCAAAAAATTGCAGGTTTTAGCCGACGATTCCGGTTAGTTGCTGGAGAACTTTATTATGCAGATCATACAGGAACCTTACTCCGGTGTGTTCCTACACACGAAGTAAATTCAGTAATCAATTTAGCTCACTCAAGTCCAACAGGAGGACATTTTGCAGCAGATCTTACTCACCGAAAAGTTCTGCAAAGTGGACTTTGGTGGCCAACTATGTACAGAGATATATTGGAATTTATCAAAACATGTGATAGCTGTCAAAGAACTGGACAACCATTACAACGCCATTACTTTCCACTTCATCCAGTACTTCCTTTAGAACCATTTCAGAAATGGGGTCTTGATTTCATTGGTCCAATCACACCTCCCGCGGTATTCAGCAATAACAGGTATATATTGACTTGCACAGATTATGCAACCAGGTGGGCAGAAGCATGGCCTTTACGCTCGGCTACAGCAGTTGAAGTAGCGAAATGTCTATTATCAGATGTCTTTCCAAGATTTGGATTGCCACTAGAGCTTGTTTCAGATCAGGGTATTCATTTTATGAACAAGTTAATGAAAGCATTAACACAGTCATTCCAGATCAGTCATAAATTCAGCTCACCATATTATCCTCGTGCAAATGGATTGGCAGAAAGTACTAACAAATCCTTGCTAAATATGCTTCAGAAATTGACTAGAGAAACACCGGAAAGATGGGATCAGTTGCTACTTGCAGTCTTATGGGCCTATCGCACTACATATAAGGTAACCACTGGCTTGACACCATTTAAGTTAGCCTATGGAATAGAAGCAATAGCTCCGATGGAAATTGTAATACCAAGTTTAAGAGTAGCAATGTCTCAGAAGCTGTTACCCGAAGAGTCATTGGTATTTCGGTTGGAAAAACTTAGAGAATTAGATGAACACCGATGGCTCAGTTTCTTAACTATGAAAGAAATCCAATTAAGACAGGCCAGGACACATGACCGAAATTTAAAGACGCCAGTATTTTCGATAGGACAGCTTGTTCTTTTTTACAATGCGAAGTCCAATAGATCAGCAGGAAAATTCAAGTTACGTTGGTTCGGTCCATTTAAGATTTCAGAACAAGTTGGTCCGGCTACTTTTCGATTGACTACATTGACTGGACAACCACTTCCAAAAGCGATAAACGGTTCTAAGCTACGGCCGTATCAAGTAACGTCACCTCCTGCAATAACAAGGGTACACAGCGTACCACAAATTTCTTAATTTTTCTTTTTGTCTTTTAATTCCTTTTGTTTAATTCGGTGTAATCAATAAAGTAAGTGTAATCGCCGTACTTTAATATCTATTTATGTCCAGCCGCCCGCTCCTTTTTCTCTCTTTGCATGTACGCACGTCAGATATAGACATTACTGTCCGTTTTGTGTAATTAGTGCCGTTTAAAATATTCTCTGTACAAATTTCTTATATAACTCACTTAAACTCGCCGGATAGGTAATTTAGTCTTTTGCGACCACAGCCATATTTTCTGAATGCTTGTGTTCTGCATCTTCTATCTGTGCGTAATGGAATCCCTAGCAAACTATACAGCTTTTGCCGATGGTATCCCTGCTGAAGTAGGAAATTACCTGCATATACGAGGATTGGGTAGCTTCGCCGAGCTACCCTGGCACTCAGTAGAAGCTCACCCCTTCTTCGCACAGATCATTTCCGCTATCGCTCGAGTATCTCCCACTGAGAAACGATGGGTTTTCCTTTCCTTACCGTCTAGAACTGTAATCACATTCCAAGTGTTTGCAGAAGTTTACCATTTGACTCCACAAGGTCGTGAGAATCTCCCCATGATTTCGGTAACCCGAATGGCAGAATTGTTCCCGCGTTATTCATCTAATGAATACGCCATTCTCTGTCGACCAGAACCCGAAAGAACCGCACTACAATTCCTAGTTGCCATACTCAACTTTCAGAAACGTACCTATGGTATCTCTCGACCATTTTATTCTGCCATCGATATAGCTGCCCGAGAACCTGTTAACTTTGCGTCATTTTTCTTTCAACGTATTCATAAGGAGTGCGTCTCAATTATGAAGCAAGTTAACAAAGGTAAAACCCGGAGGTCTCGATTACCACACATTTTATCATTTCTGTTTCCAACTATAATGCAAGCACAACCACCACCAAGAGGACCAGTGTTACAGATTGAAGAATCAGCGCAACCTTTAGATGAAGACGAAGAAGATGAAGAAGAGATTAATCAGTTATTTAGAAGAAAACGGATCAGAATCAGTTCTTCTGAAAGTAAGAATGCAGGTTCAGTTGAACAAGACGAAGAAGTACAACAGGAGGTCGATCAGCATTCAGGTGGAGTAACACAAAAGGAAGACGAAAAACAGCAGGACGTACAAGTAGAGAATGAAGCTGATCAGCAAAACAAGGAAGCAGAAATAGAGGCCAAGCATCAAGAGGAAGAGAGGTTCCATGATACAAATACATCGATGCACCAGGAATCATCAACATATTCATTAGCATCCGAGCACCTACAAACGCAGAAGCAAACTGAAACGGAAGCAATGTCAACTGATAAAGTCTGTCAACAGCAGCAGCAAGAGAATCAACAAATCCATGAACGTCAACCTACTAATGATGCACTGGATAAGCTCCTGAAGGCAGCAGAAACAACAGATGAACAACAAAATGCAAATAAGGTAATTAGCTCTAACACAGCTCGTCCTATTTTACCACCGCAACAGGAAGCACATCCCATCCAAGACCATCCTGACCATACATCATCATCTCCCCTAACTACTCACCACCGAATTCTTATCAATTACGCACCAATACGTCTGCCCAACCGCGACAACTTCCACAAACACAATCTGTTCAGGTATTTTCCGAATTAGCATCAATTGGACAGTTTCTTATTAACCTCTCCCAGCAATTACCTGCTCAGATGAAAGCTGATACAGACAACATTTACAAGGAGTTGCAGCATAAAATAGAAATACTGGAAGCCGATATCACTCCGCTTCAAGAAGAAGTATACATAGTAAAAGCAGAAAATCAGGCCCTACAAGAGCAGGTGAGACAGCTGCAAGAACGACTCAGTGATCAGGCAGATATAACAAAACAGCGGGATGAAGCTCTGGAAACAATAAACAATCATAAAGAAATGTTGACAGAAGCCACTGCAGAAATTAATAGGTTAACACAGAACTTCAAAGATGCAGAAGATGGCAGAATAGCATTAGGCAACTTACTGGAAGAAACTAGAAGGCGGTTAACTCAAACAGAATTCGAGTTAGATACAACAAAAAACAATTTATCAACAACCAACAACATACTGCATAAGTATCTCATTGAAGAGCCTCAGAAACAGAAACGACTAGCAGATATGAAAAGGGAAAGAGATGCATTTTACAAAACAATCCAATTCCTGAACCAACAGTTAGAAAGACTCGAGAATCAAGTACGTAACAAAAATGATAACATCCATCAAATGCAGCAACAAGTAACAGATATGAAGACGGCCAGAGATGCAGCATTGGCCAATGAATTTTATTTACAGGAAGCATTTTTACAAACAGAGGCTGAAAATTTACTTTCAAGAGCAATTGCGCTCAGTTCGGTGCGGACAGATGCCCAATTATTAGAACCCGACACCCTGAAAAGTGTATTAGAAACACTTAAGAAAAAGATTGCTCGTATCTTTCGATCAGCTAGAAACATGTATTTAGAAGGTCTCGAAGCAGAACTATAGGTTTCGGGCCTACAAATCCGGTGTTGTACTGGTATATTTTAATAAAAGTCATGATTTTTTTTTTTTTTTTTGTGCATAATACTTTTCGCACATGTAAAAGACGTTCCAAGTCCAGCATCGATTTCCAGAATGATGATTTTGATTCTAGAATCTCGGTAAGCAACCTGAAATGTCATATCAGAATGGAATACCATCATTCTAGCGACTGGCAGCTCAAGGTCTAGCACTTATAAATACAAATACCCGAGAACGCACACTTACACCGAACCGTGTTGTGACTACAATCGATACTACATTACAGTGGCTTCGATCGAGCTGGCAAGCCACTAAGCTTACGCTGTGTGACTTAGTATGGAACAGGACTGAAAGACAACACTCTTCATGGTGGCCGGAAAGGGTGATGAAACAAGGTAGCGTCAAGGATGGTGCCGATGCAGACGAAAGCAAGACAGGGAGCGACGAAGTGCGAATACGACTTCGGGGAAGAATTGATCATTTCCAGCGACTCGGGAGAAGTGATCATTTCTAGCGATTCGGAAGCCGAAAGGCGAAACGAACAGGATAGTGACGAGGATTTGGTGGAGAATGTCAAAACAGAGAATGTGAGTGAGGATGTCGATGACGAAGATAACGCAAGAACCTCAACAAACATCACCAGAGGACCGGACTTCGACAGTTTGCTAAGTTACCCTGGGAACAGTGGACTTGTTCCGCCACTAGAACAAGTGCGATCAGAAAGGATTGGGGAGTTAATTCCTGGCATGGACCGATAGACACTATAAACGGATATCTCAGCCAGGTGGTGATAGGATACTGTATGGTTACATGACTTCTGCAGAAGACATGGATTCAACAGCACAGAGGGTACTTTGATTCCATAGACAAAGCGCTTAAAGCACATGATCAAGAAGGTGGATCCAGCTGAAGAATATGAGTATGTAAAGCATGAATTTTTGAAGCAACAGCATATAAGAAAGCAGGACTTCATGAAGAGGCAACTAAACCAATTATACGAGTTTGAGGAAGTTCTGGAGAAAGAGACGACCTATCACGTACAGCGACACATTCGGGATTGAAAGATATTTACTGAATCACCAGCAGGATATGGACATTATGAACGACTAGCCAGAGTCTTTCTGATGCACGTAAAGAAAGAAACAGGAGGATAGTCCCAGGCAAAAGGATATCACCCACAATATTGCACTTGCGGGTTCGAGTCCACCGTGCGTGCCAGTGTTACAAGGCTGATGGAGCGGGATAACCGCAACCGCAGAAGAAGGATAAACAAGACTTGTGGCTGAAATGACGGAGATGCAGGAAATTTCGCAAGAGTTGGTAGATGAAAAATGCGAAAGCAATAAAAGCAGAGACAGAAAGAGAGAAGGGTCGTCACGTCGTCGCTTTGTTAGACTGGTGGAGCAGAATTCACTGTGGTAAACAGAATCCTGGAGTGATAGTTAACCGGAATTTATTTGAGAGATACAGAAGGCTAGATACGTCTCTGTTCTGTTGAGCACTGTAGTGAATAGGTTTGATCACATCGAAACTGAATTATTCGGAGATCGCGAGTATCATATTTTACGATTGTGTATGAGATATTGCTGAATACGTTGATGTACTGTCCCATTCTATTTATATTTAATCATTCTGCTATTCTTTTGGTTGAATCGATTCCTATTCAGTAATATTGTGTGCGAGTCTATTTGAAGATCAGTTACATACGAATCTGTATCTTTCGGCTGTGAGTTTGTGCATTGTTGTCTGGTGTGGACGGAAGTCTTAGTAGGTCGTTAATTACGATGGAAATCTGTGATCTGAATCAGTATACAAAAAGGTTGCTATAATTTCGATCCGAGTTGTCTGTGCATTTTGTTCTGTGTGTTTATTTGTCTCATGGAATAGTCTTATTGAGAAGTATTTAATTATTAAGAAGAGCGTATCCTCGTAGTGTAAGTTACGGTAGAACCACTGCGTTATTACCATAACATATTCAGTCCGAATCTTTAATAATCACTGTGCCGCAAAGTAGTCTGTATTCAAACTCACTCAATATATTAATACGTGAGGAAATACTTGTGATTGTGTAAAGGTTTGGGAAAATAGTACAGGGCCTCTGTTTATCAGACCCCTACCACTCCCAAGAACCCGAGGACCCGATAATACTCGTCCGAAAAAATTGGATTGAAGTATTATCGATTAACAGGTGGAAAGTTTGTTTTTGAAGTTTGGAAATATTTGGTTGGTCTTTTAACGATCTTGGGAGGTCTCATCATGTTTTGTTGTGTACTTTGATGTTTACAAGTTTGTAAACACAACATTGTGGTATCAGAGCTTTTGCTTTTTTTGTTTGATCAAATCTTTCATGCAACTTATTGAGTTATCTTCTTTGTTTACAACAATTCAACATGGCAGATTTGAGTGCATCGATTGAGAAGCTATCAGATGAGAGAAATTATCCCATGTGGAAATTTAGAATGGAGTCTTATCTGATGTCTAAAGGTCTTTGGGGATTGATAACAGGTACAGAAGTGAAGCCGGTATTACCAGAAGCTCCTACACAAGCAGATCGAGCAAGAGAGCAAGAATGGATTGAAAGAGACAGAAGAGTTTTGTTTATTATATCACAAACCGTTTCCAATACTATGCTTGGGCATATAAGAGGTTTGAATACTAGTAGAGAGGCTTGGGAGTCTCTAGAAAGGTTATTTGCAACTACCAACAGAGCGAGGCAAACACAACTTATAGGTGAGCTGGCAAGAGTAAAAAAGAAACCACAACAATCAATTAATGATTATGTTCTTGAGGTAAAATCTCTTATTGAAGAATTAGCCTCTATTGATGCATCTCCTAGTGAGGATGTAAAGTTTAATAGCATGTTAAATGGCTTGAGAGAAGATGAAAGATGGAAGTATTTCATTACGTCTATCATGACTCGAGAAAATCTACCATCCTTTGAAGATTTACAGACACTCATGATGACTGAAGAAATCAACATAGAAGGTGGGAACTCTTATCATTCGCAAAGAGGTAGTCAAGGACAAGCTCTTTATACTTCATCAAATAGATCAAGAGGTAGAGGAAATTGGAGAGGAGGAGGAAGATTCAACAACAATGCAAGAGGAAGAGGAAGCTTTAATGCGACTAGAGGAGGAAGAACAATACAACAAAGTCAACAAACTCAACCAAATCAGCAAGGTAACTTTACCTGCCATTATTGTGGTAAAGTTGGTCATTATGCTAGGGATTGTTTCTCCAATCCGAATAGAAGAGGTGGTTTTAGAGGACGACAAAGAGGAAGAGGCCAAGATCACATGCATCACAACAACAACATAGTACAAGAGGAGGCTCAAACACAGAAGGAAAACCTTCTTATGGCTATGCATACAGAGACACAGAAGAGGAAGGTAAACAACAAAACTTGGTATGTAGATAGTGGTTGCTCAAACCACATGAGTCACAACATGAATATATTTGTGAACTTACACAAACCTGATTCAAGAGTCACAGTTGCTACAGGAGATAGTATTGAGCATGAAGTAGTTTACATTGGTGATTGTCCACTTAATGAACATGTTACTCTTAGAGATGTTTTGTTTGTTCCTACCATTACAAGAAATTTGATTTCAGTTGGACAGATGGAGGACAATGGAGTAAAGGTCGATTTTGACAATAATCAGTGGCAGGCTTATGAGAAGAAGGATGGAAATTTTATTATAAAAGGACAAAAGGTAAACAGATTATATACTTATGAAGTTGAAGTTCCAGATTATGCAGGTTATACAATGGTTAATGGGACTCAAGTAAGTCGATTGGATTTATGGCATATAAGATTAGGACACATCAATGTTGGCAGGTTAAAAGATATTGCAAAGAAATCATTGGTTGAAGGTTTACCACAATTACCTAAGCAAGATTTGGATTTTGTTTGCGAGGCATGTCAATTTGGAAAACAGGTACGAAGTCCTTTTTCAAAAGTAGGATTGCAAAGCAGAGGTATTTAGGACTTGATTCATACTGATGTATGGGGTCCATCTCAAGAAGAGTCCATGGCAGGTAGCAAGTACTTTGTCACATTTATTGATGACTTCTCAAAGTTTACATTTATTTATTTTATGAAATACAAATCTGAAGTGTTTGACATATTCAAAAAGTTTAAATCATTGGTTGAAAAGCAAATAGATCGAAGCATAAGAAGGCTGAGATCAGATGGAGGAGGTGAATATTTTTCTAATCAATTTCTTGCATTTTTGGAGGAAGAAGGAATTAAAAAGGAAACTACAAACAGATACACACCTCAACAAAATGGTGTGGCCGAAAGAAGAAACAGGTCTATCTTGGAGATGGGTATGTGCATGTTAAATGAAAAGGACTTACCACTTATTTTTTGGGCTGAAGCATGCAATATGGAAGTTTATGTGATGAACAGGTTACCACCTACTCAAAATCATGTACAACAAGCACCTTATGAATTGTTTTATGGATCAAAACCAGATATTGCTAATTGTAGAATTTTTGGAAGCATATGTTTTGTTCATGTTCCACAATAGTTAAGGTCAAAGTTGGATCCAAGGTCATAAGAAATGGTTTTCATTGGTATGGCAGAAGGGCAACCAGGATATAGATGTGTAAACCCAGATATGGGAGAGGTAATTGTTTCGAGAGATGTTATTTTTCATGAAGATAAATCTTGGTATAAACATGAAGTGTAGGTAGATGAAGAAGAAACTACAAGAAGTCACGAAGAAGAGCCAAGTTCTCCAAGTTCACCAGAGAGTCAAATTACACATGAAGAGGCAACTTCCCCCAATCAGAAGTTGAAGAAAATTCTCGATTTGATTTCAAAGGAAATTGAGTCTTAGGAAGAAGAAAGTGAAGGTTCTACATCAAGAAGAACTCAAACTCGAAGGCAAGAAAAGAATGGTAGGACAAGAAGCCAATCAAGATATCCAGTAAGAGAAAGAAGGCAACCACTAAGATTTTCTCATGAAGCTTATATTGCAAAACTTCTTGAGGAGCAGGAACCAAAAACTTTTAAAGAAGCATCAAAGGTAAAGAAATGGGTTAAAGCAATGGATGACGAAATGACAACTTTGTATGAGAACAATACATGGAGTTTAGTTCCAAGGCAACCTAACATGAAAGTAATTGGTAACAAATGGGTGTACAGGATAAAGAGAAATAGTGATGGTTCAGTAAGTAGATATAAGGCAAGGCTTTTTTGTAAAGGTTATGCACAGAGTTATGGCATCGATTATGAGAAGACATTTTCTCCTGTTGCCAAGATATCAACAATAAGGACATTAATAAGTGTTGCTGCAAGCAAGGTATGGAATCTTTATCAATTAGATATAAAAAATGCATTTCTCAATGGTGATTTAAAAGACGATGTGTACATGGAGCAACCAGCAGGTTATGAAGATTCCAAGAAGCCTACTCATGTATGTAAACTCTTGAAAGCATTGTATGGTCTTAAGCAAGCTCCAAGGGCTTAGATTGGTAAAGTTTCTTGAAAAGCAGGGATACAGGTGTTCAAATGCAGATAGTTCTTTGTATGTTAAGGTTGAAGGATCATTGATTGTTTATATCTCAATTTATGTGGATGACTTGATAATAACAGGAAACAATGAAGGTGAGATAGCCAGGATCAAAGCAGAGCTTGGATCTGAATTTAAAATTTCAGATTTAGGAGAACTGACGTACATTCTTGGAATCGAAGTTATGAAGAAAGAAGATGGCATATATCTTCTACAAAGAAATTATATTTCAGATTTGTTAAAGAAATATGGCATGGAGCATTGCAAGAGTATTAGTATTCCAATGGGACCCAATGTGAAGTATAGTGCTGAAGATGGTGAACCTTTAGAAGATCCACTTATCAACAGGTCTTTGATTGGTTCTCTTATATATGCAACTTTAATAAGGCCGGATATTACATTGAGTGTAAGTACATTGTCTCAATTCATGAACAAACCCACGGATGTTCATATGCAAGCAGCAAAAAGGGTCTTGAGATATTTGAAGGGTACATTAAATGAAGGTCTGAATTATAAATATCATGAAGGTTTGAATTTGAAAGCATACAGTGATGCAGATTGGGCTGGAAATAAGGATGATAGAAGGAGTACAGGTGGATATCTGATATTTGCAGGTAATAATTTGGTTTCATGGAGTTCTAAAAAACAGCCTACAATAGCACTTTCAAGCACAGAAGCTGAATATAGAAGTCTTACAAATGCAACATGTGAGATTATGTGGTATTTGAAGCTTTATGAAGATATGAATCTATCTACAACACATCCACTACTCTTTGGAGATAATGTAAGTTCATTACAGCTCCCGTCTAATCCAGTGTACCATACAAGAACAAAACACATTGAAGTGCACTATCACTATATCCGAGAGAAGGTGGTGAATGAAGATATTGATATTCAACATGTTGGAATGAAAGATCAATTAGCAGACATACTCACAAAAGCAGTGGTGCTCAGAAGCTTAAGCGAATCAAAGTACTAGTTGGAGTCAAAGCTTTGGATTTAGAGCTTGAGGGGGGCAATGTTATGTTGGAGGATAAACACTCCTATGTGCACAACAAAAGCAAATGAACCCTCCTAGGATCCTGAAATTTTTCAGACATAGGCTCTGTATTTTTTGAGTTTCTCTGAGTATATGCAAAGACTGAAAATGAAATTTTGCAGGCATAAACTAGACTTTAAGAGATTTCAAATGAGAGTGAAATCACTCCATTTGGATACTGGATGATGCCTCAACCAGCTGCAACAAAACAGACAACTTGATCTCTCCACAGAGTATGAGCTAACTAGACAGACACTGTTCTGGACATTTCTCTGCACATGTGCAGGCACTGAACCTGAGACTTCTACCAGACAAAGTAGAACTTATAAGCTTTCCAACAAGACAGAAATCATTGCAAATGGATTCCGGATGAAGGAGAAACAACAATTACAAGACCGGGGGGTCTGCCAAAAACATCTAGATAGATAGAGTGTGTAAAAGTGAAATTTTTGCAAAATATGCAGAGACCAGCTAGTAGGGGGTGTGCTTAAGCAAGGGGGCAGCTTGGGCACGTATTTCCACGACTCTAAGTCATAATACAACTCATTAGAGGTTTTAAAGACCTCATACTAACCTCTTTAACCAATCAAAAGCATATACATGTCAAAAGTGAGGTCCAATCACATCAAGAGGTGAGCTAAATCTTCTCTAATCAAATTCTTTCCATTATGGGCATGATTTGATGCTTCCAACTCGTGGAAATCAGCCTCCTTTGATTGTGGATGATGTGGAAGGTTCAATTTGGGGCATGTTCCCACACTCTTAAGCTTGAAAAACTTTCAACATGTTACATAAAAACAAGCTCTAAAGTAGTCTTGTGGATTTTATTAATTATTAAAAATGGTATATGGAAGCTTGTGGATCTTATTAGTTATGAAAAATAACATGTGGAGGCGTTCACATCTCCAAAGTTAGAGCAAAAGTAGATAAAAGTAGAAGGAAAGGAGAGTGGTCTAATTTTAGACAAGGAAGGCGCTTCTGTTGATAGCCTCTCAATAAAAAGAGTGGTTCTCTTAGTGTAGGCGTCCAAATTGAGTGATTCTTGTTGCGTTGCGAAGCTTACAACGTGTACTATATAAATAAATCAGTTTTTCTAAATTTGCAATGAGACAACTCCGTGCAAGTAGGCGTTTTTGCAGATCTTCATTCTTGTGTCTATCCGGTGCCTCATCAGAGACATACCTCTCTTCAAACTTTCATATCTCACTTGTTATGAGGTTATTTTGAGTGATTTCACTTGGAGATTTTTCTTAGCTCTCATACTTTCTATCCATATCAAAATTTTCCATAGGTCTTGAAGTTTTATTGCTTCTGTACATCAGTTTTCAATTCATACAGTTAGTCATACCTTGTTGTTGCAGGCTTCTTCTTACCTTGACTTCAAGCTGTTGGTTTGGGAGCTATACTCCACCTTTTTTGATGTTTTTTGTTTCTAACCCATGAGACACAAAGTCTACTTTCAGAATATATGATTAGTTGTGTCAAATTCTACTCACAAAGTTTCTAGTAATCATTTTGCTACAGTGACCTATTTCTATTTTTTGGAAAGTTTGGTGGAAAGTTTGTTTTTGAAGTTTGGAAATATTTGGTTGGTGTTTTTGTGAAGAGAGATGGTGGATGCAATCCAAAGATGAGTAGGTGCCGCTACAACCAGCTTCACACCAGCCAACTGAGACTTCAGAGTTGATTAGTAGACCCTTTGAGCTTCCTAAATCCACCAAAATATCAGCCAAGTACTTTGGAACATGTATCCCAAAAGTTTAAGTCAAGACAGACAAGTTGCGAAATGACTAGCTCCCAAAACTTGCTATTTTTGGACATACACCTGCTGGAAAAAATGAGCAGTGCTCTCAACCTGGAAGGAATTAGAAACATTCCTTTTGGGCATAACAAATAGACTTAGCAAGCTTCCTATTCCAAGTTAAAACACTTCAAATGATGGACTGAGCACTGAGAACAAGTTTCATCAAGTTCTGGAACATTCCCACAATTCTCGGGGCTCTACAGAGATAGACCAGTAAGCCGTAAAATGCAGATATCTCCAAACGTATAAATCCAATGACCTTCAAAATTTATAGGTAGAAACTAGACAGTGAGAGCTATCCAACGCACTTTAAAACACTGAAAAAGGTTCAGTAAAACTCGAGATATGACCTTCTGAAGTTACTGCTCTGAGTGAGTATAGCAGAGAACAAAACAGAGAGGTAGATGATAATAAATGTATAGATTCACATATGATTACAACCACATTGGCAATGAATCTTTGCACAATGGGAGTAGAATGATAGAGCTATGGAGTAAGCTCTTCAATCTCTACAAAATGACATGAAGTGGTCACGTACAAGGCTTGCTAATCGCCTCTTCCTTCTTGCTCCTTTTATAGCAATTCTTGGAGGGAATTTTGAATTCGAATTCGAATGGCTCCACCTAAAAGTGATCCCCAAAGTTAGGAGAGATTCCCTCAGCTCAAAAATTCGTGATTTTGGTAGTTGGAGCCACGAATTTGCTTTTACATCATGGATGAGGTAAGCCATCCTTTTACTTTTTTCTTTTTCCATTTACAAGAGATAAAATGTACTCTTTTACAAGAGGTGTTCACATGACTACTCATGTGACTTACAAATGAGGATAATATCAAGCATATCAAGCATGTAGGCTTGGGCAAAATGCACCAACAGTTTTAACGATCTTGGGAGGTCTCATCATGTTTTCTTGTGTACTTTGATGTGTACAAGTTTGTAAACACACTTTCAAACTTTCAAGCTTGGGTTTGAATCTAGACCACAAGGTATGCAAAGATAATACAATAACGAAATCTCACAAGAACACACACAGAATAGAGAGAGAGATAGAGAGAGAGAGAGACAAGAGTAAACATAAGACTGGGTAAACTCTCCCCCCACATACTCGGATGGAGGAGTCTCTCAGAGCATGTGTATTTGTAGGTATTTTCATTATGTCTTGAACAGGAGATATAGGAGGGTGATGTTTTGAAAGGCATGCATTTATGAAAACCTTTTTTTTTACAAAAGTTCACTCTGGAAAATGGAGCTCTTCAACTAGTAAGCAGAAATCTGCTAATTGTGCATATTCAAAGAAGGAAGATAAAGATGAGAAGAAATCAGAAAAGTAGAAATTGTTTTGTAAGTACTATAAAGGGAATGATCATATCATAAAGAACTGTCCAAAACTGGCTACTAAAGAGGCAAAGAAGAAACAGGCTCGAATGGTTGTTGCAGAGGTCTCTACACCAAAAACAGAGTCTCCTAATCTTGTGCAAGAAGAAGAATGGGCATTTACTACTGTCTGCAGTTCTGACCCATCTTCTCAAGAGTAGTGCATGTCTGCAGTGGACTCAGATCTTTGGTATTTTGACAGTGGGGCAACCAAACATATTACCTCAAAGTGCAGTTTCTTTTCTTCACTAGAGCTTGCCCCTACAGGGAATCCTATTACATGTGCTAATAACTCGTCTTATGTTGTTATGGGAGTTTGTAAGATCATTTTTACTACTGCTGATGGTAGTTCGTTCACTTTGTCAGATGCTTTATTTGTGTCAGGGATCAAGAAGAACTTGTTATTAGTTTCTGCATTAGCCAAGATTGGCTTGGTTGTGAAATTTATTGATGACAGGTGTACAGTTCATGATCTATCAAATGGAGATGTGATTATTGCTTCTGGCATTTTATGTCATGGGCTGTATAAGCTCATAGACTATGGAAGATCTGTAAATGATTTGGCATGTGCAGTAAATGATTCTCAGGCTATGTCAGATGCAAAGCATTGGCATGCATGCTTTGATCATCTACATTTTGCTAGTTTGCTACGACTACAGAAATCTAAAATGGTGTCCTCTTTGTACAAACGTAAGGCACCTGGAGGCTGTATTTTGGGCAAAATGCAGTGTTCGTCCTTTCCAAAAGATGGTTTAGTTCGCACTACTCAGAAATTGCAGCTTGTACATAGTGATGTCTGTGGTCCTATGCAGACACCGTCTTTTGGGAATTATCTTTACTTCGTGACTTTCATCGATGATTTTTCCAAGCATGCATGGGTATATCCATTGAAGGCAAAGTCCGAAGTGTTCATGTGCTTCAAACAGTTTTTGGTTTTGGCTGAAAATCTGTCAGCATGTTGTTGGCTTGTATATACGCCTATTGCCCTAATGGGCTACTTATCTTTGTACATTCTCTAGTAATACCTTTAGTCTTGTGTGTTGTGCTCCAAGCTTCTTCTTCTTCCTTGTGTTGTTCGCATGCTTTCGTAGACGTCTAACTCCAACAATTGGTATCAGAGCAGGTCGTCCCTTCATCTAGGGCACCGTCGACACTCCTCCGTTTGTAGTCTCAGATTCGCACGAAATTTGGTGAGCATACTCAGGGCCTCCGAATGCACTATCGCAGCGCTTGTGCAGGCTATTTTTTCCTTTTGTGCCAAAGGTATATACCAGTTTCTGTTTGCCAGTTTAAGCGTCTCGAAGTCTGCTACAGGTCTAGGAGAACTCGTCTGGGCAGTTCCGTTCAACTTTTTGAGATACAATCAATTTTTTGCATCAAGGTATTTTAGTCACCAGCCATGGTTGAAAGCAGTGATGTATTCCGTATGTTGGCTGCTGAGGATAAGTTGGATGGTACCAACTACCCATTATGGGCTTATATGATGCGACATGTATTGGTTGCAAAAGGACTATGGAACATTGTGCAGGGTGTTGAAAGACGTCCTGTTACACCTGCGACTATAGGTACTACAAATACAGGTGCTGGAGCTGATGAAGATGGTGTCGAAGATGATATTGTGCAGATTCCTACTCGTGCTACTGTTTCTGTTGCACCTACTGCAGAGCAGATTCGTTGGGATGGCAGAGATGCCCAGGCACATGCATTGATAGCTTTGTCTGTCAAACGTGCCATTATTCCTCACATACGCTCTTGCAGAACAACTAGGGATGCTTGGCATACACTTACCATATTGTACCAAGCTAGGAATGAGGCTCATGTTGCTTATCTCCGAAAACAGTTGGAGAGTGAGCACATGAATGAAGGTGATTCTATGGACAGTTTCCTAATGAAGATCAAAGATTTGAAGGAACAGTTGATTTCTGCTGATGAGGCTATACCAGATAGCTCACTTGTGCAGACCGTTCTGAATGGTCTTCCTGACTCATATCAGAGTTTTGCTTCTACTCTTCGGTTGATGATCAAAGGAAATCCGAATGCCTTATCATTTGAGGAGTTAGTCTCTATTCTGTTGCAGGAAGATCAGTCCAGGCAGAACAGGTCCATTATGCGAGTTGCAGATCAAGCTTTCCTGGCTAGTCAGAAGGGCAATGGAAAATGGAGCTCTTCTACTAGTAAGCAGAAATCTGCAAATGCTGCACATTCAAAGAACCAAGACAAAGATGAGAAAAAATCAGAAAAGCAGAAATTATTTTGTAAGTACTGTAAAGGCAATGATCATATCATAAAGAACTGTCCAAAACTGGCTGCTAAAGAGGCAAAGAAGAAAGAGGTTGGAATGGTTGTTCTAGAGGCCTCTACACCAAAAAGAGAGTCTGCAAATCTTGTGCAGGAAGAAGAATGGGCGTTTACTACTGTCTGCAGTTTTGACCCATCTTCTCATGATCAGTGCATGTCTACAGCAGACTCAGATGTTTGGTACTTTGACAGTGGGGCGACCAAACATATTACCTCGCAGCGTAGTTTCTTCTCTTCACTCGAGCCTGCCCCTACAGGGAATACTGTTACATGTGCCAACAACTCCTCTTATCCTGTTATGGGAGTTGGTATGATCATTTTGACTACTGCTGATGGTAGTTCTTTCACTTTGTCAGATGCTTTATTTGTGCCAGGGATCAAAAAGAATCTGTTATCAGTTTCTGCACTAGCCAAGATTGGCTTGGTTGTGAAATTTGTTGATGACAGGTGTACAGTTCATGATCTCTCAAATGGCGATGTGATTATTGCTTCTGGCATTTTATGTCGTGGGCTGTATAAGCTCATAGACTATGAAAGATCTGTGAATGATTCGGCATGTGCAGTTCAAGATTCTCAGGCTATGTCAGATGCAAAGCTTTGGCATGCACGCTTTGGTCATCTGAATTTTGCTAGTTTGCTACGCTTGCAGAAATCTGAAATGGTGTCCTCTTTGCCCATACTTGAGGCACCTGGAAAACATGTTTGTGAAGGATGTATTTTGGGCAAAATGTAGCATTCTTCCTTTCCAAAAGATGCTTCAGTTCGGGCTACGTGGAAATTGCAGCTTGTACATAGTGATGTCTGTGGTCCTATGCAGATACCCTCTTTTGGAAATTATCTTTACTTTGTGACTTTCATTGATGACTATTCCAGGCATGCATGGGTATATCCACTCAAAGCAAAGTCCGAAGTGTCCATGTGCTTCAAACAGGTTTTGGTTTTGGTTGAAAATCTGTCAGCATGTAAAATGGGCACCCTCCGTTCTAATCGAGGGGGGGAATATATGTCTTCAGATTTTAATGCATTTCTGGCTGAACGTGGGATAAAACACCAGTGTACAGTGTCGTATACACCTCAACAGAATGGAGTTGCTGAATGGAAGAACAGGTCTCTCATGGAGATGGCGAGGTGTATGGTCAAGAGTCAGGCTTTACCTCATAGTTTCTGGCTTGAGGCTGTCATGTGTGCAGCATATGTACTGAATAGGTGTCCCACTAAAGCACTGCAGTCTATCACTCCATATGAGGCTTGGCATGATCGCAAGCCATCTGTTGCTCATCTGCGTGTTTTCGGTTGTTTGGCATATGCATTAGTGCCTCAACAACATCGCAGAAAATTGGATGATAAAGCAGTTAAATGTATTTTTGTTGGATACAGTTCTGAAAGTAAAGGCTATCGCCTGTATCATCCACAGACTAAACGCATTCTGGTTAGCCGTGATGTTGTATTTGTGGAAGATGCTATTCAGCCATTGCTTTCATGTACTAAGGAGACATCTGTTAGCTCCAAAGACATGTATGATACTTTGATGCCTCTTTTTACAGGTGGACAGTCTAGTGCTGGTCCTAATGAGGCAACTTCTCAGCCTTTGCAGGTTTCATATGATGATGTAGATCATTCCATTTCTGATGCAGATTTACATGATGCACTTGCTGATGAGAGAGCTGATATTGAGCAGGCAAAAACTATGCCAAAATGGCTACTGCAGACTGCGTGACAACAAATTAGATGCACCTTTGTCATATTGTACTCGTTCAGGCTCTCATAGTGCCTCCTTTGCATCAGATTGCTATGCTATGGCTGCATCTAGTCTCTCTGATGAGAATGAGCCTGTTTCTTTTGATGAAGCACATAATTTAGAAAATTGGATAGCTGCTATGCAATCTGAATATGATGCTATAATGAAGAATGGTACATGGTCTTTATGTGACTTGCCTCCTGGCAAGAAGGCCATTGGCACTAAGTGGGTATACAAGCTGAAGCGTAAACTTGATGGTACAGTTGACAGGTATAAGGCTAGGCTTGTTGCAAAAGGTTATGCGCAGGAAAGAGGCGTTGATTTTGATGAGACCTTTGCACCTACATGTTGTATGACTACTGTTCGGAGCATTTGTGCACTTGCAGCCCATCATGGTTGGAATGTACATCAGTTGGACATTAAAACAGCATTTCTGAATGGTGACTTGCATGAAGAAGTGTATGTTTTTCAGCCATGTGGCTTTGTGCAGAAAGGGCATGAAAACTAGGTGTGCAGGTTAAAGAAGGCTTTATATGGTTTAAAGCAAGCACCACGTGCTTGGTATGAGAAGATACATGCATATCTGATTGCACATGGTTTTGAGAACAGTCCAACTGAAAGCACCTTATATGTTAAGCGTGCTAATGATGTGCTTCTGATCATTGTTGTCTATGTAGACGACATGCTGCTCAATGGTCCTATTGAGAAGCATATTGCTGATTTTAAGGCTGATTTGCATGCCTCATTTGAGATGTCTGATTCGGGGCATTTGCATCACTATTTGGGCATTCAATTTATGCAAGTTGATGGTGGAATGGCTTTGTTTCAAACAAAATATATTGACACATTATTGGAGTGTTTTGGCCTTGAAGACTGTAAGCCTATTGCCACTCCTATGGAGACAGGTTTACGATTGAGTCTTCATGATGCTGGAGATGCATTTGATGCTGTTCTCTATCAGCAGGTTGTTGGATGCTTGATTTACTAATGCATTACTCGGCCAGATATTCAGTTTGCTGTCTCACAGATGAGTAGGTTTATGCATTGCCTAGGAGTCACGCATTGGAAGGCGGTTAAGCGCATCTTTCGCTACTTGAGTGGTACTCGGCTACTTAGGTTGTTTTATCCCAAGGGGGGATCACTACCGCCAGACTTGCATGCTTTTTCTGACTCAGATTGGGCTGGTTGCTATGACACTCGTGTGTCCACCAGTGGTTTTTGCTTCATGCTTTGTAGCTCATGTATATCTTGGTTGAGCAAGAAGCAGCCTACTGTGGCAACTTCCAGTTGTGAGGCTGGTATAGGGCGGCTTTCACAACGACTGTTGAGTGTGTGTAGCTCAGACGCCTTATGGCTGATTTGGGTGTTCGTCAGACTTTTGCCACCACCATCTTCACTGATAGTCAGAGTTTCACATTGTCAGTTGCGAGGAACCTTGTGTTCTGTTCTTGCACTAAGCACATTGAGGTGCATTATCACTATGTCAGGGAGAGGTTCTCTGCTAGGGAGATCAGCTTGGCATATGTGCCCATGCACGAGAACATTGTAGAACCTTTTACGAAGGCTCTGCCTAGGGAGAAGTTTGAAGCTTTCTGCAAAGCTTTGGGCTTACTTCTGTTTGTGGAGTGATTTCCACATAGCTTAGCACTTCCTTATACATGAATGCCAGCTCCTTGTTCACTGTATCACTCCCAAGGAGGGATTTGTTGACATATTTAGGTAGTGATGTGTGTGAACATACTAGGACCACCGGGGCACTTTTTTCCCTCTTTAGGAGGTCTTTTTCCCTCGGCTTGTATATATGCCTATTGCGCTAATGGGCTACTTATCTTTGTACATTCTCTAGTAATACATTCAGTATTATGTGTTGTGATCCAAGCTTCTTCTTCTTCCTTGTGCTGTTTGTGTGCTTCCGCAGACGTCTAACTCCAACAGTTTGCTCTGATACCACGTCTGTGGAATGAGTTCTGCTATGCGCAATGAACACATGTAGTGAACCCTTGTATGTCCAACACTTAGACACATAGCTGCAGCTTAGATAGCTTGCTGATCTGAATACAAAATTCAAATGGAATTGTTCATTTAGTCAATCAAAGTAGACAAAGCGATGTGGGAGCGATTTGCGACGACTGGCGGATCAATTCAGTCGCCTCGCTAACGGCGCACGCAGGGTGACTATGCGGAACAGGTACAAGTTTTTCTTAAGGTCCGTAGGGTGAAGCGTTCCTATAACGTTCAACTGCGTCAAAATAAGAAGGTAGGATAATCTTTTAACTAACTATTTGATTTTTTATAGTTTCGTTTCTCTTCTTGGAAGTTTTCTACATTCCTATCTACAGTGGAGGAAAAAGATCTTCACTAACACTAGGTGGAACAGTAGAAAGTAAAGTTATAGTTGTTCTAAGATCGAGGAAAGATTCTTCTACTATTACTTTTTTTATTAATTCTTTATCTTCTATTGGGTTTGGAAATAACAATTCAAAACTTGATGAAGGAAGAATGGAACTATTCGAAGAACTTTCATTAGACATAAAGTAAATGATACTAAATTAATAACCAACGTCCTATACAACCTATAATATGATGTTTTTAAATGATAATCTAATCAAAACTATTAAAATCAGCTCTAACTCACTCACACGCTCCACCGAGGGTGAGTCAAGATAGAGATGCTGGTTTCAAGAGCCTATCCTAGATTGGAGTTCTAACTTAAATATGAAACTAGGTACTATACTCATACTAGCTCACCTTGGATCCTCACTCGCTCAACCGAGGGTGATCGTCTCAAGGAAACCGTAAGCTAGCATGAGCCCTATGGATGCCTAACAATGATGCTCTAGAAGTTTGGAGGGGGGTTTATATAGTTTTTTGAATGAATTTGGGCCCTTGGATCTAGAGAAATCAACTCTCAACTCTAGGATCACTACTTTCGATTACAACCATTTGATTAATCAAATCAATGGCTTGGAATTGTTCTTTCTACCAAATCTAGTGTAAAGGAGTGAAATTTAGGCGCCCTCATTCTCCACCATTGGATCTGGGGATGATCTGGACCGTCGGATCAGTGCTGACATCAATTCGGATAAGATAAGCCACTATTTTTGGAGAAACACTACATTATTGATCTTTGATTGTAAAAAAAGTCTTCTTTTATGGAAAAACTCGTGGATGCTCCTTGCTTTAAGCATAAGTGCATCTCCACCCTTGAATATGAGCTCATCTTGATCGTACAACATGGCTCAATCAGCTTTCGCCATGTGGTGGCCCTTCAACCCTTCAATTTGCTTAAACTAGAAAACTGCGGTGATCCTGAAAACTGGACTTTGTACTCTTTGACCCTCCAAATAGGATTTGATGAAGATGAAACTTTGTAGGACTATGTTTCCAAAGATCTCCTTCAGGAATATGCAGAAAAAACTCCCATCTGAATCTCCCTTGTACAAGTTTGACTACATTTGGAAGCTTGCAAGGTGGCATTAAGGTATCTAGGAAGCTCTGATAGCCTTGAAAATTTGTACAAATATGTAGCCACATATGATCTTCATACATGCCAAACCATATGGCTAACATAAATTTCTATACAAGAATTTGTAAGGTCAAACTAGAAAAATTACATTTTTATAAAATGAACATAGCATATCAATGTGCTACAAAATCCATTTTGTGCTGAAATTTGGGCTATAGACTGCCTTTGACAATCTTTACAAGTATATGGATTTTCATCTAATTTGGTGACAATGAAATTTTTGCCCTAATTTCCTAACTTTGACCAGGTTTGACCAGCTTTGACCGCTACCATGGACTTTCTTGATTTCTTTGAAACTTAGTATGTGACCTTCCTTTGACATCCTTGATGCATCCTGGACTTCTCGCGGAATTCTAGCTACCTTCGCCAAATATGTTTTTTGTAGGCCTTCACAAGTGAGAGAGGAGAGCAAATCTCGACGACATTCGCCCCCACTAAACCTGCGATTCCTCCGGAAGCGCCACTCTAGCATCTGTGAAAAACAAAATGTTCCAGGCATCAAATTCTTTTATAGGCAACATAAGAAAGATGGAAGGAAAATTGATTATATGCATGAATAAGTAGGTAACGTGACATGAAGCAAAATTTGCATGAAAGAAATAATTGAAACAGGCAACATGAATATGCATGAACAAATAGGCAACATATATGCAAATGAACAAGCAACATTGGCAACAAGAAAGAAAAAAAAAAAGCATCAATATGAAGTAGAAGTGGATGTATTGAGTCGTTTTAAGCATCAGTTCCTCTCATCTTGAAGAAAATTTTGTACCTTTTTCATAAAGCAATCTACCTTAAATATGATTATAAACAAAGATTTAGGATTTTCAAGAGACATCTTTCATCTTTAGCTTATTTTAGATCAACTCCTTTCCCACATAAATATGAATATACTCTTTCTCTAATAACATGCAAGGAAATCTAACTAAACTCCACTAATGCATAAATCTGCCTATATAGCCCGTGATTTATTCTACTATGCCTCTTTATCCTCCTTTGGCTTGCTCTTTTTTTTTTTTTTGATGATGATGATGATGATTCGGCAACTTTATGGTTACGATCACTTTTTTGGGGTGGAAGAAAGTGTAAACTTCTTGGTAACATGTAGCAAATTTTTTATTTTTTCTTTTGATGACGGGGAAAAATTAAACCCCGATACAAGGTACAACCATTTTTGATGACGGAGAACAGTCGTTTAAACTCCGATACAAGTGTTGTGAGATGGACTAATGATGTAGAAACATGCAATAGCAGGAGCTAGGATTTCAACAATTATGCTTTCGATACTGGATACATATGCATGTTTATATATGAAAGTCTTGTCACCAAAATAAACCTCCAAATCTACATGCCCTATCTTTCCACAATCCTAGATTATAAACAATTTCTTGGTAGATAAGTTACTACTTAAGATAAAATTTTACACAAGTAGAGAAATCATCATTTGCTTTTTTTTTACTCAAGTGATGTGGATATGCAATGTGATGCAAAGACTGAAAAAAACATGCATGAAACAAGCATGGAAAAAAAATAGAATGAACTTGAAAAAAAACAAAGCAACATGAACTTGAAAAATTAATGATATTTTTATATGTTTTTTTTTGTCCTTTTTTTATTTATATTTTTATTTTTTATAACATGGATACTCGTGTTTATGAATCGGCCTCATTGTTGTCATCTTCTTCAATGTCCTCATCCAAAATGTACTCGTCATTATCACGTTTCTTGAATAGCTTTATCCTTTTACCTGCAATCAAAGTTTTTAGTGCAACACCATTTAATTCACAAAGAGCATACGTACCATTGTTGTTGACTTTTGATACAATGTATGGCCCAAACCACCGTTGAGTGAGCTTTTTGCGTGCATCATATTGAGAGTCAAATGTACTATCATAAATGAGCATCCAATCTCCTACTTCAATTGGCTTAGGATGCAATCGATGAGTTTTATCAAAATAATGCTTGTTCTTCATTCTAGATTCTCTTAATTTTCAACAGCATCATCAAGTCTTAATTTACCTTGTTCTAACTGTTTAATACGCAAACTCAAAAAATCATCAGTAGACATGTTTTCAGACCAAGGCAAATTTGATCATGCAGAAATATGAGACTGAATTGGAAACAATGGTTTTTGACAGTACATGAGTTCAGCAGGCATATATCCAGTAGTACGTGTGCATGTCATTCTATCTGCCCAAAGTGCAAAAGGTAAGAATTTAGGCCATTGTTTGATGTCACCATTACATGCTTTAGATATGGCTTTCACAATTGGATGCCCTCTCTCTATTTTACCATTGGCCTCTGGGTTATATGCAGTAGTGAGAGACAAACGAATACCGTGATGCTCAAAGAACTCTTTAGCTTCTCTCGCATTTAACTCTCCATGATCGGCAACTACTTTCTCTATGTACCCAAAGTGACTTATGACATCTTCAAGCAAGAATTTGCAAACATTGTAAGTGGTCTTAGATCGTAGTGCTCGTCCCTCTACATGATTAGTTAAGTCTTCTCTTGCAAGTACAATGTAACGCATTTTGTCGATACCTTTAGGCATAGTTACAAGATCTACTACCCACTTGTAGTGAATACAAGGTGGATAAGTAGGATGCAACGGATCTCTATGTTTGATTGATGAATGAAGTTGACAAGTAGAACATGTAGAAACATAGCTACTAATGTCAACATACATCCTAGGCCAATAATAGGTACTTCTAATTTTTTCATATGTTCCAAAAAATCCTTTATGACCTGCCCATAATGTCTCATGCATTTCCTTCATTACTTGCAATTGAAGACCTCTCTTTCCTAGGACTCGTTGTGGATTCTTAACCTTACCCTTAGCATGTCTCCAAAGATAACCATTACATAGGAAAAAGTTATAAGCTCGTTTCCTAATGTTACGGAATCTATTTGTAGTCCAACTAGGTACTGGTTGTAGTGTACTGAGATACTTTCCTATGTCTCTCCTTTCATCTTCGTACTCAGACTCATGAAATTTCTCATACTCATATATATGTGGAACATAGTCAACTAAATTCACATTCGTTATTAGATCACTTTCAAGATCATCATCAAATCTAGCTCTCGATAACATATCAGCAACTGAGTTTGACTTACCTGAAATATGAACTAACTCAGGATTTATGAACTTAATATATGAGATCCATCTAAGCATGGCTATATCAGGAGATGAACAATTGGCTATCATTCCAATGAGAGGCAAACAATCAGTCTCAACTTTGACATTTGCACCAATGAAATATTCTTTGTCTATTTTCAAAGCTGTTACCATAGCCCATAGTTCTCGTTTGATTTGTGGATATTTTCCTTGTGTTTCATGTAGAATTTTGGCACCAAACCTAATTGCATATCTATTCCCTTCACTATCATCTTGACTTATGACCCAAACTATACCAATAGGACTAGTATCAATAGTCAATATAATAGGTTTGTTAGCAGAATAGTCTACACGCTTAAGGATGGGAGCTTCAAGCAATAATTTCTTCAATTTACGCATAGCTTGAGTGTGTTTGTCAGTCCAAATAAATTTTTGTTTCTTCCTCAACAAGTCATAAAGACAATCAGCAACATGAGCAAAGTGTGGGATCCAAATAACATAAAAGATGCAAGCACCAAGAAATCTACATACCTCACTCACGTTGTTACATGTTTCAGAAATCTTGCTAATGGCATCAACTTTTTGTGGATATGGCTTTCGACCATAATGGCCACATAAATGTCCAACAATAAGCACCTCGTTGACACCAAAAACAGATTTCTCTATGGAAAATGTGAGACCTACCTCTTCAAATCGTTGAAATATTCTTTCACAATCAGAGATATGGTCAAGAACAAATTTACGACATCCAGATGAATCTAAAGTAATGTCCTTTATGCATTCCTCACTCCCTTTAATTGGAACATCATCAATGAATGGCATAGTTATATGAGGGATAAAATCATGTAAGACCATATTCATAGCACTCATCATATGAGCCACAGCATTGGTCGCTCCTTGAGGTAAAGTACACATTCACACTAAGCCTAAAGGAGTTTTCATTGTGGTTATGTCACGACTATCAATTGCTAATTGGAACTGGTCATATCCCGAATATAAATCACCCATTGAATAGATAGAATGTCCTGAAAATGATTCAGCAAACTCATCTACAATGGGTCCTGTTCCTACATTCCTTATGGTGACTTTATTGACAGGTTGGAGATCTTGAATAAAACGTAGTTTCCCATTCTTTTTAGGCACAGTGAACCATCTATTTGATTAAGGTGCAAAAGATGGCTCTAAAATTCTCATGTTTATCTTCTCCTTAAGTAGTTTCATTAGCTCAGGTAAGTGAGCCTTTGGAACAGGTATAGGACGAAGACTCCATGGAATATGTGGAATAGTAAAGATTATCATGGGTGCAACTAGCTTAGGATCTACACAACCAATCTCATGAGGATACATAGTAAAGGCTTTTCCATGGCTACGTATGACTCTCTCAAATTTATCTCTCTCTGCTGGCAAAAGAAAGTCATCATCTCTACCAATTTTCACCTGTTTGATTGTCTCATCCGTGAATGTATGTCCTATGTTTTTCTTATCCCGAAGAGTTGGATCATTTTTCACATCAATAATTTTTTCATTACTTCCTTGAGGTAATGGTTGAGCTATGGGTTTGATTTTTTTGTCTACAGTTTTGTACTTTGTTTCAACTAAGGCATCATGTGTTTGGTTAAATTTTGAGCACTTGTCAACATTGAGAGCATTCTCTTGGATTAGAGCATACTCATCAAGGGAAGAAATAAGAATAATATGGGAATTAGAATTTTGTTGAAGACATAACTCTAACTCCTCAAGAGTAGAGAAACAATGAGATGTCTCAATCACATGCTCAATGTTCTCATCATGTTCCATGATTTTGTTGTTTTTATAATTTTTTTGGGTTTTTTGGATAAAAGACTTGGACAATTGACTCTTATGAAGAAAATCTAATCTAGAATGTGGAAAACAAAGTTACAAACTATTGTACATGTTGGTTGGATGCGAGATGTCAAACCAATATCCACTGTTGTCCTGCTCAACAATGGATTCTATCCGAAATTTTGATCATATGTAGCTCCAAACATGAATCGAGGTGCACAATCACTACAAGCATGCTCATGACCCTGAGTAACAATAGGTTTCTTTCTAATTGACAATCGATTCCTAGGATGATTCACTCCTACTGTCATGACTTGAAGTGATTGCATTCCATCCTTAGACTTAAATCTAGCATAGGTAGACCCATCATCCATGGCTTTAGTTTCCATACGACTCTCACAAATAAAGGTTTGACCTAAGAGAACTTCATAGGAGCAATTATCTTGAATAAAAAAGTGAAACTCTTCTGTGATTCCTCCTATGGATATGGGCACACTAGCACAAGCTCCATACAGGGTATCTACACCAATATCTGGAGTTCTCATACGCCATCCACAATCTTTATCTATGGGCCATCGAAACTTATCATAAACTTCTCTTGAAATCACATTGATTTCGGAGCCGGAATCTACTAATGCATTTACATTGATAGTGTTCTTATCATTCCCTATTTTAACATGCATCTCTGATGTACCTCTAGACCAAAATGTTCTTTTAAAGTGGCTTTCAGGATTGTTTTCATGATTTTCATGGTCAGGTTGAATAGGTCCTAAGAAATTTTTATTAACATTTACTTCATCATCATCAAAGTCCTCTTCATCAGATTCATCAAAGTTTAAGGCTTCATTCATAGCTTGATATTGATCTAGAGAATCTTGCATCTCAGTATCTAGATTAAGTGGAAACCTCTTCCTTTAATTAGGCCGATAAAGTTATCTTTAAAAACAGGCTTTGCAATAGAGAAAACTTGTTCTAAAGACATAGTCACTTGACTCTTAAGCAAAATGTCATCTAAAATCTCCATAGGATCTATTTTTCTCTCAATTTCTGAAATCAAGATGGCTTTAGGTTTTCTCTTTGGTTTCTTTTGTTTTTGCTCAGGTTCTTGTTTTTGTTCATGTTCTCGTGTTTGGTCTTCAGTTTGTTTTGATTGTTCTTGTTTATCTAAAGGCTTTGGTTCTGTTTTTCTTTGCTTTGTCTTCTTCTCTTTTTGTTTCTCCTCTTGTTTTTGTTCATTGGGTTGTGATTCTTGTTGTTTATCTTTGGATTGTGATGTTTCTCCCTGCTCTATGATTGTTTCTATTCCCTCTGAGGTTTGTTTTTGTGTCACTCTTCTTTCACGAGGCTCAGCTTCATCTCTTTTTCGTTTTTCTTCTACATTGGATATGTGAGAAATAAGAGATTGATCTTCTATTGGTGATTCCCAAGCCGTTATTCTCCTAATCTCATCTCGTGCTCTTACTAAAGCCTCTATGGAAAAATCACCTTCCTTTGTGGGTTTACTTGATTCCACTTGTTCATCAAGAGCTTCTAGTTTCACTCCTCTAGTTCCTACATCCGTTATGGTTATATTTTCATAATGTTTTTTCATTCCTCCCTTACCATAATTTCCTTGCAAAGGTAGCCTAGATCGATAGTCACAGATTTTCTTGTCTATGTTTATTACTAGTCGTTGCTCCTTAGCAGCCTTCAATAGTTCACAATCTCTCAAAAAGTGCTCTAACGAATCACACCAAGGACACCTACGAGGGCCACGCACAAAACCATTTTGATTTTAAGGATTTTGATTAACTTGTGGTGGGAAATTTTGAAATTGAGGATTTTGTTGATAAGGTATTGCTTGAACAGGATAATTAGGATTTTGATAAGGCAATTGATGTATTTGAGGAGCTTGGGGAGCAACATGTTGTACTTGAGGTGCAAGAGGAGTTTCCATATTATACGGTTGATGATTTTAAAAATTTTGATTTTGAGGATTTTGAAAAGCTATTTGTGAAGCTTGAGGATACATGTTTTGATACATTTGAGGATTTTGCACATGAGGATGAGGATTTTGCATTGGAGGAACTTGATATGCTTGAGTAGGAGCTACTTGTGGATTTTGCTTGGTAGCTATAACATGTGGATTAGGCTCTTGAAAAGTCATTGGGTTCATTTGATTTTGGAAAGTTTTGGTGTAATTAGATTGTAAAGCATCTATAGTCTTGGCCAAATTGGATTGTGTAGCAATAAGACTTTCCATTTGCTTAGTGAGAATTTCCACTTGAGATTGTTCAACTACACTTTTATTTGGCTCTACTTTAAAACCTTGAGTAGGCTCCATCATTTGAGGAATAGGAGTAGAGTCAAAATTCATAGCATGGGATTGTTCTCTAAATTGCTCCTTAATTTGTGGAAGGCTAGCTTGAGGAAGACTAGTTTGCTCATAAAGCATGGATTGTCTTTGATGTCTATGGGCTATAGCCTCTACTACTTTACGCACTTTTTGCCAATTGTTAGTAAGACCATAGCGCTTATCCGGTTCTTCTAATCGTCGTTCAACTTCCCTACGAGTTTCAGGATGAAGAAGCTTAAGAAAATTGATCACAAGATCAGGTTCCAAGGTTATCTTATCCTCATCAGGAAGTTGTTCATTGCGTCTAATATACTCATTTTGTAAGTGAGTAATAGAGCTACTAGGCTTTGGTGAATTGACCCATCGTAAGAATCCATCCCGATTATGTTGGCTATAATCTTCAAGATAGAATTCTTTGAGCATCTCCTTTCTAAAATCACTCCAAGGAAGACTATCATATTGAGTGACACGGTTTATGATAGAGCTATCAACAATTCGTTCAAAGAATGATATCAAAAGATCTTCGGGAAGACCAAAAATCATAGCTTGCTCTTCAAACAAATCTAAGTAGCTTCTAATGTTGATGCCATTGAATTTTCCCTTCTCTCTCAACATAGAAGAGACTATTCTTTGGCCTTGTTTCTCAACAATAAGGGATTTGAATCCTTCCTCCATCTTATGTGAATAAGCAAGTGATGCACGATGCTCTAGATCTCTCACAAATGTGTTTACTTCATGACGAAGATGTGCACGATATTGTGAGAAATCCAGTGCAACACTCAAGAATGATGATGATGAAATGATGAGGATAAAAAATATGAAACAAAGGATATGGATCACAACCTCCCAACAAGATCAGAAGCAAATGCCACGAAGTGTTTCACGTCGGGTTCAAATGTGGAGGTGATCGCAATCCGGGTGGATCGGGTCCGGTCGTGGCACACACAGGGTGTATGAAGCTAATGAATGTTGGAAGCTTTAAGGACATGAAAGTGAAATTAATGTTGAGTATGGAGAAGAGAGAGATGTTGAAATGATTATGGGAATAGGAATGTAGGAGTCCAAGTTAGATTTATGAACATGAATGATAAGAATGAAAGAGAACCATACATACGAATGAAATTTGGAAGGAAGAATGGTCCATTGAAGGAGCTTCTTAAACACTTCCTAATTCCAATCCATATGCATAGTCTTCTTTGGATGATATGTATGCATGACGAGAATAGATGGAAGCCTTACACATAAACCAGTTTCGAAAGGAAGATTGGTCCAATATTGGAGCTTCTTATACACTTTCAGAAACTAATCAATATGTATGGGTATGTATGGATTATATGCATGCAAGTGAATTATGATGATAGAGTTTACTCACAAGCTCAAAGAAACATCCTCACTGGTTCAACGCAATACTGCGGAGCCTTCTCACACATAGAAGAAATAGAAGACATGTAAAAATACTTAAGAGACTGAGAGAGGAGACAAGAGACAAGTGACAAGTGACATGAATTAAAAGGTTTTGAATTAAGATACATGTATAAGATCGTCGTGGTACGTCAAGCTAGGCAGTCTACTGATCAAAGGTGGTTCCGACCCTCAAACCATGACAGTTCAACCGAATGTCACACGTAAGAAGGTGAGTTCCACTCGAGTGAACCTATGTATGTCTAGGCTCGTAATGTCTAACTAAAGAAGTCTAAGACTCATTAAAATCAGCTCTAACTCACTCACACGCTCCACCGAGGGTGAGTCAAGATAGAGATGCTGGTTTCAAGAGCCTATCCTAGATTGGAGTTCTAACTTAAATATGAAACTAGGTACTATACTCATACTAGCTCACCTTGGATCCTCACTCGCTCAACCGAGGGTGATCGTCTCAAGGAAACCGTAAGCTAGCATGAGCCCTATGGATGCCTAACAATGATGCTCTAGGAGTTTGGAGGGGGGTTTATATAGTTTTTTGAATGAATTTGGGCCCTTGGATCTAGAGAAATCAACTCTCAACTCTAGGATCACTACTTTCGATTACAACCATTTGATTAATCAAATCAATGGCTTGGAATTGTTCTTTCTACCAAATCTAGTGTAAAGGAGTGAAATTTAGGCGCCCTCATTCTCCACCATTGGATCTGGGGATGATCTGGACCGTCGGATCAGTGGTGACATCAATTCGGATAAGATAAGCCACTAGTTTTGGAGAAACACTACATTATTGATCTTTGATTGTAAAAAAAGTCTTCTTTTATGGAAAAACTCGTGGATCCTCCTTGCTTTAAGCATAAGTGCATCTCCACCCTTGAATATGAGCTCATCTTGATCGTACAACATGGCTCAATCAACTTTCGCCATGTGGTGGCCCTTCAACCCTTCAATTTGCTTAAACTAGAAAACAGCGGTGATCTTGAAAACTGGACTTTGTACTCTTTGACCCTCCAAATAGGATTTGATGAAGATGAAACTTTGTAGGACTATGTTTCCAAAGATCTCCTTCAGGAATATGCAGAAAAAACTCCCATCTGAATCTCCCTTGTACAAGTTTGACTACATTTGGAAGCTTGCAAGGTGGCATTAAGGTATCTAGGAAGCTCTGATAGCGTTGAAAATTTGTACAAATATGTAGCCACATATGATCTTCATACATGCCAAACCATATGGCTAACATAAATTTCTATACAAGAATTTGTAGGGTCAAACTAGAAAAATTACATTTTTATAAAATGAACATAGCATATCAATGTGCTACAAAATCCATTTTCTGCTGAAATTTGGGCTATAGACTGCCTTTGACAATCTTTACAAGTATATGGATTTTCATCTAATTTAGTGAAAATGATATTTTTGCCCTAATTTCCCAACTTTGACCAGGTTTGACAAGCTTTGACCGCTACCATGGACTTTCTTGATTTCTTTGAAACTTTGTATGTGACCTTCCTTTGACATCCTTGATGCATCCTAGACTTCTCGAGGAATTCTGGCTACCTTCGCCAAATATGTTTTTTGTAGGCCTTCACAAGTGAGAGAGGAGAGCAAATCTCGACGACAGCGTCTTATCAGTATTCAAACTGTGTGAGAAAACAAGTTCAAAGACTCTCCTTTCATCTTTCTGGACAGATACTCTCTTTGTCCTCTTTTTGTTTGTCTCCTCCTCTTGAAAGATGCTTCTTCTCCCTTTTCGTCTCTTGAAAGACACTTCTTCTTCCCATCAGATACTTAAACAAAAAAATACAATGGAAATAATCGCGCAACATCGGTGCCTAACTAAACTGTAACTGTCTATTAAAATTCCAAGTGAGCAACATTTCGATTCAGCAAAATTCCAATTCATCAAAATTTCAAGTTAGTAGAATTCTGATTCAGTAGACTCCCAATAGACTCTGAGTCAGCAGACCTTCAAAAATTTGACTCACTTCTTATTCTTCCAATTTCTCTCCCCTCAACACCTGGCAGTGCCCGGTGGGAGATTTTTTTCCAAAAAGGCAAAATCGAATTCACAATCCCTTGATCGAATACCATGTTACTAAGCTCCCTATGCATATTTTCCTCCTCAAGGTTATGTGCAACTATAATATCTTCATGAACCTTCACTGTTTCTAGATGCATTTCCACTTGATCCAATATCATTTAGCAACTACTTCCTTCTGTTGTACCTTCTACTAAACCTGATTTTGCAAATCCTTGTCTTCAGTCTGCTGCACCAACTGTTCCTTTAATTCCACAATTTGTTGCACCAATTCTTCCTTTTCATTTTTATGTTGTTCAATAACTTCTAACAATTGACTTGCACATACCGAAGCAAAACCATCATGCATCTGTTCACAAGGGTATCTAATGAGTGCCTGCATCCTGTCCTTAATGCTAATCCATAAATCCACTTTTTGTATTTTTCTCATCCATTCCTCAAACTGCTGCAAGGACCTCTTGAATTTCACAATTTCAATTATGTACTGCTTCTGCACTTTAGACATAACTTTTTCATGTTGCTCTGACTTTCTCTATAGCTCTTTTCGCAAATCATGCGTTTGTGTTTCTTGCATCTAATATTGTTCAGAATTGAGTATTTCATTTATTAGCTTCAAATTAGCACATGAAAAACATCGCATTCTCAAGAAAGCACTTAACGTAATCTTGGACCAACAACTATCAATAAAACATGCCACCATCGAAAAAAATGTAGATAAATAGGCCTTCTTACTTTTATGATCAGTAATGTTGCTAAATTGATTTTCAAAATTAAACGTCACCTACACTAAATTAGATGACAACCAATCCATATGCGGCGGCTTCCTTTGAAATTTCTTGAAACAAAATCAATTGATCGATTTTTCCATTCTTATGCCAAACACATCCGCTAGTAAAAAAGTTCTTTGACCTAAGTCGTGCATAATGTGATATGGACCTTTATATCTCAAGGTGAGTTTTCCACGGTGTGGCCCTAACTTGGAATTATACACCATCACCCAATCTCAAACCTGAAATATCTTGAATTTCACATTCATATTAACCCAAACTTCTGTAATGTATGCACTAACTAAACGATCCTCCTCCATTTGAAGAAGATACTTACTTCTATGCTTAACGGAGACTTAAAGAGACATCTTTTTAGCTGTTACCCGCAAACTCAGAATCAGAAATTCCATTTGAACTAAAACTTCGAGCCCATATACCAATCTGAATGGTGTCATTCCTATAGTTACCTGAAAATTTGTCTTGAATGACCATGAAGCTGAGTGTAAAAGAAAATCCCAATTTTTCTTATTATCATGAACTAGCTTTTTAAGAATACGCATCAAAGTCTTATTAGTGCTTTTTTCTTGACCATTTGCTTGTGGATGATAAGCGGTATACTTTTTATGCATAATGAGATTTGTTCTTGTTAACTGTGAAATCACTTCATTCAGAAAGTGAGCGCCTCTATCACTTACCAACTCTATTGGAAAACCAAACCTGGTCATAATGTTGTGGTAGAGGAACTTTGCCACACTCGTCGCCTTGTTGTCCTTCAATGCTATTGCTTCTACCCACTTTGTGCAATAATCTATAGCTACTAAAATATATTTATTACCATGTTGTGTAATGGGCTGAATAGGTCCAACAAAATCCATACCCCATTTTTGAAATGGATCCAAAGGTAAAACAAGATTATCAAACATCCGATCTGAATTATTTGGTTGGCTTATTTTTTGACAAATCACACATCTTTTAGCAAATTCATGAGCATCCTTTAATACAGTAGGCCACCACAATCCTGCTTGTAAAACCTTTTTCCCTATAATATCCCCTAACAAATGACCTCCTGCTCGCCCTGAATGTGCTTCTTGTAACACAGCTAGTTGTTCAAAATCTGGTACACACCTCTTAGTGACCTGACCAACACATTGCTTATAGAGTGCACCAGCTATAACCAAATATGGTCTACTTTTAAGAGCAAACTTCCTCCTCTAATCCAGTGTAAAATGTTGAGGTAATGCTCCATCAGTTAAAAACACTAATAATTGATCATATGAGGAATCCGATTTAGTAGTTTGTGCATTAAACAGCTCAGCATCAAGAAATTCATCATTCATACATGTAGGTGCTTCACCTGATTCCAATCTACTAAAGTAATCTTCCATTGCATGCTCTTTCCTTTGAGTATGAATAATAACAAAATCAAATTCTTGCAATAGAAGAATGCACCTTCCTATCAGATACACCAAAGCTTGATGATCAACACGAAAAATCACTTTACTACGGAATAAATAATGTCTAAACTTGTTTAGAGCATACACCATTGCTAAAGCTTCTCTTTCAACCACCGAATATTTTTGTTTAGCTCCACAGAGCAGCCTACTAGCATAATATACTGGCCAATACCATCCTTTTTCCTTCTGCTACATCAAAACGTCTCCTACAACCACATCCGATGCATCAACAAATATATGGAATGGCAACGACCAATGGAGGCTGCAAAATTGGTGCTATTGAAACATCTTCTTTAATAACTGAAATGCTTTTTCTTGTGCTTCAGCCCATACAAATGGAACATCCTTCTTTGTTAAATGTGTGAGTGGTAAAGAAATATTGCCCAAGTACCTTAAATATCGAGCATGCCACTTAATCTGACCAACAAACCTCATTACTTCCTTGACATTTGTGGGAGCTTTTGCAGTCCTAATAGCTTCAATCTTCTTAACATCTATAGCCATTCCTTCTCGAGAAATAACATGGCTTAATAAGATGCCACTCTTCAGAACAATGACACTCTTGAATGGATTAATCACCATCCTGGATTTCCTACATGTGTTAAAACAACATTATAGATGTAGCACATGTTGTAGCTTTTTCCCAAACACTGAAAAATCATCCATAAAGACTTGCATGAAATCTTGGAAAGAAGGTTCAAACACTTTATGCACCACATAATTGAATGAGAGCGGTCCATTCTTCAATCCAAAACTCATGAATGTAAACACAATAGCACCAAATTCTATAATGAATTCAATTTTGTGCTAATCCTCCTCAACAACACGAATGTTATTGTAGCTTGAAAATCGATCCAAAAAATTATACATCTCATGTCTAGCTACTGCATCCAATACTACATCACAAAACGGCATAAGGAACGGATCCATAATCGTTGTTTCATTTAATTTTCTGTAGTCAACACAAATTCTCAATTTCCCATTCTTTTTAGGAATCACTATAATAGGAGAAAACCATGTGACTTGATTAACCGGTTTAATGAATCCAATTGCCAACAGTTAATCAATTTCCTCTTTAACCTGCTTATCAAAATTAGGATTCATCCAATACTTTTGTTACACAACCGGAACTACATCCTTCTTTAAATTAATGCGATGTTGATGTAGATCAAGGTCTATACCTTTCACTTGTGCGTAATCCCAAGCAAAAACATCCACTTATTCCTTTAATAAGAAAATAGGTCTTCCATGAACTGACCCTCTAATTCTTTGCTTACTCTCACCATCTTCCATTCAGTCTCCGTCCCCAAATTAATTTCTTGAAGTTCATCCTCTTTTACCCTGCCAGAACTTGCATATTTTTGTTCATAAATCTTTTAAGCCAAATTAATTATCTCTTTCTCACTCTGTTCCAATTTTTGGTGCATAGGAATTTCTAGATTTTTTCAAACATTTGTCTCAATTGTGTACCCTCCAATGCATCATCTAGAACTGGCTCATTTGTCTTCTCCAACAACTCTTCATCCTTTGCTAACACACCTTCCACATCTACTTCCAAAACTAATACAACAGTTGAGTTTGCCTTCAGAAATTCTTCCTCCTCATCTTCTATCTCATCTACTAAACTAATGGTATGAGCCATCAGCAGTTTCTCTCGTACCAACATGTTTCTTCTACCTTTCATGGGAATTGCCATGTGTCTTTTTCCTTTTGTTATCACCATCACATTCAATCCCCAATCTTGCTTAACCTTAGTCAACCTAAACCAAGGTCTTCCTAACAACATTTCATATGGGTATGCGGACTCAAACATTCTAATCAACACAAAGATTACCATGAATGACATCCCTACAATTATGATTTGTTGATGCTTCAGAATGCCCAATGGTTGGACTCTAGTTTGATCCACCATTTTTACCTTAAAAGGTGCTGGAGCCAAAGCCACATTCCCTATTTCCTTAAAAATATGATCAGGTACTATATTTACTCTTGAGCCATGATCAAGCAACACTTCATCAAATCACCTTTGATTATACTGTGCATGAAGTACTGGCACAACAAAATCTACATCCACTAGATCAATGTTGTTAGCGGATGTCAATGGTACCTACGTAGCTGCTACCTCTGACTGTTGTCCAACAAGCTTCTTCAATAACGTCTCTCTAAAAGCTAGGACCAAAGCTAATAACTGCTCTAAGGACAATTGCAAATGATAGTTAATGATCACCTCGAACCAATCATTGTCTAAATCTTGCTTGGACTTAATCTTATCCTCCTTCTTCATTTTTTGTAGGAATACTGCATCCTCCTCCTCCTAAGATGAACTTGGAAATTGCACGTGTTTTTGTTGATCCTACTAGATCTATTTCTGAACTTCATCTCTTATCTATCTTTCTTCCTTACAATCGATGGGACATTTATTTTTAGACGTTGTAACTACCAATACATCTAGTTCTTTGACCTTACCACATTGCTTGCAATCACAATTCCACTGGTTTTCATGAGTCAGATGTAGAATTCCCGATGTACTAGCACCTACATCCTTACGACACTCTTGATTTGATAATATTATAACTATAGCATTGGCCTGAGTAGCCTATTGAGCCTGTTGTTGTTGCTTCCACTCTTGATTATTTTGATTATAGTGAACCACATGTATACCACATTCTTCTCTATGCCTCGCCCATAAAGGAAAATTAGGCCCTATCCAATGATCAGGTGTTGAACAATACCCACAGGGCATCATCCTAGGTGGCCTACCCTACTGATTTCCTCATTCGAGAGAAAATGGCCTAGAAAGGGCCCTGTAAGGATTTAAATTAGTTGTGCTTAATCTAGATTAAAGATATCAAATCATTTAAAGATATCAAATCATTTAAAAAATTCTGTGTAATCTCATTTAAAACGTATCTTATGCAAATTTTGAAGAGAGAGAAATTCGTGTGATAATCATGAAACGTTTGTGTGGTATCTTACGCCTCAAAGTTTGTGCTCATCGGGCATTCATCAAAATTTGAATTTTCCTCTTGTTCAGGGACCTATATAATATGTGCTTATGATGTTTCACACTTTTTTACTCTACTTTCCATAGCAGGCTTGTTTCTCTCTTTCACGTCATTTTAGACACTTTGCGTCACTCTTCATAAAAGAGCATGGAGAACCTCAACCCAAACACTCTCATTGAGCTTTCAAATAGCCGAAATCAATGTGATAAGTTCCATATCAACATTGTAGTTAGTCATGAGTATGCAATGACAAGAAAGGTATTCTGAAGGGCTGTTGAACCTTCTGAAATGGATGGATTGCTGAAAGAAGGCAAAAAACATATCGGCATATGGGCAGATGGATCTGTTTATCCAATTGATCCTGAAACTAGAAGGTATTACCCTTTTCATAATCTTCATGATCTGATTAGATTTGTAGGAGATGGTGAGGATGGTTTATGAGGCTATTGTTCAAGGCTCTAAGGAGATTTCAAGGAACTATGTACAATACATAAACTATTTACAAAACACACTACATCAGAGGGATTTACATACGAGGGAGCTAGAATACAAATTATCTACTTTATCTTCTCAGTTAGAATCTTTCAAAAAAATGAAAGAAACTCCCATAGGTTTGAGAATGCGGTCAAAATGAGTAACATCGTTTCTAGATTTGACTGAAAAATCTAGCCAAAAGATGTACATTTTTGAGCGCGTACATTTTTGTAATGAAAGTATGAGTCAAAATGATGTTTTAATGATGGAGAATGTTAATCTCCAAAAGAACAAGCTATCCTTGATTTTAGAGCACCTCTATATCAAGAATAAAGCAAAACCACAACCAATTTGGCTAGCTCATTGCTCTTCCTTGTTGGATCAAGTGTATGACAAGCCTAAGTATTGGCTTGAGTCATCAAAAGGCTTAGAAACTTGAAGGAAATGTCTACTCCTTCTAGAGTTCAGTTGTGAACTCTCTCTTGTAATTTTTAAGCCTTTCCTTTATGTAAAAGTGAAAGAATCTAAAGTGTTTGAGTCCACTTGATCAAAAGAGGAAAGAGAAGCCACCAATTCATGATTGAAGATAGTTGGAGAATCAAATCAATCACTAGTAGATTGGAGAGTGATTGTAGGAAGTTAGGCTCCCAAGATCAACTATAAATACATGGTAGTTTTAGTCGTGGTTAACTGAAGACCTCGAAGAGCTGAGCTTTATGCCATATCAAGATGTGGTTTCATGGCATACATGTGTATTAGTAAGTCCATTATATTGTACAATCAATATAATTTCATTTTCATGATCATTTGCGTTCATATTTTCATGTTCTTGTGAAGTGTACTGTTCACTGCAATATCTCTCAGTTTTTTTAGTCAGATTGCACAGATGAGTTCTCTGAGCTTGGTGGATTATTTTTAGTGATTCAACTTGGGTACGTTAGCTCTCTAAGTCTATTGTATGCTAACCAATTTACATTATATTTGGATATTTTAATCTTTAGTTATGATTCTCAGTGTGTACTTCACCATTTTCCATGATTTAAAGCTTGTTAGAATCCTCATACCTTCTAGTATATGCCTGAAAATTGTCATGAGCATTGGATTCTTTAATCGTGACATATCGCTATTTATTGCACACAGGTCTGTGTACTATTGCAACCCAAGAAATTCGGGGTCATCCTATCACTTTCTAAACTTCTTTCTCCTTGTGTAGTCCATCATTTTTGTTCAAATTACTCTTGATTGTTAGCGTCCTAAGCTAACAAGAGTTCTCCAAAAGGAATTTAGCTAATTGCCACTGTGACTAGAGAATTGTTGAAAACTTTGCACAGGTGTATGAACATAAATAACAAGTTTTGGGCTCTTGAATCTACTCCAACTTATCTGATTTGATTCAACTTTCTAAGAGTGATCTCCCAAGGTACATAGGGTGTCTAATACATCCTTTGGCAAGCTAAATGGGCCCACCGCATATCTCTGGAGTGCATTTGGCTAGTGTAGTGCAAAGTTTTTGCAGCACCACTTCGTCTTCATCTTCAAGGAAGGAATTTATATGGTTATATAGCTGGAGATGAAGTTATGCCAAGTTTTAGGAACAAAAGTCAACCAACACAAGAACGCAAGAAAGATTGAGCACATTGTGCTCCAAGGATGCACTTGCAAGGTCTTATCCCCTCAACTCTATATCAAATTTTTTGTTGCCTCACATTAGAAGTTGTAAAACATCTCACAAAGTGTGGAATGCACTTCAAGCCTTCTTCTCTTCAAGTACAAAGGCCAAGAAGCATCAACCATGGCTAGACTTCACAACTCTCAAGAAAGCTCCCAAACAAAATGTGAATGATTTTGTCACAAATCTGAAGGACATAGCAGATCAGTTGGGAAGCATTGGAGAGGTAATATATGAAGAACAAATTGTAAGGCAGGTCATCAATGGCTTGAAGGCAGATGACAAGTGGGAAGCATTCACCACAGGTATGGATCTATACATGGATATGCATGTACCCGATTTCAACACACTCATAGGACAACTACTTACTCAAGAGGCCAAGCTTATCAAGAATGGAGAAACTCCAAAGGTAATCAATATTCAGCTTTGTATACTGATAAAAGCAAGTCCAAAGAAAACAAAGGAAGAGGAAAGGAAGTGGATGATGAAGGAGGTACACATCAAGCTAACTATGCAGGTAGAGGAAGACATGGTAGAGGTAGGGGCAGAGGAGGAAGACAAGGTTGGGGGAGATCCCAAGACTCTAATTCATGATCAATTTGTGGATTAACTAATCATACAACTGAAAATTGCTTTAGGAATTCTAGGAATCAAAGAGGTAGAGGCTACAATAGAGGAAGTTATGGCTACTCAAGAGGAAGGTTCAACAATTACCATGGCAACTACAACAATTACAACCATTCAAACTATCAAGGAGGCAATAGAGGAAGAAGAGACTTCAATAACTACACAGAAGACTCAAATCAAGAGGATTCCTTGCTAATCATGAATATGGAGATTCCACAAGGTAAATCTGATGAGCATGTTTTCTACATAGATTCAGGTTGTTCCAACCATGTGGTAGAAAATGTGACTCTCCTATCAGATTTAGAAGATCCAAGGAACAAGCATGAGGTACAAACAGGAGATGATAAAAGACACCTTGTGGAGAAAATAGGAAATCTCAAAGCATCTGATGGAAACATCAACTTACTCAGTAAGATACTCTATGTCCCTACCATTACATAGAATTTGATAAGTGTTGGGCAGATAGTAGAGAAAGGGTTGCAAGTCAGGTTCACAAAAGCAGAAGCATTTATTGAAGATCCAAGTCAAGGATTCACGAGAATTGCAAAAGGTGAAAAGATAGGTAGATTGTTCACATTTGAATTACAAGACACTAGAAACATTGCTCTCTTTAATTATGGTAGTCAGACACTCACAAAATTGGAAGTATGACACAAAATGTTAGCACATATAGGTAAAAGATCATTAAAGCAAATTTGTACGGACCAAAGTGTACTTGGACTCCCTAACTTCTCAAAACAACACATGATTTATACGTGTAGTGCATGTCAATTTGGAATGTCTCATAGGTTACCATTCATGAAGAAAGGATATATGCATGGAGATCTCTTGGAGTTGGTTCATACAGATGTATGAGGACCTAGCAAGGATGCTTCCATATCTGGATCAAGGTATTATGTCTCCTTCATTGATGGTTGCAATAGGTTGACTATATTATACTTTTATGAAATAGAAAGATGAAGTCTTTTCATGCTTCAAAAGATATTTGACTCTTGTGGAGAATCAAACAGGTAAAACACTTAAAACACTAATGTCAAATGGAGGGGCAGAGTACTTCTCCCATGCATTTGACTCCTTTCTTCAAGAAAGAGAGATCACCACAAGGTACACTCTTGAGCAAAATGGAGTGGTAGAAAGAAGGAATATGACAATTGTTGAAGCTGCAAGCTCTATGCTAAATGAAATTCACTTACCTAATTACTTATGGGCTGAGGATGTATCCACAACCGCTTAACTGATTAACAGGTTACCTTCAAAATCACTTGATGGCATGACACCATATGAGGCTTGGAATGGAAGAAGTCCAAGCTTGGATCATTTTAAGATTTTTGGATGTATTGCTTTTGCTTATGTTCCTTCACAGGTGAGAGGCAAGATGGATCCCAAAGCAGAAAGGTGTGTATTCATTGGATATGACAACAATCAAAAGGGCTATAGATTATACAACCCAACAACCAAAGGATTCTTGGTGAGTAGAGATGTAGTATTTGATGAGAATAATTCTTGGTATGAAGATTCATGTAAAAAAGGTCAACCTACCTTATGACCTTGAAGAAGATTTTCTAAAACTTGTTAAGGATAATTCTTCTAAAGTTGAAGAGCAGGATACCTTAGAAGCTGATGAAGCCACTCAGTGTGAAAAAATCAAAATGTGGAAGTCTAAAGGTAAAGAAAAAATGCAAAAACTTGGACAAGAGGCAGAATCATCACATCATGGCCTAACAAGGTCCATGAGGGAGAAAAGAAAGCTAGAAACCTATGGGTTTAATACTTCTCTAGTCACTAAACATTCAATCTATCTAGCATAGGACATAAATCAAGAGGAACCTTCAACATTTGAAGAAGCAAAAAGGAAACCAGAATGGAGGCATGAAATGGAACATGAAATTGAAGCTCTTGAGGAGAATAAAACTCGGGAGTTGGTTCCCAAGTCTCCATCAATGAAAGTGATAGGCTCAAGGTGGATCTACAAATTGAAGAAGAACTCAAATGGTTCCATTAATAGGTATATGGCAAGGCTTGTGGCAAAAGGCTTTGCACAAACTTAGGGAATTGATTATGAGGAGACCTTCTCTTCTGTGGCAAAGATGCCTACTATTAGGGTTTTTCTTAGTATTGCCTCTTCAAAGAATTGGAATATACTTCAATTGGATGTAAAAAATGCATTTCTTAATGGATGGATAATAGAAGAGCTATATATGGCACAAGCATCTGGTTTTGAGAATCACATATATCCTGATTATGTGTGTAAACTTAATAAAGCTTTATATGGATTCAAACAAGGCACAAGGGTTTGGAATCACAAGCTTGTGTCATTCTTGCAGGACAAAGGATTTCAACCTAGCAAGGCAGATCCATCACTATTCATAAAAAGGAGTAATGATGAAGTCATCTATTTGTGTGTGTATGTAGATGATATTATACTTACAGGAAATGATATAGATGGCATGAAGAGAATCAAAGAACAGATGAGAGAAGAATTCAAGATAAGTGATTTGGGTTCACTTACCTACTTCATAAGATTTGAAGTTGTCTACAAAGATCATGGTTTGTTTCTTACTCAAAGAAACTACATTAAAAACATGTTGGAAAATTCAAGATGTTTCATGGTCATTCATGAAGCAAACCTTAGTTGCTTCTCTTCCAGAGAGGCTGAATATAGAGTTCTTGCTGTAGGTACTCAAGAAGCTATGTGGATGAACACATTATTCATAGATGTTAGTTTGGAGATTGGAACTTCAAATATTTTTGGTGACAATATGAGCTCTATTCACTTAGCTACTAATCCAATTTTTCATAAACTAAACATATTGAAGTTCATTATCACTATGTAAGAGAGAAGATTGTGAGCAAGGAGATTCAAATATCATATGTGTCCACTCAGCAACAATGTGTAGATATTTGAACCAAAGCATTGGATGGTACAAAGCTTTGCAAGTTCAAAGCCATGATTGGTTTGGAGGTAATCTTGGAAGATTGAAGATGTCAAGCATACTTGGCTTGAGGCGAAGCTGTTGGATCAAGTGTATGACTAGCTTATGTATTGGCTTGATTCATCAAAAGTCTAAGAAACTTGAAGGAAATGTCTACTTCTTCTAGAGTTCACTTGTGAACTCCCTCTTGTAATTTTTAAGCCTTCGCTTGATGTAAAAGTGAAAGAATCTAAAGTTCTTGAGTTCACTTGATCAAAAGAGGAAAAAGAAGCCACGAATTTGTGATTGAAGGTATTTGGAGAATCAAATCAATCACTCATAGATTGGAGAGTGGTTGTAGGAAGTTAGGCCCCCAAGATCAACTATAAATACATGGCAGTTTTATTCATGATTAAGTGAAGACCTCCAAGAGCTGAGCTTTATGACATATCAAGGTGTGGGTTCAAGGCACACATATGTATCAGTAAGTCCATTGTATTGTACAATCAATATACTTTCATTGTCATGATTATTTGAGTTCATATTTTCATGTTCTTGTGAAGTGTACTGTTCGCTGCCATATCTCTCAGTTTTCTTAGTCAAGTTGCAGAGATGATTTCTCTAAGCTTGGTGCATCATTTTCTGTGATTCAACTTGCTAACGTTAGGTCTCTATGTCTACTATTTGCTCAGTAATTTTCATTGTATTTAGATGTTTCAATCTTTAGTTATGAGCATTTGAAGTCAACTATGTCATCTCATTTTCTTCTTCTCTGCCAGCACTCTCTCAGAAGCGGCATTTTGTCAGAATTTTTTCTCAGTGTATACCTCACAATTTTCCATGAATTAAAGCTCGTAGAGTCCTCATACTGTCTAGTATATGCCTACAAAGTTTCATGAGCATTGTCTTCTTTAATCATGCAATATCTCTATTTTATTGTGCATGGCTCTGTGTACTGTTGTAGCCACGACAAATCGGGGCCATCCTATCACTTGCTAAACCTATTTCTCCTTGTGTAGTCCTTTATTTTTGTTGAAATAACTCTTGATTGTCAGCTTACTAAGCTGCTAAGAGTTCCCCAAAAGGAATTAAGTTAATTGCTCTTGTGGCCAAAGAATTGTTCAAAACTTTGCACAGGTGTATGAACATAAATATCAAGCTTTTGGCTCTTGAATCTACTCCAACTTATCTGTTTTGATTCAACTTTTTGAGAGTGATCTTTCAAGGTACATAGGGCATCTAATACATCCTTTGGCAAGCTGAAAGGGCCCACCACATATCTCTAGAGTCCATTTGGATGGTTTACTGCAAAGGTTTTGCAGTACCACTTCATCTTCATCAACTATAAATCCATCTCTTCACATTCCTTCCAATGTAGATGGAAGTTGCTGAAGTTTGATGTCATCAGCATATATGGCTGGATATCCATTTGTTGTCCACTTTATCTCAAATTGAGCAACGTGACAATCAACATCTTCTTTAGAACCTCCTCTAAAATGGGCTAGTTGGACCTTGGGATTTGGAGGTGGTTGTGCCATTGGCTGTGGTTGAGGTGTATGCCTAACTCTTTGACCGGTCACCCCTTCAAGTGGGTCGAACTAGAGTCATCTTCTTACTGCTGTAGTGGCTTCTTTTAGGATCAACACTCCTAGTATTCTGCCCACCAACCTTACCTCTGCTGCATGCGTTCCTCGTTCATCCTCTTTAGTCTCCAGGTTAGATTGCTCTTGTGCTTCGTACCAATCGTAAAATTCAAAAGATGACTCCACGTAAGCTACTTTTGTTTGTGCTCTTGTATAATAAAATTTACTAAATCTTCCTCCTTGTCCTTTCATGCATCTCTTGCTTCTTTAGCAAATGTAATAGGATCACCAAATGTGTTTGGGTTCAACAACACATAGCTACTTAGACACACTACATAATTCCAAGGAATTCAACTTCAACACTGATCTACTCACACAGAGAAAAGGACTCACAAATAGACTTCAAATTCAACACTTTTCTGTTGTGATAGAATATTATTCAACAGAGTTTTTCTCTTATAGAGAGATAATTAGACCTGCACTATGTAGAAAATATAGAATTCTTCATTAAAGTTATTCAAAATCATAGTGATTACAAGATAATCAGGAGTGACACTTCTCTGAACAATGATAATGTTGCTGCGCCTAATTTGCATTCCGCTTGTGTGAGAAAATAGGTTCAGAGACTCTCTTTTTGTCTTATTGGAGAGATACTCTCTTTGTCCTCTTTCTATTCATCTCCCCCTCTTGAAAGAGGCTTCTTCTTCCTTTTCGTCTCTTGAAAGATGCTTCTTCTTCCCATTACATACTTGCGCGACAAAATACAACGGACATAATCACGCGATATGGATGTCTAACTAAATTGTAACTGTCTATTAAAATTCCAAGTCAGCAACATTCTGATTCAACAAAATTTCAGTTCAGCAAAATTACGATTCAACAAAATTCTGAGTCAGCAGAATTCTGATTCACGAGACTGCAAGTCAATAGACCTCTCAGTCAGCACATCTTTAGAAATTTGATGCACTGCATATTCTTCCAAATTCTCTCCCCTCAACAACCTCTAGCATTTGGGGATATAACCATAGAAACCACACCATTAAGAGTACACCTTGGTGACCATGATTCCCACATATGTGTCAATGTAATATCGAGTCGATGAAATGTGGTTCATTGGAATGCCCTCGTTAAGAAACATAATCCAAACAATAATTGGGAAAATAAAATCACCTGTTGAGATATCCAAAGAAACCTCACATATGTTGGAGCCAAAGCTTTCATACATGCAGTAAGGAAGGAACCGACATATATGATCTATGCCATACCAACCCAAGAGCACAAGAAAGACGATTTGGTGAAGCTACCCAACCAATAACAAGGTTTTGAAGATGTTTTCAAAAAGAAGAATGTAGATATCCTCCTAGAGCATAGACCTTATGATTGTGCCATAAAACTTCAAGAGCGAGCACAACCACCCTTCGGACCAATCTACAAACTATTCCTTGAGAGGGTCTAAGGGTTCTTGGGTGCTCTCAAGGTCTAGAAAATGGAAAATCACGTTCATCTCTTTGATGCCTTTGTGCATGATGTCTCTCTCTTTCATGTCTTTCCCCTTCATATCCTGATCTCTCTCTGCTCATAGTGTTTGCAAAGCTCACCTCTGGTCTCTCTCTCGTTCTTTCCCATTGGTTTTCATGAGCGTTGCATGATCCTGCTCCTTAGAGGCCATGGGAAACATTAGATCTTGGTGGAGAGAAAATTGATTGACCTTGCCAAGTGTATGCATGCCTATCATGCTCTATTACCAAGAACATTCTTTCCAATGTGTTATCCTTCTTGAAGTTGAGCCTAGTAGGCCTTGAACATCATGTCCAAGCCTTCTGGGGTTGGATATGTAAGAACAGACCCTGGTTGTGGTTTATTTACAAAGGGTGGTGGGGTGGGATAAAGTGGAGTGGATGGATTTTGGACATGTGAGGGATTTTGAGATGCAATCTCTTCTATTTTTAATTTTCCCTTCTTTCAGGCTCTCTTCTAGTTCAGATAACTTTTTATTCCACTTGCAATTAGCCTTCTCCTTGGTATCCTTCCATGTTCTTGTTTTCCTTTAACTAGGCTCTCCTAACTCACTTGACTCTGATTGTTCAGCTAGTTTATCTTGTTTCAATTCTTGTGTCCTAGTAATTGCTTGTATAGGAGCCACATTAATGCTACTTGCACTTGAATCCACCACTAAGCCTACCACATTAATGGGTATCACCTTGGACACACTAGAGGGGTTCTTGGGACAATCTCTGAGGGGATGTTCCTTGCCACACTTAGGGCAAAAGCCTTGTATTGTGATGTTCTGTCCTTGTCCGCGAGTTGGTGAGTGGGGACATTCAGCTTGGGATCTGGGTTTAGGATTCCTGTACATGACATTGGAGTATTCTGGCTCCCAATTTTTTTCCATAGGTGGTGTCTCATATTGATACCAATAAGTCTCACTATGCTTAGGTGACTCTGTGTAGTAAGCTTGTGGACTATCTTCATGGGAGTAGTCAAAACTCTGAGCATCAGGATCATTTTTCGAGACTAAAGGGGTTATCGGCACTACTGCTCTATTAGGGTTTTCTTTTGCCAGTGCATACTTAACTAGGATCACGTTGGCAAGAGTAGGTGGTTGGTTTCCTAGGACTAGTTGTGGCCTAGATGGTGCCTGATATTGTTGTTGTGGTCTACAACATGGATGTTGGTATTGGTTCTCATACCCACCTTGTTGTTAAGGTTGCTGATAAGTTTGTCTAACAGCCTCCCTATTGTAGGGACAATCTTGAGCTATATGGTTCATGTATTTTCTCTCAATAGTGCCATAAAGAGCATTCGGGTTTTCTTAGGGTTGAGTCATCATTGGGCATACATTATCCATGTGGTCTCCTCCACAATTGTAACACCACTCCAATGAGGTGACCTTTGGCGTTTTTCTATTTTAAACTCCTAGATTCCTGGCAAACTGCTCTGCTATCTCATCTATCTCAATGGAGGTTCTGGAAGTATGACTAATAGAACTTTCAGACTCCTTATACACTTTGGAAAATTCTAACTCCTCAATCAAATTGTCTTCGATGTCAATGCACATCTGCACACACTCTTCTATGGATCTAGGATCTTTCAAGTGCACATATGATCTTAACTTGGTGCTTAGTAAGCCATCTAAAAACAAGGCTACTTGTTTGGCGGGTGTGGGTAACTCTGACACAAGAAATCTTTCTAAGTACTATCTGAGTTGTCTTCCTACAAGTCACATTGTTTCGTGAGGTGTCTGCTTGAAACTGTGGATCAAGGGTGATGTGCTATGTGTGATAACACCCTTGGAAACTTCCCAATGAATTCTTCTAGCAGTTGACCTATGTTTCAATAGTTGTGACTGATCAAGGGTTGAAACCAAGCTAAGACAATACCATTAAGAGTCAAACCAAATGCTTCAAACTGGGTGAACAAATCCTCAACTTGTTCAGCTCTTCATACTTGTTTGAACTCACCCACATGATCATAAGGATGTCTTGTCTCGTCAAAATAGTTCTTCATTGCCTTGAACACTTGAGAGGGTCTAAGGGTTATTGGGTGCTCGTGAGGTCGAGGCAATGGAAAATCATGTTCAGCTCTTTGATGCCTATATGCTTGATGTCTCTTTCTTTCATGTGTTTCACCTTCAAATCTTAATTTTTCTCTACCCACATTGTGTGTAAAGATTACCTCAGGTCTCTCTCTAGTTCTTTCCCTCTGGGTTTCATGAGCGTGGGATGATCCTACTCCTTAGAGGCCATGGGAAACACTACATCTTGGTGGAGGAAAAATCAATTGGCCTTGCCAAGTGTAAGCAAGCTTTCAATGCTCTCATACCAAGAACATTTTCTCTGACCTGTTATCCAAGTAGAAAACTTTGCCTAGTACCTCTGGATCCTTGAACTCGTAGATGGCGACTATTGGGCTAGGTTGATCTCGCTTGAATCTCCAAAAGCCTTCCCTTATTTCTCTATTCAAGTATAGTTCTATGCTTTTGTTGTCTTGAAGCATCCAATCTAGAGTGATCACTCTGGTCAAAATAGACTTACCTCTAGGAGTCTTGGGTTCTTGTCCTACATCTCCTTGCTCCAGGTCTCCTATCTCATTCTCAAGAATGTTGTTTCCAAACTCATCTATCCTATTTGGTAAGTTGGTAAACACATACATAGTTCCTTGCTTATCAATGTATGAACCTTCTTCGAATTTGACCGCCGAGTGTTCAAGTATGAAAGGTTGATCTAGATTTTTGAGTTGGAGCATTGATCGCCTCAGGCCATCCTCATAAATGCATGCACCTAATCGGTTGGTCCTAATATACTCCATCTGTGTCTTATAGGGATCTTCTGGTGTCTATAAATAGGCAGTACTTGAGCTATCTGTAGGTCTTTCCATGTTAAATGACATTTCTGAATCACTTGTGTCTGAACTTAGCATGTAGGGAAATCATTGAGTTGTTGTGCTCAAGACTTAGCTATATGGTTGACACTAGCCTCAGAATATCTAATGCTTTGTCTATCCTTGCCTAGGTGTCTACGAGATCTCATGTTCATAAGCTTTGTCTTCTGATCTCAAAATCCCCCTTTGTATTGCTAAAAATCCTTTGGAGTCCCCTTGATTTCCTAGTCCCACCTCATGGTCAACTTCAAAATACTATATCTATAAATCCACATATTAGTTTTTCCAAGAAGCTCAAATTCACCTCAAATGGAGTTCGTATGAAAAAGTTACGTCCAGTCGACTTATTGGGGTCAAAATAGGCAAATTGGATGCTATGAGAAAATCACGATTTTGACTGAAGATCGCGATCTTGAGACAACTTGCAAATCACAATTCTAAGTGAGAATCGCAATCCTGAACCACCTTGAAAACCATGATTTTTAGTGACAATCATGATCTTGAACAAACCCAAAAAATGCGATCTTGAGTGAGAATCAAGATCCTCAACAATCCCTAAACAAAGTGATCCTGATAGAGAAACCTAAAAAATGCGATCCTGACAAAGAATCGTATTTTTGAGACACCTTCAAAATCGCAATTTCGAGAATGACCTCAAGATCGTGTTTTTCCTGAGAATCTTGTTTTGTGAAAATCGTGATTTTGAGAATGACCTGAAAATCGCAATTTTGACTGAAAATCGTGTTTTGTTAGAATCATGTTTTTGACTTGAAAATAGCGACTTTGAATGAAAATCGTGTTTTGTTTGAGAATCTTGTTTTTGCTTAGGATCTTGTTTTTTGAACTAAATTCATGATTTTGATTGAAAATCGTGTTTTTTGAGAATCGCCAAAAATCACGATTCTAAGAATAACAAGAGAATCGTGTTTTTGAAAAACTTAGAGAATCGCGATTTTGAGTACAACCTGAGAATCATGATTTTGAGAATGACCTCAAAATCGTGTTCTCCTTTTAGAAAGCTTTTAGGTGGGAAATTCTAGAACTAAGGAAATTGCAATTTTCAAAAAATTTGAATTTTTGACAGAATCACAATTTTCATCATAGAGTCGCAAGTTTTTGAGATTTTTGGCGGGAACTTCGAACCTCAGCACCGAGGCTTGTGTGTCGTGAAGAGGTAAAAAAACCACAGAAACTTGTGCACACAAATACTTTGCCTCTCTCTCTCTCTCCACCTCGTGCAGACCCACAAATGAGAAGTGAAGTGAAAATAGTGCATATATGATCAAAAATGAAACCTTTTTGTGAAGATCTAGATGGAAGAAGATGGAGGTTATGATGATGATGAAGATGGAAAAGAAAAATCAGAAAAATCTACGATCTTACCATCACAACGCTCATCCTCAAAGCTCTCTCCTCGCCAACAGTGCCAAAATTTGGTATAGCCCAAGCATGAGTATCACCTCCTTTACTTGTCAGTCCGTGGAGACATGAGGACTGGTATGAAGACCATGAGGAATTGAAGGCACAAGTGCATGAGTGAAAGCACACAAGCATGCATGCACATATGCACACACATGTGCACACGATAAGGGCAAAGAGAGGAACAATGGAAAGCTTCTATTACAAAGAACTCTCTTACAAAGCTCGATTCTCTAACAAGCCCATGTCAACGAACATTCTTTGCTAAACCAACCCATGAAACGTTCTTTTAATGCCCCATCTTAGCCTAGTTTTCCTCATCCACCGCAATCCAATTACTCAGCTGCACCTATTGCTTCATCTCTCCAACCTACCAAAACACCTACCCTACAAACTTCAGCAATGGATGCCAAATAGAAGTGACCACGAATCACTTGTTGGAATTGTGGTAAACCTCGACATACAAAAATGAAGTGCAGATTGTGACCTCTTAACATGAAACGAGCTATAGCTCAATGACATAACATGGAGGCCCACAATGAAGAAATTCCTCCTCTTTGGACAGAGGAATCATTGGAGAAGGACTTAAGTACCTTGGCTAATGATATCTCTCTTCATTTTCTACTTTGCATGTAGGGTACTATAAACAACAAAATCATTAAAATTATACATGATGATGGTAGTTCACATGACTTCATTTCACATTTATTAGTACACGAACTTAAATTAACAATGTTTCCTTCTTTGTATAAAGTAAAAGCTGCATTTCAAGGTAATCGTTATAATGTAACATGAGAAGTGCAAAATGTTACAATTAGCATAGGCTCCTAAGTTGATTCAGGAACATTTTTAATTGCACCTTTGCAATCTTACAATGTTATATTAGGTATGCCTTTTTGTCATCATTATAACCCATGCATTGGCTACCATACACATACCTTGAACTTTGAATTTAAAGGTCAAATTATTACTTTTTCTGCACGACATGATTTCCAACCATTTCCATTGTATAGTCATACTCAAGTAAAATGTGCATTTAGGAAAGGATTCAATTCATGCATTGTTCTTGTCAATGTCATCAATGATTATACTCATACACTTCCTGATGCACATAAACCTTTCATGACTACTTATAAGGATTGTTTTATGTTTGAGTATCCATGTGAACTACCACCCTCTTGAGGATCCTTTGACCATAGCATAGATTTAGGCCCTGGTCGTTCTCCTCCTCATAAAGCACCTTATAGACATGGCCCACTACACCAAAAGGAAATTGAAAATCAAGTAAAAGACCTACTACAGAAAGGACTTATAAGGCCTAGTTCTTCCCATTTGGAGCCCCAGTTCTCTTAGTAGAGAAGAAGAATAAAACTTATCAAATGTGCATTGATTATAGAGCCCTTAACAAGATCACAATAAAGAATAGATACCCTATTCCCCGAATCGCTGATCTTTTAGATAAATTATGAGGAGCTTGTGTCTTTAGTAAAATTGATCTAAAATCAGGATACCATCAGATTCGTATGACACAAAGTGATATTTTTAAAACTACATTTAGAGTTCAAATAGGCCATTATGATTTTATGGTAATGCCCTTTAGACTTACTAATGCTCCTGCTACATTTGCACGAATGATGAACAACATTTTTCTTGATTACCAAGCTTCGTTCTTGTATTTTTCAACAATATACTTGTTTACAGTAAGAATGATAGTGAGCATGAGATGCATCTTAAAATAGTTTTTCATTTACTACAAGAAAACACTCTTTATGCTAATCCTGAAAAGAGTTACTTCTTTCAACATAAGCTAGAATATGCAAGACATATTATTTCAAGTGAAGGTGTGCTTGTGGATCCAAAAAAGATGAAAGTTATAGTAGAATGGCCTACACCACAATCCGTCAATGATGTTCATTCTTTTCTTGGGTTGGCTAGTTTCTATAGGAAGTTTGTTCGAAATTTTTCTTATTTAGCATTGCCCCTTACCTTGTTATTGAAAAAGAAAATAAAATTTGCATGGGGACTTACCCAACAACAATCCTTTGAAAAACTCAAACATGCACTTTCACATGCACATGTTTTATAATTACCTGATTTTTCACAACCCTTTCATGTTGTTACTGATGCTAGTGGTTTAGGGATAGGTGTACTTTTAATGCAAAATGATCATCCCATTGCATTTGAGAGTAGGAAGCTTAAGCCCTCAGAAAAGAGTTATAGTACATATGATAAAGAATTGTTAGCGTTTGTGCATGCTTTGCAAATTTGGAAACGCTATCTTATGGGCTCTGAGGTCTTAATCAAAACCGATCAACAGGCTATTAAGCATTTATTAAATCAGCCCTTAATCTATGATCACCATCTTCAATGGGCATCATTCATTCAAAATTTCCAACCCATGATCCAATATCAGCCTGGTAAAGCAAATGTTGTAGCTCATGCTCTTAGCCGATTTCCTTCACATTCTATTGTTTTGCATAATATTTTTTCCATCCAAGTACATTCTTTCTAAGAAATGGTTTCCACTTATGCATCTGATTTGTATTTCTCACATGCATGGCATGACTTCAACAATGGTGCATCTTTATTTGATGAACATTATACATTTCATAATAGTTTTCTTTATTTTCAACATAGATTATGTATAACTCAAGATTTTAAAGATTTTTTCATCAAAGAAATGCATGAACTATCTTACATGGGACATAGAGGCATACAAAGCACCATTTCTACCTACAAAGATTTCTTCTTTTGGCCACACATGGAAAAAGATATTCCACATTATGTTTCTCAACGCATTGTATGTCAGCGTGTAAAACGTCATCATGGTAAACCATTTGGGTTGTTAATGCCACTTTCCATTCCGAACGAACCATGGGAACAGATTTCTATGGATTTTATCAGAAGTCTTCCCATCACTTCCTCTCATAATGATATGATTTGGACAATGGTTGATAGGTTTAGTAAATATGCATATTTCATTCCATGCAGGAAGACTTTGTCTGCACCTCAGGCTGCAAAATTATTAATTAAATGCATTTTCCCACATCATGGATTTCCTAAAAGAATGTTATCTAATCATGATGTTAGATTTTGTAATCATTTTTGGGTTGCCTTATTTCAACATTTGGTTCAAAAATAGATTTTAGCTCTACATTTCATCCCGAAAGTAATGGACAAAGTGAAGCTACAAATAGTACTATTCTTGATTTATTGTGTTGTTATTCATTAGATAGTCCCACTAACTGGGATGAGAAGTTGCCATTGCTTCAATTGGCTTACAATAACACCACACACACCACTACTAGCCATGCACCTTTTGAAATTTCTTATGGTAAAAAGCTTCCCACTCCCATGTCACTCACCCAAATTGACATTCCGATGGCTTATTCTATTGCTCAAGTTCATGTTTCAATACTTGAGGATGTTCACGAGCACATAAGGAAAAGTCAAGAGCGATACACATGTAATATCAATACTAAACAATTAGCCAAGGGATTCAAGGAAAATGATCTTGTCTGGTATGATAATTCATTTAAATTAGATATACCATCTCATTGGAATATACATAACTCTTTTCATAGTAGTTTACTTAAACCATTTAAAGGCACTTTACCACTCACTCCACTTCTTGATGACCCTCCTTTGATTGAAGAACAATTTGAAATCTTGGTTCCTAAGAAAATAATTGATCATGAAGTTACTACTACACACACAGGTACTCAATACAATCGATATTTGGTTAAGTACAAAAATCACTCTATTGAAGAATGTCAATGGATACATAAAACACAGTTAACACCTCATTATGACCACTTAATTTTTGCATATCATACACAAACACATTAATGTAATTCCTCCATGAACATTTCCATGCATGTTTCTTTTAACATGGAACATGCTTATTTTCATTCAATGATGAAACATGTGACTGGCCATCCATGTTTATTTTACTTCATCAAACTGAGGTCAGTTGCTTTTTCAACTGAGGGGCATGTTATACATTATGGAATATGTTGAACAAAGCATTGTTGGGATGTTAATTTATAAATTTATTAATGTGTTTTGATTTTTTTGATATAGCAGCTGAAGGTTCGTGAGGGAGTGAAAGCATGAAGGGCAAACATCAATAATCCGACTTTAGGGTGGACACCAATAAATCTGATTTATAATTTAGTTTGTAAATAAATCTGCATAGAAGGTTCTATTGTTAGAAATAGTTAGAAAAATAATGGTTAGAATAAGGGTCATTGTAGACTGCAGTTTTTGATATTAAAAGAAAGGTTTTCTATGAAAGTCACCAACTTTTAGTTTCACGCATGTTTTTTAAAGCCGCTCTCATGCAACCAATCTTTTCGATGTAATAAAAAATTCCTATAAATACATGCACTCTGTGGACTGTCGAAACAGAGTGCATGGGGAGAGATTGCACCCAATACTGCGTTCGGTCTCATCTCTTGGTGTCTTTATTTTCCTGTGTGTTTTCTGCATTTGTAATCTTTGTGTGCATGTGAGCAAGATCCTAATAACAATGAGGAGCCTATGTCTACATCTTGGTGGTGATTCTTCTCTCATACTTGGAGGAGGATCTACATACATTCTTGGAGGAGGCTCTACATACATGCTTGGAGGAGGATATGTTGGGGCATTTTTATCTAAGCCTAGTGCTTCGGGTGAAAGCATGTTATTGGTTACAGAAAAGTGATGTCCAAGACATAGTTAATTAGCTGGAAAAGCCCGATCCTTCTTAGCTGAACATCATGCAATGGTTATTGAAAGAGGAGTAAAAGCGAGATGGTGGCCCTTAGGGCAAGAGTAGGTAGCAGTACGCATGCTAAAGCATTCATGACGTGGGTTTTTTTGCTTGGTGCAGGTTGGAGAGTCCACCACAGTACCTCATCTTGCCTGGGAGTTTTTCTGCATAGTTGATTGTTGTCTTTGGCAACCATACATTCGTTATGGAGCGTGCGAGGCAGAAGTTTTCTTGGCTGCTATTTTGTTGATCCTCTACTGTTGTAACGAGTCACGACCGAATCTTTCAGGGATGGTCTTGATGGGTGATGGAAGACGTATGCACGCAACATAAAATCGGAGACTTTAATCAACTCTAAAGAATCGTTTCTCGCATTTGCTTCTCCTCATTGCACTTCAGGTTCCCTAACTTTCACGTTGTGAAGAATAGGGTCAACCCAAAAGCTCTGTATTAGATATTATCAGCCCAAGTTGAAGTGGAAAATTGACTCTGTTAAGAGCCAGAAATAGACTTTGGAAGCCACCACCAGCATGTATCCATGGGATAGAAAATACATTACAAAGTTTGATGTGATTTATGTGGGTTGTAGAGTAGGAATGCTTTTCCAACTCTATGTGGATTGTTCATGATGTGGGTTTTTTTGCGTGCTGCATGTTGAAGAGTACACTGTACTACCTCATCTCGCTTGGGAGTTTTTCTGCCTGTTGCATGTTGAGTGGGGAACAATGAGAGGGACTCCATCACTATAGGCATTTTTTCTGCACGCTGCGTCGTGAGTGGGGAATACTGATAACTATTTCTCTACGTTCATGATGTGGGTTTTTTTGCGTGCTGCATGTTGGAGAGTACGTTGTAGTACCTCTTCTCTCCTGTGAGTTTTTCTATGTGCTGCATGTTGAGTGGGAACAGTGAGAGGGACTCCATCACTATACGTATTTTTTCTATGTGCTACATCATGAGTCTGTATAGATAAATATTTTTGTGCATACCATATATTTTGGTTTGGAGATCATTCCTAAAAAGGTAATCCACTTCTTCATATTTGATGACAAGAAGCATGACACCTTTTTTGTGCAACAATGCTTCCAATTACATTGGCAATGGCTAAGAGAGCTAAACCTTGACTTAACCCAACATTGGGTATGGTCAGATGGTGCAGCTTCTCGTTGTAAAGACTGATGACATTGATTTTATGGTGATGTGTGGGCTCTTGGCCCCTGCACATTTTGTACAGTTCCCTCATGAATCTACTTTTTTGTGTTCTATAAAAAAAAGGGAAGTTATACATGAGTAACATCTCAGATTGTGGATGATTGTTGCAAGTTTAAAAGTATGCCTAACAATGTCCATTTAGTTTCATATTGTTCATTCATTGTATCTAACATCTGAGGTTTTGGATGATTATTGTAGGTTTAAAAGTGGTATAACAAGTCTACATACATAAGTGATGGAGCACCTAATGATATTAGGTGAGCATACTCAGTGTAAAGTCAATATAATAAAGTGGATTGATGAGTGGTAGATGTTATTGTATTTATGGTTTCCTCATCATTTGTAGTGTGTTGATGTAGGGCAATCTCAAACGAGCGAATTGATGGAAGTTAATACAATCCCAATAGTGGATAGTGATCACCAAGCATTAAGATGTTATTGGAAGAAAAAGAAAAGGAAATATAGAGAAACATTAACGTCAAGGTCGGGCAGTAGTGTGGAGGGTAATGCTAATTGTAGTTCAAGCAACTTGGATGGCATTGTGGATAAGATCATCAAGAATTTTAAAAATCAAACTAGACACTTATGTTGTGAAGATAAAATCGAGGCACTAAATAGGATGTTGCAGAGTCCATGTATTGGGCAACTTTTTGATGCAATGGACAGTAACAAAGATCATGTAACATGTGCCCTTTTCATCAATATTCGGAATACACTGCAAAGTATGAGAAAGAATTGTGATGACCTTGTGTTGAAGAGATCAACATTAATGATGGCTCTAAATAGTGATGCATATTTGTCAACTAATCATATAAATATTTCAAAACTTTCTAGGGTATTGGGAGTAAACAGGAAAGTCGTCTATGATATAATTGGACGGTTAAGTACAGTTGAGTCTGATCATAGATTTTTGAAGGCAATTGGTAGGGCAACACATACCACATGTATCACACAAGAGTTCAAGCATCTGATTATCACATTTTGGACAACACAGACTAGGGTCTCACCAAATAAGATGGATATAAGCAGGACCTAACTTGGCAAAAATCAATATTTGGAGCATCATGTTCACCTTGTTGATGTATCTTAGGTAATCCTATTTTCAATCATCAGTTCAGGATTTTAGTTAATTATATAAGAACCAGTAACAAGTAACTTATAGTAATAATCTAATAGTAATAGCTAGCTAGTAACAAGCTAATAGTAATAACTAACTAGTGACAAGCTATTTTGAAATAGCTTATTACAAGCAACTAACCAAGAAACTGGCTCTTAAGTAATAGCCAATTGGTAACAAGCTAATTAGTAATAGCTAATTACTAATAACCATCCAAGAATCAACTACTTAGTAATAGCTAATTTGTAAGAAGATAATTAGTAATAACTAATTACTAACAACTAACCAAGAAGTAGCTACTTAATAATAACAAACTCTTAACAAGCTAAATAGTAACAGCTAATTACTAACAACGTCTCAGAACCAGCTACTTAGTAATAGGTAACTAGTAACAAGCTAATTAGTAATAGCTAATTACAAACAACTAACCAAGAACCAGCTACTTAGTAATAGTTAATTAGTAGAAGCTAATTAGTAATAGCTAATTAGTAGAAGCTAATTAGAAATAGCTAACCAAGATCTAGCTGCTTAATAATATTTAATTACTAACAAGCTAATTAGTAGTAGATAATTACTAAAGACTAACTAAGAACTAGCTACTTAGTAATAGCTAATTGGTAACAAGCTAATTACTAATAGATTATTAGTAATAATTAATTACAAACAATTAACCAACCACTAGCTACTTAGTAATAAGTAACTGTTAACAAGCTAAATAGTAGTAGCTAATTAGTGAGAACTAACTAAGAACCAACTACTTAGTAATAGGTTACTAGTAGGAAGCTAATTAGTAATGGCTAATTACAAACAACTATCCAAGAACTAGCTACTTAGTAATAGGTAGTTAGTAACAAGTTACTTTGTAATAGCTAATTAGTAACAAGTTGATTAGCAATAGCTAATTATAAATAGCTAACCAAGAACAAGCTATTTAGTAATAGCTAATCAGTAACAAGCTAATTAGTAATAGCTAATTACAAACAACTAACCAATAACGAGATACTTAGTAATAGTTAATTACTATCAAGCTAATTAGTAACAAGCTACTTAGTAATAGCTAATTAGTAGAAGCTAATTAGTAATAGCTAATTACAAACAACTAATCGAGAACCAACTACTTTGTAATAGCTAATTACTAACAAGCTAGTTAGTAATAGCTACTTACAAACAACTCACCAATAACCAACTACTTAGTAATAGCTAATTACTATCAAGCTAACTAGTAACAAGCTACTTAGTGATAGTTAATTAGTAGAAGCTAAATATTAATAGCTAATTACAAATAGCTAACCGATAACCAACTACTTAGTAATAGCTAATTACTAACAAGCTAATTAGTAACAAGCTAATGAGTAACAAGCTAATTAGTAACAAGCTAATTAGTAATAGCTAATTACAAACAGCTAACCAAGAACCAACTACTTAGTAATATCTAATTACTAACAAGCTAATTAGTAAAAAGCTAATGAGTAACAAGCTAGTTAATAACAAGATAATGAGTAACAAGCTAGTTAGTAACAAGCCAATTAGTAAGAAGCTAATTAGTAACAAGCTAATTAGTAATAGCTAATTAGTAACAAGCTACTTAGTAACAAGCTTATTGGTAACAAGCTAATTAGTGATAGCTAAGTAGTAACAAGCTAATTAGTGATAGCTAATTAGTAATAAGCTAATTAGTAATAGCTAACTACAAACAACTAACCAAGAACAAGCTACTACGTAATAGCTAATTACTAACAAGCTAATTAGTAATAGCTAATTAGTAACAAGCTAATTAGTAACCAACTAATTAGTAATAGCTAATGAGTAACAAGCTAATTAGTAATTGCTAATCAGTAACAAGCTAATGAGTAACAAGTTAGTCAGTAACAAGCTAATTAGTAACAAGCTAATTAGTAATAGCTAATTAGAAACAGGTAACCAAGAACAAGCTACTTAGTAATAGCTAATTACTAACAAGCTAATTAGTAATAGTTAATTACTAATAGCTAATTAATAACAAGATAATGAGTAACAAGCTAATTAGGAACAAGCTAATTAATAATAAGCTAAATCATAATAGCTAATTAGTAACAAGCTAATTAGTAATAGCTAATTAGTAACAAGTTAATAGCTAATTACAAATAGCTAACCAAGAACCAGCTACTTAGTATAGCTAATTAATAACAAGCTAATTAGTAATAGATAATTAGTAATAGATAATTAGTAATAAGCTAATTAGTAACAAGCTAATTAGTAATAAGCTAATTAGCAATAGCTAATTACAAACTGCTAACCAAGATCGAGCTACTTAGTAATATCTGATTAGTAAGAAGCTCTTTAGTAATAGCTTATTACAAATAGCTAACCAAGAACTAGCTACTTAGTATAACTAATTAGTAACAAGCTAATTAATAATAGCTAATTAGTAACAAGCTAATTAGTAATAGCTAATTACAAAAAACTAACCAAGTTCCAAGTATTTAGTAATATTTAAGTAGTAACAAGCTACTTAGTAATAGCTAATTACAAACAACTAACCAAGAACCAGCTACTTAGTAATAGCTAATTGCTAATAGGCTATCAGTAATAGGTAATTACTGAGAAGTAACTAAGAACCAGCTACTTAGTAATAGCTAATTACAAATACCTAACCAAGAACCAACTACTTAAAAATAGCTAATTACTAACAAGCTAATTAGTAATAGCTAATTACTCAGAACTAACTAGTAACAATCTAACACCTTGTAACAACTAACCAGCAACTACTTAGTAGTAGCAAACTGATAACTAGCTAATTAATGACTACTAATAACCACTTGTTTGTGTAATGTAGATGGAGCTATTTCTACGCTTCAAACAATTGCATCCAATGATAAATATCCAACTTCGAAAATCCGAATCATTGAAGCCATATTTTGTTAAGAGATTGAAAGACAGATTCACATGTTGCTGCATTTATCACGTTCAAATATCATACCTTAAGGATGCAATCAATCTCCTACATCAATCAAGCTCAGTCGGGCATAGCTGTCTTTGTAAATGTGATTGTTCTATTTGTCAAGTGGGGGAGACATCAAGGTGCAATGCTCCAACAACTACATTTGGATCGATTAGCAGCATTATAGAGAGTATTCTATGTCCATGTCAAAATGATAACACATTCCACTTGTACAAATGTGTGATGGGTGAGTGCTTTGATTGCGGAGTAGGACATTTTAAGTGGTGTCTGAGAGAGACTAGCATTGAGCAATATCATATTCCTGTAAAGATCTTTGAAGATGTGGAGTCAATGTATGAAGGAGAAGTTCATAAAAGGAACGAATTGATAAAGAGGGAGATGAGTCCTAAAGTTGTAACAGGATTATTTGAGAAAACTCTAAAGAAATTTATCAAGCACAATTTCATTTATTTATGGCAAGCAAATCAGTTTAAGATGTGTGTCTTTGAATTCCTAGGTGATGTTGTGGTTTTAGTGGTTGATTTTGCAAAAAACTATACATTCCGCGAGCAAAATGAAATAGAATCTATGCATTGGTGATCTGTACATGTAACTTTTTTTGTGCATATCACATATTTTTGTTTGGAGGGTATTCCTAAAAACGTAATCCACTTCTTCATATCCGATGACAAGAAGCATGACACCCTTTGTGCAACATTGTTTCTAAGTACATTGGCAATGGTTGAGAGAGCTAAATCTTGAATTAAGCCAATATTGGGTATGGTCAGATGGTGCATCTTCTCAATTTAAAGCTAAACATCCATTTTACTTCGTAGGAAGATATCCAGGGCTAACAGGCATGACTATGATATGGAACTTCTTTGAGTCAGGGCATGGGAAGGGAGAACATGATGGTGCAGGTGCAGTTGTGAAAAGGGTTCTAACCCCTGAACAACTTGAACCTGAAGGTGCAGTGCTGAAGTGTGCTGCAAATGTTGTGAAATTTCTCAAGGGACATTTGTCAAAGTCAAAAGGGAGAGATGTCACACGTGTCTTCTGGGAAGTGAAGATTGATGAAGTGAACTAGGAGAAGGCTTGGGATTGTAAGGGGATATCTCAAGTTCGATCTTTGCATTTGATTCGTGGCTATTCAAGGTTAGGTGGACATTGCATTGGTGTCACAGAACTAACATGTTATTACTTTCATTGTATCCATGGTCAGTGGAAACGATGCATCAACAAATGCTGTTCAAAATTGGGCGTACCATACTTTGACTCCTATCTATGAGTCAGATGAAGCAGAAGACTCATCCTTTTCCAATTTCACATTTAAAGGTGATGACAAGTACCTATTACATGCATTGGTAGTGGATGAAAGCTTTGCACTCAATGCAGAAGAGGACAATGATGAAGGTGCAGATTTCTATTTATTAAAGTGCACACAAGGAAAATAGTTTAGTGTGAAGAATGTAGTGGATGCGTGGAACAACCGGATAGCTTCAAGAACATATTATGTGTTGGGTTTATTTTATGGGAGAATAGAAGAAAATGTCCACAGGCTATTAGAAACAAGACCACCAGCTTATATGTATTCCCACCTTGTAAGATGCATTAAAATCCCATGTCAGTAGTCCAGGATTGTACAGACATGTTTACCATAAAGGTGATGTGTATGAGGCCGTTTATAATAGTATGCCCTAGAATTTGTAATACCCATGTGATGTTGGACAACTTTATTTCTGGCACTATGTAGTACACGATTTGACTAGATAATTATAAACTAGTTTCTTCAATAACCATTTTTGTGCTGAGAAGTTCAATCAAGTGGAACATCTACTACCTCCCTAATAAAGCTTCCAAATGGATAGCTAGATCCTTGGATTCTTCTGACATATGGGCTAACCTCATAAAAAGAAACACTAAACATTTTTATACAGAAAACTATAAATCCTAGCAAGATCATTCTTTATGGGATTTTATTGTGTCTCCTCACTCTTTTGTTGTTGTAGGGAGTTCCCTTTGTTGTAGATTATGGAAGTCTTGGATGGAGGTTAAAAAGGCATGTTGCCCTAATGAGAAGTACTTTACTCATTCTAACTTTTTTCTTCACGAAAGCATCTAGATTGGATGACTACCTCTATGGAACAATTGCAAAATGGTAATAAAAGAGCACAAGTGTTGCAAGAAGGGATACTCTAGTTGGAATGAACTCACTGTCAATGGTGGGGTCACTGAGGACTGCTATAATGGATATCACTAACTTATCTCCTACTTGTCTTCAAGTATTGCTGCTGCACATAAAGGTGTTGCAAAAGAGGCTTCTTCAATGCACTTCCCACAGGCCTATTCACCTTGCAAATGCTGCTAGATACATGTTGCAGAAATTCAAGAGCTACAAAGGGTTCAAAAACATTGCGGTGAGGTGTCTTCTTGCTATCAAGACAGCCCCTCTTGAGGATTTTCAACTATCTAAACATTTGTATAACACCTCCCCCAACCACTGGAGAGATTCATTACTTAAGTTGTACTCTAGTTCCAGATTTGACATGATTTTCTCATGTATATGAGCTTGTGTATCACAAACCTTTGTATCTCTTTGAGTTGTATCTTGACCACATGCATGTCCCCTGCTCCAGCAATATTTGCTGAGTATTTATTGTAATATGGGACCCTTGTGTGGGATCCTACGCTCTGTACACTTACACATACCATCATTATTTTAATCTCTTGTTGTCTTAAAAAAAAGATGGAGTGCTTATGGGTGCTATGCCTATTCACTTGTATAGTTCCAATTTCAAAATTAAAGTCCTGGGGAGTAGGCTTAGGCCGAACCTCCATTTCAAAAGGAAAAAAGAAAAGCATGGCAGCTTACCCCCCTTGGAATAAAACACACACTCCTGAAACAAATGAATTGATGTGCGAGTGTGTTGGCAGTAGCCAGAGACAGACGACGAGGAAGTATGTGAAGGTGGATCACAACGAAGTAGTGGGAAGCCAAGCAGATTGGTTTTTCAAAGAAATATGTTTTATATTACTTTTTCAAAAACTCTCAACAGTGATTTTCATCACTCTTGTACCATAAGTAACATAGAACAACCACTTTTGTAATTCATAGCTCCATTTTGTGCAAGTTGAGGAGTCCTCGAGCTTGAGGATCTTAGGTAGAACAAGCCTACCAATTTATGCTATTTTTAGACTTCGTTTAAACCTTCAACTAGCACCTAGAACCTATTTTTTAACTATGCCATCAGTAGATGTGAAACCGGTCAAATCTAGTAAAAAAAAAACTATAAAGAGAGCTAGAGAGCTCATTTTTTAGGGTAGCTATTGTAGACTTGTATGAGCTAGTGTGAGCTTGAGCGTGTAATTGAGATCTTGAGAATAGAGTCTATTTTCCTACCTTCCATTGTGTCTTATTTGTCTCTTACATGTGTGTGTATGTGTGTGTGCATCTCTATGCTTCTCACCTTCACTCTCACTACACCTCACATTCACGATCTTCATATCACTTCTATCTCTTCCACAGATTGACATTAAGGAGGTGGAGCTTCTTAACGTGGTACTTACCATTGTGCTAGAGCAACACCAAATTTGGCACCGTTGCCGGGGATCGAGTGTAGGACGAATGTGTGATGGTAAGAGTATAGCAAGAAGTGGTGTTGGAAGGTAAAAATTTCAGTTTTGTTGTGGTTTTTAATTAGTTTTTTGTGTTTTTCATATCCCCTACACTCCACCACCGCATCATCTTGTTCCACTCCGAAAAAATCAAGAAATTCACCATATCCACCCATCCTTCTCATTTCCCCTCATTTGTGCATGTGAGAGAGAGAGAGAGACAACTTTTGTGCTTGTTGTGTTGTGTGTGTTTTTGAGTTTTCTTGCAGGTACAGTGCCCTAGAGCAACAGGAAAGCTTCCAAAAGGTAAGAAATTCACTTTCTGTCGGAATCTGCCGACTATGACAGACTGCCGTGATGGTCTAGCAAATTTAGAATTAGAGGTAAGCGACCACAACCACAAGAATAGGTGACCCTTGCGCACACACGAATCCACAATTGCATCTTCAAAATCATCATTTTGGTGGAGATCGCGACGGGCTCACGCCATCGCGATTGTGTCACACCATCGCGATTGGCTGACACCATCACGATGGCTCGACTGGACCATCGCGATGGTCTCACACCATCGCGACGGTCTCACACCATCGTCACGGTTCACTTGAACCAGCACGATGGTCACTGACCATCAGAACGATCTCGTTGATCCCACGTCATCACGATTGGCAGATGCCATTGTGACGATCCCCTGCCACGTGTTAGATAGACCATCACGACGATACCAGGTATGCCATCATGATGCTTCAAAATTGGACAATCACGATTGGCTCAAGCCATCACGCCTGGTGACCATTGCGATGAGCTCACGCCATGGCGACGGTTGTGTTAACCATTGACCATCGCAATAGGCTCACACCATCACGATTGTTTGCTAGATAGACCATCTCGGCACCTCTTTAGACCATCCCAACACCTCACACGATCAGACCATCGTGATTGGACCATGCCATCGTGACGGTTCACCTGAGCCATCGTGACGGTCCCAGACCATCGCGATTGCCCACCGAAAACACCAAATTTAAGGTTTAATTTTTTGGGCTTTTTGAGGCTATTTTGAGGAAATGTTTGGGTGATTACACTTATTGGAGACCCCTTAGCGCATAATTGAAGAAAAACTTGTTTGTCAATTTTTATCCCCGAGGACCTGAATAGCTGGTGTAGGAACCATTACACGTTCGTGGGCTCAGCAATTGGATAGCTACCCTTATGATTTCAGCTCAGATACCAGTGAATCGAAAATGGCCTTTAGCACCGAAAGACCAGAAGGAGGGTTAAACATAGCATATTTGGAAAGACCCGAAGGACCCTACAGAACTCAATTAGAATATGTCCGCACCAACCACTTAGGTGCTCACATCTATGAGGATGGATTGCAAAGATCAATGGTGCAATTGCACAATCCTGATCAACCCATTGGGTTGGATCGTCCAGTGGTGAAATTTGAGAGAAACGCATACATAGACAAAGAAGGAACAATGTACATTAAAAGTACTCAGCCAAATCATACCAATGCGTTTGGTGTAGTTCAGTTAGATGTGGAAGCAAGAACCCAAGGAAAAGAACCACTAGGAGAGGAACCTAGGACACCTCAAGGGAAATCTATGCTGACAAGAGTACTAATCCCAGATTGGATCCCTCAGGATAAGAGAAGCATAGAATTGTTTTTGAATAAGGGAACTGACGAAGCATTTTGGAGGTACCGAATGGAACAACCTAGTGAGGTAGGCTCCATCATGGTTTATGAATTCAAGGACCTAGATACTCCTGGAAAGGTTGTATACCTAGATGATACTTCAGAACGAGTATTTGTAGTACTAGACCATGCGAGAAATACCTACACATGGAGAGGCAACTTAGTCTTTCCCCCATCTCGAACAAATGTAAACATGAGCCATCAAGGTGCTGGAACATCCTCAACCCATGGAACTCAAAGAGAGAAGAACAAAGAGAGACTAGAAGTAAGTTTTACTCATCCCATAGGGAGAGATAGAACCACCATGGACACCAATAAGGTGGAAAGACAAAGGGAACCTAGAATACCAGGTGGTAGAGATGATTTTCCTCTACCTAGACCACGTGAACACCCAAGGATATTAAAACCACTCAGTTAGTAAAATCAATGAAAAACTACTTTGATGGGATAGGAGATCCTTATGATCATGTTGCAGAATTTAAGCAAGTGCTCCAAGAAGAGCAAGTAGAAGACATGTCATGCAATACAATGCACTTGGACTAACGTTAAAGAACACGGCTTTAACTTGGTTCCAACCATTACAACAAAGGCAATTTAGGGATATTCATCACTTGTTAGAGTCAGTCATCATAGAATTCTCTAAAAGTGGAATCAGGCATGATACATCTTCATTGATTCATAGCTTCAAACAAACCCCTCAGGAAATAGTTAGGCTTGTTGGAAGTAGGTTTTCACAATATGTTGAAAGATGTCTGATGCAAGAGTGACCCTCACAGGCCAAGCAAGTGTCATTGTTTTTAGATGCCCTCTTGAGCTCTAAACTACACTCCTATATATACTTGAAGGAACCCAGAATGCTAGAACAATGTGTGAGAATTTGTATAGACATTGAGGACAACCTTGGAGATGAGTTGGAATTCTCAAAGGTCTCTAAGGACTCAGATTGTTCATCTCTGGCATCCTCTAAACATTCTAGCTCGATAGAGGACCTACAAAAAAAAAAGTGGCCCAAAAACTAGGAGTTTCTAGTAAACAGATGCCTAGGTTGACAACAAAGAAGCGTTGTTACACCTGTGGTGGTGATCATATGGTAAATGTGTGTCCCAATGTAACAGAACCACAAGCCAATCCCAGTGGCCAATATTGTACGATTGAGAGACGATATACTAATCACATGGCTCAAGACATTTAAAGCATAACCCATGTTGGGAACCAATGCCACATTGCCGCTCATGGAAGGCCTTTGTAATCAAAGTATAGAACAACAAGTAGTGTGAGGACTAGCTCAATTACCCGCATTTCAATCCACCCATCGGACCGCCCAGTGTAGGATATATGATGGCAACTATTCGCCATTCGCTCCCCGCTTATGTTGCATGGATGATGTAGCTACCCATATGACGATCAAAATATTTAACATGATGGAGATAGTATTCAAGGTCTTTCATCGCGTCAAGGCACCACATGTTAACACCCTAGGATTCAAGCATGGTAATCAGGATTTAGCCTATGATATGAGCACAACACCATCCTTCAAATATTTACCGGCATGCTATAAAATGACATTCGAAGAAATGTTTACTATTGATTTTTGGGAATACCATTCAGAGGTGTTCATCAACTGGCTGACACACCTACTCCAATTATTTGCCTGTGAACAATTGGTGTACTCCATGCACTACAGACTCCCGCCACCAGATGAACCTCAACCCATAGATTGGGAAAAACTCGAAGCAGATTCTTGCAAGAGGTATTCGCATTTCAAATCACACCCTCGCTCATGACCTCCTACAAAATTATATCTGACAAACCCTACAACAAGGTTCTGTCGAGGACGACAAAAGCGAGAGGGAGGGGGGTGTTGGCAGTAGCCAGAGGCATAGATGACGAGGAAGTATGTGAGGGTGGATCACAAGGAAGTAGTGGGGAGCCAAGAGGATTATTTTTTTCAAAGAAATATGTTTTATATTAATGTTTCAAAAACTCTCAATGGTAATTTTCATCACTCTTGTACCATATGTAACATAAAACAACCACTTTTGTAATTCAAAGCACCATTTTGTGCAAGCCAAGGAGTCCTTGAGCTTGAGGAGCTCAGGTAGAACAAGGCTACCAATTTTGGCTATTTTTAAACTTCATTTAGACCTTCAAATAGACCTAGATCCTATTTTTTAACTATTCTGGTCACTAGATGTGAAATTGGTTAAAGCTAGTAAAAAAAACTATAAAGAGAGCTAGAGAGCTCATTTTTGAGGTTAGCTACTGTAGACTTGTATGAGCGAGTGTGATCTTGAGCTTGTAATTCAGATCTTGAGAATAGAGCCTATTTTCCTACCTTCCATTGTGTCTTACTTGTCTTCTACATGTGTGTGTGTATGTGTGTGTACATCTCTATGCTTCTCACCTTCACTCTCACTACATCTCACATTCACAATCTTCATATCACTCCTATCTCTTCCGCAGATTAACATTAAGGAGGTGGAGCTTCTTAACATGGTACTTACCATTGTGCTAGAGCAACAGGGTGGAAGCATGATTTTGGAAGGAAATGCCATTTATGTTCCATCGGAATAGATTGAATCCACCCATAGACTTAAAAGTTTTTTGTTGATGGAAAACAGAGATTAAATTAAATTTAGGAAATATTGTATAGGTGTGCAGGGGGCAGGCCCTCTTGGGAAAATACATCTTAGAGAGAGTGACTCTCCACTATTGGTATCTAACATTACATATGATTTTTGAATACATGGCTGGATGCATAGGAGCATCAGAGATACTAGAAAGGTAGGCCTGTCCAACAAACTTCATTTCTTTCCAACAGTTGGAAATTTGATTCCTACTACCATCTCCAAAGCATCTTTTATTTCTTCCAACCTTGATGTTCCATAATATTTGTGCTCTTCATATGTGCTCTCCATAATATCTGTAGTGGTTGCACTTCTACATGGCTTTCAGGAGCAGCTCCCTCTGATCCATAAGCACCTGTTTACAACCAAGAAATAGATCAGCAATGTCATTGATGAAGAAAGGATCCACAATATCCTGCCCATACGTAATGATATTCCATGAGTTAAAGCCTTTTTCTTGCACTTATTCATCTTAACAGGAAAAGGAGAAGCTTCTTCAACATTCACCCGTCCATTCCATAATGCGTCATGTGACAAAAACCAGAGATTAGAAGCAAACACTGGATTTAAGGTATAACCCTCTTTAACTTTCATCTAGGCATAAAAATACCTCTAATAATTTCTTGTTCAATTTTATCTTTGACTAACCATCCCAGAGCATCACTAGAAATAGAAAACAGAAGAGGAGTAAGGGGACAACCCTGTCGGATAGATCTATAAAGACTAAAGGGTTCAGAAATAGAACCATTCATAGCCACCTTAGAGTTGGCATTACTTAGTGCTTTTGTCTATAATATCGATTATGTCTGTAATCTCGATTATGGTCTCGATGTATTCCATGATATATAGACAAACTTTGTTCATCAAAAGGAATTAATCTGGAAATAATAGAGAATTAATAGTACCTAATAAGTAATAGCTAATTCGTAATAGCTAATTCATAATAGCTAATTTGTAATAGCTAATTGGTAATAGCTAATTTGTGATAGCTAATTCGTAATAGCTAATTCATAATAGCTAATTAGTAATAGCTAATCAGTAATAGCTAATCAGTAATAGGTAATCAATGATAGCTAATCGACACTAGCTTATTAGTAACAAGCTAATCAATAATAGCTTATCAGTAATAGCTAAATAGTACTAGCTAATTCAAAATAGCTTATTAGTGACAGCTACTTAGTAATAGCTGCCTAACAAACTAAATATTAATTCATAGTAGTTAATTCATAATAGCTAATTAGTAATAAGTGATTAGTAACAAGCCAATTAATAATAACTTACTAATAAGCTAACTAAGAACCAGCTACGTAGTAAAGCTACTTAGTAATAGCTAATTAGTAATAGCTATGACGAATTAGCTACTTAGTTAAAGCTACTTAGTAATAGCTACTTAGTAATAGCTACTAAGTAATAGCTACTTAGTAATAGTTACTTAGTAATAGTTATCTAGTAATAGCTACTTAGTAATAGGTAATTATTAATAGCTAATTGGTAACAAACCAATATATTAATAACTATTTCTAAGAGCTAACTAAGGACCAGCTACTTAGTAATAGCTAAGTGGTTACATTTTAATTATTAATAGCTAATTACTAAGAAGTAACCCAGAGTTAGCAACTTAGTAATAGCTAACTAGTAACACGATAATTAGTTACAAACAACTAACCATAACCATATACTTAGTAATAGCTAATTAGTAAGTAGCTTATTAGTAATAGTTAATTAGTAACTAGCTTAGTAGTAATAGTTGATTACTAACAACTAACTAAGAACCAACTACTTTGTAATAACTGACTGGTAACAAGCTAATTAGTAATAGCTAATTACAAACAACTAACCAAGGACTAGCTACTTAGTAATAACTAAATGGTAACAAGATAAATAGTAATAGCTAATTACTAACGGCTAACTAGGAACCAACTACTTAGTAATAGCTAATTGTTCACAAGATAATTAGTAATAACTTAGTAACCTAGTAATAGCTAACTAGTAATAAGCTAATTAGTAATAGATACTAACAAGTTACCGAGAATCAACACATCAATAACTAGTAATAAATTAATTAGTAATAGATACTTAGTAACAAGTAAGTAAGAACCAGCTACTTAGTAATAGGTAACAAGTAGCAACCTAATTAGTAATATCTACTTACAAACAACTAACCAAGAAGGCACAACCATGGATAAAAGGTAATATTATTAATATTAATCAACACGACAAGCTTACCTCTATGAAATTTGAATCCACCATCAAATAATCCAAAGATTCTTTGCCGCACATGTTGTGGTATTTCAACGCCACATTCAAGTCCTAAACACTTGACTGACGCACAACAATGTGCTACAAAACAAATATAGTGATATGCATGGTTGCATGGCGTAAGGTGCGCTATAAAACTCGCCCTCTCCTCAATATTCAAACGACATGCTATGCACATGGATGAAACACTGAGTAAGAGGGCTCATGGTAACTCTGGGGGAGGTAATGGCAATAATGGTGAAAATGTATTTGAATCCATCATGCTTAACACATTCTTTACAAAAGATAGGTATCGATTTGCACTCTTCCGCCGATTCTCATGAAACTTATATTCAGCCTCTGTATGTGATAATCCAAATGATCAGTATTGAACCTTAGAGAAAAGTTCAACCAATGTCAACAAAGATAAATATTACCTCCAGCTCACGCACCTTGTGATTCTCATCTGGCTCAACCCCTAACAGCTCCAGATTAATATTATATATCTGAATTTGCGTCTCTAACTCAAACCTCCTCTCAAGAGACATTCCCACATCACATCTCAAATCATCTATGGATACTTGTAACTTTTTTCTCATCTCAATGACTACTGTAGTCACCTTAGACTTAGCAGCCTTTGATAGCTTGGCTTGATCCAAATCAAGCTTAACCCTATCCAACTTATTTTGTTCACTATCAATTAACAATTCTAAAGTACGCATAACCGTAGTACCCTCTACTCACCTTATGGCAGCAATTGTCATACCTTGTCGAGCATTTAACTCAACACTTCTTTCTATTCTTGCAAATTCACATCCAAAGGATCTAAAAGTGGTGAACCATCATCGTTCAAACAATTGTAAAACCTTTGCATCTTCGACTGCAATGTACCCATCTTCCCGCATCTTTCAATAGAAGCTTCTGGAGCTACAGCCCATGCCAGTTGGTACATAGATGGATTTTTTGATGTTTGAGCACTGGTATAGTTTTCAAATGCATAGGCTCTAGCGCATTTTATAGACAATTCATAGTTTGTTGGTACCTCCTAGTAGACTTTCTGATGTAACACCATTAGTGCATCATAAAACTCTTGCCTCATATATTTAGCTTTTATCTTTCCCTTGAGTCGAGTTATCTTGAAGACAGACAACCAATCTGCCTCACTAACTGATTTGTCTGATATAGTACCTCATTCTATATCAGTGATAGACTGGCTGTAATGTGGAAATCCTCTTTTTTCTGGCAAAATAAGCTCTGGTCTAACACTTTTGGATATCGTGGATATATCCACCTGCATCAACAAGGCAAATTGTTTCATAAATGCATGCCCATTATTCCAGTCGTAGCACCAACAATTAAGTGTAGAGTCCCTATATCTTTGTGGTTCGTGGATGCAGAAAAGAAGGGTCCTACACAGGCCCGTAGATAACGCAGAGATATACGCAACAACTTCCGTATGTATTAATGATTCAATATAGCAGTTACATACATGCGAATCATTACATCATGCGACACATGAGTGCTGCTAAGCCATTATTTCTGGGACATGCCATTTGGCCACATGTTTCATACGTGGCACATCCACATAATCGTAGTTAAGCCGCTTCAACACTCCCCTATAACTAGAGTACTGGAATGTGACACAGATATTACTTTATTTCAATGATTCCAAGATGTTTCCTATAGAAGATGAGCTTATCTGCTCCCACAGGCTTCGTAAGCATATCAGCCCATATTAGATGAGTTGATACATATGAGAGATGGAATTTTTTTCTGCTCTACAAGATCACGTATAAAAGGAAACTTTAAATCAACATGTTTTGTTTTCTCTGTCGTCGGTAAGAGCTCTTGCATGACCGTTTGGATCCAAAGGCCTTCTTTTGCCATGAGAGCTAAGGCCACAAATTCAACTTCTGCTGATGACAATGCAACTACTATCTACTTCTTAGAGAACTAGGTGCTACTTGCCATTTAACTGGCTGTAAAACTAGCCTATTAAATTACACAGCATTAGACATACCAATTGATATCAGATTTGGAGCTTACCTCATCCATTGCTTATGCTTTAATGATGGACTCTTAACAGACGGCGCCTCTCCTTTGCCAAAAATTATGGCTCTTACATTAAAACCATAGAAATTACTCCTAGCCATGCGAGCACCTAAATTTTGCATGCATGGATGCTAGACCCCATAGCTACTCATACTCATTCCCAGATATTGTGTTTCACCTTCTTCGTCTGATGGAATAGCTTCGTTGATGGTAGCTTTCTCTCACAATTGACAAAGTCATGCGGACCTTCTGTGCTCCACTAGCACAAACTCCATAGACTCGCCACCTTGTGGAGTACATGAGGAATAATGACATTTACTATCGATGTTCCAACCATGATACCCAACGGGCTGCCACATGAGTGGTGATCGTACGTCTAACAAATTGAAATTTTTTGAATTTATTTTTTTGCTATTCAAAACGCTTTTGAAATAGCTAAAAAGTGACGAGCTTAAAAGCAATAATTACTCCTAAAAATTGTTCATGTTAACATGCTTCTACCCCTTGATCACTCATCATTTGTTGTGTATACTCTCAATGAGAGAAGCCCTAGAAACTAACTCTTCTAAAAGTAATTACTTGAAATGTAATCACATCAAAGGTAAAACTCTTGAGAATCTTGCAGCCTAGCTTGGCACAAATCACTAGGTTAGTTATGAGAAAATGATCAACCAAATATTCCCCTAACTTACAAGAACTTTTTAGGTGGAATCCCTCCAAGCTTTGAATTCAAATTTCTCTATATATACACCCAAAATTAATTATCATTTAGAACAGACTTGTTTGCTACATTTAGAGGAGGTTGAGGCCAAGTATTATGCTATTATTGTAACACACATTGTGCTCCTCCTTCCCATGCCTCATCTCCAATCGATTCATATATAAAATGTGCAATACAATTTCATTTGCAAGACACATCTTGGAGTTCACTTGCCCAAATTATTTGTGGGTTGAGGCTATAAATACAGCCACAATATATTTGGTAAATAGATTACCATGTAAAGCTTTTCAGGGTATGAAACCATATGAGGCATGGTGGGGTAAGAGACCTACTCTAGACCATTGCAAAGTATTTGGATGTTTGGCATATGCATATGTGCCATCTCAATTGAGACACAAATTGGAACCTAAAGCTGAAAAGTATGTGTTCATTGGATATGATGATAAGCACATGGGATATAGGTTGTGGTGTCCATCCACAAAACAATTCCTTGTATCAAAGGATGTTACATTTGATGAGCAAGGTACTCGGTATGCAGGTACAATCAATATTTATGCAGGTGATGAAGAAGTTGTGAATCAGAAGAAAGGTAAATCAAAGATTCAGATATTTGATGAAGAGGAGAACGATGAAGTATAGGTTGAAGTTGAAGAAGTGCCAAGGTTTGATCTAGAATGTGATGAGCCAGAAACCTCATGAAGTGGAGAACTCAGAAGGTCATCAAGGCACAAATGGCAACCTACAAGGTATAGCTATGACACTTCTTTTTTAGCTACCAAAGATTATGCTTATATGTTTAAGGCAGATGAAGACCCTTCTACATATGAAGAGGAAAAAGGTAAGGAAAATTGGGAGAAAGCTATGCAGGAAGAGTATGATGCATTGATGGAGAATCAGACATGGGATTTGGTTCCTAAACCAAATAGTCAGAAGATCATTGGATGTGAATGGGTCTACAAGACAAAGAGGTTTGCATATGGAAATGTGTCTAGATATAAAGCTAGACTTGTTGCGAAAGGTTTTGCTCAGACATATGGTATAGATTATGATGAGACCTATAGTCCTGTGGCAAAGATGACAACCATCAGGACACTCATAGCTATTGCTACATGTAAAGGTTGGTAATTATGTCAATTAGATGTGAAGAATGCTTTTCTAAATGGTTACATTTCAGATGATGTTTTCATGGAGCAACCACAAGGATTCAGAAATGAAAGGTATCCAGATCATGTATGTAAGCTCAAGAGAGCTTTGTATGGTTTGAAGTAGGCCCCAAGGGCATGGAATTATAGACTTGTGAAGTTCTTGAAAGAACTTGGTTTCCAAGTATCTAAAGCAGATAGTAGCTTGCTTGTTAAAGCAAGTGATGATGGGTTCATTTACATGTGCATATATGTTGACAATATAATTCTTACAGGTACAGATGAGAAAGGCATTCAAAGCCTAAAGCAAATGGAGAAAGAGTTCAAGATTAGTGACTTGGGAGACTTTTCATATTTCTTGGGCATGGAGATCTCATACACTCAACATGGAGTGTATGTAACTCAAGAAAGGTATTTGAAAAACTTGTTGATAAAGTATTAAATGGATGATTGCAGGGTAGCACCTACTCCAATGGAGTTGAATCACAAATTGAGTAGATATGGAGGAGAAGAGGTCAAGGACATGAAGCTATATCAAAGTTTGGTTGGTATTTTGACTTATGCTACATTAACTAGGCGTGATTTGTCATATGCTTTTGGAGTATTGTCTCAATTCATGCATTGTCCTAGGAAAGAACATTGGGTTGTAGGACAAAGAGTGTTGAGGTACATTGAGGGTACACTCAAAGAAGGTTTGTATTATGTTTTTACATCAGATACAAACATCAAGATTTATAGTGATACAGATTGGGCAGGTAATCATGATGATAGGAGATCAACTTATGGATACTTGTGTTATGTGGGAGATAAGTTAATTTCATGGTGTTCAAAGAAGCAACACATAGTTGCTTTATGATCCACAGAGGCTGAGTACAAAGGTATGGTTGAAGCTGCAAAGGAAGTGATATGGCTTAAGACTCTTATGAAGATTTTTGACATCATCCAGAGTACACCCGCTAATCATGGAGATAACATGAGTTCATTGTATTTAGCTGATAATCCTATTTTTCATGCCAGGACTAAACACATTGAGATTCAGTATCATTTTCTAAGAGAGAGGTAATCGATAAAGAGATTGAAGTTATACATACTTCAACAAAAGATCAGATAGCTCATATGCTAACCAAAAGCTTGGATAGACCAAAGCTACAAAGATTCAAAGACATGGCAGGTATAAAGAAGAAAGAGAAAAGCCTCAATTGATGATTGAGGTGGAGCTGTTGGTGCAAGGCAATCAACAATTAAAGTTTTGAAGTCAAGGATTGAAGAAAAGATCAAGTCATGACGCATGAAGAAAGTATATGTTCAGAGAATGAAGATATGTATACATATGTACATTAACTTAGAGTTAGCTCACGTATACTTTTGTATATTTATGAGCTTGTACATATTTGCCTATATATACAAGGAAAAATGTTGGGGCAAATATGAGAGAGTATGTGAATAGATAAATTAGAAGTTGTATGAGCCATTAGACACTTTAGAAGTGAGTAAGATCTCTCTCATCACTCAGATGTAAAGTTTTCTAGAAATGAAGAAAAGTTGCACCCGATATTTTTGAGAGTTCTCCTTCTGTGTTGAATCTTTTGTGAGATGCTTTTGTACAAGTCTAAGTCTAAAATTGATTGACCTCTATACAAATTTTCAGCTTCTAATTGTGATCAGGCTGAGAGAATTGAGTGTAGGAACATCTACATGTGTAAATGTAAAGAAGAGAAGTTGCAGGAGGCGCAAAGTTCGATGCTAATATTTTGGTCACTTCTCCTTCCACAGTGTAAATTTTTGAGCAAGCAAGCACTCATTCTTTAAGTTGGAAGGTAAGCCATCTATGGATAAGACCATTTTCATAAAGGGGTTCTAATTTGGGAGAATCAAGCTTTAGAAGTTGCATGTGTCAAAGTCGACTGTAAAGAACTATAGTTTTAGACATAGGTGACTTGTTAAGTTCATTTCTCACGATCTACTGAGTCTTTTGGAATGATTTAACTTGGAGGAGCTGTGCAAACTATAGCCAACACTCTGTGCAAAGTTTTATAAAAAACGTGGCACATTTGATAAATCAATGAGTAACTTATGTGCAGTAGACTTTCTGTGTAGTCATCTTCTTCACAGTTTGTTCAAGATTTTGGTAGTTGAGTATTGATCCTCCAAATTGGTGAAGGTTTTAAGTTATTATTGACATAGGGTGCTCTAACTTCAAGAATAGCTTGTTCTTTTGGAGATTAACACTCTCCATCAAGTTCAAGCTTCCCACTATGCTTTGGTAGCCTACAATGTTCTCAAGTACATCACCTTCATGAGCACTTAATTTTAGGTTTACCTCCATTGGAGTACTTGCAAATTTGGAATCCTACAAATGAAGCTTCTTCAACATATCCTGTATATACTTTCTTTGAGTAATATAGCTTCCAGAGTTAGTATAGACTAAATCAAGTCCAAGAAAATATTTTAGTGATCCAAGGTCACTAATTTTGAACTCCTTCATCATCTGATTTTTGATCTGTTTGATGCCATTAGCATCATTACCTGTGAGTATGATATCATCAACATATACACATAGGTATATTACCTCTGAATTACTTCTCTTGATGAACAGAGAAGTATCTGCTTTACTCATGATAAAACCTTGATTTTGAAGGTATGTAGTCAACCTATGGTTCCATGCCCTAGGTGCTTGCTTCAATCCATAAAGAGATTTGTTCAATTTAGATACATATGTTACCTTGTCTGGGTCCTCATAGCCAGGAGTTTGTGACATGTACACATCCTCTGAAATCGAGCCTTTTAGAAATGCATTTTTTACATCCAACTGATACATGTTCCAATTCTTTGATGCAACCACACTTACCAATACCTTGATGGTTGGCATTTTTGCCACATGTGAGAAGGTCTCTTCATAATCAATTCCTTGGGTTTGTGCAAAACCTTTAGCCACCATTCTAGCTTTGTACCTGCTTATTGATCCATCAGAATTCCTTTCGATCTTATAGATCCATCTAGAACCAATTACCTTCGTAGACTGCTTCTTTGGTACTAGTTCCCAAGTATCACTCTCCTTGAGTGCTTCAATTTCCTCATCCATAGCTTCCTTCCATCTGCCTTGGTCTCTGCCTCTTCATATGATGCTGGTTCTTCAATTGACAATTCTTTCGCAAGATAAATAGAGTGCTTAGTAACTAGGGAAGTTTCATACCCATATCTGATTGGCTTCTTGCTCTCCCTTTGTGATCTTCTGATTGCTTGGTTGGATGATTCAGGTATATCCTCCAATTTCTTCATCTTGAGTTTGCCTTTGGACTTCCATGCCTTGAAATCTTCTAGGTTGATGGTGTCTTCATCATCTCAATTGATGTCTCCATTCTGAGTACGCTCCTCTTTAGTGAGGCTTGGAAACTCCTCTTCCAAGTCATAAGGTAGATTTACTTTCTTGCATTTACTATCAAACCAAGAGTCATTCTCATCAAACACAACATCTCTATTGACCATGAATCCCTTGTTTGAAGGATTGTAGAACCTATATCCTTTCTTATTTAGATCATACCCTATGAAGATGCACTTCTCTGCCTTAAGGTCTAGCTTACCTCTTATCTGAGAAGGGATATGCACATAAGCTACACATCCAAACATCCTATAATGATCAAGTGAGGGTCTTCTACCATGCCATGCTTCATATGGGGTCATCCCATCAAGATATTTAGATGGCAACCTGTTTAAAAGATAAGTGGCAGTAGATACACTCTCTGCCCACAACTAGTTAGGTAATTTTTTCTCATTTAACATTGACCTAGCTATTTCAAGAATTAATCTATTTCTCCTTTCTACCACCCCATTTTGCTCAGGGGTATACTTTGTTGTGATTTCTCTTTTGATTCCTCTGTCCTGCAAGAATATATCAAACTCATTTGAGAAGTACTCACCTCCTCCATCTGACCTTAGTCTTTTTAGATTTCTTCCTGTCTGATTCTCAATAAGTGCAAGATATCTTTTAAAGCAACTGAATACTTCATCTTTGTGCTTCATAAAGTACAATATAGTCCACGTACTATAATCATCTATGAAAGATATGTAATACCTTGATCCAAAGATTGAGGGATCCTTACTTGGTCCCCATACATCTATATGGACAAGCTCTAGGTAGTCCTCATGCATGTACCCTTTCCTTGAGAAGGGTAACGTGTGAGATTTTCCAAACTGACAAGCACCACATTTATAAATCATGTGTTGCTTGGATACATTAGGTATCCCAAGCACACATCTACATATTTGTTTCAAGGTTCTTTCACTAACATGCCCTAATCTCGTATGCCAAATCTCAAGCTCTGATAATGTTTGATCTTTATAACTATAAAGTGCAATGTTCCTTGTATCCTCAAGTTCAAAAGTGAATAATCTACCTGTCTTTTCTCCTTTGGCTATTCTCTTGAACTCATGCTTGGGATCCTCTGCAAATGCTCCATATTGGTTGAATCTAACCTGCAAACCCTTTTCCACAATCTGTCCAACACTCCTCAGATTCTTGCTAATTATTGGTACATATAGAACCCTATCAGACGTCTTAACATTTTCTACTTTAATCACTGAGTGCTTGGTGTCATCACCTATTTGTACCTGATGCTTACCCTTTGGTTCCTCAAGATCATTGAGAAGAGCTACATTGCCTGCCACATGGTTTGAGCATCCTGAGTCAATGTAGAAAAGGTGGTCATCATTTATACGTGGTTTTGAAGTCATGTTCATAATTAGAAGAGAATCTTCTTTCTCCCCTGTGTAGTTGTTATAATCTTTTCTGGATTTGTATCCTCCTTTGTAGTTGCTATTATAGTTGTTGTTGTATCCTTGGTGATGATTGAATCTTCCTCTTGATTTTGTATATCCACCTCTTTGATTTACTCTACCTCTCTGATTCTTGAAGTTCCTGAAACACTCATATGTAGTATGATTTGATAATCCATAAATATTGCATGGTGAGGAGTTATAAGATCTCCCCCTACCTTGCTTACCTCCTCTGCCCCTTCCTCTTGAGGTTCTACCTCTCCTTGCATAATTGGCTTGGGAGGTAGTTCCTTCATCTTCAACCTTTATGTTCTTCCCTTTCTCATTCATTTACTTTTATCAATGTATAGGGCGGAAGAGCTATTACCTCTTGATGAATCTCCGTTCTTGTTGAGCTTGGCTTCATGGGTAAATAGTTGCCCCATGAGTGTGGTAAGGTCTGGAATCTGCATGTCCATGTACAAGTCCATGGCAGTTGTGAAGCTCTCCCATTTGCCATCAGCTTTAATACCATTAATTACTTGCATTACAATTTGCTCCTCTTCAATTTCTTCTCCTATGATTGCCCATTGATCTGCTACATCTTTGAATTTGGTCACATACTCTGGGATCCCTTGCTTAGGTTGCTTTCTTTGAGTGGTGAACTCAATCCAGAATTGGTTCTTCCAGCTAGCCCTTGTGTTGGAAGAGAAATAAGAAGACAATGTTTGCCAAGTCTCTTGGGATGTCTTATAGTTCCTAATATGTGGAAGAAGAAAATCAGAGATTGAGTTAAGTAGGAATTTGCTATGCATCCTTGGCACACCATGTGTTGAGTCTTTCATGCTCCTCTCTTGTAGGTTGTCCTTTGCTTCTGAATATGGGCATCTCCTCATCTACTGAGATGTATCCATAGAGGCTTCTTCCTTGCAAGTATGTATTCATCCTTAAAGACCATGCTTGATACTTGTTCCTATCCAATTTATCAATGAAAGAAGGAAAACCATCTCCCATTTTACTTTAGCTTTTCTCTTATACCACTGTTGGGAAAAATGGATGGAAACTTCAAGAAATGAGTAGATACTACAAAATCTTGTTTAGTACCAGCCCCTTCTAACTTCAAAGATGATATGTGGGCCCTCATAGCTTTCCAATGAAACTATACAAGTGCTTATGTACTTTGGAAATGATGTATGAAAAGATTGAATCAAAACAAACTACTTTCAAATAGAAAGATTAATGAAAACCTTCTATTTTTATCATACACCTACTGCTTGTTATGCTCAGTGCTACGAGTAAAATCGGAATTAGAAAAACTCCTTCTAGAAGTATCTAACTAGCTTAGTAAGCTAATGATTCCAAGTGGAATCACTTGAAATGATGCACTATACACAGAGCAATCAATTTAACAAATGAATCATTACCCTCGTTTTTTTAGGACCTCTGCAGAGTTTGACCAGTGAGTCTTTCAATGTAGTTCTCTCCAAATTGGCTGAACGGATTATCCTCAACCTTTGATAGCATGTAGATACCTTGGAGCTGATTCCAACAAGCTATAAATCATTGAAATTGGTTGTGAAACAACTGTGATATGAGCAGCACAAGTGGACAGTTATGAATGACTATAACAGAGAGATCATAGATGAACAATGTAGATGTATTGTATTAACGAAAAATGTTATACAACATCATAGGCTTGGTATGAAAAGCTTTGGCATGCACACTTTGATCATCTGAATTTTGCTGGTTTGATACACCTACAAAAATCTAAAATGGTGTCTTCTTTGGCCAAACTTGAGGCACTTGGAAAACATGTTTGTGAAGGCTGTATTTTTGGAACAATGCAACATTCCTCATTTCCAAAAGATGGTTCAGTTCGGGCTACTCAGAAATTGCAGCTTGTATAGAGTGATATTTGTGGTCCTATGCAGACACCTTCTTTTGGATATTATCTTTACTTTGTGACTTTCATTGATGATTTTTCCAAGCATGCATGGGTATATCCATTGAAGGCAAATTCCGAAGTGTTCATGTGCTTCAAACAGTTTTTGGTTTTGGCTGAAAATCTGTCAGCATGTAAAATGGGCACCCTCCATTCACATCGAGGGGGAATATATGTCTTCTGATTTTAATGCATTTTTGGTTGAACGTGGGATAAAACACCAGTGTATAGTGCAGTATACACCTCAACAGAATGGAGTTGCTGAACGAAAGAACAGGTCACTCATGGAGATGGTGAGGTGTATGGTCAAGATTCAGGCATTACCACATAGTTTTTGCCTTGAGGCTGCCATGTGTGCAGCATATGTACAACAGGTGTCCCACTAAAGTGCTTCACTCTATCACTCCATATGAGGCTTGGCATGATCGCAAGCCATCTGTTGCTCATCTCTGTGTTTTTGGTTGTTTGGCATATGCATTAGTGCCTAAACAACATCACAAAAAATTGGATGATAAAGCCATAAAATGTATTTTTGTTGGGTAGAGTTATGAAAGTAAAGGCTATCGTCTGTATCATCCATAGACTAAATGCATTCTCGTTAGCCATGATATCATTTTTGTGGAAGATACTATTCAGCCATTGCTTTCATGTACTAAGGAGACATCTATTAGCTCCAAAGACATGAATGATACTTTGCTGCCTCTTTTTACAGGTGGACAGTCTAGTGCTGGTCCCAATGATGCAAGTTCTTAGCCTTTGCAGGTTTCATGTCATGATGCAGATCATTCCATTTTTTATGCAGATTTACATGATGCACTTATTGATGAGAGAGCTGATATTGAGCAGGCAAGTACTATCCCAAAATGCTTGGTGCAGATCTTGCATGATGGAAAATTAGATGCACCTCTATCATATTGTACTCGATCAGGCTCTCATAGTGCCTCTTTTGCATCAGATGTCTATGCTAGGGCTGCATCTAGTCTGTGTGATGAGACTGAGCCTGTTTCATTTGATGAAGCACAATATTCAAAAAATTGGATGGCTGCTATGCACTCTGAATATGATGCAATAATGAAGAATGGTACTTGGTATTTATGTGGCTTGCCTCCTGGCAGAATGCCATTGGCACTAAGTGGGTATACAAGCTGAAGCGTAAAATTGATGGTACAAATGATAGGTATAAGGCTAGGCTTGTTGCAAAGGGTTATGCACAGGAAACAGGCATTGATTTTGATGAGACCTTTGCACCTACATGTTGTATGACTACTGTTCGGAGCATCTGTGCACTTGCAACTCATCATGGTTGGAATGTACATCAATTGGACATTAAAAATGCATTTCTGAATGGTGAGTTGCATGAAGAAGTGTATGTTTTTCAGCCCCGTGGCTTTGTGCAAAAGGGCATGAAAACCAGGTGTGTAGGTTAAAGAAGGCATTATATGGTATAAAGCAAGCACCACATGCTTGGTATGAGAAGATACATGCCTATCTGATTGCACATGGTTTTGAGAAGAGTCCAATTAAAAGCACCTTATATGTTAAGCGTGCTAATGATGTGCTGCTAATCATTATTTTCTATGTTGATGACATGCTGCTCACGGGTCCTATTGAGAAGCATATTGCTGATTTTAAGGCTGATTTGCATGCCTCATTTGAGATGTCTGATTTGGGGTATTTGCATCATTATTTGGGCATTCAGTTTATGCATGTTGATGGTGGAATGGCTTTGTGTCAAACGAAATATATTGATACATTATTGCAGCATTTTGGCCTTGAAGAGTGCAAACCTATTGCCACTCCTATGGAGACATGTTTACGATTGATTCTTCATGATGCTGGAGATGCATTTGATGCTGTTCTCTATCAGCAGGCTATTGGGTGTCTGATTTACTTATGCATTACTTGGCCAGATATTGAGTTTGATGTCTCACAGATGAGCAGGTTTATGCATTACCCATGAGTCAAGCATTGGCATGCGATTAAGCGCATCTTTCACTATTTGAGTGGTACTCGACTACTTCGGTTGTTTTATCCCAAGGAGGGATCACTACCGCCACATTTGCATGCTTTTTCTAACTCTGATTGGGCTAGTTGCTATGACACTAGTGTGTCCACTAGTGGCTTTTGCTTCATGCTTGGTAGCTCATGTATATCTTGGTTGAGCAAGAAGCAGCCTACTGTGTCCACTCCTAGTAGTGAGGCTGAGTATAGGGCAGCTTTCACAGTGACTGTTCAATGTGTGTGGCTTAGATGCCTTATGGCTGAATTTGGTGTTGGTCAGTCTTCTACCACCACCATCTTCACTAACAGTCAGAGCACACTAGTAGTTGCGAGGAACCGTGTGTTCCATGCTCGCACTAAGAACATTGAGGTGCATTATCACTATGTCAGGGAAAGGTTCTCTCCTGGGGAGATCCGCTTGGCATATGTGCCCACATAGGAGAACATTGCAGACCTTTTCACGAAGGCTCTGCCTAAGAATAAGTTTGAAGCTTTCCGCAAAGCTTTGGGCTTACTTCCTTTTGTGGAGTGATTTCCACATAGCTTGGCACTTCCCTATACATGAGTGCTAGCTCCTTGTTCACCGCATCACTCCTAGGGGGGATTTGTTGATATATTTAGGTAGTAATGTGTGTGAACACACTAGGACTATCGGGGCACTTTTTTCCCTCTTTAGGAGGTTTTCTTCCCCCGTCTTGTATATACACCTATTGCCCTAATGGACTACTTATCTTTATACATTCTCTATTAATACATTCAGTATTGTGTGTTATGCTTCAAGCTTCTTATTCTTCCTTGTGTTGTTTGTGTGCTTCCGTAGACGTCTAACTCCAACACAAGGCATGTGCTTAAACATGTGGTTTTGAGCTCTACATACGGAGCAACAATCTCTGAAGTTCACTCGGTCTGAGAAAGGAGCAGAGATTAGCAGTCGCACCAAGCAATGATCAAAGAGTATATGTATTGCTTCAAATCAACACTCTACTTAATGTACGAATGTTTTGTAGTCTTTATATAGAATCTTGAGGATATGAAAACACCTTTTCTTCATGAATTTGAACTCAAAATTAGATGGGTTTGGTAGTTTAGATTGATTGGAATATTTTCCTATAATCTAAGAAAAGAGAAAAGTAAATTCATATCTACTTCTTGATTGATTGATTGATAATCAATCTCAACCACTTCAACCTCATGGCTTTTAGGCCATTTACTCTTTTCTTCTACAAATCGAAGTACCTTGAACCTTACAATAAATGATCATAAGTGATCAAGAAATTAATACAAAGAAATAATGTGCACATAAATGCTATTCTTCAAGGTACATATATGGCACCATCCAAATAATGGATTCAATGTAGAACATATCCATTGCAAGCATAATGCAAGCTTGATGTTCCAACATGATATAGCCACTATCAATGTACCAAGTATTTGGTTCTTCTGTCTTGTTGTCACGCATGTACATCATGGCTAGCATACTTTCATCTTACTCTGATGTAGATGCATAATTACCTTGAGGTTTATAGGTTGAATTTTTCTTCTTCCTTTAGTCTCTTGCATAGTTTCCATACTTGCCAAGAAACAAGTGTCATTCTAGATTCTGATATTCTCTATGCTAATTTGACCTTCCTTCACTTCCTCTGAAGTTGCCTCTTCCTCTATATGAAGAGTATATGATCCCTTAGTCTTGAACAAAATCACCATTTGATCCATTGCCTTGTCTTCCTCTTGCTTTGACTTGATTCCTTTCTCTTCCTTTGCATTTACCTACATAGAAAGCTTCGGCTTCATTGCCCGTTTGCTTTTGAACCTCCAATATTCATTTCCTTAGTGACCATCATGGCCACCAACTACTCAAAATCTAGAAGAGTATCTCTAACATACACAGGTGTTGTAAAGCCTTCCACTTCTCATCATCCCTAATCCCATTTATAGTGTATGAAACTAGGACATCACACTAGGGCGAAAAACACTCGACAAAGAGCCGTTTGCCAATGACGGATTAAGAAAATTTAAAAATAGGATCTTTCCATGTGTACAAGGATATAACATTCTTATATCTTTTATTACTATGAAGAAAGGCTTTTTTAAGAAACTATGCATAAAAGCTTCCCTAAAGCGATGGATTTTCTTGTATTCATTGTACAATTTTTTTATTTAATATGATAAAAGAACTTTTTTCACATCACACAATGCAAATCCTTAAATTTCCAAGAGAGAAATGATTTTTGAAGATATGAAATATTTTTGGGTTCACAAAATTCAATGTTGTTTCGGTCACAATTCATACATCAAATCAAATGATTGTGAGTTGCTTCCACCTAAACAAGTTTTTATTTTATAAATACTCGCAAAGTTTGTGAGTGCCAATTTCCCACTTTGAGCATTCTCTTCTATTTCTCTAAGTGTTTAAATGGCTTCTACTTCTCATCATCCTACCAATTGTGTAAGCTTATGTGAGGTTTACAGAAGAAGAAACAATTCTTTATGGAAAACTCTTTTCGTGAAGCTAAATGTTTGGGTGACTATGCTTCCTAGTTGCAGAGGTGCCCATAAAGTCAAGCATGCTAAAAGAGACAACATAAAAAACCAATGGAAAGTTCATATTCTTAGTTTCAAATTGAAGAGAGACGGATGGTTTGCAAAAGTTCAACATGTGTATAGTGCAGAGGATCTAGTGCTAGATTTTCTAGTCTTTGTACTGGTTTGACCTTCCTCCTCTTTCTCTAAAGTTGCCTCGTCCTCTATATGAAGAGCATTTGATCTCTTAGTCTTGATCAAAATCACCATTTGACGACTAACTTGTGTTTCTCCAGTTTTTCCTTGATTTCTTCCTCTTCCTTTGCCTTTACCTACATAGAAGGCTTGGGCTTCATTGCCCCTTTGTTTTTGAATCTCCAATATTCATTTTTTTAGTGACCATCAAGGCCACGAACTACTCAAAGTTTGGAATAGTATCTATGACATGCATAGATGTTGTAACACCTTCCACTTGTCATCATCTCCATGGTATCAAGTCCTTCAGCGCATGCACACACAGAGGCAGAAAGAAGACGAAACACGAATCACAAACAGAGAAACAATCGACATGATATTGGGTGCAATCTCGCCCCGTGTACTCTAATGGATGAGTCTCTCAGAGTACACCTATTTATAGGTTTATTTCTATTCTGTCTTGAAAACAGAAGTTACATGAGGGCCGTCGCTTCTAGAAGTGTCTTTTAGGAAAAACTACTTTATTTACAAAAGGCGTTGCTTTCTAAAGCAAACCACTGTTTTTACAACAAGATAAACCTAAATATAACTATTCTAGAAGCCTTCGATTTAGTCTTCGAATTTATTTTATTTACGTGCATCCACTTGTACCCATGCCCTCATGCTTCTTCACCTGCTAGATCAAATAGAGCCACGTTAAAACCTTTTGCACATTTAAAACATTAAAAATCCATTTAACCTTCCATGATTCCATAAAATACAACATGCCTCCCAGTTGACAAGCAACTGACCTCAGTTGATAAATATAAAAATAGACATGGATGATCACTTGCATGTCCCATCACTGAATAATATTAAGCATGAACCATGTAAAACACATGCATGGAATTGGAAACCTGAAAGTTTAATGTAATTGGGAATGATATGCAAAAATTAAATGATCATAGTGAGGTGATAAGGAGGTCTTATGTATCCATTGTGATTCCTCAAGTGAGTGATTTTTATATTTCACTAAATACCTATGATATTTCTTATCAGTTCCTGTAGTGGTAACATCATAATCTATTACTTTCTCGGGAACCAATATCTCCACATCCTCTTCAAGTAAAGGAGGATCATCTAAAATAGGCATGAGTGGTAAAGTACCTTGAAAAGATTTCAACAAACTTATATGGAAAGACTTATGTATACCCCAATGAGAAGGTATATCTAATCGAAAAGAAGTTTCATTTATTTTCTCAATAATGCGAAAAGTTCCATAATACCGTGGGGCAAGTTTTACCTTAGGATGTCGAGAACTATTTTTTAAATGCCTTTTAATGATTCGTAACCAAACTAAATCATTTTCATTAAATTGTTTGGCTATACACTTCTTATTAATACTACACATGTAACAATGTTGACTCTTCCTAATATGCTCATGCACTTCAGCAAGTGTAGAAATATGATCTTGTGCAATAGAATCAACCATAGGAATGTCAGTTTGAGTGAGACTCATGGGAGTGGGAAGCTTTCTTCCATAAACAATTTCATATGGTGCACGACCAGTAGTAGTGTGTGGGGTGTTACTATATGCAAACTTAAGTAAAGGGAGTTTTTCATCCTAATTACTTGGATTATCTAAAGAGTAACAACATAATAAATCCAAAATATTACTATTTGTAGCCTCACTTTGACCATTACTTTCAGGATAAAATGCAAAACTAAGGTCTATTTTTTATCCTGGATGTTGAAATAATGGCACCCAAAAGTGGCTAGAAAAATGAACATCTCGATCTGAAAGAATAACTTCAGGAAAACCATGATGTGGAAAAATACATTTAATAAATAATTTAGCAGGTTGAGGTGTAGTTAAAGTCTTTTTAGAAGGAATAAAGTATGCATGTTTACTAAACCTATCAACAATTGTCCAAATCATATCATTGTGAGATGCAGTTGTAGGAAGACCAGTAATGAAATCCATAGAAATATGTTCCCATGGTCCATCAGGTATAGGAAGTGGCATTAATCATCTGAATGGTTTACCATGATGTCAATTTACAGGCTAACAAACAATGCAGTGAGAAACATACTGTGCAACATCTTTTTCCATGTTAGGCCAAAAGATAAAATGTTTACATGGAGAAATAGTACTTTGTATGCCCCTATGACCCATATATGGTGGTTCATGCATCTCTTTCATAACAGACTCTTTGAATACTTGTGTAATGCATAACCTTTGTTGGAAATACAAGAATCCATTATGAAATGTGTAATGATCCTCATGATGTGATGTGGAATTATTGAAAGCAATCCATGCTTGTGAAAAATACACGTCATATGCATAAGTGGAAATTGTAAGGTCGTCGGATTGGCATTATGTAATTCATATTTTTCCTATACCGCACGGACCGAAAGGTCGTAGCGAAGTGTTGTATCTTTCTATCAGTTAATGAAAAGACACTTCGGTGGTTATCTGGTAGAGAGGAACGGGATCGCCAAACTGTCTCTCTCGGCGATTTGCGGTCTGTGGAGATGCCGTAGTGCAGCATTCCTTCATTCTGAGTACTGTTACACTTAACTTGTTAAGTTACATTAATTGGTAATTAACGCAGTAATGGTATGTTGCCCATAATAAGTCTGTGCGGCGTTAATTAGTAATTCTTGCGTTACATATTGTGAAAAGCTTAACACGAGTGTCAATAGTAAACCTGTATAGAGAATTTGATACTAAATATTAATGTAATACTTGCTTGATGAGTTAAATGGGAAAATAAGATATAGGGCCTCTGATTTATCAGACCCCTACCAACCCCAAGAACCCGAAATGCACTTTTAACAGTGGCGCCGTCTGTGGGAAGATGGCAATGGATTGAGAGTAATCAATAAGGTGGAGCAGTACGTAAGGCAAGTGGTGCAGAGGTGATATATGCCTGTTACTCGGTCCAGCAAGTCGTATCCGAAGTACAGGAGAGATTAGCATCCCTGCACAGTACCAAATTTGTTAGGGACGCCCCCAGGTGGTAGAACTGCAGGCCATTTAAACCCAATTGCTGAAGAATCGGAGCCAGTTAGTAGAGATTCTCGTACCAGTTCGGTGATAAATGATGAGATTTCGATAGATTCTGGTATAATTCTGGTGCATCCTGAAGAAGGTGTAGTAACTTCGGAGTGTACAGGGACGTAGTGCTCAGTTGATTCGATACCATCGGCTCAAAATTTGAACCTTTCTGAGGATAGAGTTGTGTTACCTAGAGAGATCGTTACCGGAGGAAGTACATCCTGTTTCGGTGAAAGTTCGACAAGTTTCGGTGAAAGTTCGGTACCAGTTGGTGGGAATTTATAGTTTTTCGGTTATAGTGCGATGCTCCCTAGTGGATCTTTATTACGTACACCACTGTTCGGGGTAAGATTGCCTACGTTTGATACCAAAGTGGAGGATAGGCTATTTGATCTGGAAATATGTACAAGACTGAACGCTATTTTCGAGCCGGAAGGTGAGCAATCTGATAATACAGATTCTGAAGGACAAGAGGCACCCCCTCAAAACTCAGGAGACAGCAACGGTACCACTAATAGCACAATGAGTGGTCAACAACAACAACAATAGCAACAACAACAACAACAACAACAGCAATAGCAACAAGCACCTCCATTTCGACCGGTTCCAACCGGGGTGACTTACACAAAGTTCGGTGGATTTCCAAGTGACGACCCTGATGCACATGTGCGAACCTTTGAGATAAGCTATTTAGTGCTGAACCATCCACCCGATCCAGCGTACAAGGCCATCATATTCGAGGCAACATTAGTCAATGAAGCAGCGAGGTGGTTAACAGAGTATGATATCAATCATTTCGTTAACTATGATGCGGTAAGGGATGCGTTTTTATAGAGGTTCCGGTTGAAGAAGAATCCCGCCGAAATCTTTGACTATTTGCAGAACAATCGATAGAAGCCGCACCAGACTGTTCAGGAATATGCCACATTGTTTAGAATTCATTTAAGACAATTGCCTCCGGCGCATGCTAATTTACGGGATGATGTTATAACCCAGTGGTTCATTAACAGTCTGACCCCACAGCTAAGACAAATCATGATCATCCGCTGTGTGGGGCCTATGACACTAGATGTTGTTATTGCGATGACCGTGCAGCTAGAGCATAAAGTTGGGGGATTCACCGAAGACTTGGAGTGGCTGAAAGCTAGTAAGAATGTAATAGATGATCCGGCTAAATAGATGTATTGCACCAAGTGCAAAAATCCAGGGCACAGTAGTGCTACATGTGCCCTTAATCAGATGTATTGCGCCCTCTGCAACACAACCGAACACTCAACGGAAAATTGTGTGTATAATGCCAAGGTGCAGGGACGAGCAGCTGTAAATGCCATTATCCAGGAACCCGGGCAGCCTGCAACCTATTACGTGCAACCATAAATGCAAAACAATCAATCCCAATGATACAAAATTACCGGGGATAATGGAATACCAATTTTAATTCAAATTGATGGCAGGTGGGTACATGAGTGGACGGTACTTCCCTGCCACCACCTGGATGTCACTTTTGTGGTGATATTGGCCATATCCGGAGATTTTGTAAGGATGCAGCAGAATACGACAAAAGGAAGAAGGAGCGTTAGAACCGGATGACCAACATGGTCTATATCTCACCCATGGAATCACAAGCAGCAGTGGTCTAGAGAAGATTGGGTAAGCAGTTGCAACAAACAGCTGAGGTGTTCGAACTTGGTATCTGTGAGTAGTAGCGAATGTATAACAAAGCTAGCCAATGGGCAACTAAAGAGCAAACTGTGTTTCCTGATCCAATTCCAGTAACACAGGTTCCCCTGCCAACGGCGAGAATGAATGAACACAATCCTAACCCAGTAACAACAGAACCATCATTAGAAGCGGTGAGGAGTACGATTCAAACAGATCAGGTATGGGAGATTCTATCTAAGGCTTCAATTACACTCCCTTTGGGACAGTTGCGCGCATTGGTGCCAGGAGTTAGGCAGCAATTTCAACAACAGGTCAGTCGTGGATATCCTGGTACTCCGGCAACTGCAAAAATACCACCGGACACTGATTCTATGGTGGATCATTCCGTCCCATTAATCACTGTCTCGCATAAAAATCAAAAGATTAGTCAAGTGCTTATTGATGGCAGTTCGGGTGTGAATATAGCTATTGCAGCTCTCTGCTAGAAATTCGGGTGGACCCAAATTGAGCCGAGCCAATTTTTTGTAAGAATGGCAAACCAATCCTAAGTCCATCCGGTGGGATTAGTATGGAATATCCCGATTACTTTGCAGGGTACCACGTTCAAAATGACTTTTGTGGTCTTAGAACTACCAGAATCCAGCCTCGACTACAATCTACTTTTCGGTCGGCCATGGTTGAAACAAGCCAAAGTTATACAGGATTGGTAAACGCAAGAATTGACTTTCAAAGATAATCACCGTAAATATGTTGTTAAACTCAATGCCATCCAGCCCTGTGTATGTAGCGGAGCCGGTCCACATGTTGGATGGCTTATCTGACGATGAGGAAGAGGCGTTTCTAAAGAACAATAAAGATCTGATCTCCTTAGGTACTGTAGATCTTTAATCAGTCGCGGACACGTGGAGTCTGGTAGCGTGTACGGTTGTTCCAATGACCGGAGAGGTGGATGCAGATGATAGTGTTGCTATGGATGGAGCCACCCTATATCAGCTCTTACAGTTAGCTGATGATCTGATGAAACCTCGACAATTTTATGTTCCGGAAGACTAGTTAGTGACATATAATTTGGGTGATGAGGCTAACCCGCGACCTGTTAAGATTAAGGCAGGATTGTCTGAGGCATTTCAAGAAGAGTTGATCCGACTCCTGCGTGAGTTTTCTGATGTTTTTGCTTGGGGCTATCGCGATATGAAAGGTCTTGATCTGTGGATCTATCAACATCGGGTAGTGCTCAAACCAGAGGCGAAGGCAATTAAACAATCCAGTTACCGAATGAACCCCAATTATGCAGCACAGGTCAAAGCAAAACTCGATCGGTTAATGAAGATGGGATTCATTGTACCAATCGAGCACGCTGAATGATATCTCCGATCGTGATTGTTCCGAAGAAAAATAAACAGCTGCGTATCTGTGTGGATTACCGGAAACTGAATGCGGCCACGGTACCTGATCCCTTTCCTCTCCCCTTTCTCGACACAGTGCTAGACAGAGTGGCCGGGCATGAGATGTACTCCTTTTTGGACAGCTACAGTGGTTATAACCAAGTGCGAATGGCAGAACAGGACATTCTGAAAATAGCTTTCATCATGAATTGGGGTGTTTATGCTTATACGCTAATGTGGTTTGGGTTAAGGAATGCTCCAAGCACATTTCAACGTTGTATGCAAGAAATCTTTTCACCCTACCTGACTACTTTTATGCAAGTATATCTGGATGACTTTTCCTTATTTGGGAAAATTGCGGCGCACCTGTATCATTTATGGTGCTGCTTTCAAAAATGCCGTGAATATCGGTTATGCTTGAATTCGGCAAAATCTGTGTTTGCGGTCTCCTATGGCAAAATCATCGGCCATATTATCTCTATGCAAGGCATACAAGTTGATCCGGATAAGGTTCCAGCTGTGTTGCAGGCACCAGTCCCCACCACACCGAAAGAAGTTATGCGCTTCCTAGGTCAAATCCGGTGGCATGGCAGACATTTATGGTGGTTAGCTCATTTAGCAACACCACTTAATCGGCTTATGACTAGTCCTCCACGGTAGTATGATTGGACTCCCGAATGCCAAACTGCATTTGATCGTTTAAAGGGATTATTGACGTAGGCTCCAATTTTGCAACCCCCTAATTGGGAACACCCGTTCCATGTCTTTGTAGATGCATCGGACGTAGCCATTGGTAGCATTTTAATGCAGCAAACTGACAAGTGGTTTCGGCCTGTCTATTATGCAAGTCGCCAATTAGCTCCTACTGAAAGAAACTATTCAGTGACCGAAAGAGAATATCTTGGGTTGGTGTACTCTGTGAAGAAATTTCGGCATTATTTGTTGGGCCAAACATTCACCTTCCACGTGGATCATGTCGTGCTTGTGTATTTGGTCCGGTAGCAACATTTAGGTGGTTGCTTGGCTCGATGGGTTCTATTATTATAGGAATTCGACTATGAAGTTATTCATCGACCCGGCACCGCACATGCCTTGGCAGATTTTCTATCTCGGTTGGATTCCGGTGAAGCTCCGGTGGGGGTTGATGACACTACGCCACCAATTTACACTACTGAGCCGGCTCGGGATAAATCTACAGAACCTCCTATGCCGTCTATCTACTACGATACATTACTAACTTTCCTAACAGACGGGTGTCTTCCACCTCATACTCCCCCTCCTCTGCGACGGAAAATTGTAGTTTATAGTCGCAGATTCCGGTTGATTGTCGGTCAACTGTACTACCTGGATCATATTGGTGTCTTACTTTGTTGTATCCCACCACATGAAGCAGACTCTGTTATTGTATGGCACATTGAATACCCTCCGGTGGACATTTTGCAACCGACCTTACTCACCGAAAAATTTTGCAAAGTGGGCTTTGGTGGCCTACCATGTACAAAGATGTGACTCAGTTTGTGCAGCAGTGTGACACTTGTCAACGGTCTGGACAGCCATTACAACACCACTTCTTTCCTCTGCAACCTGTATCACCTTTGGAACCCTTTTAGAAGTGGATTCTTGATTTTATTGAGCCAATAACACCACCAACGACCCTTAGCAACAATCGATATATACTGACCTGTACAGATTACGCTACCAGGTGGGCAGAAGCTTGGGCTTTACGGTCTGCCACAACTGTTTCGATGGCAAAATGCCTGATGAAGGACGTTTTTTCGTGTTATGGATTACCTCTCGAACTTATGACAGATCAAGGAACACATTTTGCCAATAATTTAATGCGAGTACTAACACACACTTTTCAAATTTTGCATAAATTCAGTTCACCATACTATTCATGTGCTAATGGTTTGGCTGAAACCACCAATAACTATGCTTTGAAAATTGATTGTGGAATCTCCAGAACGTTGGGACCAGTTACTTCCCGCAGTTTTATGGGCATACCAGACTACATACAAAGTGGCAACCGGAATGACCCCTTTCAAGCTGGCTTATGGGTTGGAAGCAATCACGCTGATGGAGATTGTAGTTCCAAGCCTACACATGGCCCTCACTCAGAAATTGTTGCCCGAAGACTCTTTGCCATTTTGGTTGGAAGCACTCAGAGCCTTGGAGGAACATCGTTGGGAAAGTTTACTGGTTCTTCAAGCAGTTCAGTTGCGGAAAGCCCGTAGCCATGATTGTTTCCTCAAGACTCCAGTTTTTACGGTGGGCCAACTTGTGCTTTTTTATAATGCTAAAGCAAATCGTTCTGCTGGGAAATTTAAATTACGGTGGTTCGGTCCTTACCGGATTAGTGAGCAAGTGGGACCAGCTACTTTTTGGTTGACTACCTTGACCGGAGTTCCCCTTTCCAAAGTAATTAATGGTTCAAAGTTATGCCCATATCACCAACTGCGTGATCACCATTGACCTGTTTCTCATTTTTTTGCGTGTCACTTATTTTCTTTTTATTTCTGTATTTCAGTGAATATAGACTGTAACTCTCCTCGTTTTGATATCTAAATATGATTAATCGCCGCCTTGTGTTATTGGTTTTGCTCATGCATGCACACCGTAATTATGGAGGTTATCATTTCAATACCGCGCGATGATTAGGGTTTCGATCACCTCACGTTGTCGTGTGTCTACTTAATCTTAATTCTTTCACTGTTAATCGCTATTGTGTCTGTGTATTTCTGTGTTCTGTGTTTTTTATGTTCGCTGTGTTCTTGTGCTTTCGCGTCTGCGTCATGAAAGCATTAGCCAATGTTGCTACCTTCCATGAAGGACTCATCCCTGAAGTGAGTGAGTACTTGTGTATTCGTGGCCTCTTGAACTTCGTTGAATTGCCTTGGCATTCAGTGGAGGGTCACCCATTTTATGCACAGATTATTGCCGCTATCGCTGCCACACCTGCTACGAAGCAGAGTTGGCCTATCCTTTGCTTACCGACACGTGTAGTGATCACTCTAGCCTCGTTTGCTGAAGTGTTCCGACTTCCTCGGGATGGATTGGAAAATGGTCCTCTCCTTCCTGTTGCCACCTTGACCACATTATTCCCACGACACTCATCTAATGAGTATGCCATTCTGTGTCGCCCTGATCCGCAACGTACCACATTGCAATTTCTAGTTGCTATCTTGAATTTGCAGAAACGTACCTACCGCATTTCGCGTCCCTTTTACTCAATGATTGTCATGGCTTCTCATGAGTCTTTCAATTTTGCATCTTTTTATTTCCGGCGCATTCACCATGAATGTGTTACGGTTATTAAACATGTTAATAAGGGTGATCTTCCACGATCACGTCTTCCCCATATCCTCACGTTCCTATTTCCCGCCATTCAAGCCACACAACCTCCACCAAATGCTCCTATCTTGTTCCATGAAGACTTTGTTCGAGTGCTCAAAGATGGAGAGGATGAGGATGAAGACCTTTTCCAATTTCTTCGCCGAAAACGCACCCGTATAAGTCCGTCGGAGAGCCAGGTGCAAGGTGCCAATCTCGGACATGAAGAAGAGGTATTCCACGACACCGCCACTTCAATTCACGTGGAGTCTTCTGGTCCTTCTTCTCAGAATCAGCAGCAGGAACAAAGTGCGTCCACCATCGAATCTAAAGAAATTTCTTCTAGGGAGAATTCGCAGCAGCAAACCCAAGATGATGTGCAGGCCATTGTTATTGAGATTGTCAATGAAGTGATTGCTTTGGTTGATGTTGTCATTGACAGAACGGAAGCGACCACGCAGCAGACTACTAGAATCGTGCTGGTGCCCAACATGACTACTGTTGCGCCAGTTGCCCCAGTCCAACCTATTGTTCCCGACGTACCACCTTCTCCATCTTCTTCTCCCGCGTATTCTCCACCATCTTCCCCTCATCTATTATCAGCCTCTTCATCCCAACCACTTCCTCCTCTTCCTCTTCCGATTCCAATGTTTCATGAACTTGAATTGATGGGTCGCATGTTGATCCAATTCTCACAACAGTTACCAATGCAATTGAAGATGGCAACAGATAGTATCCGTCAAGACTTACAGCACAAAGTGGATGTCCTAGAGGCCAACATTGTGCCATTGGAAGAAGAAACTAATGTTGTGAAAGCGGAAAATCATGCCCTACAATTATAGATTCAGCAGCTTCAAGCTAGGCTTGCAGAACAAGAAACCATAATTGCTCAACGCGATGCAACATTGGCGGAATAAACCGCCAAATGATGAAGAGATCACTCAGTTAAAATAGCTAGTACAGGATAAAGAAGACGCTAGAGTGGCAATGGGAAATTTGTTGGAAGAAACGCGAATCCAGCTTGATGAAGTTGTGCAGAGAGGACAGGAGATGGCTGATTTAGCTAAGCAAACTACTGCAGAACTCCAGACCGCAACTGTCGATTTATTTTAGGCAAATTTCGCTCGTAAAGCCAAGATGACTGTGACTATTCAACTTCAGAAGGAGATAGCAGGGATTAAGAAGGAAAGAGATGGGTATTACTAGACAATTCAATATCAAGCTCAGGAGCTGGAGAGAAGAGAAAGGCAGTTGGGAATTCACGCAAAGCGTCTATCGAAAATTGATAAACAAATTGAAGATATGAGATTGAGCCGTGACTCAGCCCTTGCCAATGATTTTTATTTGCAGGAGGCATTTTTGCAGACTGAGGCTGAAGTTTTGACAAGTCAAGTAATTGCAACCAGTTCTGTTCGCACTGACGCACAATTAGTAGAGCCGGAAACCTTAAAGATGATGCTCGATTCGCTAAAACAGAAAATTACTAGAACCTTCAAGTTAGCAAGAACTATGTATATACAAGGCATCGTAGACGAGCCTTAATTTTGTTTCCGTTGCGGGTTCAAGTCCACCGTGCGTGCCAGTGTAAGGTCACCGGATTGGCATTATGTAATTCATATTTTTCCTATATCGCACGTACCGAAAGGTCGTAGCGAAGTGTTGTATCTTTCTATCAATTAATGAAAAGACATTTCGGTGGTTCTCCAGTAGAGAGGAACGGGATCACTAGACTATCTGTCTGGGTGATTTGCGGTCTATGGAGATGCTGTAATGTAGCATTCCTTCATTCTGAGTACTATTACTCTTACCTTGTTAAGTTACATTAATTGGTAATTAACACAGTAATGGTATGTTGCCGATAATAAGTCTGTGCGATGTTAATTAATAATTCTTGCGTTACATATTGTGAAAATCTTAACACGAGTGTGAACAGTAAACCTGTATAGAGAATTCGATACTGAATATTAATGTACTACTTGCTTGATGAGTTAAATGGGAAAATAAGATACAGGGCCTCTAATTTATCAGACCCCTACCATCCCCAAGAACCCGAAAAGAGCTTAAAAGTGTCCGTGACGGAAAACGCACTTTTAACAAAATTATATCATCAAATGAATGAATCTTTATAGCAAAAATATTATTAATTGAAATAGTAGTTGTTTGTGGGGATGGGAGACAACTTAAAGCATCAGCTACAACATTAACTTTTCCTCGGTGATATTGAATGAGAGGTTGGAAGCTTTCTAGAAATGAAGCCCATTTAATATGTCTATCGGAAATCAATAGTTGATGTAATAAATGCTTAATAGCTTGTTGATCAATTTTAATTAGAACTTCGGAACCCATAAGGTAATGTTTCCAAATTTTCAATGCATGCGCAATAGCTAACAGTTCCTTATCATATGTACTATAATTGTGTTCAGAAGGTTTGTGTTTCCTACTTTCAAATGCAAGATAATGATCGTTTTGCATTAAAACAACACCTATACTAGAACCACTAGCATTTGTAACTACGTGAAATGGTTGTGCAAAATCAGGTAATTGCAGAACATGCACATGGGAAAGTGCGTACTTAAGTTTATCAAAAGATTGTTGTTGGGCTACTCCCCATACAAATCCCTTACAAATTTTCGATAAAAGCTAGCTAATCCTAAAAACAAATGGACATCATTCACTAATTGAGGTTTAGGCCATTCTTCAATTACTTTAATCTTTCTTGGAAGCTACATGAACGCCTTGACAGAGATGATATGTCCAAGATACTCTATCTCATTTTGGAAGAAACAACTCTTTTCAAAATTAGCATAAAGTTTATTTTTACGTAACAAATTAAAGACTATTGCTAAATGAGTTTCATGTTCACTGTCATTGCGACTATAAATAAGTATATCATCAAAGAAGATAAGAATGAAGTCTTGGTATAAAAAGGAAAATATTATTCATCATACATGCAAAGGTAGCGGGTGCATTGGTAAGTCCAAAAGGCATTACCATGAATTCAAAATGATTGTGTTGAATTCTAAAAGCAGTTTTATAAATGTCATGCGATGTCATTCTTATCTGATGATACCTAGATTTGAGGTCAATTTTACTGAAGACACAAGCTCCATGAAGTTTATCTAGCAAGTCATCTATCCTAGGGATAGGATACCTATTCTTAATGGTAATTTTATTAAGTGCTCTATAATCAATGCACATTCTATACATATTGTTCTTCTTTTCAACTAAAAGAACAGGGGCTCCAAAAGGAGAAGAGCTAGATCATATTAGTCCTTTGTTGAGTAAATCTTTAGCTTGTCTAGCTATTTCATTTTGGTGTAAAGGTCCATGCCTATAAGGCGCTTTATTAGGAGGAGAGCTACCAAGAATTAAATCAATCCTATGGTCAAGAGATCCCCTAGAAGGTGGTATTGTAGAAGTAAAATCAGCCATAAAACAATCCTTATACGAGTCCATAAATGACTTATGTGCACTTGGAAGTGTATGTGTTTAATAAATTATATTATTTGCAAAGACAATACATGAGTTATAACCTTTCCTAAAAGCTTGTTTGACTTGCGTATTACTATTGAACGGGAAGGGTTGAAAATCATTCATCGTGGAAGTTGCCAAGGGAGCCTTGGGTGCCAATGTTGGCAATGTGGTGCCAAAGTTCTTTGCCTTAGTCAATGCCTTAGTCGATGCCTTGGAGTAAGCGAAGGTGTAAATGAAGGAGTAAGCGAAGGAGTAAGTGTAGGTGTAAACATAGGCATAAATCTAAGTTCTAAATCTGGAACTGGAACAGAGATAGAGATAGACGCAGAAGCTGAAGTGGAAGCGGAAGCGAAAGCGGACGCTGACGTGGATGTGGATTCGGATCTGGATTCGGATCGCGAACAGAGAACACAAACAGGAATCAATTGTGGAGATAAACACAAACAAACCCTCCGGAGTGATACGTGTCAGGCTCTAATACCACTATTATCAGGTCCTTCTGCGCATGCACACACAGAGGCAGAAAGAAGATGAAACAAGAATCAGAAAGAGAGAAACAATCGATGCGATATTGGGTGCAATCTCCCCCCGTGTACTCTAATGGAGGAGTCTCTGAGAGTACAGGTATTTATAGGTTTATTTCTATTACTTCCTAAAAATAGAAGTTACATGAGGGCTATCGCTTTTAGAAGCGTCTTTTAAGAAAAACTACTTTATTTACAAAAGGCATCGCTTTCTAAAGGGAACCACTACTTCTACAACAAGATAAACCTAAATATAACTATTCTAGAAGTCTTCGATTTAGTCTTTGAATTTATTTTATTTACGCGCATCCACTTGTATCCATGCCCTCATGCTTCTTCACCTGCTAGATCAAACACAACCACATTAAAACCTTCTAGATATTTAAAACATTAAAAAATCCATTTAACCTTCCATGATTCCATAAAATACAACACTCCAAGACCATTTATGGTCTATGCAACTAGATCACCACTAGGGCAACAAAACCCAAAAAAGGCCATTTTCTAATGATAGATTAAGAGAATTGACAAATAGGGTCTTTCCACGTGTACAAGAATATATCATTCTTGCCTCTTTTAATCCTATCATAAAACCCTTTTTTAATGAATATGTTTAAAAGTGCCACTAAAGGGATGGATTTTCTTGTATTCACTGTACAATTTATTTTATTTCATATGAAAAAAATATATTTTTTCACGTCACAATGCAAATCCTTAAATTTGCAAGAGAGAAATGATTTTTGAAGATATGAAATATTTTTGGGGTTCAAAAAAGTCAATGATGTTTTGCTCATAGTTGATACATCAAATCAAAAGATTGTTACTTACTTCCACCTACACAAATGTTTTTTTCTATAAATACTCGCCAAGTGTGAATCTTGGTTTCCCACTTTGATCATTCTCTACATTTTCTACATTTTTGAATGACTTCTACTTCTCTTCATCCTTGCAATCATGTAACCTGATGTGAGCTCTACAACAAAAGAGAGGATTCTTTATGGAAACCTCTTTCTATGAAGCTAAATGATTGGGTGACTATGCTTCTTAGTTGTAGAGGTGCCCATAAAGTCGAGCATGCTAAAAGAGATAACACCAAAAAACCATTGGAAAGGTCATATTCTTAGTTTCAATTTGAAGAGACAAGGTTGGTTTGCAAAAGTTGAATATGTTTACAACGCTAAGGATCTGGTGCTAGAAAATCATCTACAATTCCCATCCCAGTATAAGTGAAGTTTAACAATTCTTTTTTATCAATTTCAATTGCTTTTGTATTAAAAGATATATGTTTTGTATTGCAGATATTTTTCCTTCAAATATTCAAGAGTGGAAACCTATTGAATGTTTAATAGGAACATTCAAAGTCCTTCATAGCGTTTATGCAAAACTTATGTATGCAATCAAATATATTCAATTTTTCAATAACATTCTATTATTTATCTATTTTGCAGATTATCCGATCCCACCAAGGAGGAGTGAAAATCTTGTACATCTACCAGTTGGTGCATGAAAACCATCAATTGATATGTTGGAAAAATATTTGAAGTCAAAAGATGAAGAAAAAAGATCAATACATGAAGTTTTGAGTAAGAGCATAATCAGAGAATAAAGGCTTGTATATATATGTACATTAAAGATGCTTACACTTTTGTAATGGTCATGAGTTTGTACATAACACCTATATATACAAGTAGAAAAGTTACAACATGTATGAGAGATGATGAATTATAAGTTTTAAGAGCCATTAGACACTTTAGAAGTGAAGTGGACATCTCTCATCATTCAGATGTAAAGTTTTTCTAAGTAAATGAAAAAGTTGTGCTTGATAATTTGTTGGAACATTGATATGCTTGATATTATGATCATTTTTAAGTCACATGAGTAGTCATGTGAACACCTCTTGTAAAAGAGTTCATTTTATCTCTTGTAAATGGAAAAAGCAAAAAGGAAAAGGATGGCTTACCTCATCCATGATGTAAAAGCAAACTCATGGCTCTAACTACTTACAACCATGAATTTTTGAGCTGAGGGAATATCTCCTAACTTTGGGGATCACTTTTAGGTGGAGCCATTCGAATTCGAATTCAAAACTCGCTCCAATAATAGCTATAAAAGGAGCAAGAAGGAAGAGGCGATTAGAAAGCCTTGTACGTGACCACTTCATGTCATTTTGTAGAGATTGAAGAGCTTACTCCATAGCTCTATCATTCTACTCCCATTGTGCAAAGATTCATTGCCAATGTGGTTGTAATCATATGTGAATCTATACATTTGTCATTATCTACTTCTCTGTTTTGTTCTCTGCTATACTCACTTAGAGCAGTACCTTCAAAAGGTCATAGCTCGAGTTCTACTGATCCTTTTTCAGTGAAGTAACGTGCATTGGATAGCTCATACTATCTCCTTTCTACCTATAAATGTTCATGGTCATTGGATTAATAGTTTTGAAGATATCTGCAATTTACTACTCATTGGTCTATCTCTATAGAGCCCCGAGAATGGCAGGCATGTTCCAGACTTTGTATAACTTTTTTCTTAGTGCTCAATCCATCATTTGAAGTGTTTTAACTTGGATTGGGAAGCTTGCTACGTCTATTTGCTATGCCCAAAAGGACGTGTTCTAATTCCTACCAGGTTGAGAGCACTGTTCATTTTTTCTAGCAGGTGTATGTCCAAAAATAGCAAGTTTTTGGGAGCTAGTCATTTCACAACTTGTCTATCTTCACTTAAACTTTTGGGATACATGTTCCAAAGTACTTGGCTGATATTTTGGTGGATTTAGGAAGCTCAAAGGGTCTACTAATGAACTCTGAAGTCTCAGTTGGCTGGTGTGAAGTTGGTTGTAGAGGCACCTACTCATCTTTGGATTGCATCCACCATCTCTCTTCATAGTGGTATCAGAGCATAGTCAAGCAACATGGGAGATGAATTTCCATCAACTATTGACAAATTGGATCAAAACAACTACCCGGCATGGTCTCTAAGGATGGAGGCTTACCTTCAAGGGAGGAATCTATATGGATTCATATCCGGAGATGAAGCAATGCCAACCATGAGGAACAAAGGGCAACCATCACATGAAGAAGTGGAAGGACTTTCAAATTGGTGTTCGAAGGATGCACTTGCAAGGTCCTATATTCTAAACTCAATCTCTGATTTTCTTTTACCTCATGTCAAGGGATGCAAGACATCAAGAGAGAGCTGGAATGCACTTTCTTCTTTCTTCTCTTCCAACACTTGAGCAAGGAAGAACCAATTGTGGGAGTTCACAACAATGAAGAAAAGCCCGAAGCAAAATGTGACTGATTATGTCACAAAGATGAAGGAGATTTCCGACCAACTTGGAAGCATTGGAGAGGTAATTGAAGAGGAGCAAATAATTAGACAAATCATGAATGGAATCAAAGCAGACGACAAGTGGGAGTCATTCACAATAGCCATGGATTTATACATGGATATGCATGTACCCGACCTCAACACACTCATGGGCCAACTCTTCACTCATGAAGCAAAGATTAGCAAAGGTGGTGAGACCTCAAGAGGTAATCAAACTTCTGCCTTATATTCTGATAAAGCTTAGGTCAAGGACAAGTCAAAGAATAGGAAGAATGAAGATGAACGTAGCTTTTTCCAAGCAAACTTTGCAGGTAGAGGAAGAGCTAGAGGAAGAGGCATAAGTGGAAAGCAAGGCAGAGGGAGATTCCAATCATCTCAACCTTGCAATATATGTGGCTTATCTAATCATACTACTAAAGAATGTTTCAGGAATCCAAGGAACTCAAGAGGAAGAGGATTCAAGAGAGGTGGCTATGGATCAAATAGAGGCAAGTACACCGGAGGCTACAACAACAACTCCTACAACAACAATTACAACAACAACAACTATCAAAGTGGCCATAGAGGAAGAAGAGATTACAATAACTATGTAGAGGACCAAAGTCAAGAAGATTCATTATTGATTATGAATCTATCAGTGAAGAAGGGTAAGGATGATGACCACATATTTTACATTGATTCGGGATGCTCAAATCATGTAGCAGGAAATGTGGCTTTAATTTCTGATTTGGAAGATCCTCATAACAAGCATGAAGTGCAGACAGGAGATAACACAAAGCACTCAGTGGAGAAGATAGGTAATGTGAAGACATCAGATGGGAATATGAACCTCTTAAGCAAAGTCTTGTATGTCCCTACAATTACCAAAAATTTAATAAGTGTTGGACAGATTGTTGAAAAAGGATTGCAAGTTAGATTCAACCGATTTGGAGCATATGTTGAAGACCCAAGGCAAAGCTTTCGAAGGATTGCCAAAGGAGAAAAGACAGGAAGGCTTTTCACTTTTGAAGTGGAAGATACAAAGAACATAGCCTTGTTTAGCTATGGATCTCAAACTCTAATAGAGTTGGAGATATGGCACAAAAGGCTTGCTCACATTGGTGAGAGGACACTCAAACAAATTTGCAGGGACCAAAGTGTACTTGGTTTGCCTAATATCACAAGGCAACACATGATTTATAAGTGTGAAGCTTGTCAACTCGGCAAGGCTCATAGACAACCTTTTAATAAGAAAGGATATATGTATCAAAATCCTTTGGATCTAGTGCACACGGATGTGTGGGGTCCAAGTAAGGAGCCATCTATATCATGCTCAAGATATTATGTGTCTTTCATAGATTATTGTAGCAGGTGGATCATTCTGTTTTTCATGAAGCACAAGGATGAAGTGTTTAATTGCTTTAAGAAGTATATTGCTTTTGTTGAAAACCAAACAGGTAGGACTTTGAAAAGACTCAGATCAGATGGTGGAGGAGAATACTTCTCTTCTGAATTTGATGCCTTCTTGCATGAAAGAGGCATTAAAAGGGAAGTCACTACAAGGTATACACCCAAACTCAATGGTGTAGTAGAGAGGAGAAACATAGATATTGTCGAAGCTGCAAGGTCCATGCTCAACGAAAAGGGATTTCCAAACTACCTATGGGCGGAGGCTGTGTCGACAGCCACATATCTCATAAATAGACTTCCATCTAAGTCACTAGATGGAACCACTCCAGATGAAGTGTGGAATGGAAGAAGACCTAGTCTAGAGCATTGTAAAATCTTTGGATGCTTAGCCTATGCTCACATTCCTTCTCAAGTAAGAGGGAAATTGGATCCCAAGGCAGAGAAGTGTGTATTCATTGGTTATGATCAAAACCAAAAAGGATATAGATTGTACAATCCAACCAATAAAGGATTTTCTGTGAGTAGAGATGTAATTTGTCATGAAAACAAATCATGGTTTGATGATGACAGGAAAGTGAAGCTGCCGTATGACTTGGATGAAGACTTTCCATCACTTCAACCAAAGGAACCAAAGCAGCTTGAAGAAAGTGATTCAGAGATTGACCTAGAAGACTTGGAAAGACTAAAGCTATGGAAGAGCAAATGTAAAGCAAAGATGCAGGATGCTACATATGGACCCGAGAGCTCACATCAACCACTTAGAAGGTCTTCAAGGGAGAAGAAGAAACCAAAGAGGTTTGGTTATGATACTTCTTTGGTCACTAAGCACTCAATCTACATTGCAAAAGATTCAACCAATGAAGAGCATACCACATTTGAAGAAGCACAAAGCAAGAAAGCTTGGAGAGATGCAATGGATGAAGAAATGGACGCCTTGAAGGAGAATGACACTTGGGAGCTTGTACCTAACAAGCCATCTATGAAGATAATTGGATTTCGATGGATATACAAAATCAAGAGGAATCCAGATGGAAGTATAAATAGACACAAAGCAAGGTTAGTTGCTAAAGGGTTTGCTCAAACCCATGGTATTGATTATGAGGAGACCTTCTCTACTGTTGCAAAAATGCCTACGATTAGGGTTCTCATTAGTCTTGCTGCATCTAGAAATTGGAATCTCTATCAACTTGATGTAAAGAATGCTTTCTTGAATGGATGGATTTCTGAGGAAGTTTATATGGAACAACCTCCTGGATATGAGGATGCACATCATCCTAAATATGTATGCAAATTAAAGAAAGCTTTGTATGGATTGAAGCAAGCTCCAAGAGCTTGGAATTTCAGATTAGTGAATTATTTGTAGGACCAAGGATTCAAAGCTAGCAAGGCGGATACCTCTTTGTTCATAAAGAGGAATGGATCTGAAGTGATCTATTTATGTGTGTATGTTGATGATATTATTATCAGAGGTAATGATCTTGAAGGAATCAAACAGGTAAAGAGTCAAATGAAGGAGGAGTTCAAAATAAGTGACCTCGGACCACTCACTTATTTTCTTGGATTGGAGTTGATCTACACAGATTCAGGTATATACATCACACAAAGAAAGTATGTCCATGACATGCTCGTCAAGTTCAAGATGGAAAATACCAAGTGTGCAGGTACACCTATGGAGCAAAATCATAAGCTTAGTGCTTATGAAGGAGAGCCAATTGAAGACATCACAATCTATCAAAGCTTGGTTGGAAGTTTGAACTACGCAACACTCACAAGGGTGGATATATGCTATAGTGTTAGCCTATTGAGTCAGTTTATGCATAAGCCGAGAAGACCACATATGGAAGCGGCCACGAGAGTCCTCAAGTACCTAAAGGGGACCATGAATGAAGGTTTGTTTTATTCATATACTTCAGATATTGAGCTAAAGGTCTACTCAGATGCAGATTGGGCCGGATCTAGAGATGATAGAAGAAGCACATCCAGGTACATATCATTTGCAGGTTCAAAAATCATTTCTTGGTGATCATCGAAGAAGCAACCAACCATGGCATTATCTTCTACCGAAGCTGAATATAGAGGTTTGGCTAATGCAACTCAAGAAATCATGTGGTTAAAGTCTTTGTACACAGATCTTGGACTTCATTCTTCAACACCTCACATTTTTGGTGACAACACAAGCTCACTACATCTAGCAGCTAATCCGGTATACCATGCTAGAACCAAGCATATTGAAGTCCACTACCATTATGTAAGGGAGAAGCTAATGAGCAAGGATATTCAACTATCCTATGTCTCTACAGATATGCAATGTGCAGGCATGTTAACTAAAGCTCTTGATGGTACAAAGTTAAGTAGATTGAAGTTGATGATTGGCTTGCAGGAAATCAAGGACAATTGAAGACTTATTTGGAGGCCAAGCATGTTAGGCTTGAGGGAGAGCTGTTGGTGCATTTTACCCAAGCCTACATGCTTGATATGCTTGATATTATGATCATTTGTAAGTCACATGAGTAGTCATGTGAACACCTCTTGTAAAAGAGTTCATTTTATCTCTTGTAAATGGAAAAAGAAAAAAGGAAAAGGATGGCTTACCTCATCCATGATGTAAAAGCAAACTCGTGGCTCTAACTACCTAAAACCATGAATTTTTGAGCTGAGGGAATATCTCCTAACTCTGGGGATCACTTTTAGGTGGAGCCATTCGAATTCGAATTCAAAACTCCCTCCAAGAATAGCTATAAAAGAAGGAAGAAGGAAGAGGCGATTAGCAAGCCTTGTACGTGACCACCTCATGTCATTTTGTAGAGATTGAAGAGCTTACTCCATAGCTATATCATTCTACTCCCATTGTGCAAAGATTCATTGCCAATGTGGTTGTAATCATATGTGAATCTATACATTTTTCATTATCTACTTCTCTGTTTTGTTCTCTGCTATACTCACTCAGAGCAGTACCTTCAGAAGGTCATATCTCGAGCTCTACTGATCTTTTTTCCGTGATTTAACATGCGTTGGATAGCTTATAATCTCTTATTATTTACCTATAAAGTTTCATGGTCATTGGGTTAATGGGTTTGAAGATATCTGCAATTTACTGCTCACTGGTCTATCTCTGCAGAGCCTCAAGAATGGCGAGCATGTTCCAGACTTTGTAAAACTTTGTTCTCAGTGCTCAGTCCATCATTTGAAGTTTTTTAACTTGGATTGGGAAGCTTGCTAAGTCTGTTTGCTATTCCCAAAAGGAATTTTTCTAATTCCTACCAGGTTGAGAGCACTGTTCATTTTGTCCAGCAGGTGTATGTCCAAAAATAGCAAGTTTTTGGGAGCTAGTCATTTCGCGACTTGTCTATCTTCACTTAAACTTTTCGGATACATGTTCCAAAGTACTTGGCTGATATTTTGGTGGATTTAGGAAGCTCATAAGGTCTACTAATCAACTCTCAAGTCTCAGTTGGCTGGTGTGAAGCTGGTTGTAGCGGCACCTACTCATCTTTGGATTGCATCCACCATCTCTCTTCACATCAATGACTACTTGCTACCTCATATTAGAGGACTTGAAAGTGCAAGTGACATATGGAATGCTTTGGGGGATCATTTCCAAAGTACTACAAAGTCAAGGACGGCATCCTTATGGGCACATTTCACTACAATTAAAAAGAAAGCTTCTCAATCCATTTCTGATTATGTAACAAGGATGAAGGACATTGCAGATGCATTAGGAGCAGTTGATGAAGATATTGAGGAGGATAAATTGTTAAGGAAAATCCTCACACGTTTGAGAGGAGATGAGAAAAGGAAACCATTCATTTTGTCTACTGATTTGTCACTAGATCATTTCACTCTTGATTTAAGTCAGTTTCTAGGACACATGCTAACTTTTGAGCAGGATGTCAAAGGTGATGGTGATAAGAGTCCACGTAAAGCAATGTATTCAAAGGATGAGAAGAAGAATAGCAAAGGCACGCAACAATTGAATGAAGAAGAAGGTACAACTAGTCAAGCTAACTTCCTAAGAGGAAGAGGAGGTGGCAAAGGTAGAGGAAGAGGTAGAAGCAATAAAGATGGAGCCAAAGCAATAATCAGAATAATGGAGGATATAGTCAGAAATTTAATTCAAGAGAAAGAGGTGGTAGAAACCAAAGAGGCAATTTCAGAGGTCGAGGTAGTAGAGGTTACTTTGGAAGAAATGGAGGTAGAGGTTTCCAAAGTCAATCCTACAACAATACCTACTACAATTATGCTTTAGATTAGAAAGAAGATTCAACCTTAATCATGAATGCAACTTTTGAAAGACAAAGTGAAGATCAAAGAGTCTTCTACATTGACTCACGGTGTAGCAATCACCTGAGTGGTAATATAGCCTTGAGGACTGATTTGGAAACTAAGGTAACTAATCATGTAGTTCAAACAGGTGATAATACAACGCACAATGTGAAGTCAGTTGGATCAGTGAAAGCCAAGGATGGAAGTACTCTTCTGAGTAGGGTCTTGTATGTTCCTATGATTCCAAAGAATCTGAGAAGTGTAGGGCAAATTGTTGAAAAAGGTTATGAAGTAAGGTTCACTAATGATGGAGTTTTTGTGGAAGGCCCTAGCAATGGGTATAAACAAATTGTTTCAGAGAAGAATGAAGGAAGACTCTTCACATTCAAGATTCAAGGTAATGTTGGTCATGCCTTGTTCACTTATGGAGGACATAAGATCTCTGAGTTAGATCTTTGGCACAAAAGGCTTGGACATTTCAATGAAAGATGTATTAAAGATATGGTGAACAATGGTTCAGTGCTTGGATTGCCTAATGTTGTAGGTCAACATATGACACACAGATGTGAGGCATGTCAACTAGGTAAGGCTCATAAGCAATCATATTCTAAGCATGGTTTCATGTATTCAGAGAAGCCTGAGTTGGTACACAGGGATGTGTGGGGACCATCAAAGGATTTCAGTATTAATGGTTCAAGATACTATGTGATTTATGTTGATGATGCTACCAAGTGGATCACTATATATGTGATCAAAGATAAAATAGAGGTATTCAATACATTTAAACATTATCATGTGTATGCAGAAAGAATCATAGGTGAAAAGTTGAAGAGACTAAGGTCAGATGGAGGGGGAGAGTATTTCTCTAATGAGTTCAGTGATTACTTATGGAATTTAGGCATAAAAAGGGAAGTTACTTGCAGGTAGTCTCCTCAAAAAAATGATGTAGTAGAAAGGAGAAATAGAACTCTTGTTGAGTTTGCAAGATCAATGATGAAGGAGAAAAATTGTCCAAATTATTTGTGGTCTGAGGCTGTAAATACAGCTACATACTTGGTAAATAGGTTACAATGTAAAGCTTTGCAAGGTATGACACCATATGAGGCTTGGTGGGGTAAGAAACCTACCTTAGATCATTGCAAAGTGTTTGGATGTTTGGCTTATGCATATGTGCCATCTCAGTTAAGGCATAAACTGGAACCTAAAGTTAAAAAATATGTGTTCATTGAATATGATGATAAATAGATGGGTTATAGGTTTTGAACTCCATCCACAAACCAATTCCTTGTATCAAAGGATGTTACATTTGATGAGCAAGGTGCTTGGTATGCAGGAACAATCAATAATCATGCGGGTGATGAAGAAGTTTTGAATCACAAGAAAGGTAAATAAAAGGTTCACATATTTGATGAAGAAGAGAACAATGAAGTACAAGTTGAAGTTGAAGAAGTGCCAAGGTTTCACCCAGAATATGATGAACCAGAAACTTCAAGAGGTGGAGAAATTAGAAGGTCATCAAGACACAAATGGAAAACTACAAGGTATAGCTATGATACTTCTTTTTTGACTACTAAAGACTATGCTTACATGGTGAAAGCAGATGAAGACCCTTCTACATATGAAGAGGCAAAAGGTAAGGAAAATTGGTCGAACGATCTGTAGGAAGAGTATGATGCATTGATGGAGAATGAGACATAGGATTTGGTTCCTAAACCAAATAGTCAGAAGATCATTGGATGCAAATCGGTCTACAAGACAAAGAGGTATGCAGATGGAAGTGTGTCTAGATATAAAGCTAGACTTGTTGTGAAAGGGTATGCTCAAACATATGGTATAGATTATGATGAGACCTATAGTCCTGTGGCAAAGATGACAACCATCAGGACACTCATAGCCACTGTTGCATGTAAAGATTTGAAACTATGTCAATTAGATGTGAAGAATGCTTGTCTTAATGGGTATATTTCAGATGATGTTTTCATGGTTGCTATGTAAGCTCAAGAGAGCTCTGTATGGTTTGAAGCAGGCCCCAAGGGCATGGAATCATAGACTTGTTAAGTTCTTAAAGGAACTTGGTTTCCAAGTATCTAAAGCAGATAGTAGCGTGCTTGTCAAAGTAAGAGATGATGGGTTCATTTACATGTGCATATATGTTGAGGACATAATTCTTACAAGTACAGATGAGAAGGGCATACAAAGCCTCAGGAATCAAATGGAGAAAGAGTTCAAGATTAGTGACTTGGGAAACTTGTCATATTTCTTAGGCATGGAGATCTCATATACTCAACATGGAGTGTATGTAACTCAAGAAAGGTATTTGAAGAATTTGTTGATCAAGTTTAAAATGGAAGATTTTAGGGTAGCACCTACTCCAATGGAGGTATCACAAATTGAGAAGATATGGAGGAGAAGAATTCAAGGATATGAAACTCTATCAAAGTCTGGTTGGTAGTATAATCTATGCTACATCAACTAGGCCTGGTTTGTCATATGCGCTTGGAGTGTTGTCTCAATTCATGCATTGAATTCATACATACTTCAACAAATGATCAGATTGCAGATATGCTAACCAAAAGCTTGGATGGACCAAAGCTACAGAGATTTAAAGACATAGCAGGTATAAAGAAGATGGAGAAAACCTCGATTGATTATTGAGGGGGAGCACTTGGTGCATGAAAACCATCAATTGACATGTTGGACAAAGATTTGAAGTCAAAAGATGAAGAAAGATCAATACATGAAGTTTGGAGTAAGAGCATAATCAGAGAATAAAGGCTTGTATATATACAAGTAGAAAAGTCTTATACTTTTGTAATGGTCATGAGTTTGTACATTAAACATGCTTATACTTTTGTAATGGTCATGAGTTTGTACATAACACTTATATATACAAGTAGAAAAGTCGAGGCATGTACAAGAGATGATGAATTAGAAGTTGTAAGAGCCATTAGACACTTTAGAAGTGAAGTGAACATCTCTCATCATTTAGATGTAAATTTTTTCTGAGTAAATGAAAAAGTTGTGCCCCATAATTTGTTGAGTTCTCCTTCTGTGCTTGATCATTTTAGGATCCTTTTGTAGATGTATAATTCCATAGTTATGCTTCTATGGTTAAGATTTGAGAGCCTAAGTGTAAACAGGCTGAGAGAATTATGTGTAGGAACATTTGTATGTGAAGAAGTGATGAGTGTCTTCTGAAACAGGTGCAATCTCGATGGTCAAAGAATATGATCAATCAGTGCACTATATATAGTTTTGCACAAATGAGGAGTCAAAATTTAAGTTGGAAGGTAAGCCATCGATGGCTAAAAGCATTTACTTAAATGTTTGTACTTTGGGAGAACCATGCATTAGAAGTTGTAGGTGTAAAAGTCGACAATACAGGAGGACAGTTTCAGACATAGGCTGATTGTTTGGATCATTTCTCAAGAGCTACTGAATCATTGGAGATTTTTAACTTAGAGAGGATGCGCAACCTTTAGGCAACACATTCTACAAAGTTTCATGAGAAAGTTTACACAATTGATCAGTCAATAAGTGAGTTATCTGCACCAGACTTTTCTGTAGTGATTTTCTTCACAGCTAGCTAAAGTCTTTGTAGTTTGGCACTTGTCTTCCAAATTGGTTGGAGTTTTTGCGTTATTCTTGATATAGAAGTGTTCTACCATCAAAGATAACTTGTCTTTTGGAGATTAACACTCTCCATCACTACCTACTCCTTGCATTTCTTCATTAGATTGGGATGCTCTTGATCATTCAATAGTTTCAAGTTTTCTACGAAAATTGAAATTCTATTGGTCAAGATAAGGATATGAATTTCTCTATGCTAGTGATAAGTTATATAGAGCAGTATGGTATGAATATTACAACAGGGAGGAAGCTCAGAGGACACGACCAATTCAAGCGATAAGAGGCAATGAAGGTTCTCTAAAGGCCCTTATTGCTTGAATTGTTAATCTTTTGTTTTTTGTATTAGTGGGCCATGTATGAAAAAGCAGGAATGATTCAAGCCATAAGGTCCATTTGAAGTTCTCAGCCTACTCTCTTTGCTTGAATCGGTTGTGCCTTTTGTGTCAGTGATTATCAAAGTATAAGAGCATCAAGGATAAGAATATTAGAAAATCAAGAAGATTGGGGGACACGAGCAATTCAAAAAATTAAGGGCATTGGAGGTTCTCTGAGTGTCCTAATCGCTTGAATTGGTTGTGTCCTCCAATCTTCGCCATTTTTCTTCACAAGCCCAAGTTTTCAATTCAGATATCACCAAATCATGATATAGCATAAAAATGTAGAAATTCATGATAAACCACTTATTATCTTAGTTGATCTCATGAATAGTGGGCACACCATAGATTATATTTTAGACAAAACTACTACCAACATTAAGAAGTTGAAACAGATTTCTTTGTAGAAGCATGAGTAACAAACACTATCTTCCAGCTAAAGATAGAACGGCATCGTTTACCAATACATACAATGCTCTGAAGGTTTATTTTGTGTACAAAATTGTATTTACAACAAAGAGCATATAAATATCTTCCACCATATATTGGAAGTACATGGGCTTATTATCAAGATGTAATCCTATATACAAAACAATATACATTTTTGGAGCCTTCACCTTTGTGCTTATTCTTCTTCTTTTTGGAGCCTTCACTTTTATGCTTCTTCTTTGGGACATGATTCAATGGAGAGTGAACAGGAGCTCCTTTCTACGTATCTTAAATCTTCTTATGTCTTGGTGGTGGAGGTGGTGGAGGAGAGTCTAGATCATATGGACACATAGCATCTTTTAAGATGGCATGAATTGCTTTTTCTCTTACCAAAAGGACCCATGCATCTGGATAGTTATATAGATTTAGACTACGACTGTAAAATTTGCACTCTAAGAACCTTATTGCACTGACAATTATTCTCCATTCACATGATGTACTATCTTTTTGTAGTGGCACATGAATTTACATATAACCAAACTTTTTTTATTCATTCAGTTTGCTTGAATATTTCTGATAAATGTGCATTTTGAAAACTTTTGTAGCACTACAAGGCTAAATAAATATCAAAATGCATGGCAAGGGTGATACATAAGAACAATGGAAGTGTAAAAGCACTTATATTTTGTAGTTCCCATGCTCTAATTGGAGAAATTTCATGAATGTAGCTTGGTATTCAACGAAATCAATAATTATAAGACTCTAATGGCCCCTCAAAATGTAACACACACTTGTGAATAAAACCTCCATTAAGAAAAGGATGACTTTACATGAAATATATAAATGGAAACTTTCTTTTCAATATATGGATAAACTATATATTCTACCTCCTCACTAAAATACTTGAGAAAATGACCAATTTCTTCATGCTTGTATAATGTACACTGAGTCACAAGGGGATCCAAAATAAAGACCTTTCTTGAGACTAAGTCCTCACATTGTCGGAGTAGGACACTACAATATAAAACCAATAGCAGATGCATCAAGGAGATTAACCACTAGTAAAATGATGAGCTTATTATGGCCTAAAAAATATGTATGACCTATATTGACAATGTTGAGATCTCAACATTGAAGTCTCTCAACATTTTATTGTCTTCAAGCCTTATGTCAATCATCTAGTCTTCTTTCCATGGCATTGAAGCATTTACAATTATCTAGCCATCTGCTTTCTTAAAAAGGTTTGAGTTAGCCTTCTTCAGCCTCTGAATGTCCTCAAGGATAATACATTCTTTTGACAAGAGATTCTTCCTTCTCTTTTGCTCCTTAGACTATGCTGCATTTCTTCTTGAATGATCATGAGAAGGAACGTCTTCAATTTTGACTGTAGATAGCTTAGGGTTTCTTGTTGGAGCTATATTAATAATATGAAAAAAATTATGATCATGCTTGTCAAGAGGGACAATGGCTTTATCAGACTTGTATCTTTGCCTAGCCACAACAACATAGTCCTTGGCCATAAGTGTCACGCTATGACAATGTCTTGCACATAGATAAGCATCATTCATAAAATGAATTGCAAAATCTTTTGTTGCCTCTTGCAAGCACATAAGAGCCTAGGTCTGCCATTTGACATTCAAAAATGAAGTATTCTTCATCATAGAGCAAAGATTGGTAGAGATCTCCTTAACCACTCTCATGAAAGGAATTCTTGGGATGAGGAGTACCACAAACTTCTAAGCTCTTTTGATTTCCCTTAATGATTTGAAATGATATTTAACCCTATTTTTAGAGTATGCCTTTTGTGAATCACACAATTATTTTTGCTATTTGTGGTCTCTAGAGTAGTTCCTTGGCTCTCTGGAACAAGTCCCCCATGCTCTTGCTCCTGAGGCTGCAACTTCCTAGTTGTCTTCTTTGTCCAAGCCATGATCTAGAAAAAAAGGATTGGAAGAGGAACAAACACGTTGATATGAGAGAAAACAACAAGAAAATCAAGAATTCAATAGATGAACAATTCAAACAATTAGGGTCATCCAAAATATTCTAATCGATTGAATGGATCATGTAAAATTATTCAAGCTCTGAGGCACATTCATCTGAATTTCATGAGTTTTTTGGATAAAAACTTTCTCTTTTATAATAAAATTACAAAAAATAGTCCAAAAATATGTTTGAAGGAACATGATTGATTCAAACGATTAGGGCCATACAAAAAACTTTGATTCCCTTAATCACTTGAATGAGTCATATAAAAAAAATCAAGGTCTCCATTTTGTTAATGTGTATCCCATGAAGTCTTGAATAAATTTTCCCTTTGTATAGCTGGAAAAAATAAAAATAGATCCTAAACATGTTTTTGACTAGACGCTAGTGATTCAAGCGATTAGGTCTATCTGAAAGTCTCTAATTCCCCTAATCATTTGAATCATTTGTGTCAATAATACCATGTGAATTTAATGAGAGCTAAAATTTATCTATTTCTCTTATGTCTTAGAAGATAAAATAAATATGAGAAAGGTTTTAGACTAGACACGACCTATTCAAGCAATTGGGTAAATCTAAAAATCTTTGATCCCCCTAATCGTTTTAATTGGTCATGTACAAGATTCCAAGCTCAGGGATATTACCATGCACACCAAGAGAGGTCAAGGAGAAGAGGCCTTATAGAAATTTGTAGAAGAGGATTGGAGAATGAAAACTTCGCAAAATTGGGGGTAACACGTAGGTCACAAAAAGAATGGCACAAAAAAAGGGAGGAGTGTATATCGGTTTCTAAGTTTAGTTGATCATCAGTGCCACATGTCATCCTTTGATTGGTGCACTTCATCTAACCATTGTGAATCCTTACGTAAAATTCCATGTGTCAAGATTTTAGTGGTCACATCATTTGATCATTGATATTTTGCAGTTTGATTTTGCCATGTGTCACATGTGCATTGGTCCATGTCATGTGACAATTTCTTTCCTCTCTTACCCTATAAATATAAGTTGCCTTGGTCTTTTTTTATTTTCAACCTTCAAGCAATTTTTGCCTCCCTAGCCAAGCACTCTGAGATTGAATCGTATACACAATCGATTCAAGCAATTACACTATTTTGACCATCTTTGACTGCTTCTATTTGCTTTTATCAATCATCTATCGAGATGGAAGAGAAGAATGTGATTCTTAGTATTTCTTCATCTCAGAAACTTCTAGATTTTATGGGTCAAGAGGGATGAGAGTGAATCATTTTCTAGATGCCATGAGAGTCTACAATTCCACCTTTGGCTTTGAAGCACTTATGTAGAAAACCAAGGCATTTCTTATGTATGAATGAGAGACCTTCATGAAGATAGTAAATGGACAAGACGTTATTATCTCTGGCAAATATTATATCTACCCAATCATTTTTGGGAAGGATCTTCTGAATAGGGCTAGAATCACTAAGAAATGTAGGAAGATTTCCCTCTTACTAGGTAGGATAGAACTTTGCCTAGAACATAAAAAAAATTGTTGTTTATTGCCCTTAAGCATAGGGTTTTTGACTTGGCTTGATTATATCCCAATTGATACGAATGAAGAAAAGAACCATGATGAAGAGAAAGAGGCATCCCTAGACCTTTCTCTTCAGAAATATTCAGAAAATCAAGTCAAGGAGATCATTGAAGAGATTAACCTCAAAGCAGAAAAAGAAGAGGTTAGAAACTTTGATGTTGCTTCTTTTCGAGTAAAGACTATGATAAGAGAGCTAGCAGAACATGTAAAAATATAAAAAAAAAATCACTCCTTCTCACGGATCTCCCATATTACTTTACATATTGGAAGGTCTTTGTTCCTCTCTATTGCATTCAAAAGCTCTTGAATATTAGAGAAGACTATTGCCTTGCTACTATAGCTGAATCTGAAGAAGTTGCAAGGGGGTTTATAAATGAGAGAGAAGAAAGTAAAGAGGAATTTCATAGCCTGGACTTATGCTTGTAATATGATGAATTCAAAGATTCATCCAAATCTCTTTCATGTTGCTATGAAAGAGTAATTTTAGAGAATCCAACCCTTGCAGATGAAGATTTTGACCAATAGCAAAAAGATCTAGGGAATTATGTTGATATATTTAGGTAGTGATGTGTGTGAACACTCTAGGACCGCCAGGGCACTTTTTTCCCTCTTTAGGAGGTTTTTTCCCTTGCCTTGTATATACGCCTATTGCCCTAATGGGCTACTTATCTTTGTATATTCTCTAGTAATACATTCAATATTGTGTGTTGTGCTCCAAGATTCTTCTTCTTCCTTGTGCTATTCACGTGCTTCTGTAGACGTCTAACTCTAACAATTGGTATCAGAGCAGGTTGTCGCTTCATCTAGGGTGCCATCGACACTCCTCGGTTTGCATTCTCGGATTCACACAAAATTTGGTGAGCATACTGAGGGTGTTTCAGAGATCAAATCAACTTTGCTACGTGGTGCCAAAATCGCGATCTGAGCTCGTTTCGACCTTCGAATGCACTATCACTGTGCTTGTGCAGGCTATTTCATCTTTTTGTGCCAAAGGTATATACCAGTTTCTGTGTGCCAATATAAGGGTCTCAAAGTCTACTACAAGTTTAGCAGAATTTGTCTGGGCAGTTCTGTTGAACTTTTTGAAATATAGTGAATTTTCTGCATCAAGGTATTTTAGTCACCCACCATGGTTCAAAGTAGTGATGTATTTCATATGTTGGCTGTTGAGGATACGTTGGATGGTACCAACTACCCATTATGGGATTATATGATGCGACATGTGTTGGTTGCAAAAGGATTGTGTAACATTGTGCAGGGTGTCGAAAAACGTCCTATCACACCTACAACTGTTACAACTGCAGGTACTGAAGCTGATGTAGAAGGTGTCGAAGATGATGGTAATCTCCATATTCCTGTTTGTGCTGCAGGCTGGGCTGCACCTACTGCAAAGTAGATTCATTGGGATGGCAAAGATGCTCAGGCACATGCATTGATAGCTTTGTCTGTCAAACGTGCCATTATTCCTCATATTTGCTCTTGCAGAACAGCTAAGATGCTTGGGATACACTTATCACATTGTACCAAGCTAGGAATGATTTACTTACCTCCGAAAACAGTTGGAGAGTGAGCACATGAATGAAGGTGATTCTATGGACAATTTCCTAACAAAAATCAAAGACTTGAAGGAACAGTTGATTTCTGTTGATGAGGTTATACTAGATAGCTCACTTGTGCAGACCATCCTGAATGATCTTCTTGATTCATATCAGAGTTTTGTGTCTACTCTTCGGTTGATGATGAAAGGCAATCCAAATGCCTTGTCATTTGAGGAGTTAGTCTCTGTTTTGTTGCAGGAAGATCAGTCCAGGCAGAACAGATCCATTATGCGTGTTGCAGATGAAGCTTTCGTGGCTAGTCAAAAGGGCAAAGGAAAATGGAGCTCTTCTACTAGTAAGCAAAAATTTGCAAATGCTGCACATTCGAAGAACCAAGACAAAGATGAGAAAAAATCAGAAATGCAGAAATTGTTTTGTAAATACTGTAAAGGGAATAATCATATCATAAAGAAGTGTCCAAAACTTGCTGCAAAAGAGGCAAGGGAGAAAGAGGCTGGAATGGTTGTTGTAGAAGCCTCTACACCAAAAATGGAGTCTACTAATCTTATGCAGGAAGAAGAATGGGTGTTTACTACTGTTTGCAGTTTTGACCCATCTTCTCATGAACAGTGCATGTCCGCAGTAGACTCAGATGTTTGGTACTTTGACAGTGAGGCGAACAAACATATTACCTCGCAATGCAGTTTCTTCTATTCACTCGAGCCTGCCCCTACAGGGAATACTGTTACATGTGCCAACAACTCCTCTTATCCTGTTATGGGAGTTGGTAAGATCATTTTGACTACTACTGATGGTAGTTCTTTCACTTTATCAGATGCTTTATTTGTGCCAAGGATCAAGAAGAACCTGTTATCAGTTTCTGCATTAGCAAAGATTGGCTTGGTTGTGAATTTTTTTGATGATAGGTGTACACTTCATGATCTTTCAAATGGCGATGTGATTATTGCTTCTAGCATTTTATGTTGTGGGCTGTATAAGCTCATAGACTATGAAAGATCTATAAATGATTTGGCTTGTGTAGTAAATGATTCTTAGGCTATGTGAGATGCAAAGCTTTGGCATGCAGGCTTTGGTCATCTGAATTTTGCTAGTTTGCTACGTCTGCAGAAATCTGAAATGGTGTCCTCTTTACCCAAACTTGACGCACCTAGAAAACATGTTTTTGAAGGTTGTATTTTGGTCAAAATGTAGCATTCGCCCTTTCCAAAAGATGGTTCAGTTTGGCCTACTTAGAAATTGCAGCTTGTACATAGTGATATTTATGGTCCTATGTAGACACCTTCTTTTGGGAATTATCTTTACTTCGTGACTTTAATCGATGATTTTTCTAGGCATGCATGGGTATATCCATTTCCGAAGGGTTCATGTGCTTCAAACAATTTTCGGTTTTGGCTGAAAATCTGCCAGCATGTAAAATGAGCACCCTCCGTTCAGATCGAGGGGGGGAATATATGTCTTCTGATTTTAATGCATTTCTGGCTGAACGTGGGATAGAACACTAGTGTACAGTCCCGTATAAACCTCAATAGAATGGACTTGCGGAATGAAAGAACAGGTCACTCATGGAGATGGCGAGGTGTATGGTCAAGAGTCAGGCTTTATCACATAGTTTCTGGCTTGAGGCTGTCATGTGTGTAGCATATGTACAAAACAGGTGTCCCACTAAAGCGCTACAATCTATCAATCTATATGAGGCTTGGCACGAATGCAAGCCATCTGTTGCTCATCTACATGTTTTTGGTTGTTTGGCATATGCATTAGTGCCTGAACAATATCGAAGAAAATTGGATGATAAAGCAGTAAAATGTATTTTTGTTGGATATAGTTCTGAAAGTAAAGGCTATCGTTTGTATCATCCACAATTTAAACACATTTTGGTTAGCCGTGATGTTGTTTTTGTGGAAGATGCTATTCAGCCGTTGCTTTCATGTACTAAGGATACATCTGTTAGCTCAAAAGACATGTATGATACTTTGCTGCCTCTTTTTACAGGTGGACAGCCAAGTGTTGGTCCCAATGAGGCAACTTCTCAGCCTTTGCAGGTTTCATGTGATGATGCAGATAATTCCATTTCTGATGCAAATGTACATGACGCACTTATTGATGAGAGAGCTGATATTGAGGAGGCAAGAACTATGCCAAAATGGCTGGTGAAGACCTTGCGTGATAGTAAATTAGATGCATATCCTACTTGATCAGGCTCTCATAGTGCCTCTTTTGCATCAGATTGCTATGCTATGGCTGCATCTAGTCTCTGTGATGAGAATGAGCCTGTTTCGTTTGATGAAGCACAAAATTCAGAAATTTGGATGGCTGCTAGGCAATCTGAATATGATGCAATAATGAAGAATGGTATTTGGTCTTTATGTGACTTGCCTCCTGGCAAGAAGGCCATTGGCACTAAGTGGGTATACAAGCTGAAGTATAAACCTGATGGTACAATTGACAGGTATAATGCTAGGCTTGTTGCAAAGGGTTATGCTCAGGAAAGAGGCATTGATTTTGATGAGACCTTTGCACCTACATGCCGTATGACTACTGTTCAGAGCATTTGTGCACTTGCAGCCCATCATGGTTGGAATATACATCAGTTGGACATTAAAACAACATTTCTGAATGGTGACTTGCATGAAGAAGTGTATGTTTTTTAGCCCCGTGGCTTTGTGCAAAAAGGGCATGAAAACCAGGTGTGCAGGTTAAAGAAGGCATTATATGGTTTAAAGCAAGCACCACGTGCTTGGTATGAGAAGATACATGCCTATCTGATTGCACATGGTTTTGAGAAGAGTCCAACTAAAAGCACCTTCTATATTAAGCATGCTAATGATGTGCTCTGATCATTGTTGTCTATGTTGATGACATCCTGCTCACTAGTCCTATTGAGAAGCATATTGCTGATTTTAAGGCTGATTTTCATGCCTCATTTGAGATGTTTGATATGGGGCGTTTGCATCACTATTTGGGCATTTACTTTAAGCAAGTTAAGGGTGGAATGGCTATGTGTCAAATGAAATATATTGACATATTATTGCATCGTTTTGGCCTTGAAGACTATAAGCCTATTGCCACTCCTATGGAGACAGGTTTACGATTGAGTCTTCATGATGCTAGAGATGTATCTGATGTTGTTCTCTATCTGCAGGCTGTTGGATGCTTGATTTACTTATGCATTACTCGGCCAAATATTCAGTTTGCTGTCTCACAGATGTTCAAGTTTATGCATTGCCCAGGAGTCAAGCATTAGCAGGTGGTTAAGCGCATCTTTCGCTACTTTAGTGGTACTCGGCTACTTGGGTTATTTTATCCCAAGGGGGGATCACTACTGCCAGATTTGCATGCTTTTTCTGACTCTGATTGGGCTGATTGCTATGACACTCATGTGTCCACTAGTGGATTTTGCTTCATGCTTGGTAACTCATGTATATCTTGGTTGAGCAAGAAGCAGCCTACTGTCACCACTTCTAGCTGTGAGGCTGAGTATAGGGCAGCTTTCACAGCTATTGTTGAGTGTGTGTGGCTCAAATGCCTTATGGCTCATTTGGGTGTTGGTCAGTCTTCTGCCACCACCATCTTGACTAACAGTCAGGGCGCATTGGCAGTTGCAAGGAACCCTGTGTTCCATGCTCGGACTAAGCACATTGAGGTGCATTATCATTATGTCAGGGAGAGGTTCTCTGCTGGGGAGATCAGCTTGGCATATGTGCCCACACAGGAGAACATTGTAGACCTTTTCACGAAGGCTCTGCCTAGGCAGAAGTTTGAAGCTTTCCGCAAAGCTTTGGGCTTACCTCCTTTTGTGGAGTGATTTCCACATAGCTTGGCACTTCCTTATACATGAGTGCCAGCTACTTGTTCGCCGCATCACTCCGAGGGGGGATTTGTTGATATATTTAGGTAGTGATGTGTGTGAACACTCTAGGACTGCCGGGGCACTTTTTTCCCTCTTTAGGAGGTTTTTTTCCCCCGGCTTGTATATACACCTATTGCCCTAATGGGCTACTCATCTTTGTACATTCTCTAGTAATACATTAAGTATTGTGTGTTGTGCTGCAAGCTTCTTCTTCTTCCTTGTGCTATTTGCGTGCTTTCGCAGACGCCTAACTCCAATAATTTACTCATTTGGACGAGGATATTCATTTGTAGAGATAGCTTAGGAGAAAGGAACAATAAGGTTTGATGAAAATAAATTTATCTAGGAGGAATATGAGATTGAGGTACGTCCAAACAAGAAAATCTATGAGCAATGATGGATTCATGCAATTAGGCCCATCGGAGAAGTTTTGATGAGCCTATTTGCTTATATTGGTCGTGTCTAGAATTGTTCTTTGTTATCTAGTCTTTAGATTGTCCCTTCTATAATATAAGCCAATTTATGTCCATTTGTATTGATAAAGATCATTTGGAAGACATGAATGATTCAAATGATTAGGCCCATCTGAGACTTTATGATGAGCCTATTCACTTGAATCAGTCGTGTCACCAATTTCTCAATTTTGTGAGTTATTTTCCTCATCCAATTCCTCATTCCCCATATTTGTAGTGTGCACATCATAAAAGGGGCAAGTTTATCACTTTTTGTAATGATAATGATGATCTCTGAGAGTCTATGGATTCAAGCAATTAGGCTTATCCAAGCCTTTCAGATGAGCCTATTCACTTGAATTGTTCATGTCGTTGTTTAGTTCAATTACATAGAGTTTTGCATTTTCTCTTTTTTGAGGCCTTTATCTTTCTATATTAATATACGTTGGCATGAAAATTATCTTCATTTGTAATGATTATTATGTACAATTGATTCAAGCGATTAGGCCCATCCAAGCATTTTTGATGAGCCTGGTCGCCTCAATTGGTCATGTCTAAGCTTCATTTTAGCGATTGTTTTTCCTTACAACTTGATTGGTATCTTGAGTCACTCAAAGTTGTTTATCTCTCTCTGATTTATATTGGATGAGGAAAATTATATTGGCAGGGGTAAGGGCACAAGGAAAGCTTTAGAGAGTAAAGGAAATGCAAAAGTGGATATACATTCAGTCATTCACTGTCTTCCAAAGTTAAATCTAGATTTATTCTATGTTGTACATAAGGAGTATAGTGAGGACCTTGATTATTCATTATTCTCTCTAAAGCCTCTTTCAAAATATATGGGTTTTCGTCACTACCCTTTAATGCATATAGGATTTTACTTTTTGAGAGAAGAACAACATTCAAGATATTTAGCTATGCCCCAAGGCTCAATCATTCTGGAGCTGGATATTTCATCTTTTATTCAAGCTATGCAATGGATGTAGAGGTCTCACATGTACAACGTATTGCTCGTTGTAAGATAATCTCCATTCTTGTTGAGCTTGGATTCATGTGTCAATAGTTTCCCCATAAGTGTGGTAAGTTCTGGAATCTACATGTCCATGTACAAGTCCATGGTAGTTGTGAAGTTGTCCCATTTGTCGTCAGCTTTAATACCATTGATTATTTGCCTTACAATCTGATCCTCTTCAGTTTCTTTTCCTATGCATGCCAATTGATTTGCTACATCTTTGACTTTGGTCACATACTCTAAGATCCCTTGCTTAGGTTGCTTTCTTTGAGTGGTGAACTCAATCCACAATTGGTTCTTCCTAGCCCTTGTGTTGGAAGAGAAATAAGAAGACAATGTTTCCCAAGTCTCTTAGGATGACTTAAAATTCCTAATATGTGGAAGTAAAAAATTAGAGATTGAGTTAAGTAAGTAGGACCTTGCTAATGCATCCTTGGCACACCATGTCTTGACTCTTTCATGCTCCTCTCTTGTAGGTTTTTCTTTGCTTCTGAATATGGGCATATCCTTATCTTCTGAGATGCATCCATAGAGGCTTCTTCCTTGCAAGTATGTCTTCATCCTTAAAGACCATGATTGATAGTTGTTCCTGTCCAATTTATCAATGAAAGAAGCAAAACCATCTCCCGTTTTACCTTGGCTTTTCTCTCATACCATTGTTGGGAAAGATGGATGGAGTCTTCCAGAAATGAGTAGGTATTTCCAAATCCTGCTTAGTACTAGCCCCTTGTAGCTTCAGAGATGATATGTGGGTCCTCTTAGCTTTATAATGACACTATACAAGTGCCTATGTACTTTGGAAACGATGTATGAAAAGATTGAATCAAAACAGACTACTTTCAAATAGAAAGATTAATGAAAGCCTTTTATTTTTATCATACACCTGCTGCTTGTTATGCTCAATGTGACCAGTACAATAGGAATTAGAAAATTTCCTTCTAGAGGGATCTACTTAACTTAGTAAGATAATCATTCCAAGTGGAATCACTTGAAATGATGCACTATACATACAACAATCCATTTAACAAATGAATCATTACCCCAATTTTTTAGGACCTCTGTAGAGTTTGATGAGTGAGTGCTTTGATGCAGTTTTCTCCAAATTGGCTAAATGGATTTTCTGCAAACTTTTCCAGCATGTAGGTACCTTAGAGCTGATTCCAACAAGCTATAGATCATTGAAATTGGTTGAAAATGATTGTGATATGAGCAGCACAAGTGGACACTTATGAATGACTATAACAGAGAGATCATAGATGAACAATGTAGATGCATTGTATTAATGAAAAATGTTGTACAAGATCATAGGCTTGGTAATCATAGCCTAATGATAGAGAGTAGTGTAGGCTACAATGTAGACCTCACACTTTTACACACTGGCAATGGCGAGCTCGGGAATAGAAGCATCTGATCGTGACTTTTTCAAGCACTTTATATAAGTGTTACATTCATATTTGAATTTTTTAACTTTTGGATCTCTCTAGAAGTAGTCCTTCAATCTAGGAAATATTCCCTCAATGAAGTAGTTACTTTTCTAACTAACAAGTCCATGAGTTTTTGGTAGGTGATTACAAATATTCTCTCATGTCAAAAGAAGTGACTTTTACAAATGGTAAATATGAAACTTTTCCTAGCAAAGGTTTCCATGGAGCTTCATATGTGTATGAACTTCAAGCCAAATGTGTGGGCTTGGACTTTGCACCAACACTTCCTCTGTTGCTAACCAAATCTACATGTGAATAGACTTTGATATCCAAATCTGAAGATTAAGGATAATAGATACCTTCATTAAGTGTCCCTTTGAGGTACTTCATTACTCTCGTTCGAGCATACATGTGTGGAATTCTAGGTGAGTGCATGAAATGACTAAGCACTCCCACACTCTATGATATGTTTGGTGTTGTGTGAGTAGCATATATCAAGCTACCAAAGAAGCTCTAATACTCTTTAGGATCATCAATCTACTCACCTTCATAAACACTTAGTTTATGGTTCAACTCCAAAGGTGTACCTACTAACTTTGTTTTCTCCATTCTGAACTTGAGTAGTAGGTCTTAAATGTATCTTCTTTGAGTTCAATAAATCCCTTCATCTGTAGAAATGACTTGCATACCTAGGAAATATGTGAGCGTATCTAAGTCATTGATTCTAAGCTCCTCTTGCATGTGTCCCTTGATCCTTTAAATGCCATTCACATCATCACCTCTCACAATAATATCGATTACATATAAACATAAATAGATTAGCTCATTGTGATCCCTTTTGATGAACAAAGAAGGATCTGAGTTTCTAGGTTTGAGCCCTTAATCTTGAAGGTATGTAACCATCCTGTAATTCAAAGCTCTAGGAGCTTGTTTCGATCCATACAATGCATTCTTAAGTTTGCAAACATAAGATATATGATTAGGGTTTTGAAAACCTCGTTGTTGTGACATGTATACCGCTTCACTTATCCAACCATTTAGGAATGCGTTTCTCACATCAAGTTGGAGGAGCCTCCAAATTCTTGTAGCGGCTACACTTATCAATGTTCTGATTGTAGTCATCTTTGCAATTGGTGAGAATGTTTCTTCATAGTCTATACCAAGTGTTTGTGAGCATCCTTTGGAAACTAATCTTTCCTTGTACATGCAAAGTCATCCATATGAGTTTCTTTTAACTTTATATACCCATCTGCAACCAATTACCTTTTGATTGGATGACAATGGAACCAAATCCCAAGTGTCCATCTCCTTCAATGCATCTAGTTCTTCTTTCATGGCCTTTTCTCAGTTAGGGTTCCTCTTTTCCTCCTTAGAGGTTGAGGGTTCCTCTGAAATTGAGACCTTTTCCAAGTAGATTCAATGCTTTATAACAATGTGGAATCATATCCATACATTTCTAGTTGTCTTTTCTCCCTTGACCTTTTAGGTGGTTGCTTGGAGCACTCTTGCATCTTTGCTTTGCCTCTTGACTTCCGAAGCTTGAAATCCTTTTCCTTTTCACCTTGGTTATCATCTATATCACTTCTTGGATTCTAGACTTGTATCATGCTTGCTTCCTAATTTATGACAATCAGAATCAAGATCATATGGTAGAGTTACCTTTTGTTTGTCTTCATCATACCAAGATGTTGATATATTTACGTAGTGATGTGTGTGAAGACACTAGGACCGCCAGGGCACTTTTTTCCCTCTTTAGGAGGTTTTTCCTTCGGCTTGTATATACGCCTATTGCCCTAATGGGCTACTTATCTTTATACATTCTCTAGTAATACATTCAGTATTTTGTGTTGTCCTCCACGCTTCTTCTTCTTCCTTGTCTTGTTCACGTGCTTCCGTAGATGTCTAACTCCAACAATTGGTATCAGAGCAAGTCGCCGCTTCATCTAGGGCATCATCAACACCTCTCCGATTACAGTCCCAAAATCGCATGCATTTTGGTGAGCATATTTAACGTATTTTTGAGATCAAAACAGCTTTGCTATGTGGTGCCGAAATCGCGATCCGAGCTCGTTTCGGCCTCTGAACACACTATCACAGTGCTTGTGCAGGCTATTTCTTCTTTCTGTGCCAAAGGTATATGCGAGTTTCTATTCACAAGTAAAAGCATCTCAAAGTCTGCTACAAGTCTAGTGGAATTCGTCTGGGCAGTTCTATTCAACTTTTTGAGATACAATCAATTTTGTGCATCAAGGTATTTTAGTCACTAGCCATGGCTGAAAGTAGTGAAAGTAGTGAAAGTAGCCATGGCTGTTGAGGATAAGCTGGATGGTACCAAATACCCATTATGGGCTTATACGATGCGACATGTATTGGTTGCAAAAGGATTGTGGAACATTGGGCAGGGTGTTGAAAAACGTCCTATTACACCTACAACTGTTCCAACTGCAGGTATTGAAGCTGATGCAGAAGGTGTCGAAGATGATGATATTCTGCATATTCCTATTCGTGTTGCGGTTTTTGCTGCACCTACCAGAGAGAAAATTCATTGGGATGGCAGAGATGCCTAGACACATGCATTCATAGCTTTGTCTGTCAAACGTGCCACTATTCCTCACATTCGCTCGTGTAGAACAAGAAAGGATGCTTGGGATACACTTACCACATTGTACAAAGCTAGGAATGAGGCTCATGTTGCTTACCTCCGGAAACAGTTGGAGAGTGAGCACATGAATGAAGGTGATTTTATGGACAATTTTTTAACAAAGATCAAAGACTTGAAGGAACACTTGATTTTTGCTGATGAGATTATACTAGATAGCTCACTTGTGCAGACCGTTTTGAATAGTCTTCGTGATTCATATCAGAGTTTTGCTTCTACTCTTTGGTTGATAATGAAAGGCAATCCAAATGCCTTGTCTTTTGAGGTGTTAGTCTCTGTTTTGTTGCAGGAGGATCAGTCCAGGCAGAACAGTTCCATTATGCATGTTGCAGATCAAGCTTTCTTGGCTAGTCAGAAGGGCAAAGGAAAATGGAGCTCTTCAAGTAGTAAGCAAAAATCTGCTACTTCTTCACAATCAAAGAGAGAAGAAAAAGATGAAAAGAAATAAGAAAAGCAGAAATTGTTTTGCAAGTATTGTAAAGGAAATGATCATATCATCAAGAACTATCAAAATTGGCTGCTAAAGAGGCAAAGAAGAAAGAGGCTCGAATGGTTGTTGCAGAGGCCTCTACACCAAAAAACAGAGTTTGCTAATCTTGTGCAAGAAGAAGAATGGGTGTTTAATACTGTCTGCAGTTTTGACCCATCTTCTCATGAGCAGTGCATGTCTCTAGTAGACTCTCTTGATATAGTTAGGTAGTGATGTGTGTGAACACTCTAGGACTGCCAGGGCACTTTTTTCCCTCTTTAGGAGGTTTTTTTCCCCCAGCTTGTATATACGTCTATTGCCCTAATGGGCTACTTATCTTTGTACATTCTCTAGTAATACATTCAGTATTGTGTGTTTGTGCTCCAAGCTTCTTCTTCTTCCTTGTGCTGTTCGTGTGCTTCTGCAGACATCTATCTCCAACAATTGGTATCAGAGCAGGTCGTCGCTTCATCTAGGGTGCCATCGACACTCCTCCAATTGCAGTCTCAGAGTCGCACAAAATTTGGTGAGCATACTCAGGGTGTTTGAGAGATCAAAACAGCTTCGTTCTGTGGTGCCGAAATCGCGATTTGAGCTCGTTTCGGCCTCTGAATGCACTATCACAGTGCTTGTACAAGCTATTTCATCTTTTTGTGCGTAAGGTATATACCAGTTTCTATTCGCCAATATAAGCGTCTCGAAGTCTGCTACAGGTCTAGCAGAACTCGTCTAGGTAGTTCCGTTCAACTTTTTGAGATACAATCAATTTTTTGCATCAAGGTATTTTAGTCACCGGCCATGGCTGAAAGCAGTTATGTATTTCGTATGTTGGCTATTGAGGATAAGTTGGATGGTACCAACTACCCAATATGGGCTTATATGATGCGACATTTATTGGTTGCAAAAGGACTGTGGAACATTGTGCAGGGTGTTGAAAGATGTCTTGTTACACCTCTGACTACAGGTACTACAAATAGAGGTGCTGGAGCTGATGAAGATGGTGTCGAAGATGATATTCTGCAGATTCCTATTCATGCTACTGTTTCTGCTACACCTACTACAAAGCAGATTTGTTGGGATAGCAGAGATGCCCAGACACATGCATTGATAGCTTTGTCTATCAAACATGCCATTATTCCTCATATTCGCTCTTGCAGAATAGCTAAGGATGCTTGGGATACACTTACCACATTGTACCAAGCTAGGAATGAGGCTCGTGTTGCTTACCTTCGAAAACAGTTGGAGAGTGAGCACATGAATGAAGGTGATTCTATGGACAGTTTCCTAACAAAGATCAAAGACTTCAAGGAACAATTGATTTCTGCTGATGAGGTTATACCAGATAGCTCACTTGTGCAGACCATTCTGAATGGTCTTCCTGATTCATATCAGAGTTTTGCTTCTACTCTTCGGTTGATGATGAAAGATAATCCAAATGCCTTGTCATTTGAGGAGTTAGTCTCTGTTTTGTTGCAGGAAGATCAGTCCAGGCAAAACAGGTCCATTATGCGAGTTGTAGATCAAGCTTTCCTGGCTAGTCAGAAGGGCAAAGGAAAATGGAGCTCTTCAACTAGTAAGCAGAAATCTGCTAATTCTGCATATTCGAAGAAGGAAGATAAAGATGAGAAGAAATCAGAAAAGCAGAAATTGTTTTGTAAGTATTGTAAAGGGAATGATCATATCATAAAGAACTGTCCAAAACTGGCTACTAAAGAGGCAAAGAAGAAAGAGGCTAGAATGGTTGTTGTAGAGGCCTCTACACCAAAAACAGAGTCTACAAATCTTGTGCAGGATGAAGAATGGGCATTTACTATTGTCGGTAGTTTTGACCCATCTTCTCATGATCAATGCATGTCTGCAGTAGACTCAGATGTTTGGTACTTTGACAGTAGGGCGACCAAACATATTACCTCGCAGTGCAGTTTCTTCTCTTCACTATAGCCTTCCCCTACAGGGAATACTGTTACATGCACCAACAACTCCTCTTATCCTGTTATGGGAGTTGGTAAGATCATTTTGACTACTACTGATGGTAGTTCTTTCACTTTGTTAGATGCTTTATTTGTGCCAGGGATCAAGAAGAATCTGTTATCAGTTTCTACATTAGCCAAGATTGGCTTGGTTGTGAAATTTATTAATGATAGATGTACAGTTCATGATCTATCAAATGGCGATATTATTATTGCTTCTGGCATTTTATGTTGTGGGCTGTATAAGCTCATAGACTATCAAAGATCTGTTAATGATTCTACATGCACAGTTCATGATTCTCAAGCTATGTCAGATGCAAAGCTTTGGCATGCACGCTTTGGTCATCTGAATTTTGCTAGTTTGCTACGCCTACAGAAATATGATATGGTGTCTTCTTTGGCCAAGCTTTAGGCACCCGGAAAACATGTATGTGAAGGCTGTATTTTGGGCAAAATGCACCGTTCCTCCGCTCCAAAAGATGGTTCAGTTTGGGCTACGCAGAAATTGCAGCTTGTACATAGTGATGTCTATGGTCCTATACAGACACCCTCTTTTGGAAATTACCTTTACTTAGTGACTTTCATTGATGATTTTTCCAGGCATGCATGGGTATATCCATTGAAGGCAAAGTCCGAAGTGTTCATGTGCTTCAAACAGTTTTTGGTTTTGGCTGAAAATCTGTCAGCATGTAAAATGGGCACCCTCCATTCTGATCGAGGGGGGGAATATATGTCTTCTGATTTTAATGCATTTCTGGCTGAACGTGGGATAAAACACCAATGTACAGTGCCATATACACCTTACCAGAATGGATTTGCTGAAAGAAAGAACAGGTCACTCATGGAGATGGCCAGGTGTATGGTCAAGAGTCAGGCTTTACCACATAGTTTCTGGCTTGATGTTGTCATGTGTGCAGCATATGTACTGTTAAGAAGTGTTAAGTGTTGAGTGTTAAACCGCTTCGTTCTAACTATCAGAAGAGTGTTTAACCGACCTAAGTGGGTTCTTGGGAGTGGAAGGGGTCTGTAAGAACAGAGACCCTATACTTAGTTCCCAAAATAACTGATATCAACTGTCCTTAAACAGTGTCGACACAGTCTTAGCTCAGTTCCCAGTAGCAACTAGACTATACCGAACTTATCGATATCTTGGTACCGAATTACTTCAAGCGAGCATCCTGCTGTAACAGTACAGTAACCCATCCTTCATCAAGGCAGTGCTGACAGTCAAGCAACCGAATCACAGAAGGTATCTACGGTTCACTTACAGTATGAGGACTATCACACCCTGGAATAACCCTTAATCCTAGGTAATTTCTCACCGTACAAGTGCAGATCGAGATCAGCACTACTTCTGCACAATACTCTAAGGAAGATCACTACAGTCACACAGACTTAGCAGTTCACAAAGAGAAGAACACTACGTCGTACAACTTAGGAGGACAATTCATTATAACGATCCACAATAACTCTTCCAGGAAACGATTCAACATCTTATTGACTGGACTAAATTCGCCGGGTAACCGAGATTGACGGATAACAATACAGAACACCACAGAGTACACAGAACTCAAACAAGAAGTACTACCGCAACACTTAAGATTCGCTGCGCAAACTCAATCAAGAAGAATAACACAGCTACACACGATGACCCAGAGTACTCAGAAACTAAACAACACACACTACTACAACATTCAAAACAGACAACCAGACGAACAGTCTGGCGATAACGCAACAATACGCCGAATCCCCACTCTCTGGAGCGCTTCTTTTCATTGCTTTATAAATATTTAAAAATATGCGCGTAACAATCTTTCGTGCGTGTTTTACAAAGATTTCCGTTACATCTGTCCCACTCCATCGGCCGACTAACACTCTGGCACGCACGGTGGACTCAAACCCGCAAGTTTTTACAAAATTACTATTCGTCGATGATTCCTTCTAAATACATATTCCTAGCTAATCTAAACATTCGGGCGATCTTTTTCTTTAGTGTTTCTAACATTTGTTTAAGGGTACCTGGCTCTACTAAATGCGCATCTAATCTAACAGAGCTAAGAGCGATGGCTTCGGTGAGCAAAATTTCGGCTTGGGTTTGCAAAAAGGTTTCCTGTAGGTAGAATTCATTTGACAGGGCTGCATCCCTTGAAACCTTCATTTCGGCCAATTGTTTCTGCATGTTAATTACTCGTTCTTTCTGATTGATCAGTTGATTATCTATCCTTTCAACTTGTTGGTTCTAAAACTCTATTGTTTTGTAGTAAGCATCTCTTTCTCTTCGAGCATTTGCTAAGTCCTTCTGATATTTAGCTTCCCTGGTCAATTGGTGTTTAAGCATATTATGGGCACTGTCTAAAGATTCTTTTGCTCTATGTAGTTGTTCTTCTGCGTGCTTAGCTTCCCTCTGTTGTTCTTGGCTCTTCTGTACTACTTCCTGCAGCTGGACTCTTGTTTCTTGTAGTAGATTTCCTAGTGCAATTCTGGTATCTTCTGTGTCTTTGAGTGTTTGATTTAGTTTCGTGATTTTTGCATCGGCAGCAATCAGTAATTCTTCCTTTGCATGTATTGCTTCTAGAGCCTCATCTCGTTGAAGTGTGATTTCTTCCTGTTTCCGGAGTATGGCCTGTAATTTCTTTATTTGTTCATTGAGTGCATAGTTTTCTGCCTTTACTGCCTATAAATCTTCCTGGAGGGGTGTGATGTCTACCTCCATTACTTCCAATTTATGCTGGAAGTCTTCATGAACAGTTTCTGTGATTTGCTTTAGTTGTTGCGGCAATTGTCTTGATAATTCGATTAGCATCTGACCCATTGATTCTAATTGAGCAAATATTGGTGTGGAGGGTGGTGGGAGAGGGAGACGAGGTTGGGAAGACGATGCAGTAAGTTGCTGTGAGGTCGGAGGGGAGTAGTTGGGGGAAGAGTCGGAAGAAGTTGCGGGCTCGACAGGTGTGTTAGGTGGAATAGGAAGGTTTGGGTTTAGTGGAGGTTCCGGTGGTGGAGTGGGAATTATGGTTTGAGTTGTTACCTGGTTTGTATTTTGTTGTTCCTGCTCCAAAAATGTGGACTCTACTGCCTTAATTAGTATGTCCAATGCATCTTTAGCAACTTGTTCTTCCTCTGTTTGTTGTTCTTCTTCAGACTGCTGATTCGATGTTTCTTTGGTCAATGTTTCAGCTTCCTTATGAGTTTCTTATTGTCGCTCCTGGGAAGATTGCGTAGAGGAGTCATTCTGTATGGAGGTTGCGGTGTCGTGGAATGTGTCTTCTTCCTGCTTTTCTTCTTCTTTATCTTCTTCTTTATCTTCTTCGGCTGACTTCTGTGCTTCACTCTCAGACGAGCTGATTCTGATGCGTTTTCGGTGGAATAACTGGTTGACTTCTTCTTCTTCTTCTTCTTCTCCTTCGTCGTCTAGTAGCTGTATTGACTCCTCATGCCTCAGAATGGGCTCCCGAGGTGGTGGTTGGGCTGCAAGGATTGCGGGGAAGAGAAATGAGAGTATGTGCGGTAATCGGGACCTGGGCATGCCTCCTTTGTTCACCTGCTTGATTATTGCTACACACTCCTTGTGGATACGTTGAAAGAAATAGGTCACGAATTTCACTGGTTCTCGGGCAGCTAAGTCTATGGCCGAGTAAAATGGCCGAGATATGCCGTAAGTGCGCTTCTATAGGTTTAGGATTGCAACTAAGAACTGCAGAGCTGATCTTTCTGGTTCTGGTCAACATAAAATCGCGTACTCGTTCGATGAGTACCTAGGAAATAGTTCTCTCATGGTTGCTTCGGGGAGGTTAGGACCTTTTTGTCTACCTTGCGCAGGGAGTTGAAAGGAATCCGCAAAAGATTGCAGAGTGATTATGGTTATGGTGGGTAAGGAAGTGATCGGCCAACTCTGCTCTGTAGCAGGCGTGTTGGCAATGGCGGAGATGATGTTGGCGAAAAATGGGTGGGACTCCACTGAATGCCAAGGCAGTTCAGTGAAGTTTGCCAACCCACGTATGTGCAGGTACTCTCCTACCTCGGTAGGGAGACCGTCACGGAAAGCGGCGTAATTAGCCAAGGCTTCCATGGCGCACACGAAGACAGAGCACAGAACAGAGGACACAGTGAAAACACAAAGCACAATCACATAAACACAATAGCGTTTTTTCGGCGAACTTGACAAGGTTATGTAGTGGTGCTGTAGCAGAGAGTAATCAAAAGCAGTAATAATCACGTGGTAGGGGGGGTGATAATTCTTAACTTCGGTATGCATGCATGAAGAGCTAAAAAGGGCAGGGCGGCTTTAGTCATAAATAGGGTTCAGAATGCAGATATTTACATGCTTATATTATTAAATACGCACAAAGACAAGAAAAGTAAAGAAAAGCGAGCGCCAAACGACGCAGCCCACCGAAAAAACGTTTCAGTGCGACCGCGTGTTGGTATGGTCGCAGCTTCGAACCGTTGATTACTTTCGGAAGAGGGTTTCCGGTCAACGTAGTCAACCGAAAAGTTGCTGGGCCCACTTGTTCTGAAATTCGGTAAGGGCCATACCATCTTAATTTGAATTTACCAGCAGACCGATTCGACTTTGCATTGTAAAAAAGGACAAGTTGTCCCACCGTAAAAACTGGAGTTTTTCAGGTGTCGATCATGTGTCCGAGCCTGTCTTAGTTGTACTTCCTGCATAGTTAAAAAGTTGTGCCATTGTTGTTCGTCTAACTTTCTGAGTGTATCCAATCAAAATGACAGTGAGTCTTCCGGTAGCAGTTTCTGAGCGATTGCTACTCGTAAACTTGGTATAACAATTTCCATTGGTGCTATTGCTTCTAATCCATAAGCTAGTTTGAAAGGTGTCAATCCTGTTGTTACCTTGTATGTAGTCCGATATGCCCATAACACTGCAGGTAGCAGTTGATCCCATCTTTCTGGTGCTTCCATGATCAATTTTCGAAGCATATTCAGCAGAGATTTGTTTGTACTTTCGGCCAAACCATTAGCACGAGGATAATAAGGAGAACTAAACTTATGTGTGACCTGGAAAGTCTGTGTAAGTGCTTTCATTAAATTGTTTACAAAATGAGTGCCTTGATCTGAAACAAGTTCTAGTGGTAAACCAAAACGTGGAAAGACATCGGTTAGCAGGCACTTTGCTACCGTAATAGTTGTAGCAGACCGTAAAGCCCAGGCTTCTGCCCATCTGGTTGCATAGTTTGTAGAGGTCAATATGTAACGATTGTTACTGAAGACTGCTGGAGGTGTAATCGGACCGATAAAATATAGACCCCATTTCTGGAAAGGTTCCAATGGTAAGATGGGTTGCAGAGGAAAAAGATGACGTTGCAGGGGCTGTCCAGATCTTGGACAAGTGTCACATTGTTTGACAAACTTTGATACATCTTTGTGCATAGTTGGCCACTAGAGACCACTCTGCAGGATTTCTCGGTGTGTTAAGTCTGCTGCAAAATGGCCACTAGAACGAATCGAGTGATCCAAAGTAATAACTGAGTTAACTTCATGCGGTTGAATATATCGAAGTAAAATCCTTGTATGATCCACATAGTATAGTTCTCCAACAATTAACCAAAATCTTCAAGTGAAAACTGCAATTTTCCTGCGTACTGCCGTAGAAGTCTAAGATGGAAGGCAACCATCAGTGAGAAAGGTCAGGATCTGATCATAATAGGTGGATGGTGTAGGTGGGTCTGTAATTTCATCATTCGTTGGCTCAGAGCTATAAATCGCTGGAGTCGTGTCATCTATACCTACTGGAGCTTCACCGGAATCTAAGCGAGATAGGAAATCTGCTAAGGCATGTGAACTGCCTGGCCGATGAATGACTTTGTAGTCAAATTCCTGTAAAAGTAGAACCCATCGTGCTAATCGACCACCTAGGTGCTGTTACGGAACCAGATAGACAAGTGCAGCATGATCTACATGAAATCTGAATTTACGGCCCAACAAATAATGCCTAAATTTTTTGACAGAATATACTAGCCCTAGACATTCTCTTTCTGTTACAGAGTAATTCTTCTCAGCAGGGGCTAATCTTCGACTTTCATAATACATTGGTCTGAACCATTTATCAATTTGTTGCATCAAAACACTTCCTATTGCTATATCTGAAGCATCAACAAATACATGAAATGGGCGATCCCAGTCCGACGGCTGTAAGATGGGAACTTGTGTTATCTGGCATTCCTGAGTCCATTCAAATTGTCGAGGATTCTTGGTGATTAGCTTGTTTAGTGGTATTGCCAAATGAGCAAGCCATCGTAAGTGTCGTCCATGCCATCTTACTTGGTCCATGAAGCGCATAACTTCCTTCGATGAAGTGGGCACCGGAGCTTCTAATACTGCCAAAATTTTATCTGGATCCACCTGTATACCTTGTGCAGATACAATGTGACCAAGTAGCTTGCCACATGAAACCGCAAACACAGATTTGTTTGGGTTCAAACAGAGACTGTATTCTTTGCATTTCTGAAAGCAGCACCGTAAATGGAACAGGTGTGCTATCATCTTACCGAAGATTGATAAATCATCAAGATATACTTGCATGAAAGCGGTGAGATAAGGAGAAAATATTTCCTGCATACATCTTTGAAATGTACTTGGGGCATTTCTCAATCCAAACCACATAACAGTACAAGCAAATACACCCCAGTTAGTAATGAAGGCAGTCTTTGGGATATCCTGTTCAGCCATTCTAACTTGATTATACCCACTGTACCCATCTAGGAATAAATACATTTCATGTCGTGCTACTATATCAAGCATTGTGTGAAGAAAAGGGATCGGAAAAGGATCCGGCACTGTAGCTGCGTTCAGTTTCCGGTAATCTACACATATTCGCAACTGCTTATTCTTTTTCAGAACAATAACAATTGGTGAGATCCACTCAGCGTGCTCTACGGGTACAATGAATCCAACCTTCAATAGCCTATCAAGTTTTGCTTTTACCTGGGATGCATAATTTGGATTCATCCGGTAACTGGGTTGTTTGTTTGGTTTGGCCTCCAGCTTCAGCATGACTCTGTGCTAATAGATGCGCAGGTCCAATCCTTTCATATCTTTGTAATCCCATGCAAAGATGTCGGAGAATTCTCGGAGTACCTGGATTAAACCTACCTGAAATGTTTCCGGTAAGTTTTGCTTTATCTTGACAGGATGCGGATGATCTTCATCGCCTAAATTATAAGTGATCAACTGATCTTCTGGGACATAAAATTGTCGAGGCTTTTCTGTATCGTCAGCTGGCTTAAAAAGTTGTTGCAGTTGAGCATCATCCATAGTAGCAGTTTCTTCCTTCCTTTCTTCTTCTGTTACAGTCATCACCGTGCAAACTGTAGGATTCCAATTATCTACAACAGATTGTAGATCAACAGTTCCTAGGGAGATCAAGTCAATGTTATTTTTCAGAAACTCTTCTTCTTCATCATCTAGCAATCCATCTAACATATGGACTGGTTCTGCCAAATACGGTCTAGCATGCAACTCAGAAGGTTATATGGCATCTAATTTTACAATGTATTTACGATTTTTATCCTTGAAAGTGAGCTCTTGTGCAGACCAATCCTGTATCACCTTAGCGTGCTTCAGCCAAGGTCGGCCGAAAAGGAGGTTGTAATCAAGAGTGGATTCCGGTAAATCTAGTATGACAAAGGTCATTTTAAATGTTGTACCTTGTAAAGTGATTGGTACATTTCGTACAAGTCCCATGGGATGGACTCTTGATTGGTCGGCCATTCTGACAAAAAACTGAACTGGTTCGATTTCGGTCCACCCTAACCTTTTACACAGTGCAGCAGTAGCAATGTTGACTCTAGATCCTTCATCAATTAGTACCTATGTGATTTTATGATTCTTATACCATACCGTGATTAAAAGAACTGAATGATCGACCGTAGATTCGGGTTCCGGTTGTACTGTTGCTGTCGCCCGAATGCAGGAAGGCACAGGACTCAACTGTTGTTGAAATTGCTGTCGAACTCCTGGTACTAGTGCAAGTAATTGTCCCAAAGAAAGAGTGATGGGTGCTTTAGATAAAATTTCCCAGGCCTTTTCTGATTGGATTGTTTCCACAGATTCTGAAGATGATGCGTCTACTGCTGATGATGTGTTTGCTGCTGATGATATACCTGCTGTTGATGATGTGCCTACTGCTGAATTGGAATCCTGTTGTTGTGTTCCTTCTTCGGTTAACGGAGTCTGGGTTACCGGCATAGGATCTGGGAAGACTGGAGGTTCTGGAGTGGTCCATTGACTAGCCTTGTTGTACATCCTTTGTTGTTTGCGTATACCTGGTTCAAATAATTCTGCTGCAGGCTGCAGTTGTTTACCGGAGGATGCCTCTTTTTGTAGGTTGACAGTCTAGTGTTGGTCCTAATCACGCAACTTCTCGACCTTTGCAGGTTTCATATGATGATGCAGATCATTCCATTTCTGATGCAGATTTACATGATGCACTTGTTGATGAGAGAGTTGATATTGAGTAGGCAAAAACTATGCCAAAATGGGTGGTGCAGACTTTGCGTGATAGCAAATTAGATGCACCTTTGTCATATCGTACTCATTCAGGCTCTCATAGTGCCTCCTTTACATCAGATTGTTATGCTATGGTTGCGTCAAGTCTGTGTGATGAGAATGAGCCTGTTTCTTTTGATGAAGCTCATAATTCAAAAAATTGGATGGCTGCTATGCAATCTGAATATGATGCTATAATGAAGAATGGTACATGGTCTTTATGTGACTTTCCTCCTGGCAAAAAGGCCATTGGCACTAAGTGGGTATACAAGCTGAAGCCTAAACCTGATGGTACAGTTGACAAGTATAAGGCTAGGCTTGTTGCAAAGGGTTATGCGCAGGAAAGAGGCATTGATTTTGATAAGGCCTTTGCACCTACATGCTGTATGACTACTGTTCGGAGCATTTGTGCACTTGCAGCCCATCATGGTTGGAATGTACATCAGTTGGACATTAAAACAACATTTTTGAATGGTGACTTCCATGAAGAAGTGTACGTTTTTCAGCCGTGTGGCTTTGTGCAGAAAGGGCATGAAAACCAGGTGTGCAGGTTAAAGAAGGCATTATATGGTTTAAAGCAAGCACCATGTGCTTGGTATGAGAAGATACATGCCTATCTAGTTGCACATTGAGAATAGTCCAACTCAAAGCACCTTATATGTTAAGCGTGCTAATGATGTGCTTCTGATCATTGTTGTCTATGTTGACGACATGTTGCTCACTGCTCCTATTGAGAAGCATATTGCTGGTTTCAAGGCTGATTTGCATGCCTCATTTGAGATGTGTGATTTGGGGTATTTGCATCACTATTTGGGCATTGAGTTTATGCAAGTTGATGGTGGAATGGCTTTGTGTCAAACGAAATATATTGACGCATTATTGCAGCGTTTTGGCCTTGAAGACTATAAGCTAGGTTTATGATTGAGTCTTCATGATCCTGGAGATGCATTTGATGCTATTCTCTATCACGAGGCTGTTGGATGCTTGATTTACTTATGCATTACTTAGCCAGATATTCAGTTTGTTGTCACACAGATGAGCAGGTTTATGCATTGCCCAGGAGTCACGCATTGGAAGGCGATTAAGCGCATATTTCGCTACTTGAGTGGTACTCGGCTACTTGGGTTGTTTTATCCCAAGGGAGGATCACTACTGCCAAATTTGCATGCTTTTTCTGACTCAGGTTGGGTTGGTTGCTATGACACTCGTGTGTCCACTAGAAGTTTTTGCTTCATGCTTGGTAGCTCATGTATATCTTGGTTGAGCAAGAAGCAGCCTACTATGGCCACTTCCAGTTGTGAGGCTGAGTATAGGGAAGCTTTCACAGCTACTGTTGAGTGTGTGTGGTGTTGAAGGATCACTCACGAATTTGATGTACAGACAAAGAAAGACAAAGAGAAGAAAAATCAAAAAATCAAAAGCCTTAATGAAGGGACAAATTCACGACCGTTATGTACAACACAGAATCCTCCAGAATCAGAGATTTTGTTACACCAAATCAAACTGTATATACAGAGAGAACGTGCATAAGAATAAAGGAGGGAAGTGCGAATAAGAACGTGCATAAGAGGAGCGCGCAGTATAAATAAGAAGCATGTACAGAGGTTAAAAGTGAGAGACGAGAGACTGGATATGAGGAAGTGAGAAAACGCCAGGGATCACGTATGAGTGAAGAGAGAGTAAGAAGTTCTCAGAAGACGCCATAGATCGCGTATGTATAGATGAATAACAGAAACCTGAAATGTCAGGTGTTCATCTGAGAGAGATGGTAAACAGAAACTACTCAATGTAGGAGAGTTTCTACTGCTTGAGCAAGAAGAGGCCAAGCTAGTTTGTACACATCTTCTCGAATAGAAAACACATGTTCATGTGGAAGTTTGTGCGTACTGTTTCGTATGTGAAGAAATCTGAGTATTTTTCGTGTTACGGTAGAAAGTTCGTTAAGCGTTAACAGTTATAGTTCGTTCAGTAGATGTGTCCCCCGATATTCTCTCAGTAAACGAATGTCTCGGTCAACTACAATTATCTCAGTAAACGCATTTTGGGTGAGTTAAAGTTTTCTCAGAAAACGAGTTTTTCGGTAGAACAACGAAGTTTATCTTGCAGAATAAGTCAAAGCTTTGTATGAGAGATAGCTCATCTTGTAGCTAGACGTCTCTACTATTAGTGCATCAAAGTTTTCGGTAGAAAGGATATGTACACACAGTACAAAGTCTTACCGAAAAAGGCATCCTGAACTGGATTCTGGTACGATTACGGTGTCAGTCCATTGACAGTCTGGTGAAGTTCCGATGAAATTTCTAGTGAATCCAAAACACAGTCTTACATATGGTTGAGTGTCAGAAAATGTGCTAAGCTATTGCTGATTACAGAGGTGTTCTAAATCACTCTAGCTTAGTTCTTCTTTGGCGTGGTGAATTCCGCAGACTCGATAAGGTGCGAGCGTTTACTGCGTCGACAAGAAGTGGTATCAGAGCAAGAAGCATAGCACATCATCAGTGGTATCAGAGCCAATTAATACCTCATCAAGTGGTATTAGAGCCAAGCATATCTAATCAGAGCCGGTTGGATTCAAGAGCCAGAGTTTCCACCATCATTGGTTTCAGATGCCGGTTAACAACACAAGTGGTTTCAGAACGAGAAAGATTCTGAAGAGCAGAAAAGATTCTCAAAAGTTCACCGGAAGTAAGAGAAACAAGAAGATCATGGTAGATCATGTCCAAATTGATAAATTGGACAGAGATAATTATCCCGCATGAGTAATGCGCATGGAAGCCTTACTTATGAGTAAGGACTTAATGACGTATGTGAATGGAGAAGAAAAGAAGCCGACTTTCGAAGATGATAGTCAACCGGAAAAGGAAGAATTAGAAGCCTTGAAGTTGTGGCAGAAGAAAGATGCAACGGCAAGAGCTTACATTTATAATACCGTTATAGACCATCTACTACCGCACATTAGAGGTCTAGAGAAAGCGGAGGACATATGGAGTGCATTGGAAGATCATTTCCAAAATACTGAAGGCTAGCTTATGGTCCAAATTCACAACGTTCAAAAAGAAGTCGAGTCAAAGCATTAGTGACTATGTTACTAAGATGAAGGATCTAGCAGATAGTCTTGGATCCATAAATGAAGATGTTGAAGACCACAGATTGATAGCGCAAGTGGTCAGAGGGTTGAGAGGAGATGAAAGGTGGAAACCTTTTGTACTCTCAATTGAACTTTCTTTAAATCACTTTGTACGAGATTTAAATCAGTTGCTTGGTTTGATGCTCACATATGAGCAAGACCTGAAAGGAGATGCAGATAAAGGACAAAGTTCTGCAATGTACATGAAGAACAAGAAGAAAGACAAAGGTAAGTCAAAAGACCAAGAAGAGTCGATTTCTCAGACTTATTATGCAAGAGGTAAAGGCACCGGCAGAGGAAGAACAAGAGGTTTTGGAAGAGGAAGAGGTGGCCAGAATACCAACAAGAAGGCGTGCTGGACTTGTGGATTAAGTAATCATTTGGCTCATGATTGTTGGCACAATCAACAAGGAGCTAATCAAAATTAGAACAGTAATAGCAGAGGCAGAAGCGGAAGATATCAGAATAATTATCAAAGAGGAAGACAAAATCAAAGAGGAGGCTATGGTAGAAGTGGAGGAAGAAGTTGGGGACAGAATCAATCCTTCAACACCACCTATAACAACTACACGAATGACACACAGAATGAAAGTCATACATCATTGATGATGAATTCAATCAGCACATCAGATAATGAAGACCTAAAGGTATTTTATATTGATTCTGGATGTTCTAATCATTTATCAAGAAATATAGAATTGATGTCAGAACTGGAAAAAGGTAGTTCCAGTCATACTGTTCAAACAGGTGACAATACTAGACATAATGTACACTCAATTGGAAAAGTGAAATGTAAGAATGGAGCAGATTTGCTAACCAATGTTTTATATGTTCCAACAATACCAAAAAACTTGATTAGTGTGGGACAGATAGTTGAGAAAGGTTTTCAGGTCAGATTTACAACTGAAGGAGTATTTGTAGAAGATCCCGAGCATGGATACAACCAGATTGTCTCTGGTAAGAAAGAAGGTAGACTCTTTACCTTAAGAGTACAAGGGAACATTGGTCAAGCGTTGCTCACACATGGTGAAAAGGTGATTACAGAACTTGATCTATGGCATAAGAGATTAGGTCATTTTAATGAAAGAGGAATTAAAGTTATGATCGCAAATCAGTCTGTACTAGGATTACCAAACGTACATAATCAACATATGATTCATAAATGTGAAGCATGTCAGATGGGCAAAGCCCATAGGTTACCTTTCCAGAAGAAAGGATTCAAACATGATGGAGTACTTGAACTCGTTCATACAGATGTATGGGGACCGACAAAAGAAGGATCTATTAGCGGATCGAGGTACTACGTTCGTTTCATTGATGATGCAACAAGATGGATAACTTGTAGTGTTCCTCATCAAGCCCATAGACATGAATACTCGGACATACAAAAGACATTTGCAAACATTAGTGCTATTATAAAGAAAAACAAATGAGATGAAGAGTTTAACTCAAAATATATTATATATATCAATAGATAGAAATCTTATCTTGTGAATCTTAACATGTCAGATTCCAAATACATCAATAGCTTCTCGATACATCAATAGCACTCTCAATCACGCTTCCTCCTTCTTAGTACATTAGCTTTGGAAAATAGCTTCTTGATGAAGCCTTGACCTCCCGACCACCCTCGAGCTATCAGAATCTCATTCTCACCTTCGCACTCTGAATGGCAATCTCAATCTCAATCTCAATCTTAATCTCAATCACAATCTCAATCACAATCTCAATCTCAATCTTAATCACAATCTCAATCACAATTGCAATCACAATCGCAATCTCAATCTCAATCTCATGGATCACTCTTGTTGCTACCGTTAAATGACGGTAAAGATTCCCGCAGGATCACTTCTTCTCAATCTTTATCTCGGCATCTTCTATATCATCTAACTTCATTCTCGAAAGTTCAAGCCATCATCATTATCTGCAAAACATCTCAACTTGGCAAGACCATCATCAGTATTATCGCCAACAAAAATATATTTCATGTCGTAAGCTTCACATGTAAACATAAACTGTTGTCCTTCAAAACAAAATTCACCTGCATGCATTCCTTAAGAACCATAGCTCAAAACAAATAACAGTGCTTCTAGTTATTGCAATATATGTTCCATGTCATATGTTTAATACAAATTACTAAGATATTCACCATCCATGATTACGAATAAAAATGATGCCATGTCAAGCAAAAGTACGTAAAACACAAAGTCCACATGTTTGTTATTTGTGTGCCATTAGAATAAAACAGTCCGATTACAATTTCACTGTGGATATGATAAATTCATTAGATACAACGTATAAAACCAAAGATTCCTTATGGCAAAACAACGCCAAACAGTTGCATGTAATAATAATACTAATATCGATTCGAAATCCAAAAAGTCTATCCTATCAATGTTTCTACAAAAGTCTCCATTCTAGCACGCAAACGCAAGACAAGTTGAAGCGCTGAATGTCCAACCTTAGAATTCATTCCTCAATTGTGTGAAATTCATACGGAGCAACAACACCTATCACTTATTTACATTGCTGCGCAAAACGCATTGCAGGCAAACATCAAAATACATGATTGTCAAATTCTTATGGAAAGCTACAAGATTGTCTACTAAAGAAACTGTCAAAAATCATTATTGAGGATATGTTCATGAAAGATTAGTTCCAATGGATGCGATCTTATCAATCTTTATTGTTTCTCGAAGCCATTCAAAATTATCTGCTCATAATACTTCGAACCATGGGCCATCAAAAGCCTCAAATGCATTAAACTTATCAAACATGTGCCTTTGTTATTATTAAGTAAAGCCAATGAAGTCCATACATGGAAATTGTTTTAAGCCGATGGCCTATTACTTCAGAAAAATCCAATGGAAGAATCATAGCTGCAAAACATACTCCTCTTGTATTCATCTCCAACTAGCGCCTATTCAGAATCTCAATGTTCCATATGCCTACACATTCACAATAGCATGCCATCTCTGTGCTTTGTGTATATGTATACGCATAGGTATTTATACAAGCTGGTCGTATCAAAGTTAGATACATACCTCCATGTATACTCGCAACCACATCTATATATATCTAGCGTTTGTCACACTCAGTAATACGTCTAACAGCAAATTCTATATGAAAATGTAATTGCGTACCTGTAGGATCATCTCCATCGATATCTCGAGATGCTCACCTTTGCACTTCCATGCGCGTTGCTACCGTGTTCTCCTCAGCAAGTTGTTGCTCTCAGGTTTTTCTTGCATTCACAAGCCTCTCATCTAAAAGTGCAGCGTCTCATTTTAACGAACGGCCTCTGCAGACAAGCAATAGACGCGTACAGACACATAGTCCTTTTGACTCCCGATCACTGCTTTTTCTTAATTTTTCTTTTTTTGTGAATGCTATTTTTACTTTGGTTTTATCCACTATGTGCGCGTTTTCCATTCTGCTCTCCATTCAATTCTTTGTTTTCTTATAATACTTTTGTGTTAACCATTATTGGTTTCACATTCGTTTTATTTAGGTTCACATGCTCACACACATATACATGATAACACACTTACAATCCCCTTCAACAGCCTTCAAGTTGACTCGTTCACACTATGAATCTTTTTCTTTTTCTGAAGAATAATGATATTGAGAGATGACGATATCTTTATCAACTTCGATACAAAGCTTGTTTCAACCAACTTCAACTGTGTGTTTAGGACATTCTACATTTTGTTACTCTACTCTCCATAGTAGACATGCTTCTTTCTTTCTCATAATTCTAGACAATTTTGCCATGGAGAACCCCAATCCAAATAGCCACACTGAACTTTTATCCAGCCACACTCTCTATGATAAGTTCCATATCAACATTGCAATCAATCTTGAGTATGCAACATTAATATATTTCGAAGAGCTATTCAATCTTGTAAAGTAGATGTATTTCGCAAAGAAGGCAAAAAGCATATGGACATATGGGTAGATGGAGTTGTTTATCAAATTGATCCTCAAATGCAAAGGTATCCACCTTTTCATAATCTTCATGATGTAATTAGATTTGTAGGAGATGATGATGATGGTTTATGTGACATGCAAAGCCTAGGTACAAGAGGATGGACTGCCAAAACTCAGGCTGAGTAAGCTCGTTCCAAAAAAATTATTAACCTTCATAATTACTCATCTTCTACCACGATTTGGGATCCCATACTTCCAATAGAATTTATTAATGTAAACATATGTACATTGCATGTAGAGTTAAGGATCATTCACATGTTGGTCCATCTTCAATTGGATTATCCATATTCCATCAAGCCTACAATTCTTGCAAATGAATGCATAAAAACATGTGAATCTTTACTTTCAAAAATGGAATTTCCTAGTGGTGATGTTCATCTAAGAAAAGATTCAAAGCATTCACAAAATAGAAGTGATGTATTATAGGATTTATAAATGACAGGTGCATAAGCAAGAAGATTCTTCAGCAAGAGTGATGAAAAAGAACTAAAATGCAATGTGGAATTGTTGGAAACAATTTTCCAAGGTTACAAAATCTCAAAATAGCAAAAAACAAATGGAGTTTTGGGTTAGACTAGATGAACTTTTGAAGATCATTTTAAATTCCTTTTAATGATGCATAACCGAACTAAATTATTTTCATTAAATTGTTTGGCTATACGCTTCTTATTAATACTACGCATGTAACATTCTTGACTCTTCCTGATATGCTCATGCACTTCAGCGAGTGTAGAAATATGATCTTGTGCAAAAGAATCAACCATAGGAATATCAGTTTGAGTGAGACTCATGGGAGTGGAAAGCTTTCTTCCATAAACAATTTCATATGGTGCACGACCAGTAGTAGTGTGTGGGGTGTTATTATATGCAAACTGAAGTAAAGGAAGTTTTTCATCCCAATTACTTGGATTATCTAAAGAGTAACAATGTAATAAATCCAAAATATTACTATCTCTAGCCTCACTTTGACCACTACTTTCAGGATGAAATGCAGAACTAAAGTCTATTTTTGATCCTAGATGCTGAACTAATGGCACCCAAATATGGTTAGAAAAACAAACATCTCGATTGGAAAGAATAACTTTAGGAAAACCATGATGTGGATATATACATTTAATAAATAACGTAGCAACTTGAGGTGCAATTAGAGTCTTTTTAGAAGGAATGAAGTATGCATGTTTACCAAACCTATCAACAATTGTCCAAATCATATCATTGTGAGATGTAGTTGTAGGAAGACCAGTAATGGAATCCATAGAAATCTATTCCCATGGTCCATCAGGTATAGGAAGTGGCATTAATAATCCGAATGGTTTACCATGATGTCGTTTTACATGCTAACAAACAATGCAGTGACAAACATATTGTGCAACATCTTTTTCCATGTTAGGCAAAAAGATGAAATCTTTACATGCAGAAATAGTACTTTGTATGCCCCTATGACCCATATATGGTGGTTCATGCATCTCTTTCATAACAAACTCTTTGAGTACTTGTGTAATGCATAACCTTTGTTGGAAATACAAGAATCCATTATGAAATATGTAATGATCCTCATGATGTGATGTGGAATGATTGAAAGCAATCCATGCTTGTGAAAAGTACATGTCATATGCATAAGTGGAAATCATATCATGAAATGAATGAATTTGTATAACAAAAATATTATTAATTGAAACAATAGTTGTTTGTGGGGATGGGAGACGACTTAAAGCATCAGCTACAACATTAGCTTTTCCTGGGTGATATTGAATCAGAGGTTGGAAGTTTTGTAGAAATGAAGCCCATTTAATATGTCTATCAGAAATCAATGGTTGATGTAATAAATGCTTAATAGCTTGTTGATCGGTTTTAATTAGAACTTCCAAACCCATAAGGTAATGTTTCCAAATATTCAATGCATGCACAACAACTAATAGTTCCTTATAATATGTACTATAATTAAGTTTAGAAGGTTTGAGTTTCCTACTTTCAAATGCAAGAGGATGATTGTTTTGCATTAAAACAACACCTATACCAAAACCACTAGCATCTATAACTACGTGAAATGGTTGTGCAAAATCAGGTAATTGCAAAGCATGCTCATGGGAAAGTGCATACTTACGTTTATCAAAAGATTGTTGTTGGGATACTCCCCATACAAATTTTAGATTTTTCTTCAATAATAAATTAAGGGGAAGGGCTATATAAGAAAATCCATTTACAGACTCTCGATAAAAGCTAGCTAATCCTAAAAACAAATGGACATCATTCATTGATTGAGGTTTAGGCCATTTTTCAATTACTTTAATCTTCTTGGGATCTACATGAATGCCTTGACTAGAGACGATATGTCCAAGATACTCTATCTCGTTTTGGAAGAAACAAATCTTTTCAAAATTAGCATAAAGTTTATTTTTACGTAACAAATTAAAGACTATTGCTAAATGAGTTTCATGTTCACTGTCATTCCTACTATAAATAAGTATATCATCAAAGAAGACAAAAAGAAAGTCTTGGTATTCAAGGAAAATATTATTCATCATATGTGCAAATGTGGCGGGTGCATTGGTAAGTCCAAAAGGCATTACGATGAATTCAAAATGGCGGTGTTGAGTTCTAAAAGCAGTTTGATAAATGTCATGTGATGTCATTCTTATTTGATGATACCCAGATTTGAGGTCAATTTTACTGAAGACACAAGCTCCATGAAGTTTATCTAGCAAGTCATCTATCCTAGGGATAGGATACCTATTCTTAATGGTAATTTTATTAAGTGCTCTACAATCATTGCACATTCTATACGTCTTTTTCTTCTTTTCAACTAAAAGAGCAAGGGCTCCAAAAGGAGAAGAGCTAGACCATATTAGTCCTTTGTTGAGTAAATCTTTAACTTGCCTAGCTATTTCATTTTGGTGTAAAGGTCCATGCCTATAAGGTGCTTTATGAGGAGGAGGGCTACCAGGAATTGAATCAATCCTATGGTCAAGAGATCCCCTAGAAGGTGGTATTGCAGAAGGAAAATCAGCCATAAAACAATCCTTATATGAGTCCATAAATGACTTATGTGCACTTGGAAGTATATGTGTATAATCAATTATATTATTCACAAAGACAATACATGAGTTCTAACCTTTCCTAAAAGCTCGTTTGACTTGTGTATGAGTAATGAATGGGAAGGGTTGAAAATCATTCATCATAGACAGGAAAACATCTTTATTTAGAAATTTGAAAGTAATCGTGTGTGTATCATAAGCAATGTAGAGGTTGTAATTATGTCAAAACAGCATGCCAAGTATAACGTCATATAACTACAATGGAGCAATTAAAAATGAATGTTCATCTACATATGAGCCTATACAAATTTGAACATTATGCACCTCATTTGTAATTTTTTACCTATTCCCTATAAATGCAGCCTTAACCTTATACATAGAAGGATGAGTAGTAAGGTTAAGATTTTCAACCAGCTATGAGAAATAAAATCATGCGAGCTACTATCGTCATGTAAAACATTTACTACTACACCATTAATGGTGCCATGCATGCAGAGTAGAGAATGGTTAAAAATTTCGTTACCTAGGGTACTTAGTTCTTGCTCTAATACTTCTTCAGACTAGTTAGCTTTAGTGTTAGCAAGAACAACCTCCATTTTGTGTACTTGAGGTTCAATGGGTTGCCTATTAGTAGGTCTCATCCTACAGACAGCTTTGGTATGACCAATCTTACCAGAATTCCAACAAGTTATACGTGATCGTCTTTGTTGAGCATTCATCGTCGTATTGTGAAGAGTGGTAGGTTTGTGAGGCTGGTCAAGGGTTGATCTGTTGGATGGTACTAAATGGGATTGAGGAGGATGTTGGAAAGTAGGTGAAGCGAACGTAGTAAAAGGATGCTTAAAAGGAAAATTGTCTTTGACGGGTGGTTGACATTGATGAATTTGTTGTAAGAGAAGTGTTTTGGTGATAGATTGGAACTCCTTTTCAGCATCATGATCGAAAGAGATAGCTTCATACGAGGTTGTAGGTCAGAGGGTATGGAGCTTTGCTTGGAATCCCATCTCTAAGCCATCTTCATATTTTCGTTGCAAACTTGCTTCATGAACCTGCTCAAGTGAATGAAGTAATAAAAGACATTGCCAAAAATGTTCAGTATAAATGGATACATTATCTCCTTCTCTCCATCCAAAAATGTTATCCATGCACGACGCGCATGTAGATGGAACTGGGAAGGAAGGAAATACTCCTTAATTTTTGTGTGAAATGCATCCCATGTGGTAGAACGGTTGGTACTATTCCGTAAAATATTCCACCATAGCTGAGCTCTTCCTACCAAATAATTGGTAGCCAACTTGACTTTCTCACTTTTTGAATATGACTCATCAGAGTAGAAATCGTCGAATTGACAGAGCCATGACAGGACAAATTGGCCATCCTTTTGTCCATCGAATCTGGAGAATTGGAAGTTCTTAGCACCTATCTTAGAACTTGCACCTTCTTCTTATGCAGTGATAATCGCTTTCACCACTTTGATTAAGCTATGATCATCACTTTGTACTTGCTAGAGCATAGCATTGCATTCTTATACAACTTGTTGAGTTGCTTGAAGTTCTTGTTGCATAAGCTCTAATTGTTGCTCGAGTGAGATCCCACGTAAAGGTGAATTGCCAAAATCCTCCATTGTTGTAGGGTCCATATCTAGAGAACAAAACCCATCTTTCAAACTATCTTGGATCCTCAATCTAATAGATTAATTAAAAAGCCATTTCAAGAGCTTTCCAATGATATATTATATGCTAAAATCCGAGTTATATATTGTAAATTATGCCCTATTCTTTGATGCACTCCTCTAGAAAATCGACCGGCGCTTCCACATGTATGACATTATCGTGGAAATCGTAAAAGGAAGAGGGAGGTGAAAGTTGATGTAAATAGGACAAAAGGGAGATAGAGTGATAACTCAAAGAGATGGAGTAGTGGTTAAAGTACTTCCCTTGTAAGTAGGAGGTTGTGGGTTCAAATCCTCTTACCTTAGGGAATCTAAAACTCTCTATTGCCACTCAAAATTAAAATTGCCTCGCACGTAGCCAATGGCTGCCAACCATCGCCAAGGGAGAATTGGGTACCAATGTTTCCAATGTATTGCCTAAGTTCTTTGCCTTAGTCGACGCCTTGGAGTAAGCAAAGGTGTAAACGAAGGAGTAAGCAAAGGACTAAGCGTAGGTGTAAACGTAGGTGTAAACGTAGGTGTAAATGTAGGTTCTTGTTCTGGAACTGGAACAGAGACAGAGACAGAAGCAGAAGACGAAGCGGAAGCGGATGCGGACATGGATGTGGATTTGGATTCGGATTTGGATCGCAAACAGAGAACACAAACAAGAATCAATCATGGAGATAAACACAAACAAACCCCTCCGGAGTGATACGTGTCAGGCTTTGATACCACTGTTATCAGGTCCTTCAACGCAGACACACAGAGGCAAAAAGAAGATGAAACAGGAATCAGAAACAGAGGAACATTCGATGTGATATTGGGTGCAATCTCCCCCCGTGTAATCTGATGGACGGGTCTCTCAGAGTACACATATTTATAGGTCTATTTCTATTACATCCTGAAAATAGAAGTTACATGAGGGCTTTCGCTTTTAGAAGCGTCTTTAGGGAAAACTATATTTATAAAATGTGTCGTGTTCTAAAGCGAACCACTATTATTACAACAAGATAAACCTAAATATAACTATTCTAGAAGTCTTCAATTTAGTCTTTCAATTTATTTTATTTAAACACATCCACTTGTATCCACGCCCTTATGCTTCTTCACCTGCTAGATCAAACACAACCACATTAAAACCTTCTAGACATTTAAAACATTAAAAATCCATTTAACCTTCCATGATTCCATAAAATACAACACTCCAAGCCCATTTATGGTCTATGCAACTAGATCATTACATTAGGGCAAAAAAACCCAAAAAAAGGCCGTTTTTTAATGAAATATTATGAGAATTGACAAATAGGATCTTTCCACGTGTACAAGAATATAACAATCTTGTCTCTTTATCCTACCATGAAACCATTTTTAGTAAATATGCTTAAAAGTGTAACTAAAGGGATGGAGTTTCTTGTATTCACTATACAAATTATTTTATTTCATATGAAAAAAATATATTTTTCCACATCACGATGCAAATCCTTAAATTTCCAAGAGAGAAATGATCTTTGAAGATATGAAATATTTTTGGGTTCAAAAAATTCAATGATGTTTTGGTGAGATTTGATACATCAAATCAAAAGATTTTTACTCGCTTCCAGCTACACAAATCTTTTTTTCTATAAATACTCACCAAGTGTGAATCTTGGTTTCTCACTTTGAGCATTCTCTACTATTTTTCTGCATTTTTGAATGACTTATACTTCTCTTCATCCTTGCAATCATGTAACCTCATGTGAGGTTTACAACAGAAGAGAGGATTCTTTATGGAAACCTCTTTCTGTGAAGCTAAATGATTGGGTGACTATGCTTCTTAGTTGTAGAGGTGCCCATAAAGTCGAGCATGCTAAAAGAGATAGCACACAGAAACCATTGGAAAGGTCATATTCTTAGTTTCAATTTGAAGAGACAAATTCATTTGCAAAAGTTAAACATGTGTACAATGCTAAGGATCTGGTGCTAGAAAATCATCTACAATTCCCGTCACAGTATAAGTGAAGTTTAACAATGCTTTTTTATCAATTTCAACTGCTTTTGTATTAAAAGATATATGTTTTTGTATTGCAGATATTTTTCGTTCCAATATTCAAGAGTGGAAACCTATTGAATGTTTAACAGGAACATTCAAAGTCCTTCATAGGGCTTATGCAAAACTTATGTATGCAAACAAATATCTTCTATTTTTCAATAACATTCAATTATTTGTCTATTTTGCAGATTATCTGATGCCACTAGGGAGGATACAAATTTTGTACATCTACCTATTGGTGCATGATAACCATCGATTGATGTGTTGGACAAAGATTTTTGAAGTCAAAAGATGAAGAAAAATCAATACATGAAGTTTGGAGTAAGAGCATAATTAGAGAATAAAGCTTTATATATATATATGTACATTAAACATGCTTATACTTTTGTAATGGTCATGAGTTTGTACATAACACCTATATATACAAGTAGAAAAGTGAGGGCATGTATGAGAGATGATGAATTAGAAGTTTTAAGAGCCATGGACACTTTAGAAGTGAAGTGGACATCTCTCATCATTCAGATGTAAAGTTTTTATGAGTAAATGAAAAAGTTGCACCTGATAGTTTGTTAAGTTCGCCTTCTGTGCTTGATCATTTTAGGACTCCTTTTGTAGATGTCTAATTCCATAGTTAATGCTTCTATGATTAGGATTTGAGAGCCTAATTCTAAACAGGCTAAGAGAATTATGTGTAGGAATGTTTGTATGTGAAGATGTGATGAGTGTCTTTTGAAATAGGTGCAATCTCGATGGTCAAAGAATTGATCAATACTCAGTGCACAATGTAAAATATTGCACAAATGAGGAGTCAAAATTTAAGTTGGAAGGTAAGCCATCTATGCCTAAAAGCATTTGCTTAAACAGGTTGTACTTTGTGAGAACCATGCATTAGAAGTTGCAGGTGTAAAAGTCGACAATACAGGAGGAGAGTTTCCTACATAGGTTGATTGTTTGGATCATTGCTCAATATTTACTGAATCAATTGAGATGTTTTAACTTTGAGACGATGCATAACCTTTAGACAACACATTTTACCAAGTTTCATGAGAAAATTTACACAATTGACTGGTCAATAAGTGAGTTATGTGCATTAGACTTTTGTGTGTAGTGATTTTCTTCATAGTTAGCTAAAGTCTTGGTAGTTTGGCACTTGTCTTCCAAATTGGTTGGCGTTTTTGCATTATTCTTGATATATAACTATTCTAACATCAAGGATAACTTATCTTTTGGAGATTAAAACTCTCCATCAATGGTTTCAGAGCAGCAATCATCAAAATTGAAGAAAGGAAGACCCCGACTGCTGTAGATGTACAAAAATCAACCTTTGAAGGTTCAAAAGGTGAAAGTTTGAAGTGAAAGCTAGAGAAGGAGTCCTGAAGCTATCACAAAGATCAAAAGGAACTACATTCAAAGTAAAGGTACACTTATTCCTCATAAGGCTTGAAGAATTTAATACATAGGTGAAGAAAGGATGGAAGATTATGTTGAGATAGAGAAATTGAATAGAGAAAACTATCCAATTTGGTCAATGAGGATGGAAGCTGATCTCATGAACAAAGACCTAATAGGTTACATCACAAGTGAAGATGAAAAACCAGAATTCAGAGATCCTAGTGTTCCAACTAGGAATGAACTCTCAGATCTAAAGACTTGGATGAAGAAGGATGCTCAAGCAAGGAGCATTATTTACATGGGATTCAATGACTACTTGCTACCTCATATTAGAGGACTTGAAAGTGCAAGTGACATATGGAATGATTTGGAGGAGCATTTCCAAAATACCACAAAGTCAAGGCATCCTTATGGGCACAGTTCACTACATTTAAAAAGAAAGCTTCTCAATCCATTTCTGATTATGTAAGAAGGATGAAGGACATTGCAGATGCATTAGGAGCAGTTGATGAAGATATTGAGGAGGATAAATTGTTAAAGATAAATTGTCACTAGATCATTTCACACCTGATTTAAATCAATTCCTAGGACACATGCTAACTTTTGAGCAGGATGTCAAAGGTGATGGTGATAAGAGTGCATATCAATGTATTCAAACGATAAGAAGAGGAATAGCAAAGGCCAGTAACAATTGAATGAAGAAGAAGGTACACCTAGTCAAGCTAACTTCCTAAGAGGAAGAGGAGGTGGCAAAGGTAGACGAAGAGGCAGAAGCAATAAAGATGGAGCCAAAGCTTGCTCGATTTGTGGTAAGACAAATTATTTAGCTCATGATTGTTGGTATAATAATCAAAATAATGGAGGATATAGTTAGAACTTTAATTCAACCGGAACAGGTGGTAGAAACCAAAGAGGTAATTTGAGAGGTCGAGGTAGTAGAGGTTACTTTGGAAGAAATGTAGGTAGAGGTTTCCAAAGTCAATCTTACAATAATACCTACTACAATTACGCTTTAGATTAGAAAGAAGATTCAACCTTAATCATGAATGCAACTTGTGAAAGACAAAGTGAAGATCAAAGAGTCTTCTATGTTGAATGAGGGTGTAGCAATCACCTGAGTGGTAATATAACCTTGATGGCTGATTTGGAAAATAAGGTAACTAATCATGTACTTCAAACAGGTGATGATACAAAGCACAATGTGAAGTCAATTGGATCAGTGAAAGCCAAGGATGGAAGTATTCTTTTGAGTAAGGTCTTGTATGTTCCTACAATTCCAGAGAATCTGATAAGTGTAGGGCGAATTGTTGAAAAAGGTTATGAAGTAAGGCTCACTAATGATGGAGTTTTTGTGGAAGACCCTAGTAATGGGTATAAAAAAATTGTTTCAGGGAAGAAAGAAGGAAGACTCCTGACATTGAAGATTCAAGGTAATGTTGGTCATGCCTTGTTCACTTATGGGGGACATAAGATCTCTGAGTTAGATCTTTGGCATAAAAGGCTTGGACATTACAATGAAAGAGGTATTTAAGATATGGTTAACAATGGTTCAGTGCTTGGATTTCCTAATGTTGCAGGTCAACATATGACATAAAAATGTGAGGCATGTCAATAAGGTAAGGCTCATAAGCAATCATAATCTAAGCATGGTTTCATGTATTCAGAGAAGCTTGAGTTCGTACACACAGACGTGTGGGAACCATCAAAGGATTTCAATATTAATGGTTCAAGATACTATGTGATTTATGTTGATGATGCTACCAGGTGGATCACTATATGTGTGATCAAAGATAAATCAGAGGTATTCAATACATTTAAACATTATCATGTGTATGCAGAAACAATCACAAGTCAAAAGTTGAAGAGACTAAGGTCAGTGATTACTTATGGAATGCAGGTATAATAAGGGAAGTTGGTAGTCTCCTCAACAAAATGGTGTAGCAGAAAGGAGAAATAGAACTCTTGTTAAGTTTGCAAGGTCAATGATGAAGGAGAAAAATTGTCAAAATTATTTGTGGGTTGAGGCTGTAAATACAGATACATACTTGGTTAATAGGTTACCATGTAAAGCTTTGCAAGGTACGAGACCATACGAAGCCTGGTGGGGTAAGAAACCTACCTTAGATCATTGCAAAATGTTTGGATGTTTGGCTTATGCATATGTGCCATCTCAGTTAAGGCATAAACTGGAACCTAAAGCTGAAGAGTATGTGTTCATTGGATATGATGATAAATAGATGGGTTATAGGTTGTGGAGTCCATCCACAAAACAATTCTTTGTATCAAAGGATGTTACATTTGATGAGCAAGGTACTTGGTATGCAAGAGCAATCAATAATCATGCAGGTGATGAAGAAGTTTTGAATCACAAGAAAGGTAAATAAAAGGTTCAGATATGTGATGAAGAAGAGAACAATGAAGTACAAGTTGAAGTTGAAGCAGTGCCAAGGTTTGATCCAGAATATGATGAACCAAAAACTTCAAGAAGTGGAGAATTTAGAAGTTCATCAAGACACAAATGGCAACCTACAAGGTATAGCTATGGCACTTCGTTTTTGACTACTAAAGACTATGCTTACATGGTGAAAGCAGATGAAGACCCTTCTACATATGAAGAGGGAAAAGGTAAGGAAAATTGGGAGAAAGGTATGAAGGAAGAGTATGATGCATTGATGGAGAATGAGACATGGGATTTTGTTCCTAAACCAAATAGTTAGAAGATCATTGGATACAAATGGGTCTACAAGACAAAGAGCTATGTAGATGGAAGTGTCTCTAGATATAAGCTAGAATTGTTGTGAAAGGGTATGCTCAGACATATGGTATAGATTATGATGAGACTTATAGTCCTGTGGCAAAGATGACAACCATCAGAACACTCATAGCCATTGCTGCATGTAAACGTTGGAAACTATGTCAATTAGATGTGAGGAATGCTTTTCTTAATGGGTACATTTCAAATGATGTTTTCATGGAGGAACCACAACGGTCCAAAGATAAAAGATATTCAGAATATGTATGTAAGCTCAAGAGAGCTCTGTATGGTTTGAAGTTGGCCCCAAGGCCATGGAATTATAGACTTGTTAAGTTCTTAAAGGAACTTGGTTTCCAAGTATCTAAAGCAAATAGTAGCTTGGTTGTCAAAGCAAGTGATGATGGGTCCATTTACATGTGCATATATGTTGATGAAATAATTCTTACACGTACAGATGAGAAGGGCATACAAAGCCTCAAGAAGCAAATGGACAAAGAGTTCAAGATTATTGACTTGGGAGACTTGTCATATTTCTTAGGCATGGAGATCTCTTTTACTCAACATGGAGTGTATGTAACTCAATAAAGGTATTTGACGAATTTGTTGATCAAGTTTAAAATGGAAGATTTTAGGGTAGCACCTACTCCAATGGAGGTGAATCACAAATTGAGAAGATGTGGGGAGGAGAATTCAGGGATATGAGACTCTATCAAAGTCTGGTTGGTAGTATAATCTATGCTACATTAACTAGGCCTGATTTTTCATATGCAGTTGGAGTGTTGTCGCAATTCATGCATTGTCCTAGGAAAGAACATTGGGTTGCAGGACAAAGAGTGTTGAGATACATTAAGGGTACACTCAAGGAAGGTAATCCTGATGATAAGAAATCAACATATGGATACTTGTGTTATGTGGGAGATAAGCTAATCTCTTCGTCCTCTAAGAAGCAACATATAGTTGCTTTATCATCTACAGAAGCAGAATATAAAGGTATGGTAGAAGCTACAAAGGAGGTCATATGGTTAAAGAATCTTATGAAGAGTTTTGATATCACTTAGAGTACACCCATGATTCATGGAGATAACATGAGCTCATTGTATCTAGCTGCTAACCCTGTTTTTCATGCCACAACCAAAGATATTGAGATTCAATATCATTTTTGAGAGAGAAGGTGATTGATAAGGAGATTGAAGTCATACATACTTCAACAAAAGATCAAATTGTAGATATGCTAACCAAAAGATTGGATGGACCAAAGCTACAAAGATTTAAAGACATGGAAGGTATAAAGAAGATGGAGAAAACCTCGATTGATGATTGAGGGGGAGCTCTTGGTGCATGACAACCATCAATTGATGTGTTGGACAAATATTTGAAGTCAAAAGATGAAAAAAAGATCAATACATGAAGTTTGGAGTAAGAGCATAATCAGAGAATAAAGGCTTGTATATATATGTACCTTAAACATGCTTATACTTTTGTAATGGTAAAGATTTTGTGCATAACACCTATATATACAAGTAGAAAAGTCGAGGCATGTATGAGAGATGATGAATTAGAAGTTGTAAGAGCCATTAGACACTTTACAAGTGAAGTTAACATCTTTCATCATTTAGATGTAAAGTTTTTCTGAGTAAATGAAAAAGTTGTGCCCCATAATTTGTTGAGTTCTCCTTCTGTGCTTAATCATTTTAGAAATCCTTTTGCAGATGTTTAATTCCATAGTTAATGTTTCTATGGTTAATATTTGAGAGCCTAATTGTAAACAGGCTGAGAGAAGTATGTGTAGGAACATTTGTATGTGAAGAAGTGATGAGTGTCTTTTGAAACAAGCGCAATCTTGATCGTCAAAGAGTTGATCAATACTCAATGTAAAGTGTAAATTTTTGCACAAATGAGGATTCAAAATTTAATTTGGAAGGTAAAACATCTATGGCTAAAAGCATTTGCTTAAACGGGTTGTACTATGGGAGAACCATGTATTAGAAGTTGTAGGTGTAAAAGTTGATACTATAGGAGGATAGTTTTGAGACATAGGTTGATTGTTTGGATCATTTCTCAAGATTTAGTGAATCATTTGAGTTTTTTAACATGCAGAGGATGTGAAACCTTTAGCAACACATTCTACAAAGTTTCATGAGAAACTTTACACAATTGTTTAGTCCATAAGTGTGTTATGTGCAACAGACTTTTCTGTGTAGTGATTTTGATCTTCACAGTTAGCTAAAGTCTTGGTAGTTTGGCACTTGTCTTCCAAATTGGTTGGATTTTTTTAGTTATTCTTGATATAGAAGTGTTCTAACATCAAGGATAACTTGTCTTTTGGAGATTAACACTCTCCATCACTACCTGCTCCTTGCATCTCTTCATTAGATTGGGATGCTCTTGATCATTCAATAGTTTCAAGTTTTCTATGAAAAATGAAATTCTATGGGTCAAGATAAGGATACAAATTTCTCCATGTTAGTGATAAGTTATATAGAGCAGTAAGGTAGGAATATTACAACGGGGAGGAAGCTTGGAGGACATGACCAATTCAAGCGATAAGAGGCAATGAATGTTCTCTGAAGGCCCTTATTGCTTGAATTGTTCATCTTTCATTTTTTATGTTAGTGGGCCATATATGAAAAAGCACGAATGAATCAAGCCATAAGGTCCATTTGAAGTTCTCAGACTCCTCTCTTTGCTTGAATCGGTTGTGCCTTTTGTGTGAGTGATTATCAAAGTATAAGAGCATCAAGGATAAGAATATTACAAAATCAAGAAGATTGGAGGACACGACCAATTCAAGAAATCAAGGGCATCAGAGGTTCTCCGAGTGTCCTAATCGTTTGAATTGGTTGTGTCCTCCAATCTTTGCAATTTTTCTTCACAAGCCCAAGTTTTGAATTTAGATATCACCAAATCATGATAAAGCATAAAAATATAGAAATTAATGATAAAACACTTATTATCTTAGTTGATCTCATGAATAGGGGGCACACCACAAATTATATTTTAGACAAAACTACTACCAACATTAATATGTTGAAACACATTTCTTTGTAGAAGCATGAGTTACAAACACTATCTTCCAGCTAAAGATAGAATGGCATCATTTACCAATACATACAATGCTCTGAAGGTTATTTTGTGTACAAAATTGTATTTACAACAAAGAGCATATAAATATCTTCCACCATATATTGGAAGTACATGGGCTTACTATCAAGATGTAATCCTATATACAAAACAATATACATTTTTGGAGCCTTCACCTTTGTGCTTGTTCTTATTCTTTTTGGAGCCTTCACTTTTATGCTTATTCTTTGGGACATGATTCAATGGGGAGTGCACAGGAGGTCCTTTCTGCTTATCTTAAATCTTCTTATCTCTTGGTGGTTGAGGTGGTGGAGGAGAGTCTAGATCATATGGACAGATAACATCTTTTAAGATGGCATGAATTGATTTTTCTCTTGCCAAAAGGACCCATGCATCTGGATAGCCATATAGATTTAGAATACGACTGTAAAATTTGCACTCTAAGAACCTTATTGCACTGGAAATTATTCTCCATTCACATGACGTACTATCTTTTTGTAGTGGCGCATGAATTTACATATAATCAAACTCTTTTTATTCATTCAGTTTGCTTCAATATTTCTAATCAATGTGCATTTTCAAAACTTTTACAGCACTGCAAGGCTAAATAAATATCAAAATGCATGGCAAGGGTGATACATAAGAACAATGGAAGTGTACAAGCACTTATAGTTTGTAGTTCCCATGCTCGGATTGGAGAGATTTCATGAGTATAGCTTGGTATTCAACGAAATCAATAATTATAACACTCTAATGACCCCTCAAAATGTAACGCACACTTGTGAATAAAACCTCCATTAAGAAAAGAATGACTTTATATGAAATATATAAATGGAAACTTTCTTTTCAATATATGGATAAACTATATATTCTATCTCCTCACTAAAATACTTGAGAAAATGACCAATTTCTTCATGCTTGTATATGTACACTGAGTCACGAGGAGATCCAAAATAAAGACCTTCCTTGAGACTAACTCCTCACATTGCTGGAGTAGGACACTACAATATAAAACCAGTAGTAGATGCATCTAGGAGATTAACTACTAGTAAAATGATGAGCACACTATGGCCTAAAAAATACCTACGACCTATATTGACAATGTTGCGAGAGGTCTCATCATTGAAGTCTCTCAACATTTTATTGTCTTCAGGCCTTATGTCAAGCATCTAGTCTTCTTCCCATGGCATTGAAGCATTTACAATTATCTAGCCATCTTCTTTCTTAAAGAGCTTTGAGTTAGACTTCTTCAGCGTGTGAATGTCCTCAAGGATAATAAATTCTTTTGACAAAAGATTCCTCCTTTTCTATTGCTCCTTAGACTGTGCTGCATTTCTTCTTGAATGATCATGAGAAGGGACATCTTCAATTTTGGATGTAGATAGCTTAGGGTTTCTTGTTGGAGTTATATTAATAATATGAAAAGAATTCTGATGATGCTTGTCAAGAGCAACAATGGCTTTCAAACTTGTATCTTAGCCCAGCCACAACAACATAGTCCTTGGCCATAAGTGTAACCATGTGACAATGTGTTGCACATAGATAAGTATCATTCATAAAATGGATTGCAAAATCTTCTATTGCCTCTTGCAAGCACATAAGAGCCTAGGTCTACCATTTAACATTCACAAATGAAGTAATCTTCATCATAGAGCAAAGATTGGTAGAGATCTCCTTAAGCACTCTCATGAAAGGAATTCTTGGGATGAGGAGTACCACGAACTTCTAAGCTCTTCTAATTTCCCTTAGAGATTTGACATGATATTTAACTCTATTTTTAGAGTATTCCTTTTGTGAATCACAATTATTTTTGCTATTTGTGGTCTCTAGAGTAGTTCCTTGGCTCTCTAGAACAGGTCACCCATGCCCTTGCTACTGAGGTTGCAACTTCCTAGTTGTCTTCTTTGTCCTAGCCATGATCTAGAAAAAAAAGGGATTGGAAGAGGAGCAAACACATCGATATGAGAGAACACAACAAGAAAATCAAGAATTCAACAGATGACCAATTCAAACGATTAGGGTCATCCAAAAAATTTAGATTGTTATAATGGATTGAATGGGTCATGTAAAATTATTCAAGCTCTGAGGCACATTCATCTAAATTTCATGAGCTTTTTGAGAAAAACTTTCTCTTTTATAATAAAATTACAAAAAAATAGTCCAAAAATATGTTTGAAGGAACATGATTGATTCAAACAATTAGGGCCATACAAAAAACTGTGATTCCCCTAATCACTTGAATGAGTCATATCAAACAAATCAAGGTATCCATTTTGTTAATGTGTATCCGATGAAGTCTTGAACAGATTTTCCCCTTGTATAGCTCAGAAAATAAAAATAAATCCTAAAGATGTTTTTGACTAGACACTACTAATTCAAGCGATTAGGTCTATTTGAATGTCTTCGATTCCCCTAATCATTTGAATCATTTTTGTCAATAATAGCATGTGAATTTAATGAGAGCTAATATTTATCTATTGCTCTTATGCCTTAGAAGATAAAATAGATATGAAAAAGGTTTTTGACTAGACACGACCAATTGAAACAATTGGGTAAATCTAAAAATCTTTGATTCCCTAATTGTTTTAATTGGTCATGTACAAGATTCCAAGCTCTGGGATATTACCTTGCACACCAAGAGAGGTCAAGGAGAAGAGGCCTTATAGAAATTTGTAGAAGAGGATTGGAGCATGAAAACTTCACAAAATTGGGGGTAACACGTAGGTCACAAAAAGAGTGGCACAAATGAAGGGAGGAGTGTATATTAGTTTCTAATCTTAGTTGATTGTTAGTGCCACATGTCATCCTTTGATTGGTGCACTTCATCTAACCATTGTGAATCCTTACGTACGATTCCATGTGTCAAGATTTTAGTGGTCACATCATTTGATCATTGCGATTTTGGAGTTTGATTTTGCCATGTGTCACATGTGCATTGGTCCATGTCATGTGACCATTTCTTGCTCTCTTCCCCTATAAATATGAGTTGCCTTTGACTTTTTTTATTTTCAACCTTGAAGCAATTTTTGCCTCCCTAGCCAAGCACTCTGAGCTCGAATCGTATACACAATCAATTCAAGCAATTACACTATTTTAGTTGCTTGTCAACTGGGAGGCATGTTGTATTTTATGGAATCATGGAAGGTTAAATGGATTTTTAATGTTTTAAATGTCCAGAAGGTTTTAATGTGGTTGTGTTTGAACAAGCATGTGAAGAAGCATGAGGACGTGTATACAAGTGGATGCACGTAAATAAAATAAATTCGAAGACAAAATCGAAGACTTCTAAAATAGTTATATTTAGGTTTATCTTGTTGTAAAAGTAGTGGTTCGCTTTAGAAAGCGACGCCTTTTGTAAATAAAGTAGTTTTCCTAAAAGATGTTTCTCAAAGCGATGGCCCTCATGTAACTTCTATTTTCAAGACATAATAGAAATAAACCTATAAATATGTGTACTTTGAGAGACTCATCCATCAGAGTACATGGGGGGAGATTGCACCCAATATCGCGTCGATTATTTCTCTGTTTGTGATTCCTGTTTCGTCTTCTTTCTGCCTCTGTGTGTGCATGTGCTCAAGGAACTGATAACATGGAGATGATAAGTGGAAGGTGTTAGAACATCTATGAATGTCATAGATACTCTTCCAAATTTTGAGCAGCTGGTGGCCTTGATGGTCACTAAAAAAACGAATATTGGAGGTTCAAAAACAAAGGGCCAATGAAGCCCAAGCCTTCTATGTAGGTAAAGGCAAAGGAAGAGGAAGGAATCAAGGAAAATCAAGAGAAACAAAAGGTAGTGGTCAAATGGTGATTTTGATCAAGACTAAGAGATCAAATTCTCTTCATATAGAGGATGAGGCAACTTTAGGGAAAGAGGAGGAAGGTCAAACCAGTACAAAGACTAGAAAATCTAGCACCAGATCCTTTGCACTATACACATGTTGAACTTTTGCAAACCCACCGTGTCTCTTCAATCTGAAACTAAGAATATGGCCTTTCCATTGGTTTTTTATGTTGTCTCTTTTAGCATGCTTGACTTTATGGGCACCTCTGCAACTAGGAAGCATAGTCACCCAAACATTTAGCTTCACAAAAAGAGATTTCCATAAAGAATTGTTTCTTCTTCTATAAACATCACATGAGCTTACACAATTGGAAGGATGATGAGAAGTAGAAGCCATTTGATCACTCAGACAAATAATAGAGAATTCTCAAAATGGGAAATTGGCATTCATAAACTTTGCGAGTATTTATAAAATAAAAACTTGTTTAGGTGGAAGCAAGTCACAATCTTTGATTTGATGTATCAATTGTGACCAAAACATCATTAAATTTTGTGAACCCAAAAATATTTCATATCTTAAAAAATCATTTCTCTCTTGGAAATTTAAGGATTTGCATTGTGTGATGTGAAAAAATTTGTTTTTTCATATTAAATTATAAAAAATTGTACAATGAGTACAAGAAAATCCATGGCTTTAGGGAAGCTTTTATGCATAGTTTCTTAAAAACGCATTTCTTCATAGGAATAAAAGGGACAAGAATGTTATATCCTTGTACACATGGAAAGATCCTATTTTTACATTTTCTTAATCCGTCATTGGCAAATGGCTCTTTGTCGAGTGTTTTTCGCCCTATTGTGATCCCCTAGTTGCATACATTGTAAATGGGATTAGGGATGATGAGAAGAGGAAGGCTTTACAACAGCTGTGTATGTTAGAGATACTTTTCTAGATTTTGAGCCGTTGGTGGCCATGATGGTAACTAAGGAAATGAATATTGGAGGTTCAAAAGCAAAGGGGCAATGAAGACGAAGCTTTCTATGTAGATAAATGCAGAGCCTAAGAGAAAGGAGTCAAGTCAAAGCAAGAGGAAGACAAGGCAATGGATCAAATGGTGATTTTGATCAAGACTAAGGGATCATATACTCTTCATATAGAGGAAGGGGCAACTTCACAGAAAGTGAAGGAAGGTCAAATCAGCATAGAGAATATCAGAATCTAGAACGATACTTGTTTCTTCGCAAGTATGGAAACTATATAAGAGACTAAAGGAAGAAGACAAATTCAACCTATAAACTCAAGGTAATTATGCATCTACTTCAGAGTAAGATGAAAGTATGCTAGCCATGATGTACATGAGTGACAAAAAGATAGAAGGACCAAATACTTGGTATATTGATAGTGGGTGTATCATTTTGGAACATCAAGCTTGCATTATGCTTGTGATGGATATGTTCTACATCGAATCCATCATTTGGATGGTGCCATATATGTACCTTGAAGAATAGCATTTATGTGCACATTATTTCTTTGTCTTAATTTCTTGATCACTTATGATCATTTATTGTAAGGTTCAAGGTACTTAAATTTTTAAATAGAAAGAGTAAATGGCCTAAAAGCCACGAGGTTGAAGTGCTTGAGATTGATTATCAATCAATCAATCAAGAAGTAGATATGAATTTACTTTACTCTTTTCCTAGATTGTAGGAAAATATTCCAATCAATCTAAACTACCAAACCCACCTAATTTTGAATTCAAATTCATGAAGAAAAGGTGTTGTCATATCCTCAAGATTGTATATAAAGACTACAAAACATTTGTACATTAAGTAGAGTGTTGATTTCAAGCAATACATATACTCTTTCATCATTGCTTGGTGCGACTTCTATTCTCTGCTGCTTCCTCAGACTGAGTGAAATTCAGAGATTGCTGCTCCGCGTATAAAGCTCAAAACTACATGTTTAAGCAGAGGTTTTGTGTTGGAGTTAGATGCAAACAACACAAGCAAAGAAGAAGAAGCTTGGAGCACAAGACACAATACTAAATGTATTACTAGAGAATGTACAAAGATAAGTAACCCATTAGGGTAATAGGCGTATATACAAGGCTGGGAAAAAAACCTCCTAAAGAGGGAAAGAAGTGGCTCGACGGTCCAAGTGTGTTCACACACATCACTACCTAAATATATCAACAAATCCCCCCTGGGAGTGATGCGGTGAACAAGGAGCTAGCACTCATGTATAAGGAAGTGCCAAGCTATGTGGAAATCACTCCACAAAAGTAAGTAAGTGCAAATCTTTGCAGAAAGCTTCAAACTTCTTCCTAGGCAGAGCCTTCGTGAAAAGGTCTGCAATGTTCTCCTGCCTGGGCACATATGCCAAGATGATCTCCCCAGCAGAGAACCTTTCTCTGACATAGTGATAATCCACCTCAATGTGATTAGTGCAAACATGGAACACACGGTTCCTCCCAACTATGAGTGCGCTCTGACTGTCAGTGAAGATGGTGGTGGTAGAAGACTGACCAACACCCAAATCAGCCATAAGGCATCTCAACCACACACACTCAATAGTCACTGTGAAAGATGCCCTATACTCAGCCTCACAACTGGAAGTGGCCATAGTAGGCTGCTTCTTGCTCCGCCAAGATATTCATGAGCTACCAAACATGAAGCAAAAGCCACTAGTGGACACAAGAGTGTCATAACAACCAGCCTAATTAGAGTCAAAAAGAGCATGCAAATGTGGCGGTAGTGATCCCCTCTTCGGATAAAACAACCCAAGTAGCCGAGTACCACTCAAATAGCGAAAGATGCGCTTAACCGCATGCCAATGCTTGACTCTTGGGAAATGCATAAACCTGCTCATCTTTGAAATAGCAAACTGAATATCTGGCCGAGTAATGCATAAGTAAATCAGACACCCAACAGCCTGCTAATAGAGAACAACATCAAATGCATCTCCAACATCATGAAGACTCAATCGTAAAGATGTCTCCATAGGAGTGGCAATAGGTTTACAGTCTTCAAGGCCAAAATGCTGCAATAATGTGTCAATATATTTTGTTTGACACAAAGCCATTCCAGCATTAACATCCATAAACTGAATGCCCAAATAATGATGCAAATACCCCAAATCAAACATCTCAAATGAGGCATGCAAATCAGCCTTAAAATCAGCAATATGCTTCTCAAAGGACCAGTGAGCAGCATGTCGTCAACATAGACAACAATGATCAGAAGCACATCATTAGCATGATTAACATATAAGGTGCTTTTAGTTGGACTCTTCTCAAAACCATGTGCAATCAGACAGGTATGTATCTTCTCATACCAAGCACGTGGTGCTTGCTTTAAACCATATAATGCCTTGTTTAACCTACACACCTAGTTTTCATGCGCTTTTTCCACAAAGCCATGGGGCTGAAAAACATACACTTCATGAAACTCACCATTCAGAAATGAAGTTTTAATGTCCAACTAATGTACATTCCAACCATGATGAACTGCAACTACAAAGATTCTCCGAACAGTAGTCATACAACATGTAGGTGCAAAGGTCTCATCAAAATCAATGCCTCTTTCTTGTGCATAACCCTTTGCAACAAGCCTAGCCTTATACCTATCAACTATACCATCAGGTTTACGCTTTAGCTTGTATACCCACTTAGTGCCAATGGCATTCTTGCCAGGAGGCAAGTCACATAAATACCAAGTACCATTCTTTATTATTGCATCCTATTCAGATTGCATAGCAGCCATCCAATTTTCTTAATTTTGTGCTTCATCAAACGAAAAAGGCTCAGTCTCATCACAGAGACTAGATGTAGCCATAGCATAGCATTCTGATGCAAACGTGGAACTATGAGAGCCTGATCGAGTACAATATGACAGAGATGCATCTAATTTGCTATCACGCAAGGTCTGCACTAGCCATTTTGACATAGTACTTGCCTGCTCAATATCCACTCTCTCCTCAATAAGTGCATCATGTAAATCTGTATCAGAAATGGAATGATTTGCATCATCACATGAAACCTACAAAGGCTGAGAAGTTGCATCATTGGGATGAGCACTAGATTGTCCACCTATAAAAAGAGGCAGCAAAGTATCATACATGTCTTTGGAGCTAACAGATGTCTCCTTGGTACATGAAAGCAATGGCTGAATAGCATCTTCCAAAAAAACAACCTCACGGCTAACCAGAATGCGTTTAGTTTGTGGATGATACAGACGATAGACTTTACTTTCAGAACTATACCCAACAAAAACACATTTTACTACTTTATCATCCAATTTTTCGTGATGTTGTTCAAGCACTAACACATATGCCAAACAACCAAAAACACACAGATGAGCAACAAATGGCTTGCGATCATGCCAAGCCTCATATGGAGTGATAGACTGCAGCGCCTTAGTGGAACACTTATTAAGTACATATGCTATACACATGACAGCCTCAAGGCAGAAACTATGTGGTAAAGCCTGACTATTGACCATGCACCTCGCCATCTCCATGAGTGAACTCTTCTTTTGTTCAGCAACTCCATTCTATTGAGGTGTATACGGCACTGTACACTCGTGTTTTATCCCATGTTCAGCCAGAAATGCATTAAATTCAAAAGACATATATTCCCCTGCTCGATCTGAATGGAGGGTCCCCATTTTACATGCTGACAGATTTTCAGCCAAAACCAAAAACTATTTGAAGCACATGAACATTTCGAACTTTGCCTTCAATGGATATACCCATGCATGCCTGGAAAAATCATCAATGAAAGTCACGAAGTAAAGATAATTTCCAAAAGAAGGTGTCTACATAGGATCACAGACATCACTATGAACAAGCTGCAATTTTTAAGTAGCCCAAACTGAACCATCTTTTGGAAATGAGGAACGCTGCATTTTTCCCAAAATATAGACTTCACAAACATGTTTTACAGGTGCCTCAAGTTTGGGCAAAGAGGACACCATTTCAGATTTCTTTAGGCATAGCAAACTAGCAAAATTCAGATGACCAAAGTGTGCATGCCAAAGCTTTGCATCTCACATAGCCTGATACATGTCCTACACATGCCGAATCATTCAGAGATCTTTCATAGTCTATGAGCTTATATAGCTCACGACATAAAATGCTAGAAGCAATACTCACGTCGCCATTTGATAGATCATGAATTGCACACTTGTCATCAAAAAATTTCAGAACCAAGCCAATCTTGGCTAATGCAGAAACTGATAACAGATTTTTCTTCATTCATGGCAGAAACAAAGCATCTAACAAAGTGAAAGAACTACCATCAGTAGTAGTCAAAATGATCTTACCAACTCCCATAAAAGGATAAGAGGAGTTGTTGGTGCATGTAACAGTATTCCTTGTAGGGGTAGGCTCGAGTGAAGAAAAGAAACATGTTTGGTTGCCCCACTGTCAAAGTACCAAACATCTGAGTCTGTTGGAGATAGATGTCTGTGGAAGCACGCAAACAACACAAGGAAGAAGAAGAATCTTGGAGCACAAACACACAATACTTAATGTATTACTAGAGAATGTACAAAGATAAGTAGCCCATTAAGGCAATAGGCATATATACAAGCTAGGGGAAAAAAACCTCCTAAAGAGGGAAAAAATTGCCCCGGCGGTCCTAGAGTGTTCACACATATCACTACCTAAATATATCAACAAATCCCCCCTGGGAGTGATGCGGTGAACAAGGAGCTGGCAGTCATGTATAAGGAAGTGCCAAGCTATGTGGAAATCACTCCACAAAAGGAAGTAAGCCCAAAGCTTTGCAGAAAGCTTCAAACTTCTCCCTAGGCAGAGCCTTCGTGAAAAGGTCTGCAATGTTCTCCTCCATGGGCACATATGCCAAGCTGATCTCCTGAGTAGAGAACCTCTCCCTGACATAGTGATAATGCATCTCAATGTGCTTAGTGCGAGCACGGAACACAGGGTTCCTCGCAACTGCCAATGCGCTCTGATTGTGAGTGAAGATGGTGGTGGCAGAAGTCTGACCAATGCTGAAATCAGCCATAAGGCGTCTGAGCCACATGATGAGGTATTAATCGGCTCTGATACCACTGATGATGTGCTATGCTTCTTGCTCTGATACCACTTCTTGTCGACGCAGCAAAGGCTCGCACCTTATCGAGTCTGCGGAATTCGCCACGCCAAAGAGGAACTAAGCTAGAGTGATTTAGAACACCTCTGTAATCAGCAATAGCTTAGCATAGTTTCTGACACTCAACCATATGTAAGACTGTGTTTTGGATTCACCAGAAATTTCACCGGAACTTCACCAGACTGTCATTGGACTGACATCGTAATCGTACCAAAATCCATTTCAGGATGCCTTTTTCGGTAAGACTTTGTACTCTGTGTACATATCCTTTCTACCGGAATCTTTGATGCACTGATAGTAGAGACGTCTAGCTACAAGATGATCTATCTCTCATACAAAGCTTTAACTTATTCTGCAAGATAAACTTCGTTGTTCTATCGAAAAACTCGTTTTCTGAGAAAACTTTAACTGACCGAAAATGCGTTTATTGAGATAACCGTAGTTGACTGAGACATTCGTTTACTGAGAGAATACCAGGGGACACATCTACTGAACGAACTATAACTCTTAACGCTTAACAAACTTTCTACCGTAACAGGAAAAATACTCAGAGTTCTACACATACGAAACAGTATGCACAAACTTCCACATGAACATGTGCTTTCTATTAGAGAAGATGTGTACAAAATAGCTTGGCCTCTTCTTGCTCAAGCAGTAGAAACTCTCCTACATTGAGTAGTTTCTGTTTACCATCTCTCTCAGATGAACACCTGACATTTTAGGTTTCTGTTATTCATCTGTACATACGCGATCTATGGCGTCTTCTGAGAACTTCTTACTCTCTCGTCACTCATACGCGATCTCTGGCATTTTCTCACTTCCTCATATCCAGTCTCTCTTCTCTCACTTTTAACGTCTGTACATGCTTCTTATTTATACTGCGTGCTCCTCTTATGCACGTTCTTATTCGCACTTGCCTCCTTTAGTCTTATGCACGTTCTCTCTGTATATACAGTTTGATTTGGTGTAACGAAATCTCTGATTCTAGAGGATTCTGTGTTGTACATAACGGTCGTGAATTTGTCCCTTCATTAAGGCTTTTGATTTTCTGATTCTGCTTCTCTTTGTCTTTCTTTGTCTGTACGTCAAACTCGTGAGTGATCCTTCAACAGCTCCCCCTCAATCACTAATTTGACATCTTCCGGTCTTTCATATATCTTCCTTTCTTTTATACCTGCCATTTCTTTGAATCTGCTTGTCTTTGTTCCATCCAAGCCTTTTGTCAAAATATCTGCAATCTGATCTTTTGTCGGAGTGTATACAATTTCTATCTCCTTCTCCATTACCTTTTCTCTCAAGAAATGGTACTGAATCTCTATGTGCTTTGTTCTTGCATGCATCCATATCACTTCTTTCGCTGCTTCTACAAGTCCTTTATATTCTGCTTCTGTTGACGATAAAGCCACTGTGTTTTGCCTCTTCGAACACCAGCTTACTAGCTTATCCCCTAGGTATATCATATATCCATGCGTTGATCTTCTGTCATCTTGACTTCCTGCCCAGTCTGAGTCACTGTATGCTCTGAGCTTTATATCTGACGTAAAAGGATAGTATAATCCTTCCTTTATAGTTCTTTTGATATATCTAAGAACTCTCTGTCCTGCGACCCAATGTTGATCCTTCGGACAATGCATGAACTGTGAGAGAACTCCAACTGCATAGCTAAGATCCGGTCATGTTAGCATAGCATAAATTAAGCTTCCTACTAATGACTGATATTTCTTCATATCTTTAAACTCTGCACCACTGTATTTGTTGAGTTTATGAATTACTTCCAGCGGTGTTGAGGCTTCTCTGCAATTCTCCATGTTAAACTTCTTCAGTAAGTTTAGGAGATACCTTTCTTGAGAAACATATACACCATGATCTGTGTATGTGATTTCCATTCCTAGAAAATATGACAACTTTCCTAGGTCACTGATCTGAAACTCCTTTTCGAGTAATCTTTTTACTTCTCTAATTCCTTCATCTGAGGTTCCTATGATTATTATGTCATCTACATAGATACAAATGTAGATCATACCTTCATCTGTTCTCTTGATAAGTAGACTTGCATCTGCCTTTGAACTTTGGTATCCAAGTTCATTTAGATACTTCACAAGTCTGTAATTCCAAGCTCTTGGAGCTTGCTTTAATCCATAGAGAGCTTTTCTTAATCTGCAAACAAAGTTTGGGTATCTAGAACTTACAAACCCTTCAGGTTGTTCCATGTAGACTTCATCTGATATATATCCATTCAGAAACGCATTCTTGATATCCACCTGACTTAGCTTCCATCCTTTTGATGCTGCTATAGCAATCACTGTCCTTATGGTTGACATCTTTGCCACCGGACTAAACGTTTCATCATAATCTATGCCATGCATCTGAGCATAGCCTTTGATAACCAGTCTAGCTTTGTATCTAGCTATCCTTCCATCTGCAAGCTTCTTTACTTTGTAAACCCATTTATTTCCGATTACTTTCTTACCGTTTGGTTTCGGAACAAGTTCCCATGTCTTGTTCTCTTCCAGTGCTCTGAACTCCTCTTCCATTGCTTCTTCCCATTGCTTCTTACCTTTAGCTTCATCATAGTTCTGAGGTTCTTCATCATCTTTGACCATATATGCATAATCTTTCTGAGTTATGTACGAAGTATCATAAGAATACCTTTCCGGTTGTCTTCTAGTCCTGTTTGACCTTCTTGGTTCACATTCTTCATACGTTTCTGGATACACTTCTTCATCTTCATTCCTCATACCTGATCCGGTCCTGGACGTACTTGCCTGCGTATGATCTTCATCTCTATTTACCTGCACCATTGATTTCCCTTTCTCTCTTCTTCTTACCTCTTCTTCAAATTCTTTAGTCATATGACTTTGATCTGCATACCAGCTTTTTTGTTCATCAAATGTAACATCTCTAGAAACAGTAAACTGTTTTGTTAGAGGAGTCCATAGCCTGTAACCCATCTGCTTTTCATCATATCCGATGAACACATATTTCTCTGCTTTTGGTTCAAGCTTACGTCTAAGTTGTGATGGTACATAAGCATATGCTACTGACCCAAACACTTTGCAATGATCAAGTGTTGGCTTCTTACCCCACCAAGCTTCATAAGGGATCATTCCATCTAACGTTGTACATGGTAATCTGTTTACCAAGTATGTAGCTGTATTTACAACTTCAACCCAAAGATAATTTGGACAATCCTTTTCTTTTAGCATAGCTTGTGCAAACTCAACTAGAACTCTGTTCCTTCTTTCTGCTACTCCATTTTGTTGTGGTGTATATCTACAGGTTATTCCCCTCTTAATTCCTGCGTTCCAAAGATAGTCATTGAACTCTCGGGAGAAGTATTCTCCCCCTCCATCAGACCTCAATCTTTTGAGTTTCTGTCCTGTAAGTCTTTCAACATATGCATGAAAGTGCCTGAAAGCTCCAAATACTTCTGATTTCTCTTTTAAAACATAAAGAGTTATGTAATAAACCTCATCAATGAGGTGGATAATTATACTGAAAACTCTAGTGCTAAATGGAGCACCATGGGTTTCTCAAGATGGAATAAGTTTGGATCTTAATCTTGGCTAGACAAACTTTGGTACTCAAGGCTAGAAATTTTTCTTGATTTCCCATTGTGCCTAACAATTTGATCGGAGATACATTAGAGATGGTGATATGATCATCCCAATTAATTTAGAAGCCATTAGAAATCTTAAAATAGGTTGAAGAACAAGAGTGAAAATTGAAATTTTGTGAACACCTGACGAGAACAAACTTTGAGGCATATCACTTTCATTGATTATCACAATGACTTTCTCTTTCTTCCAAAACTAATATATTTGCATAAGATACATCTTAAATGAACCTACATGGAATTTTTTGAACAGATTTGATAACATTAATCCAGATTAATCACAACTAGTTGAAATCCTTACAAGATTTTGTGTTGCGATTTTTTACCCTAATGATCATCTACGCGACAAGCTATAGAGCCTTATGCATCAATAATTTCTTTGATCTTCAATACGTAATCATTTAGTTTTTTTCTAGGGGTTTTCCTCAAGTTCTTAAGTTCATTCTTCAACTGAAGCTTCTTAGCCTTAGTCGAGGTGGAATAGAGTCTCTCTAGTGTTTCTCATTCTTTCATAGAAGTATCAAAGTCTTGTACATGCTCAATCATGGCTTTGCTAATGTAAAAGTATGAAGATGAATCTCTTATCCTTTTCATTCCACCCATTAGAATTTCTTAATTGATGAAGATTTGGATTGCCTCCTAATCTAGTTCATGCATCTCTGCCTTTGATGAGATCCCATTATCCTTTTCCCATAAGATAACTAGAGATCCTAAACTTTTATGGCTGATAATTGTTCTTCTCCAAATTCTCAATTTGAGTGCTATACTCTTACATGATGAGTTGTAGTTCACTTTGCTAGATCCCTTTGATGCACATGAATTGAATAATAACAAATGATTTACATTTGATTCTCAAGATGTATCTAACAAATGATTCTTATGTCTTGATTCATCACTAGTAGGCTCTCCCTTGCTTGGTGTGTACCTTAGAGATTGATCTATGGATGCTTCTTCTTTCAAAAGACTTAAGAGTCTTCTCAATGTCCTCTTGAATGCCTCAAATGTGCCAAAAAACTATGATACTACTATTGGTAGAATTTGCAAATTCCTTATGCACCCTTAAAGCTTAGGTTTCATCACATGCAATTTCATAGAACCTCTACTTAATGACATGATCCAATTTTTGAGAATATGTAGACTGAACGACAGACCTCTTCATACATAAAATAGACTTTGAGGCCTTTTCAGTGCAAGTTATTTTACTTATTATTAATTACTCCTACTTGGAGAACCAATACCTTCAAGACATACTTAATTTGCTCTTCACTAGGTCTACACAGATAGACACTTGTTCACTCTTGAATCTTGTTCTCTCAAAATATGTGAAGAATTGATCCCAAACTTTAACCAACTTTAGATAATTTAATTATATTTCTAACAAGCCAAATATTCTGATAATTGCGTGATATGTGACTAATGAACAATGCTCAACACGTAGAGAAATCTAGAGTGCTCACATAGAATCCTATGTATTAGCTATGGCTACACAAAACCTTATCCAAACTCACGCAAGCAAGAAAATACGGGGCTAGCTTAGTTCAAGGGCCTACTAACTTCCTTCCAAATTATATAGGAGCATGCACAAATGCGGGATCTCACAAATTCAAAGCATATGTGTGTAGATATAGAGATGAAAAGATTCTCTATAAGTTAGGAATTACATTTCCTATAATAGAGGCAACTAGTCACACCTAAATCTGATTCAAATTCTGGTTGTTGATGGGAGGATTCAATTTCAAATCTGATTCATGATTTCTTGTGCTTGAATTCTTGGTTTATGATGCTCCAAGGGGAATCCATCTAATGATCCAAGTTAGACTAAGGTTGAAGCTTTTATTTTAACATAAACAACCCATTAAGAAGCTTGGAGTAAGAATAGTGTGTTTGAGGATACTAGCCCTTCAATTGGCATGTGTGGAAATGCTACATATAGGGATGTTCAAAAGAATTTCCAATCGGATGAGTGTTGAAATGTTCCTATTCAACAAGTTTTTGCATGTGTCTTGCATCCACCTAGTAGATATGTTCCAAGTTTCAATTCTATTATGCTAATAGATGTTGGTGAGCCCTCTTGTGATAAAGAGTCTATGTAGACAGACCATCATGTGAAGTTGGATTGTGCCATGAAGCATGAATCTCATTCTATTCATAATAATGGTACTTGGGATTTTGTACCTTTTCCAAAGGATAGGTAAGCTTTACAATTTAAATGGGTATATAAAATGAAATTCACATTAGATAATAATTCTCCAAAGTATAAAACATGAATTGTTGCAAAGGGTTTAGAGCAACAATATATTATTGATATCGAGGAAATATTATCCCAAGTAGTCAAGATGACCACATTGTGCATGTTTCTTGGATTCATTGCAATGGAGGACTTTGAGCTTAGTACAAATTGATGTGAAAATTCCTTTCTTTCATAGAGATCTTAAAGACAAGATCTATATGGAACAACCTTAGGATCATGTAGTTTTTAATAAATAATGTATAGTTTGTATGCTAAACAAAAGCTTATATGAACTTAAAAAATCCCCTAGAAAATGGTACCAAAAGATTGATGCTTCTATGAAATCTCAAGGCTTTTTTCAAAGATGTGATGATCATTGTATCTACACATAGAGATGCTAAAATGATAGTTCAACATGCTCCACACTTTATGTCAATGATATGTTGATTCTTGGGAAGGCCTCTAGTGACTTGTCATTGCGCAAAAAGAAGTTGAGTGAAACATTTTATATGAAGAATTTAAGGGATCCCAAAACACATACTTGGCATGTGCATTAATCATGGTAGGAGTAAAAGATGTATATACTTGTCTCAAAGTGAGTGCATATTCTAAGCACCTCCAAATTTCAATATGTAAGGTGGAAAGGCATTGACTACACCCTTACCTACATATGTGAAATTGAGCAAGAATGAATGCCTCAAATTAGAAGAGGAAACAAACTCAATGACAAAAATTCCTTATCAACATTCTATGGTAGTCCAATGTATGCCAGAGTGGATACAAGACCATACATTACATTTGTAGTCCGAGTTGTGAGCACATATATCTATCATCTAGACAATAACCATTGGGAAGCATTCATGATTATTTTGACATATCTGAGTGGCATTAAGGACAAGCCTATTTTCTTGGATAAAGGAAAGGAATCCATTATTGGTAAGATGGATTATTATTATGCTTGTTGTGTACAAAATGGGAAGTCTATATTAGGGTGGATTTTTCACTTTGATTGAGGTGGTATCTCTTGTAGATCTAGTCTTAATGAACGTATAGTTGTTTCCACTACGAAAGTAGAGTATGTTGAATCAAGTGAGGCATGTAAGGAAGCACTGTCATTTTCTTGTTTTTTTTTCATACAAGCCTACCTCAACATGTACCTCATTTTCTTAGTGATAGTGAGAGTGGTGTTGCTTTGACTAATAATCTCAACTATCATGCAAAGAACAAGCACATTGAGTGGAGATACCAAATAAATATAGGATTTGTAGCCAGTGAGTGCATTATTACTAAGACATTTCAACCTCGCGATAACGTTGCAAATGCTTCGACTAAAGCTTTTGAATAGGATAGCTTTGAACACTATTTTCACTTGATAGGGATTACATTGTGCAACATGCCCATCTAGTGGAGGTATATTTTGTATACTTTTACTCACAAAGTCTTTATCATTCTCTATTTTTCTCCCTTGGTCACTTTGGCCATATTGGCACTTAGGGGGAGGTTTTTACCATTACTGTTCATGTGAAAGGCTAAATGTCCATCGGACACTTTTGTATATTTTTAGTAATTAAACATAAAGTGGCTTGGTTAGCCAAAGACTCGAGGTTCAACCACATTTCCAAAACCTAGGAAATAAGAGTTCATGCTATATGTGTGGTGCATTCAATAGATCCCATGAGGAGTTCTATGAGTGGCATCTAGAGCTCAATTTTTTTAGCATGAGGATATCATCATGAAGCTCACATGAAGGGTAGTCCACTATGATGCATCACAATTGCATCAATTCACTTCATTTATTCCTTGGCTAATGCTCCAATGTGTTCAAAATGTAAATGAGGCTCTGAAGTTACCCTAGTCCAATGCTTTCCTTATATCGTCACCCTATGCCACTCAAAATTTTCAGAAGAATAGACCCTTGATGTGAGCTACCTCCAACAAGATTTTGGTGATGGAAATCTTCAACCACCATCTCCAAGAGGTCTTCTTGTTTGTATGGGATGTCCCCAACATGCCAGGATGCTCTCATACCATAGTTGAGGAATGTATCTAAACTTCTATGCGATGATGAAGCATGAATGCCTCCAAAGGGACACTTCTTCGCACATCTAAAAAGTGAAAATGATCTCTCTCTTAGAGAATATACAGAACTCTAGTGAGCTTTCCACGCTACTCTTGGAGAGAGAATGTCCACAAAATGCACTTTTTGAATTCACAAAGGATCTAGTAAAGCAAAGAACATACTTCACTCCAAGACATTGTTCTAAGAGACTAAACAGAGAATGAATCTCGAACTTGCCTCAACTCTAAAGAACTATAAAGGCTTTAAGGGACAAAATCATAGAACGTCAATGAATACAAAAGGATAACGAGTCCTACCAAAGTACTATGGAAATCCTCCAGAGACTTTGTTTGCTCTCAAATTCTTTTATTAACTATCTGATGAAGTAAATATGACATTAAATGGATGAATTATCAGGAAGAACCAATTTTTACAATGTAGGGATATAGAGTTGTGATAGTGCTAGCACAAAATCATAGAAATGTCTACTCACAACTAACCAAGTAGCTAGCAAGGGGCTAGTTTAAGCAACACGATGATATATTACAACTCCAAAACTTATTTCACACTACACATGAACTAAAGAATCCAATGGATGATCCAAAACCTCTTGATACAAACTACTTTTATAGATGAGAATTTGGCCCCTAAAGTCAAGGAATCACCTTTCCCAAAAACTATGCCTTCTAGCTTGAAGGATTTTGTTGTGATGATTTGAAGAGTGTTTGGTTGAGTTATTCAGATGGTATCTCGTTCTTTTGTGCTTGCATATATTGCTCCACATTTCCATATTTGATTTTCTAGGAACTTATCTTCAAGCTCACTTTCAACACATACACACATGCACAGACACACACATGCACACACTACAATAGATTGATGGTATACCAAGGTTTTTACCGAGGAAAATGAATGCGGCTCTATTTGCCGCGATGCCGGTGTAAAGGTCGGTATGCGCATTGGTACCAAAGCTCCGGTGTATGCGCTGGTATATGCGTCGAGAGTGTGGCGAACCACTATCATATATGACACTTTTACAAAATGTGGCAAAGCAATGCATTGCCATATGAAAATCAAATACAAAATTTTGGTGTTCCACTGCCATACACATGCAAAGAATGTTCCATATCAACAGTCCTGCAACAAAGAACATTAATGGAATGAGATAAATTCACATGAAAATTACAAACAACAAGTAAAAACCAAGTTTATAAATTAATTACCTCATCGCAAATGCTCCCATGAAACGACCGCACAACGCCCCTTCAAGTCCTCCAATAGTGCAATCAACCCATGATGATATCCGTCAGACTCCTCTGTTTGTGTTGGAGGATGACCCATTGCTAGCTCTTGAAACAAATATACAAAAGATTAGAGGAACATACATGAGAAATTTAACACAAATAAATTCAATAAATGAAATGGTACTTACAAACTCATGATGCATCGTGTCATATCCACCGCTGCCCTAATGTGACGGTCCAACTGTATCTAAACGTGTGGCTGTGGCATCTCGCTGCTTGTGATATCGATCACGAGTCTGCTACTGCTCGTCACGAATCACGTCCCACTCCTCAGCATCTAACCATACAGGCTTTGGTAAGCCTGCTCTGAAAGCATCACAATCCTCTGATCGTCGATGCGACATAACCTCACGTGCGGTGTGCAGAATCCACTCTGAACTGACAAGACTGTCCATCGACTGGTCGGAACTCTTGATAAATCGTCTGCGTGATATAATTCTTCTGATCTTTCTGTTCACTCCATTTTAGCATGATAGAGTGTCCAAATTGGATGGAGCAAATTTGTCGTATGCGTGCACGCATTGCTTTGCTAGACGCATCCATCATTGGAGCTCCATCTCGGATACTATACACCTTGGAGTCATCATAGTCATGAGCACCCCAAGGTGTACGTGGTGTTCCACATGGTGTACTGCGTGGTGTACCTACATCTGAGGTACTCGTCCTAGGAGTAGAAGCGGGCGACCATGAAGAAGTGCGTAATCCAAATGGATTCACTCCATCCATAGCTAGGCCTGGAAATATGGACCGAGGCTCACTAGCAAACTCTGGCCACTTACTATCTATGTGCTTCCAAGCATCAGAGTCAGCAGGCATTCTCATTACATTATCTATAGACCTGCTCTTTGTATGGCATGACATTAACTCAGCTATAGATTTGCATCTAAACATGTTCTTAATTCGTGGAATGATAGGAAAGTGGCGAAGGACCTTTGCGGGGATTGCTTCGCCTACAACGTCTTTTCTAAATCTATTTGCTCCACACTTTGGACATATGTGGAGATGCTCATACTAATTCCGAAAGAGAATGCAATCATTCAGACAAGCGTGAATTTTAGTATAATCCATTCCAATGGAAAGTAAAAGTTTTTTCGCATCTCCACGCGTTGGAGGCATGTCATTGCCCTCTGGCAAAAATTGATCTTTAAGAAGCCTGCAATAAGCAATTAAAATGATATTAGTAAATAAATTTATTGTAATACAACAATGAAAGCCAATTTGTTCTCCACTTACCTGAACAATTCAATGACACTACTATCTGACCATCCATAAATGGATTGCAGATTGAGGATCGCGAACGACGCACGTAGTACAGATATCTTTGCTCCATTGTAAAGTGGTAAACGAGCTAATCTTCGCATGTTTTCATATTCTTCATCGACTTCTGATCGTGGAATTTCTCTTGTGTCCATTAAACTCTCAACACCTTCTCCACCATCATGAACTTCATCCATCTCATAAAATGCTTCAAGCATCTCTTCCATATGTTCATTCTGTGTAATGTTATTAGTACTTGCTTGTATGTCTAAGTCCTTTTTTGCTCTCTTTTGTCCATGAGAGGTTACCGGTGCAATGTCGTTTGGATCCATCTACTCAGTGGGGGAACCATGCGAATGATAGCATAGGTTCTCCATTCGACTCCTATCAAAGGATCCATACTCTCTAACATGTGCAGTACAAATCACAATATGGACATTTTAGAACATTTGTTTTTTTATTAAACCTAAAAATCATACTCTTAAAGGCTTCAACCTGAAATACTAAACTAAATACTTAAATACCTTAAAAAACTTAAAACCCTAATTTTAAAACCCTAATCTATATAGCTATCCTATTTTATCTATATATTCGGATTTTTTTAAATTGATCCTATTATATATATATATATATATATATATATATATATATATATATATATATATTTATTTATTTATTTATTTATTTATTCATAATTTTTTCCTCTTAATTGAGTTATATGTATGCCTAAACCCTAAAACCCTAATTTTAAAGATCTAGACCTAAATTATGTATATTTCTATACACATGTGTATATACATGTACATATGTATTATATGTGTATGTGTATGTGTGTATATATGTTATGTAGGTGTTGGTGGATTCTTAGACAAGAAGGAGTTTGAGGGTTTGTAGGAGAAAAGGGAAGAATCAAGAAGAGAAAATACACCTGGAAGCTTCTGCCGATTGATTACAGTAAGACAATTACAATGTTTGAAGTACAAGACAAGCCAATACCTCTGTGCACAATCCCACAGAGTGCCCAATTACAAAATACCCAATATCCCAAAGTCTTCTTGTCACCGGCCTCCTCTGCACCAGACCTCCACCTGCTTCAAGCTTATCCTTGTGCACACCTTAAACCAAGCTTCCACAAAGGGGGAGGAGTGAATACCTTCTGTCGGCACGCGCCCACTGCAATGGGACCTTGAGATACTTGGGGGGACTAGCTTAGCACTCTCTGCACAATCCCTTAGGCACTCCCTATGCACTCCTTCACTTCCACTTCTCTACGTCGCACAATGGTGACTCTTGCCCTTCTCTCTCTTGCTTCCTTAGACTATGCTCTCTTGCTTACTCTAAGATTGGTCCAAGAATGGCCCTTGCCTTGATTTGAGTGTGTCGATCACGTACGCTCCTAACTGCCCCAAGATTGTCTTCACAAGTGGCAGCCAACGACTCACTGTTTTGTCCTCTAGTGACTTTAGACTAAAACCAACAATTTTAATGGGGGGGCCATACTTTCACCTGTGCGTACGTTGCCGCTTCACATACCTTCACATTTTCTTTTAAGTCCTCACTTTTGCACCTAAGGGGGGGTTCACCTGAACCTTCCAAAATACTTTAAAACACACTTTGAACCTTAGGGAAATTAGAGAAAATACCTCTGCAACCTGCAACCCACTTTCTCCAATTTACCCTTTGTAGAGAGTTAATTGTGCACTACCTGTGCACTTTGACACCTGCACTTTAGCACTTTGACTTTGCACCTATTGACTTTGACCTTGACCTTGTTGACTTTGAGTAGTTGACTTTGAGCAGTTGACTTTGATCTTTTGACTTTGACTGCAGTTGACTTTGACCAACATGACTTTTATGGGCTCAACAGTTGCCCACCACCTAATGTGCTCTCCGTCCCGGAGAGCTATAGCTAAAACTCTGAGCACCATGAAAATAGAGCTGCAAAAACTTGAATAGGACATCTGAGCAGCAACCAATTCCACCAAAAGCAGGAGAGAACAAGCACGAGAGAAGAACCAAAATTGGGATTTTGGAATGGAAAAGCAAAAAAGGGGGCAATGGGAGGGTAGAAAGGAAGGGGAAGGGAGGGCTGATGTGGCTGAGAGGGATAGGCACGGGAGGGTTAAGGATGTGGCTGGGCAGATGGGTAAAGGGAGGGATTGGGAGAAGGATTATGGGGTCTGGAGATGGGAAAAATGATCAAAGAGGAGAGCTATAGAGGGAGCATATGTGAAATATTGAACACATGGTGAGAGGAGATAATAACAGACAATGTGGCCAATGAGGTGAAATAAAAGCATGTGGTAATTGTGCACAAAACATGTGTGTTTGGACCAAAATTCAAAGAAAAAGTGCGAATGTGGAAAAATAAAGTCAAAAACTGAGTCCAGAGGTGCCAAAAAACATGAAAATGACTCCATGTTTGTAAAAAACGGCCAATCGAGGCACGATCTAGAGCCAAAAGGTTTGAGCCATAAAAAATAATATATATATATATATATATATATATATATATATATATATATATATAATAATAATAATATATATAGTATTAGTTTTTTTTTTTTTGCACGCTCATACCGAAAAAAAGAAAATAAAAGAAATAATAAAAATAAATAAAAAATAAAAAAAAAGGAAATAAAATAAAATAAAAGTTTAAATAATTAAATTGGGGGGGAGGGGGGGTGTCAGAACAGGGGGGGGGGGGGGGGGGGGAAGAGTGCTCGGTGAGGGGTTGGTCAGTGGGGTTTTGGGGGTTTTTTTTTTTCTATGCAGAAAAAGAAAACACCCCTATGGGGCCCTTTTTTTTTTAATTGTCCCAAAAATCAAAGAAAATACATAAAAAATCCAAAAAATTGCAAAAAAATCCAAAAAAAATTTCAAAAAATTCTCAAAAATTTTGCTACAGGCCTAAGCTAGAATTTTGCAATCAAACCTACAGAGAGCTTCCTTTATTCCTCAAATTTGGCAAGAAAATGACATCGGAAAGGGATAAAAAATGCCAAAACAATGCTAAAAATGCTAGAAAAATTTCCAAAAATACCCAAAAGTTTTACTTTTGCAGAGGTTATGAAATGCCTTCTAGGTTTTCTAAAAACACCAGTAACAAGGATGAAATTGATAAAGAAAACTGCTAAAACTAAGCAAAATGTGATGAGAAAGCTATGTACAACCTGGACAGATTTTGCAGTTCCAGGTGATCCATACTTCTTCAAGTATGTTGATGATAGGCCTTGAGCCTTGATATGTTGACCAGTGGCAAGGCCTCTCCTTTCAGCGTCTCTAACTCCACAGCACCCCAATTAAGCATTGTTTTGACTCTATAAGGTCCTTCCCAATGTGGAAGCCATTTTCCTCTTAGTTGTGTATGAATATGAGGTTTATGGAGAAGAAATAACATGTCTGCTTCAATGTTGTTGTTCCACAGATGTCGATCATGTGCCTCCTTCCTTTTCATCTGAGTCTCTATCAATTGTTTTGTTGCTAGTAGACGAATCTCCTCCACTTTATGTAGTGCTCCGAGCCTGTGAAAGACATCACAGTCTTTCTTGCCCTGCATGAAAGCTATCTTAGGTGATCCATGTAAAAATTCAAAGGGCTCAATGGGCAATATGCCATAAACTAGCTGGAATGGAGAATATCATGTGGCCTCTTTGTAGGCTAACCTGTATGCCCATAGGGTACCTTGATAAGCAATGCCCCAGGAAGTGGGTTGTAACATACACTCCTTTCTTAACATTGAGATTAAAACCTTATTTGTCGACTCAGCCTGTCCATTGGCTCTTGGATAGTAAGCACAAGAGGTCCTATGTAGAATTCTATACCTGTTGAAAATTTCCTGCAAGACCTTATTGACAAAATGTGTACCTTGATCTATACAAATTTCAAGTGGGCATCCAAACTTGCAAATGATGCTACTATAAATGAAATCAGCAACAGTTTGGGTAGTGCAATCGGGGGAGGCAATAGCTTCAGCCCACTTTGTCGCATAATCTGTAGCTATCAAGAGATATTTTTCTCTTTTTGGAATTGCGAGAGGGTAGATGGGCCCTACAAAATCTAGCCCCCACTTCTCAAATGGTTGCCAGGAAGTGGAAACAACCAAGGGGTTATGCCTCTGCTTTGTTGGCTTAGGTCCACACCTCTGGCAAATGTCACATGCCTTTCCCCATTCATCTGCATCCTTAAATAGTGTAGGCCACCATAGACCAGCATCGAGTATCCTCTGACTCATAATATGCCCTGGAAGGTGCCCACCACCTGTTCCTTCATGTGCAGAGTGAAGGACTTCCCTCACTTCTTCTTCTTCCAAACACTTCCTGAACCTGTCATCCTTGCCCTGTCTATACAATTTATCTTCAATGAAGGTTTATGGTCTACTCTTGATTAGCAGTCTCTTCTTTTGCACAACACTAGCCTTTTCTGGATACAACCGAGTTTTAATGAAATTTTTGATATCATAATACCAACCTTGAGCTTGTACAGCAAACAGATGAGCATCTGGAAAATCATCATTGATTCCACTAGTTTGATTCATCATATTGATTCTGGATAGGTGATCCACCATAACATTTTCTTTACCTGGTTTATGGACTACAGAAAAATCAAACTCTTGGAACAACAATAACCACCTGCATATTCTACCAGTGGCTTGTGGTTTGTTGAGTAGGTATTTTAGTTGTTGGTGATCTCTTATAATAATAAATTTTACTCCCAGTAAGTAATGACGTAACTTTTGGACAGCAAAGACCATTGCTAGGGCTTCCCTTTCTGTAGTACTGTAATTCCTTTCAGCCTTGGTCAAGATTCTACTGGCATATTGAATTGGTCTGTCCACTTTAAATTCTTCACTGGGTTGGGTCAAAACTGCCCCCACTGCATAGGCACTGGCATCTACATGTATATGAAATATTTTTGACCACTCAGGTGTGACCAAAATAGGACCAGACACTAACCTTGACCGTAATGTTTGATATGCTTTTTCCTCCTCTTCTTCCCATTTAAAAGATACTTCCTTACCTCTAAGTCTAGCTAGAGGTCTAGCTATCTCTGCATACATTTTTATAAACCTTCTATGGTATCCAGTATGCCCCAAGAAACTCTGAATTTCTTTAGGGGATTTAGGTTTAGGCAACTTTAATATAGAAATGATTTTGTAAGGATCTGGGGCCATACCTTTAGCCGACACCACATGTCCTAAGAGAGTTCCTTCTGTCACAAGGAAATGACATTTGTTTGGATTGAGCTTTAGCTTAGTCTCCCTGCATCTTTTGAAAACATTCTGCAGCTGCCTCAAGTGGTGGTCCAAACAATCTAGAGGAGTTTCTTTGTGAGATCTTGAAAACGAAGAGAAGTCATCCATGAAGATTCTAAGTGATTCCAGCAATAGGGGGCCAAAAATGAGATTGACCGTTCTGTTAAAGGTGGCTGGAGCATTTCTGAGCCCAAATGGCATTTTTACATACACATATGTTCCCCAAGGTGTGATAAAAGCAGTCTTTTCACGATCCTCTGGATGTATTGATATTTGGTTATAGCCACTGAATCCATCCATAAAGCTATATAATGCATGCCCAGCCACTTCTTCAATGACCTGTTCTGCAAAAGGCATTGGGAAACCATCTGGAATGGTCACCTTGTTGAGTGCTCTAAAGTCAACACAAATTCTGATTTTATTAGTATTCTTCTTTGGTACTATAACCATAGGTGAGAGCCACTCTGAGTGTTCTACAGGAATGATGATTCCTGCATCCTCCATCTTCTGGATTTCCACATAGATAGCTTCATCATATTTTGGATTAAGTCTATAACTCTTTCCTCTTATGGGTTTGGCTCCATCAACCAGAGGGATTCTGTGCTCTCCATAAGTTGCAGGCACTCCTTCTAAGTCTTTATAATGCCAGGCAAAAACATCTATATACTGGGTCAAGAATGATTTTACCTTTTCAAGGAGCCTTGGGTGGCTCCACAACCAAGTGGCCACCAAAACTGGCCGATTATTGTCTTGAGTGCCTAATTGTATTTCTTGGACAGGATTTCTCTCTACCATATTATCTTCGTGTGCATCTTCTTCCTTGTCTTCTTCTACTAGCTTTTCGTGCATTGCTTCATAAGCAGATGTATTTTGGACTTCAATGTGTTCCTCCTTGTCTTGCATCCATCCTGCAGGGATTTCTTGAATTGGGAAAGAACATTCTTCACTAGAATTTTTTACCTTGCCTTTAGCTTTAGTAACCTCTTTATCGGTGGTTGTCATATCCTCCTCCAAGTTGTATTTGAGGGGTGTCTTCCTGCCCCTTCTGTGGTCTGTGATGGGCTCTCCCAATCCATCAACCTGGACTTTTTCCTTATCTTCATCATAACCTTCAGTCGTGCAAGAATTATTAAGAAAAATTCCAAAACAAGAGGAAGAGTCGCCTACTTGGAGCCAATTTAGAATATCCTCTTCTTCCTCGAAATCTATTTGGGGTTGATCCTCCGATTCTATTTCCATGCAAATGCCAACTGTTTGCATCATGCTAGTGTTTCCTTGATTATCTGGGCCCTCTTCTAAATGAATCTGTGTCAACTCCTGCCCTTTCTTTTGTACCCATATAGTGTCCTTGCCCCAATCATGAATGACACTTGCATGCCTCAGCCATGGTCGTCCAATTAAGAGAGGAAATCCTCCTTCAACCTGGGGCAATCTTAAAACCACAAAATCGAGAATGAATAGATTACCTTGTACTTCAAGTGGAACTTTTGGGATCACTCCCAAGGGCCTTACTTTGCTCTGATCTGCCAAAGTAATAGTGAAATTTGCAGGCCTTGAAGGGTGGAGTCCAATCTTTTCCATTGTATGTTCAGGTATCAAGTTAATGCCAGAACCATCATCCACAATAACTCCTTGAAATTCCTGACCCTTGATAGATACTGTAAGCCGAGGACTTTTATAATCTGTAAGGGGTGCTTCCCCTATAATTTTTCCTTTATGTGAAACAGCCGTCTTTGCCACCAAACTTGTAGTGGAAGCTTCATCAATTATCTGCAATAACTCTGACCTGAATTTCCCATCCATCTTTATTAAATAAAAAATACTAACCTCCTTTTTCATGGACTTGAGTAGTTTTGAAGCCTCTGATTCCTTGAGAGCATGGGCTCCAGTTGACTTATCAAACTCCTCATGAGCCCTGTTGAAGGCATGCCCAATGGCATCACTGGTGCATATGAGATCTCCTTTTTGACTTGAATCTGCACCTGTGTTGACTTTATCTTCAGATGTTTCTCTATTTTGATTCCCTTCCTTAATCTTTGATTCTTGTCCTATGTCTGCTTGAGCCTTCCCCTTGCTTCTTGTCTGCACAGTCAAAGATTCTATTTCTTCTAATTGCACCACCCTGGTAGATGGAGATGGCTCATTGATTGGATCACACACTTCTTCCTTGTGCACAGAAATCATTTGAATATGGGGCCCAGAGGAAGAGGCTTGATTCTTAGGACAACAGTTTGTATAATGATCTCTTGCATCAGGGCAGTTCTTGCAAGGAGGGGCATTTTCTGGTAGGGTGCACCTACTTTGATAGTGCCCACATTCTCCACATCTGAAACAGATGATTGGCCTCCTAGGCCCATTTCCAAAGTTATTCCTCTGTCTAGGATTATAGTTGTTACCTTGATTTGGTGCAGCAGCCATCACATTTGCTGGTGTTGGGGGTCCTCCTTGTGTCCAGTATGTCGTTGCAGGCATTCCTCTTGATTGGCATTCATGGACCTCATGGCCAACCTTCCTGCATAATTGACAAGTCACACTTAACAGAGGACATTCACTTAACTATGTGACCTTGCTTGTTGCACATGGAACACCAAAGTCCACTCTTGATGCCACCTCCTTTGAGCTCCTGCAACTCCTGTCGCAGCTGAGCCAATTCCTCTACCTGGGCCTCCTCCTCCTTTTGGAGCTTTAGTGCTTCAATCTCCCTTCTCAACTGAGCAACAACATTCTCTTCCTCTTTGTAGGGCTTATTTCTTTTTAAACCCTCCAGCTCTTTCCTTAGCTGTATCACTAGATCCTCCATTTCTGTACCATATGTTGGTTGGGAAGAGGTTGCTCCATACTGGTATCTTATCTGCTCCAAGCGTGTTGCTGTGCTGATGAACTTCTCTATGGAGGCTGTAGGTAGCACTAACTCCTTTATTTTGCATTGGGTGGCCACTGGTAGGGGCTTAGCCAACCATTTCTTGATAAAAAAGTCGTATGGTGGATCTGGCAATTTAGCCATTAGTGCTTTGGCCCGAGTCACAAACTCTGGGAACTTTTCTCCTGGATCTAATCTTAAATTTTCTAGCTCTTCTATGATAATCTCCGCAGTGTTGCCATGCTGGAACTAATTTTTAAAAGCATCTTTCATCACATCCCAAGTGGTAAAATGGTTTTCATCAAACTGGCTGAACCACTTATCAGCTAATCCCTCTAATGTGGCAGGGAAGAGAATCAGAAAGCCATCCTCCCTACCCATTAGGCCTCTAGTCTTACATAGTGCCAAGAACCTTCTAATGTGTTCATCCGGATCCTCCTGAGCTAGGCCTTTGAAGGAAGGAAACTTTATATTTAATCTAGAGAGTAAAGTTTCCAAGTCTACCTCACCCGCCATGCTCTTGACTGATGATGTTGAAGATAGTGGACTGGAGGACCTTCTAACAACCTTCCTTCTTGTCTGCTTGCAGGTGACCCTCAATACTTGGGACCGGGTTGCGGTCATGAGCAGCTCATAGCCCACTGAATATGAGACACTTGATAAGAATCTTTACCTTTTGTTTGATGAAGTAGCACTGTGGTTCTGTTGACACTTGATCTCTTCTATGCTTTGCACTTGGTTTCTCCTAAGCTCAAATCTCCTTGGATGTCCCACCGGGCGTGCCAAATTTTGTTGGTGGATTCTTAGACAAGAAGGAGTTTGAGGGTTTGTAGGAGAAAAGGGAAGAAATAAGAAGAGAAAATACACCTGGAAGCTTCTGCCGATTGATTACAGTAAGACAATTACAATGTTTGAAGTACAAGACAAGCCAATAACTCTGTGCACAATCCCATAGAGTGCCCAATTACAAAATACCCAATATCCCAAAGTCTTCTTGCCGCCGGCCTCCTCTGCACCAGACCTCCACTTGCTTCAAGCTTATCCTTGTGCACACCTTGCACCAAGCTTCCACAAAGGGGGAGGAGTGAATACCTTCTGTCGACACGCGCCCACTACAATGGGACCTTGAGATACTTGGGGGGACTAGCTTAGCACTCTCTGCACAATCCCTTAGGCACTCCCTATGCACTCCTTCACTTCCACTTCTCTGCGTCGCACAATGGTGACTCTTGCCCTTCTCTCTCTTGCTTCCTTAGACTATGCTCTTTTGCTTACTCTAAGATTGGTCCAAGAATGGCCCTTGCCTTGATTTGAGTGTGTCGATCACGTACGCTCCTAACTGCAATGGTATCTTGGTGCTCACTTTGATGTCCCAAGATTGTCTTCACAAGTGGCAACTAATGACTCACTGTTTTGTCCTGTAGTGACTTTAGACTAAAACCAAAAATTTTAATGGGGGGGCCATACTTTCACCTGTGCGTACGTTGCCGCTTCACATACCTTCAAATTTTCTTTTAAGTCCTCACTTTTGCACCTAAGGGGGGGTTCACCTGAACCTTCCAAAATACTTTAAAACACACTTTGAACCTTAGGGAAATTAGAGAAAATACCTCTGCAACCTGCAACCCACTTTCTCCAATCTACCCTTTGTGGACAATTAATTGTGCACTACCTGTGCACTTTGACACCTGCACTTTAGCACTTTGACTTTGCACCTGTTGACTTTGACCTTGACCTTGTTGACTTTGACCAGTTGACTTTGAGTAGTTGACTTTGATCTTTTGACTTTGATTGTAGTTGACTTTGACCAACATGACTTTTATGGGCTCAACAGTAGGTGTTAAAACCCTCAAACCCTAATCAAAATGACGTAGACCTAAAACATGTATATATATGTATGCATGTGTATATATATGTGTATATGCATATATATGTGAATATAGATAGGTGTATAAGTATGTGTGTGAATGTGTATATATATTCACTCTATTTAAAATGATTAAAATTAAACCTATTTTTATATATTTAATCATATATATTTCATTTATTTATTTAAAACACTAGTTCTTATCATATTTTATTATCTATATAATTATCCTACTTTATATATATATATATATATATATATATATATATATATATATATATATATATATATATAAATATATATATATATATATATATATATATATATATATATATATATATATATATATATATATATATATATATATATATATATATTATTTATATATTCAGATTTTTTTCTTACGTAATCCTATTTTTATATATTTAATTATTATATATATTTAATTAAATTATTTAAAACACTAGTTCTTATTATATATATCTATGTATATAATTATCTTATTATATATATATATATATATATATATATATATATATATATATATATATATATATATATATATATATATATATATATATATATATTCAGATTTTTTCCTTACCTAATCCTATTTTTATATATTTAATTTTATATATTTAATTAAATTATTTAAAACACTAGTTCTTTTTATATTTATTTATGTATATAATTATCTTATTATATATATATATATTTATTTATATATTCAGATTTTTTCCTTACGTAGTCCTATTTTTATATATTTAATTATATATATTTAATTATATTTATTTAATTAAAACCCTAATCTTAAAAATCTAGACCTAAAATATGTATATTTTTGTATGCATGTGTATGTACATGTATATATGTATTATATGTGTATGTGTATGTGTGTATATATGTTATGTAGGTGTTAAAACCTTAAAACCCTAATCTTAAAGATGTAGACCTAAAATATCTATATTTCTGTATGCATGTGTATCTACATGTATGTATGTATTATATGTATTTGTGTATGTGTGTATATATGTTATGTAGGTGTTAAAACCCTAAAACCCTAATCTTAAACATTTAGACCTAAAATATCTATATTTTTGTATGCATGTGTATCTACATGTATGTATGTATTATATGTATATGTGTGTTTGTGTATATATGTTATGTAGGTATTAAAACTATAAAACCCTAATCAGAAAGAGTTAGAATTAAATCTGAAATACTAAAACCTAAATACTTAAACACCTATAAAAATCTAAACCCCTGATGCTAAAACCCTAAAAATATTTTTTATATATATTTATTTATATATTTAGATTTTATTTCTTATTTATCTTTATATTTTTTCTTAATAATAATATAATTGAGTTATATGTATGCCTAAATCCTAAAACCCTAATCTTAAAGATCTAGACCTAAAATATACATATTTTTGTATGCATGTGTATATACATGTATATATGTATTATATGTGTATGTGTTAAACGCGCGTTGCCGTCGTAGGCGCGTTTAAGCTCTCTTCTGGTTCTTGGGAGTGGAAGGGGTCTGTTAATCAGAGGCCCTATTACTTAATTTTCCCAATCAACACATTTACTTCGTAGTACTTTAACACTCAAAACTCTGCATACAAATTACTATCAGTCCTCTGGTTCATTCTCTCACAGTCTTACTGTCTGTACTCAGACTATTGCTAGTTCTTCCGCAACCTTACCGATTACACTCTGGTGGATACGTTCTCAATACACAGCGCCGAAGCTATTGATTACCGTAATACAGACTTACGTTATCTAACTTAAAGGAACTGTGCCCAAACACAAGCTAATGTAATCAAACACAAGCTACGACAACTTCACATAATGCAATCGCCCAGACAGCGAGTCTGGCGATCCTCCTGATCGTTACCGAAGCGTCCTTTCATTAGATTATAAATAGATACAACTCTACGCAACGACCTTTCGGTTCGTGCGGATTATGAAAAGAAAAAGATTTACAATTGCCAATTCGGCGGCTTACACTGGCACGCACGGTGGACTTGAACCCACAAGTTACAAAATTTATGGCTCTTCTACTATACCGTGAATATACATTGTTCAGGCTACTTAAATGTTTTGGCAATTTTCTGCTTCAGCGAATCCAATATCTTTTTTAGAATCTCCGATTCTACAAGCTGAGCATCAGTTCTAACTGAACTTGCGGCAATTACTTGGCTCATCAAATGTCTACAAAAAGGCCTCTTGTAGATAGAAATCATTTGCCAGTGCTGTGTCACGGCTCAATTTCATATCGGCAATCTGTTGATCGACACGGGATAAACGCTCTGCTTGAGCTCCGAGCTGCTTTTCTCTTCTCTCCAGTTCGTGTGATTGGTACTGGATGGTCTGGTAATAAGCATCTTGCTCTCTTCGAATTCCTGCGACTTCCTTCTGGAGTTGAGTGACCAATGTCAACTGGTTTTTAAGAGTAGCATTTGCTTCAAACAAATTAGATTTTGTTCTCTGGAGTTCTTCATTAGTCCGTTTGGCTAAATCCGCCATTTCGTGTCCTCGCTGCACGACTTCATCTAATTGCTCTCTACTTTCTTCTAAGAAGTTTCCTGGTGCTATACGGGCATCTTCCTTATCTTAGACTAACTGTTTTAGCTGGATATTTTCTGCATCGGCAGCACTTAATAAATCATATTTAACTTGTATCTCAGCTAACATAGCATCTCTTTGACTAACTAATGATTCTTATTCGGCAAGTTTGGCCTGGGGTTGTTGAATCTGTAGGTGAAGAGCATGATTTTCTGCTTTTACTGCATCCGCTTCTTCTTGGAGTGAATTAATATTTGCTTCAAGAACATCGAGCTTATGCTGGAATTCTTGTCTGAGATTATCAGTAACCTCCTTCATCTGTTTTGGTAGTTGCTGCGATAGTTGGATCAACATATGACCCATGGATGCTAGCTCAGTAAACATAGGTATTGAAGGAAACAGAAGAGGAGGATGTGGTTGAGATGAAGAAGCTGTCAAGAGTTGACGGGAAGAGGGTGGAGAATAGTTAGGTGAAGAGGAGGAAGAATACGGTGCTTCAGGCACAATAGGTAAAACAGGTTCAATGGGCTTATTCGGAGGCATGGGTGGAGGAGTGGGTAGCAGAGTGTTAGCCACCAACAATTTTTCGGTAGGTTGCTCCGTGGTTGCTTCAGTGCGCGTACTGATAGACTCCACCAGAGCGATTATTTCATCGAGTATGCCCGCAACAAGATCTTGCACTTCTTCTTGGGATTGGTGTTGAGACTCCTGTCGAGAAGAATCTCTATTAGAAGCAGTGGTGGAAACACTGTGTTCCTGTTGGTTATCCTGAGAAGATTGTCGAGAAGAGTCAATATGGATTGAAGTAGCCGTGTCGTGAAAGGTTTCTTCTTCATGTCCTTCTTCTTCATTTCCAGCGACGAAACCTTGTTCTTGACTTTCAGAGGTGCTTATCTTTCTGCGTTTTCGGCGGAGAAGTTGGAAGATATCTTCATCATCATCTTTGGTATCTTCAAGTATTTGTGCAGATTCCTCATGGTATAGGATGGGAGCGTTTGGAGGTGGTTGCGCTGCTTGGATGGCAAGAAAGAGAAATGTCAGGATGTGGGGAAGACGTGATCGTGGGAGATCACCTTTGTTAACGTGCTTAATGACCGTAACGCATTCACGGTGAATGCACCAGAAATAGTAAGAAACAAAATTGACAGGCTCTCTAGCAGCCATGTCAATCATCCAGTAGAACGGGCGAGAAATCCCGTAAGTGCGTTTCTGTAAGTTCAGTATGGATACTTAAAATTGAAGGGCAGTCCGTTCAGGATCAAGGCGACAGAGTATGGCATACTCATTCGAACAGTGCCTAGGGAACAATTCAATCATAGTAGCGATCGGAAGGTTAGGACCATTCTCTCGTCCTTCCAGAGAGAGTCGAAAAGCGGCAGCAAATGACTGTTGGGTGATTACGACACGAGATGGGAAACATGTAATAGGCCAACTCTGCTCCGTAGCAGGTGTGGCGGCAATAGCAGCGATAATCTGAGCATAATATGGATGACACTCCACTGAATGCCAGGGCAATTCAGCAAAGTTGGACAAAGCTTGGACACGCAAGAATTCACTCACGTCCTGAGGGACTCCATCACAGAAGGTAGCAAAATTTGCTAAAGCTTCCATGATCCGCACGCAAAGTAGCACGAATACACAATGATTACAGAAAGCACAAAGCACACAAAACACTCAGACACAATAGCGATTAATAGCGAAAAGAAGAAGATTAAGTAGAAACTTAGCAACGGGAGGCGATCGAAAATGCTAATCATTGTGTGGTGTTGAGATGATAACCTTCATAACTATGGCGTGCATGCATGTGCAGAGTCAATAATGCAGGGCGGCTGTTGATCATAATTAGATATCAAAACGAGGATATTTAGAGACTTATTTAATTAATCACGCAAAAACAAAAAAGAAAGTAAATAACACGCGGAAAAACGAAGAACATGTCAGCGAGAACAGGTGCTTGGTGACACGGCCGCAACTTTGAACCATTGATCACTTTAGGAAGAGGAGCTCCGATCAATGTAGTCAACCGAAAAGTAGCTGGGCCCACTTGTTCACTAATACGGTAAGGACCAAACCACCGTAATTTGAATTTTCCAGCCGCACGATTTGATTTAGCATTATAAAATAACACAAGCTATCCCACCGTAAAAACTGGTGTTTTAAGATACCTATCATGAGTATGAGCTTGCTGCAACTGAACTTCTTGAAGAACTAGTAAACTCTCCCAACGATGTTCATCCAAGTTTCTGAGTGCTTCCAACCAAAATGACAAAGAGTCTTCAGGTAACAGTTTCTGAGTGATGGCCACGCGTAAGCTTGGCACTACAATTTCCATTGGCGCTATTGCTTCCAGTCCATATGCAAGCTTGAAAGGAGTCAATCCTGTTGCTACTTTGTATGTAGTTCGGTATGCCCATAAGACTGCTGGTAGTAACTGATCCCATCTTTCTAGTGATTCCACAACCAATTTGCGTAGCATACTTAACAAGGTTTTATTAGTGCTTTCCGCCAATCCATTGGCACGAGGATAGTATGGTGAACTGAATTTATGCAAATCTGAAAGGTGTTTGTGAGCACTCGTAATAAATTATTAGCAAAGTGTGTTCCTTGGTCTGTCACAAGCTCCAGAGGTAATCCATAACGTGGGAATACGTCCTTCATCAGGCATTTTGCCACCGAAACAGCTGTGGCGGACCGTAAGGCCCAAGCTTCTGCCCATCTGGTAGCATAATCTGTGCATGTTAGAATGTATCGATTGTTGCTAAGGATTGTTGGAGGTGTGATTGGTCCAATAAAATCAAGACCCCATTTTTGGAAAGGTTCCAAAGGTAATACAGGTTGTAGAGGAAAGAAATGGCTTTGTAATGGCTGGCCAGATCGCTGAAAATTGTCACACTGCTGCACAAACTGAGTCACATCTTTGTACATAGTAGGCCACCAGAGCCCCCTTTGCAGAATTTTTCGGTGTGTAAGATCTGTGGCAAAATGTCCACCGAAAGGTATTGAATGTGCCATAGCAATAACCGAGTTTACTTCATGTGGAGGAATACAAGGAAGCAAGATCCCAGTGTGATCCATATAATACAACTGTCCGGCAATCAACCGGAATCTGCGATTGTAAACTGTAATTTTCCGCCTCATCGCAGGAGAAGTTTGAGGGGGAAGACATCCATCAGTAAGAAAGGTTAATAATTGATCATAGTAGGTAGGTGTCACAGGAGGTTCTAAAGATTCATCACTAGTTGTTTCAGTAACATAAATTGCTGGTGGGGTGTCATCAACACCTATCGGAGCTTCACCGGAATATAATCAAGAGAGAAAATCTGCTAATGCATGTGCAGTGCCGGGTCGATGAATCACTTCTTAATCGAATTCTTGTAACAATAGAACCCAACGTGCCAAGCGGCCACCTAAATGCTGCTGCCGAACCAGATACACCAGCGCAGCATGATCTACATGAAAGGTGAATTTTTGGCCTAACAAATAACGCTAGAATTTCTTTACAAAATACACCAAACCGAGACATTCTCTTTCAGTTACTGAATAATTTCGTTCAGCAAGAGCAAGTCGAGGACTTGTGTAATAGACATGCCTGAACCACTTATCAGATTGCTGCATTAAAACACTTCCAATTGCGATATTTGAGGCATCAACAAAGACATGGAACGGGCGTTCCCAATTCGGGGGTTGCAAAATTGGTGCCTGGGTCAATAATTCTTTTAAACAATCAAAGGCAGTTTGACATTGTGGAGTCCAGTCGAACTGTCGTGGAGTGCTCGTCATGAGTCCATTAAGTGGTGTGGCGAGATGAGATAACCACCATAAATGGCGACCATGCCACTGAAATTGTCCCAAGAATTGCATAACTTCTTTAGGTGTTGTAGGCACAGGTGCTTCCAACACGGCGGGAACTTTGTCTGGATCAACCTGTATGCCTTGTGCAGATATAATATGACCAAGTAGTTTACCACAAGAAACCGCAAAGACAGATTTGGTCGGGTTTAAGCAAAGTCGGTATTAGCGGCATTTCTCGAAACAATACCGTAAATGATACAAGTGTTCCATAATTTTTCCGAATAAAGAGAAGTCATCTAAGTATACTTGCATAAAAGAAGTGAAGTAGGGTGAAAACATTTCTTGCATACAACGCTGAAAGGTATTAGGAGCATTCCTTAACCCAAACCACATGACTATACAAGCAAAAACACCCCAATTTGTAATAAATGTTGTTTTCAGTATATCTTGCTCAGCCATTCGGACCTGGTTATAGCCACTATAACCGTCCAAAAAGGAGTACATCTCGTGTCCTACCACCTTGTCCAGCATTGTGTTGAGAAAGGGAAGAGGAAACGGATCAGGTACTGTGGATGCATTCAATTTCCGGTAATCCACAGAGATTCTGAGCTGCTTGTTTTTCTTCAGAACAATTACGATCGGCGAGATCCATTCAGCGTGTTCAATGGGGACAATGAATCCCACTTTTAGTAGCCGATCGAGTTCTACCTTGACCTGTGCTGCATAGTTAGGATTCATTCGGTAGCTGGATTATTTAATCGGCTTTGCTCCTGGTTTGAGCACGACCCGATGCTGATAGATGTGAGGATCCAGTCCTTTCATATCACGATAATCCCAGGCAAAAACATCAGAGAACTCATGAAGAAGCTGGATCAAATCTGCTTGAAATGCCTCGGATAATCCTTCCTTTATCTTGATAGGTCACAGGTTCACTTCATCTCCCAAATTATAGGTGATTAACTGATCTTTGGGAACATAGAATTGCCGAGGTTTCACCGAATCATCAGCTGACTGTAAAAGTTGCTGCAAAGTGGCTCCATCCATAGCATCGTTATCATTGGAATCTACATCTCCGGTCACGGGCATCACCATACAGGCTGCCGGACTCCAGTTGTCTGCTACAGATTGCAAATCGACAGTCCCCAAAGAGATCAAATCTTTGTTATTCTTCAAAAATTCTTCTTCTTCGTCATCGAATAAACCATCCAACATGTGGACCGGCTCTGCTACATAAGGTTTGGCATGTAATTCGCAGGGCTGAATAGCATCGAGTTTGACAACATATTTACGATGGTTATCTTTGAAAGTCAGTTCCTGTGCTGACCAATCCTGTATAACCTTAGCCTGTTTCAACCAGGATCAGCGGAAAAGAAGATTATAGTCGAGATTGGACTCCGGTAGTTCTAAGACTACAAAGGTCATCTTAAACGTTGTACCCTGCAAAGTGATCTGGACATTCCGTACGAGTCCCACCAGATGGACTCGGGATTGGTTGGCCATTCTTACAAAAAATTGGACAGGCTCAATTTGGGTCCACCCTAACTTCTTGCAAAGGGCTGCAGTGGCTATATTTACACCGGAACCACCATCAATTAGTACTTGAGTAATTTTGTTATTCTTGTGCCATACCGTAATTAAGGGGACCGCATGATCCACCGTAGAGTCAGCTTTCGGTTGGATTGTGGCAGTTGCCAGAGTATCGGGAGATCCAGGACTGAGCTGTTGCTGGAATTGCTGTCGAACTCCGGGCACCAAGGCGAGTAGTTGCCCCAAAGGAAGTGTAATTGAAGCCTTCGAGAGAATATCCCATACCTGGTCTGTTGGAATTGCACTCTTCACTGGTTCCGATGATGATTCTCCTGTTGCTGGGATAGAATCTTGTTCCTGCACTGCTACCTTTGGCAGGGAAACCTGTGTCACCGGAACTGGATCAGGGAACACCGTAGGCTCCTTGGTGGTCCATTGGCTAGCCTTGTTATACATTCTTTGCTGTTCACGGATGCCAGGCTCAAACACCTCCGCTGCTGGTTGTAATTGCTTACCAGATCTTGTTCGAATCACTACTGCTTGAGTTTCCACTAGTGAGATATACACCATATTGGTCATTGGATTCTAACGCTCTTTCTTTCTTTGATCATATTCGGCTGCATCCTTGTAGAATCTTTGGATGTGACCAAGCTCACCACAAAAATGACATCGAGGTGGTGGCAAGGACTACCTTCCTGTGATGTTCCTGTCTGCCAACGATTTGTATTGTAATTTGTATTCCGCTATCCTCGATAATTCCTCTATCCTTGCGGCTGATTGTTTCGCATCTGTGGCGGCACATAGTGAGTGGCTGGCTGCCCCGGTTCTTGTATAATGGCATTTACAGTTGCTCGTCCCTGCACTTTTGCATTATACGCATAATTTTCGGTGGAATGTCCGGTGGTATTATAGATAGCACAATACATCTGATTAAGGGCACATGTAGCACTGGTATGCCCTAGATTTTTACATTTATTGCAGTACATCTGTTTAGCCGGGTCCTCTGCAACGTTTCTACTTGCTTTCAGCCACTCCAAGTCTTCAATGAAACCTCCAACCTTATGCTCTAGTTGCAGGGCCATTGCTATGACAGCATCTAGTGTCATAGCACCCACACATCGGATGATCATGATTTTTTAAGCTGTGGGGTCAAACCATTAATGAACCACTGGGTTATGACATCATCCGGTAAATTTGCATGTGCCGGAGGTAATTGTCTTAAATGAGTTCTAAATAATGTAGCATATTCGTGCACATTCTGATGCTGCTTTTGTCTATTGTTCTGCAAGTAATCAAAAATTTCGACAGGGTTCTTCTTCAGTCGGAACCTATGCAAAAACGCATCCCTTACCACTTCATAGGTGCCGAAATGGTTGATATCATACTCTGTTAACCACCTGGCTGCTTCATTGACTAATGTAGATTGGAATACGATAGCCTTGTATGCCGGATCAGGTGGATGGTTTATTACGGCATAACTTATCTCAAAGGTACGCACATGGGCATCAGGGTCATCACCTGGAAATCCACCGGACTTGGTGTATGTGACCCCTGTTGGAACAGGTCCAAGTGGAAGTGGCGATTGCTGTTGCTGCTGTTGTTATTGTTGTTGTTGTTGCTGTTGTTGTTGCTGTCCACTCATGGTGCTAGTAGTGGTACTGTTACTATGTCCTGAGTTCTGAGGTGGTGTTTCTGGTCCTTCAGATTCTTTATGATCAGACTGCTCACCTTCCGACTTAAAAATAGTGTTCAGCCTCTTACGGATTTCCAATTAGAATAGCCTATCCTCTTCTTTGGTATCAAATGTAGGCACACTTACCCCAAACAATGGTGTCCGGAATGAAGATTCACCAGGAAGTATAACACTGTCACCGGAAAATTGTAAATTCCCTGCAACTGGGACCGAACTGTCACCGGAATTAGTCGAACTTTCCCCAACCCAGGATATTCTTTCACCAGCACTGGTCTCTCTGGATAACACACCTCTATCCTCAGAGAGGTTTGAATCTTAACCAGACGGTGTCGGATCAATTGCACACTGCGTTCTTGTAGACTCCGAAGTTACTGTATCTTTTGCAGATTGTGCCGAAATTACATCGAAATCTACCAGAATTGCAGTATGTTCTACCGGAATCACTGCTACCGTGCTTCGCTTCGTCTACTACTAGGCTTAACGGATCTGTGCTTCTGTCTCCTCGGGGTGTCCTTAACAAATTTGGTACCATCCAAGGCTGTCGGTCTCTCCTGTACTTCGGATACAACTCACCAGACAGAGTAACCAACATATATCACCTTTGCAACACTTGCATACTACTCTACCTTACTGTCAATTCACAATCTATGGTCACCTTCCCACAATCAATTTGTAACACTCTATTGCCACATTCCCACAGACGGCGCCAGTGTTAAACGCGCGTTGCCGTCATAGGCACGTTTAAGCTCTTTTCGAGTTCTTCGGAGTGGAAGGGGTCTGTTAATCAAAAGCCCTATTACTTAATTTTCCCAATCAACACATTTACTTCTTAGTACTTTAACACTCAAAACTCTGCATACAAATTACTATCAATCCTCTGGTTTGTTCTCTCACAGTCTTACTGTCTGTACTCAGACTATTGCTAGTTCTTCCACAACCTTACCGATTACACTCTGGTTCATACGTTCTCAATACACAGCGTCAAAGCTATTCATTACCGTAATACAGACTTACGTTTTCTAACTTAAAGGAACTGTGCCCAAACACAAGCTAATGTAATCAAACAGAGATAAGAATAGTAATACTCAGATTTCTCAAAACCGCGCTACGACAACTTCACAGAATGCAATCGCCCAGACAACCAGTCTAGCGATCCTCCTGATCGTTACCGAAGCGTCCTTTCATTAGATTTAAATAGACACAACTCTACGTAGCGACCTTTCGGTTCATGCAGAATATGAAAAGAAAAAGATTTACAATTGCCAATCTGGCGGCTTACATATGCGTATGTGTGTATATATGTTATGTAAGTGTTAAAACCCTATAACCTAAATCTTAAAGATTTAAAACTAAAATATGTATATTTCTGAATGCATGTGTATCTACATGTATGTATGTATTATATGTATATGTGTGTTTGTGTATACATGTCATGTAGGTATTCAAACCCTAAAACCCTAATGAGAAAGACTTAGACTTAAATCTGAAATACAAAAACCTAAATACTTAAACACCTATAAAAGTCTAAACCCCTAATCTTAAAACCCTAATCATATTTTATATATATATTTATTTATATGTTCAGATTTTTTCCTTACTTAATCTTATTTTTATATATTTAATTTTATATATTTAATTATGTATATTTAATTAAATTATTTAAAACACTAATTCTTTTTAAATTTATTTATATATGTAATTATCTTATTATATATATATATATTTATTTATTTATATATTCAGATTTTTTCCTTACGTAATCCTATTTTTATATATTTAATTATATATATTTAATGAAAACCCTAATCTTAAAAATCTAGACCTAAAATATGTATATTTTTGTATGCATCTGTATGTACATGTATATATGTATTATATGTGTATGTGTATGTGTGTATATATGTTATGTAGGTGTTAAAACCCTAAAACCCTAATCATAAAGATTTAGACCTAAAATATCTATATTTCTATATGCATGTGTATCTACATGTATGTATGTATTATATGTATATGTGTATGTGTGTATATATGTTATGTAGATGTTAAAACCCTTAAACCCTAATCTTAAAGATTTAGACCTAAAATATCTATATTTCTGTATGCATGTGTATCTACATGTATGTATGTATTATATGTATATGTGTGTTTGTGTATATGTGTGTTTGTGTATATATGTTATGTAGGTATTACAACCTTAAAACCCTAATCAGAAAGACTTAGACTTAAATCTGAAATACTAATACCTAAATACTTAAACACCTATAAAAATCTACACCCCTAATCCTAAAACCCTAATCATATTTTATATATATATTCATTTATATATTCAGATTTTTTTTCTTATTTTTCTTTATATGTTTTCTTAATATAAATATAGTTGAGTTATATGTATGCCTAAACCCTAAAACCCTAATCTTAAATATCTAGACCTAAAATATGTATATTTCTGTATACATGTGTATATACATGTATATATGTATTATATGTGTATGTGTATGTATGTGTATGAGTATGTATGTACATATGTGTGTGTATGTATGCATGTGTGTACATGTGTGTGTGTGTATGTATACATGCATGTGTATATATGTGTGTATGTATGCATGTGTGTATGTATGTGTGTGTATGTATACATGTGTACATGTGTGTGTGTATGTATGCATGTGTGTACATGTGTGTGTATGTGTATGTGTGTGTATGTATGCATGCATGTGTGTGTATGTATGCATGCATGTGTGTATATGTGTGTATGTATGTGTGTATACATATGTGTATATGTGTGTGTGTGTATGTATGTGTGTATGCATGTGTGTGTGTATGTATGCATGTGTGTATGTATGCATGTGTGTATATGTGTATATGTGTGTATGCATGCATGTGTGTATACGTGTGTGTATGTATGCATGCATGTGTGTATATGTGTATATATATGTGTGTGTGTGTGTATGTATGTGTGTATATGTGTGTGTATGTGTATGTATGCATATGTGTATATATGTGTGTGTATGTATATGTGTATGCATGTGTGTAAATTTGTATGTGTGTGTATGCATGCATGTGTGTATATGTCTGTATGTAAGCATGCATGTGTGTATAGGTGTGTGTATGTAATCATGCATGTGTGTACATGTATGTGTGTAGGTATGCATGTGTAAATGTGTAAATGTGTAAATGTGTGTGTAAATGTGTGTAGGTATGCATGTGTAAATGTGTAAATGTGGGTGTGTATGTATGCTCTATTTTCCTATCTCTATCGTCCTTTCTTTCATTATTCTTTATCTCTCACACTCTCTCTCTCTCTCCCCTCTCTCTCTCTCACTCTCTCTCTCTCTCTCTCTCTCTCTCTCCCCTCTCTCTCTCTCATTTGTCTCTCTCGCTTTCTCTCTCTCTCTCTCTCCTTCTCTCTCTATCAATAGAGAATAAAACATGAGACCATAGTGCACCGTATTTAATATACTCCCAATCACATCCTTTTGTGAGTTCTTCTTCTTCTTCAGAGATATCTTCACCCACTGCTTTTGCTTGTGAAACCGCTGTATCTAGCCATCTACTCGTTCGAAAAGGTGGAGGAGGTCGAAGACTTTTTAGAAGAGGCAAAAATCGAGTGGAACGACTTCTTCGAAACTGAGCTCTTTCCTTTGCGTTAGTTTCCTTGGCAAGCTCATACCTTTCTAACCACTTCTGCATAGGCTCAGAGTTAACTATGCCAAACTTCATTGCCTTCTCTCTGAAAGCTGCATCCATTTTTCTTTGTAATCCTTTACCTTGTGGTTTATCGCCTAGAGACGAACATCTTCATTATCTCTCCATAAGCGAGGCATTTCGGGATCCGACATATGTAGAAACTCAGTTATGAATACAAGAGATTCTTGTACAAGCCATCCCTCTGCCATGCTACCCTCTTGACGTGCTCTCTATCGAAAAAACCCTTTTAATGTCTTCATAAAAGTGCTCTAAGAAGAACATCCATCGACTATGGAGAGTTCCTGCTGTTGCAACTTCATCTACCACATGAACGAGTAAACAAAGTTGATTAGTGAGAATACTTGTGGGAAAGTATTTCTCTACCATACAAACAGCCTCGATAGCATTGAGTTTCGCACTCTCTATGCTATCTCTATTTATCTCTCTAGAAGACAATCTTTTAGGGCTACAGGGAGCACAAACTGTAAAAACTTGTGCCAATCATGAGACTTGAGTCCTACAAGATCGTCGTTTTGTGTGACAGCAGTATTTAGACACCTCATGAATCCAGTATGTGTTCGAAACTCTGAAATTGTTTTCTTCACTTGTTGCTCTTCCATCCTGCGAAGCACCCAAGGAGCTCTTGGTAATGATACTATTCTGTTGGGCTTAGTAATTGCCCACAACTCTCGAAAATATGACCTCGCTCTTCTAAGTCCTCCCTTTGTGCTTTGCTTTCTTTCTTTCCGACCAAAGTTTTCCAAAGAATCTCTCCCACATTCTTAAAAATATTTATTTAGTTATTTAGATTTGTTTCCTCTTAATTGAGTTATATGTATGCCTAAACCCTAGAACCCTAATTTTAAAGATCTAGACCTAACTTATGTATATTTCTATACACATGTGTATATACATGTATATATGTATTATATGTGTATGTGTATGTGTGTATATATGTTATGTAGGTGTTAAAACCCTAAACCCCTAATCAAAATGACCTAGACCTAAAACATGTATATATAAGTATGCATGTGTATACTAGTTGGTCATTAGAATTTCATGTGCATACAGATGCCAATCTTCATGTTGTTGGTACGGTTTTGGCTCAACCATCATCACACAGGTTGATAGACCTATCTCTTATGCCAGCATACTACTTACCTAGGTAGAAAGGAACTACAGTACGACCGAAAAGGAAGGTTTGGCTATTGTATTTGCTCTTCAAAAGTTTCAGCATTACCTTCTAGGTGTATATTTTATAGTCATATCTGACCATCAGCCCGTGAAGTATTTGATAAACAAGTCGAGAGTGGCTCGAAGTGTTTAGCGATGGTTACTCCTGTTTTAAGAATTCAACATTGATATTCATATTAATCTTGGAAGAGAGCACTACATGGCAGATCAAGTATCAAGGACCGCAATGAGTGAGAAGGCAACAGGTATTAATGATGATTTGGTGGATAGTAATCTCTTCCTAGTAACAACTCAAGCTGATTGGCATGATGGAATTCTCCATTTTCTCACTACTGGAAAACTCCCAAATCACTTAACACCAATAGAAAAGCTAAGATTACTTCTTAGAACTAAAGTGTATTCACTTATAAATGGGAATTTATATAGATATTGTCAAGATGGTATCTTGAGAAAGTTTGTTTATCTAGAGGAGGTAAACCTCTTACTTGAGACAACATATAGTGAAGGGCATCTAAAGGGGGAGGATTTGGCTCACAGAATCATCCACAAAGGACTATGGTGGCCTCATATTTATCGGGATGCGATCAACTTTGCTAAAGAATGGGACATCTGCCAAAGATGTGCTCCTAGGCCAACCAGATTGAATTTTCAACCATTATTCATATCTACAAGATGGCTCCCATTCGAACGATGGGGTCTTGATTTTATTGGACCAATTAGTCCAACTAGTCAACCTGGGGGTAAAAAGTATATTTTGATGGCCACATGTTATTCAACTAAATGGATAGAGGCTAAAGCTACTGTGGACTGCACGGCCTTAACAATAGCTAAGTTTTTGTATAAACGTATTTTCTCAAGATTTGGTTGCCCATTAGAAATCAATGGTGATAGGGGCACACATTTTGTAAATCAATTGCTCCAATTTATATTTGATAGGTACAAGGTCTTTCATAAAAAGTCTTGTTCCTACTATCCAAGGGCAAATGGCCAAGCAGAAATCTCCAATAAGATTTTGATGGGGTTGCTGCGCAAATTATCTTTTGATCATCAAAGCTTTTGGCCATAAGCATTGATCGGTCCAATTTGGGGTTTCAGAACTACAAGAAGGGGAACCACTAGCAAGAGTCCATTTCGCTTAGTATATGGAAAAGAGGCATTGGCACCATTCAAATTTATTATTAGAAGAGAAATTGGAGCCAGAACCATTGGAGATGAACCTCCTGTTAGGAGACTGGTGGCATTAGAAGAATACAAAGAAGGAGCAATGCAAAAACTTCAGGTAACACAAGAAGAGCACAAAAGATTGCACGACAGGTATCTTAGGTCTAATGAAGCACAGGAAGGATCCTTGGTTTTGGTGCATCAAATCCCAACAATTTTAACCAAATTGGCACCCAAATGGATAGGACCATACAGGGTGATAAAGGTATTGCCATACGAACCACTGCATCTAGAGGATTTGCATGGTGAGAGGATACTCCTAGTCAACATCTCCAGGATGAATAATTGGGTGACTTAAGTCAAGATGGAAGAAATTCATTCACTGTACATACCATATTTCATTCATTGTTTGCAGTTTATTTTGGTCTTATTTAAATAAGCAAATATAGGAGGTGTTCCACCAAGACAGTGCAAAGACTTGATGTGGGGGTCTGTAGCACGGTGTACAGCTAGCACCTCTCTCTCTCTCTCTCTCCCCCTCCTTATAGCCCCCCACTCGCAACACCCCCCCACTCCCCCCCTAGTCCTACACCCCCTCGCCGAGTCCCACAGCCCTCGCAAGCCCCTTGTCCTCTCTCTCTCTCTCTCTCTCTCTCTCTCCTCTCTCTCTCTCTCTCTCTCTCTCTCTCTCTCTCTCTCTCTCTCTCTCTCTCTCTCTCTCTCTCTCTCTCTCTCTCTCTCTCTCTCTCTCTCTCTCTCTCTCTCTCTCTCTCTCTCTCTCTCTCTCTCTCTCTCCCCCTACCCCCCCTCTCCCCCTGCAGCCCCCCACCCGTAGTGCCCCCCCCCACTCCCCCGGCCTAGTCCCACACCCGCGCCTAGTCCCACACCCCCTGCCTAGTCCCACACCCCCTGCCTAGTCCCACACCCCCCGCCTAGTCCCGCAGTCCCCACCCACAGTGTGCGCCCACTCCCCTGCGTAGTCCCATAGCCCCCCTGCCAGTCTCGTAGCCCCCGCCACCCCCATCCTCTCTCTCTCTCTCTCTCTCTCTCTCTCTCTCTCTCTCTCTCTCTCTCTCTCTCTCTCTCTCTCTCTCTCTCCCCACAACATCTCGCCCGCACTCCACCAACCCTCCTTCCTCTCTACTCCACCCACCCTCCTCCCTCTCCACTCCACTCACCCTTGGCCCTCCACTCCTCCCACCTACCTCCACCCTCCATCCCTCTCCACTCCGCCCACCCTCCTCCCTCTCCATTCCACTCACCCTCGGCCCTCCACTCCACCCACCCTCGGCCCTGCACTCCACCTACCCTCGGCCCTCACTCATCCCACCCTCATCCACCCTCCCATAGTGCCCCCCCCTCACTCCACCCACCCTCGGTCCTCCACTCCACGCATCCTCGGCCCTCCACTCCACCCGCCCTCATCCACCCTCTCTCGACGCCACCTCCACTCCACCCACCCTCCTCCCTCTCCACTCCACCCACCCTCCGCTCCCCACTCCACCCACCCTCCTCCCTCTCCCCTCCACCTACCCTCGGCCCTCCACTCCACCCACGCTCATCCACCACTCCACCCACCCTCCTCCCTCTCCACTCCACCCACCCTCGGCCCTCCACTACACCCACCCTCATCCACCCTCCCATGGTGCCCCCTCCACTCCACCCACCGTCCTCCCCCTACTCCCTCCTACTCTCGGTGTGTGTGTGTCTCCTTCACATCCTCTCTAGGAGGAAGTTTCAGTTTCATCTATGTGGAAAGATGTCAAAGCGGAGGAAAGGGAAGAGAGCTTGTGCTCATGGTGGCTGGGGGATTAATGGACGGGAGCATGGAGAAGGAGCACAAGGGGTGTGCGTACCTAAGATGAAAGAGGAGTTTTTGGTGGATGGATTTGCTGGGTAGGTTCGGAATAGTAGGGAGGACCAATAGGGAATTCAAAGGGAAGAGGATTTCCTTCGATAGGGCTTGGCTCTGGATGCTCTTTCAATGACGGTGGCAACTATGGGGAGAAGGGTCGTCTGGGGGGAGAAATGTTTTGCACGATAGCAACAGCTAGAGGTCTCTTTGTTTGGCTGCCACTTCTACTTGTTTGTCACAGATAGCGGAGCATTTAAAAAAGCATTAGATACGACCTCTACAGAGTGGAGGAAAACTATCAGTAAAAGTATAAACAAATAAATGCCTATTTTAAGGACCAAATTTAAAGTTGGTGGCCAGAACCATATTTGACCTACCCCTCAAATTTTGGGGCAATCAACCGGTGCCTATTCAGTGAATGTGGGAAATCGACAAGGCCCTCTTGGCCAATTGAAGCCTATAAAAGCAATGCACTAGTACCCATTGGGGATATACATATCTTAGCTCAGGCATCTCTTCTGGTCTTCTCTTTGCACTCTATGGCTACAAGCCTACTGTAGTAAGTCACTCTATGGTGAGGATAGAGAGCATGGGCTTCGCAGTGGAGGGCTAATAGCACTATAGTGTGAAGGAGTGAATTGATTTTGTCATTCACTGTGATTAAGTGGTATTTTCTTAAGAGCAGGTCGCCATATCTTTGTACTGATCAGTGCAAGTCTTCATCTAGTTAATCAAAGCAAGTCTTCATCTATTTATATTTATTGTATTGGATGGATCTCTTCTATTGATTTTGTTTAGTTCTGGAATGGCATGTTAGCACAGAGTATCAACTTTTAGAGCATTTCTTTTGCCTATATTATCTGTTCAAACTAAGGAGTGGTTTCGTCCTTCACTGTAGTCATTTGTCATTAATCTTCTCTCTGAGTATTTACAATACTGTGCAACTATTGCGATCTGCATGCTCATAGAAATGTTAAAGGGTATACTTCACTAAGGAGAATCTCCCTTCAGTAGGCGAAGTACTGGAAGTGCATATTGCCTGCTGCTGTTAAAAGTAGGTACCTAGTACCTCCTCTACAGGCACGGATTCAAACTCAAAATGGAACTCACAAGTTTTCCATGCTTGGCTACTTCCTTCTTGATGCTTCAAGTGTCAACAAGAGAAGTGGTTCATAGGTTCCTAAGGTTGAAGATTAATTTCCAACACTCCCTATAAAGCTTCAACCTTCTAGTCTTCAACCTGGTTCATTCATTCCAATGCCTCTTTTGGGACTTTGGAGTTGGGTCCAGTCCAAAGCTTTGCTGAGCATGTATGCACATTATTGTAGGTACTTATGTGTTGACCTCGAACTTCCTTATTCAAATCCTTTTCTCTAATGTAGTGGTAATTTTACCACTACATTATTTCTTCTAGAATGTAAATGGATCATCGGATTGGCAGATAGGTACACACTACTCACTTCGTCACAAATGATTTGAAACTTAAAGACTTTCAAATTCAATTAACCCATAAGTTTCTTGAGCCACATGAAATCGCAAGTTACTTGTGCGAATGCTCTATTATTATGTTATGTTGAGAATAAAGAAACTTTTTTTTGCTTCTTGTCGTTCATGAGATGACTTTCTTGCCAAGCATCACTACATATCCACTTATACATCTCCTATCATCTTTGGATCTAGCCAAATAAACATGTGTTTATGCTTTCACATGAAAAAAATATTTAAAAGGATAGAAAATACCATCATTCCAAGTTTCATCTAGATATTAAAGCAGTCTCATAGCTACATGCAAGAAAGTGACTCTAGGTGTATGCATGAATGGAGATAGTACACCAACTATATGTGCTAGGTATGCCATTTTGATAGTGGCAGAGTTTAAAGATCCAACTAAATATCTATATAAGAGTGCATCTTGACCTTGGTTATCTCCTATTGAAGTTAATATAATATGGAATTCCATTGGATTTCTCAATGATTTGCAATCTATATGTCCATAGTTCTTTAGCACATCTAATATGTGTTTTCTTTAAATGAGTGAGATGCCATTGGATTTGTATATGACCTCTATACGTAAGAAATAGGTTAGATGTACAAGGTATGAGATCTAAAACTCTTTTCCTAATCTTATCTTGATGTATTTAATTCCCTTTTCATGACTACCTACAATGATCAAGTGATCTACATACATACATAAGTAGACATATGGTTCACCTACTAGGTTTCTTGCTTATATTACTAATTTCATTTCTCAATCAGATCTTATTGGCCTTGGTTAAAGTAGACTATTACTCTCTAGGGTTCCCCACACCTCTTTTAGTATGCTAAGATAGGATGAATATAACCCTCTTCTCTCTCTGTCTCTCTCTCTCTCTCTCTCTCTCTTTCTCTCTCTCTTCATTCTCTCAAGCTCTTTAATTGCTTAGGAGTTTGATTATCCCCCAATATAGGCATGGCAATCATTCTAGTAAATTTCCCCCATAAACCATTTATCATGAGAAATATAGACATTTAACACTTGCATGGCTCATAGTTGTTCTTATCTAGATTTCCAATGAGGGTGATATATTCTAACATGATAATCTATAATGTACTCCTCCAAAGGTCTTTGATGTGATAAGAGTGATATTAATTGAGAACTTTACCTATATACCTTAAGAGTATAAAAAAAATGTGAAACTTATGATTTACGTCTTCTATGAGGCTTCCCTTTGGTTGTGTATATGCCCTTGAAGTCAAATCAGTAGCTCCTATTCTTCCAAAGCCTTCAATAACTTCCTATTTTCCTCTTTGAGTGTCTTTAGTTATCAAATTTTCTCTAATACCATAGATGGGAGAACTTAAAACCTTCTTTATGCAGGTTGAAGCATGAATACTCACAAATACCTCTATTAACTTATATTGATGTTACTCTAAGTTCCTATTGAATTAACCCAAATACGTTTGGTCACTCAGAAAAGGCCATAAGACGTTGCTAATGCAAGTTACCTCACTCAAAAAACTTGCTTATATGTAGAGAAAGATTGCCTCCAAATTAGAGTACTCAATACCCTCACTATACACAAAGATAGTGAACACTGTTAACTCTAGTCTAGATTATTTTCTGAATATATAGGGATGAGAGTATAGGTTTGAGTAAACTTTATAAGACAATATTATTTTTCTAAAAAGCCAAAGATTACAAGAAACTAATAACATATCAAGAGGAAACTCTACTCTATAGTCATAGTTCCTATCTCATTGACACTCAAAATGGTGAGTGATGTATGGCTATCTAAAGTTGGAATAAGTCACTAAAGCAAGCAGAGGGCTTGCTTAGAAAGCCTCCTACTAGGTTGTCTAAATTTCTAAAGTGATAATATACTTGGGATCATTTCAATGAGAAGTACTTCTTGTGTTTACAGACACTGAAAGAGATTCCTCGAAGGTAGTATGCATTTGATGATCACTTTTCAATCGGTTGGTATGTTTTTCTAGCTAACTTACTTTATTTTACTTCCTCTATTCTTTATGCATTATTGACTTCGTACATCTATATACATATGATATAAATTGCATTCTTTCCGGAATTTAATGAAGGCATGGGCATGTTAAGTGGTTGAAGAAGAGGCCTCGTATTTTCAAGTGGTTTGTGTGATGCTTTTACGGGCTCAAAGGGGTAGGTGGGTTGTGTTGTGATAATATTAAGGACTTCATTGGTGCAAGGAGAGCATTGTATTGAGATGGGAATCGAACTCATGACGTGCTGAATAGGATGACGATGGGCTAACCATATGCTGCAAAAGCCATGATTGAGGATTATTTGCTAATCCTCCCTCTTAGGGTATGGTTGAACCATCTTTTGCTTATGATCTCTTAAAGCTAGCACTCTTATGTCCTAGAGATGAGTGTCCTCAAAGACCAGCTCCCCAAATCCTCAGGTTTCCTTGACTTGATGCCCTTAATCTCGCATAGTCCCTTGCACCTTTCTTGATTCAAACCATGGTGTCTGCTACCCTTGTTCCAAAACTTTGTATCTTAAATCTTCTTGTTCGCAATCTTGGTGTATTGAGCCCTAATTCTCAAACTTAGTGTATTGAACCTCATTCTCACACATGCTATGCAAGATAAGCCCTCAATCAAATCCTAATTAAGGAAGTTACATTCTGAGAGCTTTCCAAGGATGCGTTGTACATATGATTTCGACCTATGAATTGGAATATAGACTATAATCTTTCTTGGGAAAATCTGGCAAAGCATGAGTTTCCATTTTTGTACTCATCTAGATACAAACTGCTCAAGTACCTTTTTAAGATGCCATTCAAGGCCCACAACCTTTGTGGAATCAATCCACCTAGCCCAAGAACATCTTAGGCTTTGATAATAGTTTTTGTATCCAAAGGTGAATTGAACTCATAACATGTTGAATAAGAGTCAAGTGGGATACAAACCACATGCTTGAAAAGCCATAGTTGAGGATTACTTCCTAAACCTCCTTCATAAGGTTTCGTTCACCCATTTCTTGGAGGTAGTTTCTTGAATCTAACACATAGAGTACCTCAATCACACAAGATTAGATCGAAAAATTAATAGATGAGGGTATTATAAAAGTGGGTTTGTTTTACTTTCTAGAACAAGGAGAAGTACTGAATAGCCATGATTGGAAACCTAAAGAATCATGAGGTTGTCGGATGAATGTAAGACTCGGAAATCTTATCACAATAATCTAGGGATATGTTCAAACCCGTTGCATAAAAATGAGCCTCTAGGAATTCTATAAAAAATATGGAAGAGTAAGCAGATTCCATATTATGGAACATGCGTATTCCTGTACAAAGATTAAGTTAAAATCTAGTGAGCTTAGCGGGTAATCCTTCAGAAATGGAAACACAAAGATCGAATGCAAAAAGGAAACACATATTGTGAATGCACAAACTCAAATGCAATGTTCTCGCTTGTTCCTCTATCTAGATATTGGTGTAACATCCTCTGAATGTCATTGTCCACCTATGTTTTGGTCAGTAACATTCTATCATTGTCTTTGTCCACCTATGTTCAGATATATGCAAAACAACATTTTCGTCCTCAGATGTATTTTGGTCCTCACGAGAGTTAATGATGCGCTATGAACTAGCTCAAGCTTCCATTTGGCTTCATTCTAACGCCATATGGTGTAAGATTCTATAACGCAGACAAAATCTAAAAGCAGCCGTTTTTAAATCGTCGATATGACAAACATTGTGCAGAACCTCGAAGGCACTTCATGCACAGAAAGCCGAACTTGCATTGGAACGATAGCTCAGATCAATACTAGTCATGAATGCGTACGTTCAAGAGCTTTCCATGAACAAAAATACTTACTTGAGATAATTAAATCTGCTTCGTTGAAACACGGTACAGGAGAAGGAATTTTGATGATAACCACTAATATAAATTACTGCACGACCTACACCTTGTATAGGTTTCAGAAAGAGCAAGTCAGAAATATGTACAATTAGAAGCTTTACATGAACGGTGATGAAGGTGTACGATTCAAAGTACGCTGTTCGGAAAATAGTGCAAAGATTGGCAGGTTCGCTATGAGCTGTGTGGGAAATTAGGCACCATTTCATGGTCCTCGAGACTGTGATCAAGCTACGAGTTATGTAATTAGTCTTGCTCAAGAGGACAATGAAAGCTGATTGAGAACTTCCTTCCAGCCATCCACAGGAGGCTTCTCAGAGGAACGACTCGAGGATAAACGATTCTGTTCTCGATCCTTTCGAGCAATGCCTCGTTCCGGGCATATCCTGCAATAGCCCGCATATACAACGCAAATAAGGACTAAACAACATGCTACCCCCACAGTAGACAGAATAGTAATCGCTAGAAGTGCACTGTTCATTTTCTCTTGAGAGGAGGACGCTTTCATTGATTCAGACGGCTCGTCTGGAAGAGGGTATCCGTGCAGACCAGGGTTACGCAAAAAGGAAGTAACCCCGAAACGAGGAGAGCCTGACGAAGTGTTTGACAGGGTGAAAGGTATACTACCTGAGAGGTTATTGTAAGAAACATTGAACTCCACAAGGGGCAGCAGACCAAGCTGGACAGGTATAGGTCCCGAAAGGCTGTTATTACGCAGATCCAGTGAAGTGAGAGCAGAGCATGAAACAAGTTCCAAAGGGATTGATCCGGAGATCTGATTGCTGGCGAGAGAAAGAGTTACCAGATTCGGAAGGTTCCCCAGCGAGGCAGGCATATCGCCTGTTATACTGTTGAAGGAAAGGTCAAGGTTAGTGAGGAAGTAGCATAGAGACAATGAGGAGGGCAGTTCTCCTGCGAGCCCCGCGAAGTGCAGGACGATTGATTCTACTCGGCTCATGTTGTTGCATGTGACGCCGAAGAGCTTTTGAGCGCCGGCGTCGTTGACGCATGGATTTCCTTGCAAAGCGCTCGACGTCCAAGAGGTGAAAGGCGTCGATGGGTCATTGATGTCGGTCTTAGGCTGAGGATCATAAAATGCATCCATGAACCCCTTCAGGCAAGCGCTATCATTGCCCAAGCTACCATTTCTCGGCTCGTCCATTTCTGCTGCACGGATTATGATGCAAGGCTCGTCAAAGATGAACACAGAACACAGCATGAATGTTGCAAGGTAGATTCGCCAGCTCGACAGGAAGATAAAGACGGGTTCGCTCATTCTCCCTGTTTCAGATGAGAAGTTGACAAACGTGACCTTGTGTTGCTTCAAGTTGATTGATACAGAAGATTTGCGGGCGTACCAAAAATCTCTGCCGCTCTCTCATTCGCTCACTGTCAATGGGGCGTCTGCACTCTGAAGCCTTGAATTTCGACACTTCTCTAGGCACTGCGTTTAACAGAGGATGCGCAGCCAAATTGTGGACATGGGCATGCGCAGGTATGAGCGATGGCGATTCGCGCAGCACCGATAGTGGGCCTGAAATACACGTGCGGGTGGCTCCATCTACGTACGCACATATGAATGTAACGAATTGACCGCGATAGAGTGGACCAGCTTAATTATACGCTGATTGATTAAGTAATCACGACACACGACGACAGTACGCTTAGGCTGATTTCAGAGAGGGCCTTCGGAACGAACATGTGAAAACATGCTGTTTTTCTCTTGACTAACAAAAAAGGGGAATAAATTAATGAAAGGCTAACACAAGATCAGCATCAAAGATTAACAAAGAAAGAATATTAAGATTCTAGGAGTAGAGTATAATTCTAGGAGAGACTCACCTCTCCATTTACAAGGTGAAGAGCTTTACATAATTTAAAGAGAATTCTCCTCCTGAGAATGAGCATCAGTAATGCAATTCATAGATTAGATCCCTATCGTTGTTAATAAATAGAAACAATGATACAAGGAGTGTTTCAAGCCATTAGGAGAAACAATTTGGTTTCTAATCTTCCATATATACCAAAGAATCTCTACCTTCCAAAGCTGCCAAAGGACTATCAAGTTTCAACCAAGTTCTAAGTAGAATCTTCTAGTAACCAAGCTTGTGGAAAAACATGAACTTGGAAGCCACCCTCAACAAGAAGAACAAGTTTGAAGATCTTCCTCTTGACCACGAAAAGCTTGCATAGCCCTTCATGAATTCCAAACCTCTTTGCCTCCCTATCAATCCACAAAACATCTTGTTTAATAAGCCAATGCAAGAAGGAATGTTTGACGTTGATGGGAAAGGTTGTTCCAAGACGAATGTATATGTGAAAACAACTTGTTCCAAGAAGATCTCAATATACATACGAAAACATGCCCTTTCAAGAAGATTAATGAAGAGCTTATGTTGCACAAGGAAGTACTTTTGGTGCAGAGCGGGAGGTACAAAACAACCTACATCAAAATCACTACAACATATCAAGGGTATACTGACGTTCGGCATACCGATGGTCACGCATCGGCGTCGGTATGACCGTCGAAAAATTTTGGAAAACCGACTACCCAATGGACGTGTCGGTACATTTGCGTCGGTATGAGCATCGGTATAAGGGTTAGTATGAGCGTCGATAAATTACTGGAAAGTATCGACGTTCATACTGA